>JALAZF010000501.1:640324-1280649 GCA_022829125.1 Lathyrus tuberosus
ACTTTATTTCATAACTTAGAAAAATTCTAAGTTTTTATGGTTACCACTTTTACAAGTTATCCCACTTTCTTTGATTTTTCTTGATGAATGATGATTCAAATCACACATTAACATCATTTTAGGGTCAAGGAACCATAATTGTGAAAAATCTCAAAAAGTCAAACTTTGACTTTTGTGCACAGTTGACTTTTTATCGAATGAATTCCAAACTGTGCGATCCTTTTTGAAATCAAGTCTTTGACCTAAATCAAACTTGGTGGACATGTTCCATGGGTGTTATAGGGTGCATTGAATCATGTCCCAAGGTCTGGGAGTATGCCTGGGTCAAAAGTCAAAGATACAGTTGACTTCTTGAATCAATCCATTGTTGTGAATGGATCAATGTGGTTTATTGGAGACCCTCAAATCATGTCTTGAGGTCTTGGCTCATGCTTTGTCCCAAAAGTCAACTTAGGGGTGAATTAGGTCAAGAAACCCTAATTCCTGATTTTTGGTAAATGCATCCCCTGAGGCTAAATTGACTTGGTGATTGGGTCCATGAGGTCCCTTTGAGTATCTTGGGTTATGCTTTGAAGCATTGGATCATGCCCAGAGGAAAATTTCCGTCTGGAGGCCCTAGTGGACCAAAACCCTAATTTGGTGACACTGTCAATCTCGAGGCTTAATCCACTTGGAATGTTGCAACCTTGTGCTTGATTCTTGATGTGGGAGTCCTCTTGATCCTTTGTGGGTGTTTGAGAGGTTAGACTAGTTGAAGATCATGTCATTCCTTGATTGACCTTTTGTCTAAGAACTCTGAGAGGGCTTGAAACCCTAATCTTTTGATTGTAGTGAAAGTTCACCCATCTTTGGGGAGACTAATGAGGTATGATGGTTCATCCATATTGTGATGATGACTTTCACAATGATAGGAAATCTTAGTGGTCAAAATTTGGGGTATGACACTAATGCAATCGTAAAACGAACTCACCGAATAACCGTTAGCAGAGTCCAAATTCCACAGCCAATTATCTGCAACATTTTGCTGCATCTGGACACCTTCCAGCATCATTGCCAGCCCCAAAACATCGGCCTCCAGCATATCAATTGTTCCTGCCAATGACGTCGTAAGCTTCCAGACCCACCTTTCATCTTCCCATCGCCCAATGTCGAAGACAGAGCATAATTTATTAGCGCAGGCTTCAAACAGAAGCGGAAACAAGTTCTTTAAGGGCTTGTTACCAAGCCAAACTGAATACCAAAATAGAATACCAAGGCCAGATCCAACAACAACACAAATGAGACTAAAGAAATTCACATGTGGGACCGAAAAAGACACTGCCATAACGTCCTTCATTCAATTCGAATCCGCAAGAGAATTCTCCACAACATTATACAACTGGGCCTTCAAACTCAGATTACCGTACCTACAAGTCATCAGAGGACGCCAAATCTCATTACCGTTGTGGATGAATTTACAAAGCCACTTGGACATAAGTGCTTTGTTGAAAAGACCGACATGTTTAATACCAAGCCCACCACAATGTTTCGGTTTACAAGCTGACTTCTAACTGACCCACGGAATGCAACCAGTATTCGAAGAGCCAGCCCACAGAAACCGCCTTTGAATGGCGATAATATCTTTCACAACCTGCTTAGGAACCTTAAAAAAGGAGAGTTGATGTATCGGGAGGTTCGCAAGCACATAATTTATAAGGATAACCCTCCCTCCAATCGACAAATTTCGACCAATCCATTTAGACAACCTAGCTTTCAAACAATCCACAACCGGCCGCCAGAACGAAACCCTACGATGGTTACCTCCCACGACAAGCCCGAGGAACTTGAATGGAAGAGGTCCCGTTTTACAGTGAAGAAAATGCTCCGCAGCCACCAAGAAAACCGGATCTAAACTAATACCATAAAGACATCTTTTACACAGTCATAAGCTTGTGTAGAGTCAACTTTGAACATGAAACCTCTTTTCTTCCTCTTCATCATAAAATCCTGAATTTCATTTGCAACTAAAACTCCATCCAGGAGTTGTCTACCAGGGATAAATGATGACTGAGAGTGAGACACAAGTTTTCCAATGACTCTACTCAGTCTTCTTGCCATTATTTTTGAAATGATTTTATGGATGCTTCCTATCAAAGCAATAGGTATGTCCTCACACAGAGACTGTGGATTATCCTTCTTTGGAATTAGGACAAAGAAAGAAGAACATAATGTTTTTGGAAGATATGCCTTCTCATGGAATTCTGAGATTCAGTTTATAATGTCTCCACCAATTATCTCCCATGCTTTTTTAATGAATTTTACATTGAACCCATCTGGCCCAGGGCTTTTATTTCCATCACACGAATTAATTGCCTCTTGCATCTCCTCAGGAGAAAAAGGTTCTGTCAGATAATGATTCTCCTCCCCATTGAGTTTTTCCAATGTATTCAAATCCATCATAAATCCTCCTTCTGACTTGCTCTTGAATTTGTTCTCAAAATGATCATGAATGAATTGTTTTACTGTCTCCATCTTGTCTTGTTCATTCAATCCTAAGTTCAAAGCTGAAATGTAGTTGTCTCTTCTTCTAGAATTTATGACCGAGTGGAAATATTTAGAATTGTTATCACCTTCGACTATCCATTTGGTTCTTGCATTCTGAAACAAAAGGCTTTCCTTCAAATGTAACCTGTTCCAAATGGTATCTGCTGTTTCACTTCTCTCCTTTAGAATACTATCAGGGATCTCATTCTCCCAATCTGCCATAACTCCTTTTAACTCATTCAGCTTCTCAATGTCTTCTTCAGTTTTGAGGTCCAATATTCCAAACACATTGTAATTCCACCACTTCAATCTCATTTTAAGGAATTTCATTTTATGAATTAGAATGCTAAAAGCATCTCCTGTTACTTTACAAGACTCCCACACTTCTTTCACAAATTTTAAGAAATCCGGATGCTCAAACCATGCATTTATCGTTTTGAATGGTTTAGGACCCCAATTCCTATCATTAAGAACAAGGGACACGAGTCTATGATCTGAAATCTCTCTATTCCCAACCTTTTGATGGCAAGCCTTCCAGTTTCTACACAAATCTTCTCGAAATTTGTTGCCGCTAAATTTACACGCATTTTATAAATGATTCAACTTATCTGTCTATAAAATCGAACTTTTGTTTTGGTCAATTATTTAAAAATTATACTGAAAGAAATGCATGTTAGGCTACGTAGATAATAGCAATGTCATGATGAATATATCACTTTATTTATTTAGGAAAAAATTGAGTATAACAGCAATATTCAAAAATTTAATAAAGTGAATTTACTAACAACCCATTTATGAGTGTTTGTCTTGTTAATGATATTAGTTGATAGATTGGTATAGCTCTTATTCATTTAATTGTGGAAAACTCAAAGTTCTTACCTGAGACAACACAAAATATATAGTTATCAATGTCAAAATAATAAAGTTATGAATGGTAATATCCTAATAGATCACATACAATCTTATGCAAACCCCTTGTGACATGAATCTGATAAATAATCTACATGATATATAAACTAATAACAAGATAGAAAAAATTTTTGTGTGTGTTTAGTCCCTACAGAGATTTCCTGCGGATTTTCTGCGGATTTTCCAGCGTATTTTCCTGCGAATTTTGGTTTTAAGGAATATCCACAGGAAAATCCGCAGGAAACCTTAGGATTTTCCTGCGGATTTTGGCTTTAGGGACTAAACCCCAACAAAAAGTAAGATATAGGGACTAAAACCGAAAAAAAAAAATTCAAGGACAATAACTAAAAACTCGCCAACTTACAGGGACGAAAACATTTTTTAAGCCTATTAAAAACATGAAATTGTTAAGAAATTAAAAACTGAATTTACTAACAACCCATTTATGAGTGTTTGTCTTGCTAATGATATTAGTTGATAGGTTGGTATAGCTCTTATTCATTTAACTGTGGAAAACTCAAAGTTCTTACCTGGGACAACACAAAATATATAGTTATCAATGTCAAAATAATAAAGTTATGAAAGGTAATATCCTAATAGATCACATACAATCTTATGCAAACCCCTTGTGACATGAATCTGATAAATAATCTACATGATATATAAACTAATAGAAAAATTTATTATTCATGTAACTGGTACATAAAATGAAAATCACACACTTGAACAAGATAAATTAGACATGAAATTAAAGACCAAATGAAAGGAAACAATAAAAAAAAGATTGAAGAATGCGTACAAAGAATTTAACAGTATGCACTTATTAGCTTTATTATGAAAAATGTATTTCAATACTATAAATTGAGCACACTTATTTAAACTCCATTGAAAGGAAGCACCAATGGAGATTTACTTTGATCTTCATTATTGACAAGAGAAGCAACATGCAGATGATCAGTAGATGGAACAACATCAGCAAAATTAGTTTGTTCGTTATCGAGCTTATGAATCTGGAGATCTCGTTTCTTACCAATCCTAGACATATATCTCTTTTTTCTTTGTTCCGGGCTATCAAACTTGTAGTGCTTGGAAGTCATGTGAGAAGCAAATTTTTGTGAAGTAGCTAGCACCTGGTAGCACTTTGGACACGTGTACGGTCCATATTTCTTGTGTGGTAAACTATGGGTTCTACCATCATCAACATTCTTCTTCTTGAAATGAATCCCAACCGAAGCAACACGATTAGCAGAAGCAACAAATTTCTGATTGGATTGTGGTTCATGTGATTGTGATGAACTTGTGCGGAATAGATTATAATGATAAGCATCACTATAAACATCCATCTTCATGTTGTTATTGTAATCACCGACGACACCCTTATTTTTATGAACTGATGGTAATGATGATGCATTTAAATGCGTAAACTGATCTTCAAGAATTTTCATTGTTTTTTTAATTTCAAGAGCATGACTACCATAATTATCAAAAGCTATTAATGATGAAGAATTTTTCAACGAAAGATTGTAAGAGTGTGTATTGGTATTGTGGTGAGTGTTCAAGGATGACATAACTAGGAGCGCTAAATTGTTGTCGTCGTGACTTGGGTTGTGCTATCCTCAATTTATAGCGCTCTATTATTCAACCGTAGCTATCATTTAATTTATTCTCAAAAATATATTTTATCTATTAAATATTTAGTATAGGTAACTTACTTTAATGATTTTAATTAAATACTATATTTAAATAAAATAATGCATTCTAAAGAATATTATTAAAATATTATTCATTTTTCCATATTCAGAGTTTTACATTAATTATAGAGTCTAGTAAATTTTTCTTTGAAAAATTTCCTTTCCCAAAGAACGAGTCAATTCAGTTTTATATAAGAAAAGGAGAATCGTATGTAATTTTACAAAATTATCTTATTATTAAAATATAAAATTATTTAAAAAAAGATAGTCATATATAGGCTTTGTTTGGGAAGAAGCTTTTTGAGCTTATAGCTTATGTCTTATAGCTTATAAGCTCATACAACAATAAAAGACCTGTTTGGTAACGATCTTTTCATCACGAGCTTATAGCTTATTTTATTAGCTTATAGCTTATTTTTCAGACGCTATTTTAAATAGCGTTTTAGCTTATAGCTTATAGCTTATCATTTTTTCTTCCATTTTTACCCTTATTATTTTAACTAAAATCCACTACTTTCCTTTATAATTTATTATAATTTAAAATAAAATTATAATTATTAAATATCTTTTATGTCATTTTATTTTATCACCTAATTAAACCGCTAATTTTACCAAACACTTCAATTAGCTTATCAACTATAAGTCATCAGCCATCAACTATAAGCTATAAGCTATCAGTCACCGGCTATCAGTCATAAGCTATAAGCTATCAGTTAACTTATCAGTCAACCGCTATTTTTACCAAACAGAGCCATAATAGGAGAAAGATTATAAAAATGTCAATATTTCATTGATAGACAAAATATATGAACTTACCCTATTAATTTAATTTAGAAAAAGCATTTTATCGATATTTTTTAAATAGTAATTTTTTTATGTTAGCATATTTAAACATATATATTTGAATTAAACATTTTTTTTTTATGATACTGTTTCTAATGACTTAAAGGTATTAAAGAAACTAAAAGATAAAATTGTTGCAATCATTAGTCAATCATAATATTTGAATTATATATATCACAAAAATAATTATTTTTATAATTATTTATCACAATTATTTATAAAATCATACATATTATATTTTTTCAAATGCCCACACATATTAAATTGTGATAATAATAAAAAATAGTTATATATTTGAAAACAAGTAGAATGTTTTACTCCTTAAATATGGAGAATTTTTTTTAATTCTTTGACTATTTTTATAGAAGATTTAAAAGTAATTTTTTATTTATTTATTATTTATATTAGATTTTATTTTTAAAATAAAACTTTTTACTTATTAAAGAAAAAAGAATACTTATTAAAAACTATAAATTGTATTTAAAATATTTTTTATTATATTAATTAATATTATATTTGATTGAAACATGTTTTTTTTAATGATAGTGTTTCTAATGACTTAAAGTTATTACAAAAAAAACTAAAAGATAAAATTGTTGTACTAATGAGGAAAAATGTATCAGGCAATTGTTCTTCTGCAAATTACTTTAAAATTGAGATAAATTCAATGTAAGGATAAAAACGAAACGTTCACTACAAGAAAATATGTGATTAGCTACGACAATTATAACAGCTAGTTTGTAGCTAAACTCTATCAAACAGTATTTGCTAGAGATTTGTTGTGGATTTACTGCGATACATGTTGTAGCATGAATTGGGTGACTAATTATCTTGACCAAAATTTCCTAACAAAATTCCAACTAATATTTAAATATCCCTAACTAAACTAATGTTAAATGGTAGCAAAATGTCGGTCATGAGTTTATGCGTTCTAGCTATTCAACTATAATATCGCCTAAAAAGTATCCTGGCAAATCTCAAGCTAAAGTTTTAGAATATTATTTACAGAATTTTTTATATTAAAATTTATATTTCATTCAATATTTCTTTCCATAATTATATATCTTCATCTAAGGACTAATCCACTAATCATTAAAATAGCCAAAAAATATATATACAAAAGAAAATTAGAGAAAATTCATATTCTATTTTGTTTCAACTTCATAAATCACAACTCATTTCATTGTAAGTTCAGTTTCAAAAATAGATTATACATTTGATTAAGTCACTCTACACTTACAAATACTCATATTTAAACTGACACTTCAATAGTTTTAACGAAAACAACTAGTATAAAAATTAGTCCATTCATGGCCGGACGACCGAACCATTCGATTATGCACAAAAAGTAACATGAAGAGAACATAACTGAAACTGAAATAAACATAAAGGAAAAAATAGTAGAACCAATATCTAATCCACACATAAACCAGGGCTATGAATTGTGAGTGTATAAGAAGAACAAAATATTTAAATACTTAAATATTTAGACCCATATACCCAATAAGGACATGCAACCTGAACCTAAAAGAAGTGATATATTCGCTCCTATTTGGATCTTCAAATTATTTTGCAACCTTGGGCTCATGAAATCTACAGCTAGTAGGTTAACTAAAGCCATGTAAATCAAAATTCCAGCAGAAGCAGAATTGAATTGAGAACCCCTACAACAATTAGAGATGTTGGACTATTTTCTTGGTATCCACTTGATACTGCCATCCCAATTGCTATCCCAATTGGTGCTGTTAGGGAGAAAAATGTAGCCATAATTGCTGCAGACCTAGAATCAAATGTAGCCTGCACAAGATTTGTAACGACATTATTAATTTTCTTTCCAAACTGCTTAGAAAACATCCACACGCAACTCACTTTTTTCTTGTAATTAGTTTAAAATTAAAATACCTCAGATATAGAACCACCAAGCCCTATTCCTTCAAAAAATTGAAGGAAAGACAAGGCCACTAGGAGAGGCTTTATGGTATCAATGCTTTGTGAGGTACCTAAAGACATTCCAATGATCACTGAATAGACCACACCGCCTAGCTCCAACACCTTACACACAAAATAGAACCGAATTCAACAATAAGTAATAAAATTTATACACTTGATAGTGAAAAATTGATTCAAATTTAGACCTCGGTAATCTGTAGTAACGGTAACGCTAAGCATCCTATTCCTAAGCTTTTATATTCAATATAATCCGTAGTAAATATGTTTCGCAAGGTATGTCTTAAATTTCATATAACACCGACACTTCAGATTGAAGGCGTGTTCGTACAAGAGTCTACATTGACAATTCAGATTGAAGGCGTGTCTGTACCAAAGTCTACACCAACACATGTGGTGTGATCAGTTACATCTTTCTTAAGCATCATAAATTGAAATGACCAAACATTATCCATATCATATCAAACAATTCCCCAACTCCAAATAACATATGACATATATAATCAAAAATTAAACATTTGATATAAAACAGAAAAACAGAAAGAAAAGATTAATGACATTATAAACCTGAAGAAGTGTGATAATATTTGCACATGGAAAGTTATAAGATGAAAGAGTTGCCTTATTGAACATCACCAACAGAACTACAACAAAAAACAAAAAACATTACTTTAAGCCATGGAGGAACAAAATGAAGCATCAAAATTCAAAATCCCATTTCAATTTTCTGTTAAAAACATAATTTTTTTTTTACATTTTTATGACCAATTACAGTTAGTTACCAGTGCGTGACATGTACGAGATGGCGACGTAGGCACCATGTTTGGTCATGGCGGAGCCTTTGAAAAACTTGTCGTCGGGTTGAATTTTTGGAGGATCCGACTATCATACCCCAAATTTTGACCACAATATTTCCCATCATTGGGCAAATCATCATCACAATATGGATGTACCTACATGCTTCACCAGTCTCCCCAAAGATGGGTGAGCATTCACTACAAACAAGAATTAGGGTTTCAAGCCCTCTCTGAGCACTTAGGCAAAGGATCAATCAAGAAATGACATGATCTTCAACTTGTCTAACCTCTCAAACACCTACAAAGGATCAACAGGACTCCCACATCAAGGATTAAGCACAAGGTTGCAACCTTCCAAGTGGATCAAGCCTTAAGATTGCCAGTGTCATCAAATTAGGGTTTTGGTCTACTGAGGCCTCCAGTTGGAATTTTTCCTCTAGGAATGAGCCAATGTTTCAAAATATAACCCAATATACTCTAAGGGACCTCATGGACCCATTCATCAAGTCAATTTAACCTCAGGGGATGCATTTACCAAAAATCAGGAATTAGGGTTTCTTGACCTAATTCACCCCTAAGTTGACTTTTGGGACAAAACATGAGCCAAGACCTCAAGACATGATTTGAGGGTCTCTAACATACCACATTGATCCATTTGCAACAGTGTATAATCCAAGAAGCTTGATCCATAAGTTTCAATTTCATCTGGACCACAATTAGGGTTTTGAAGAAAAAGTCAACTGTGCCTTTGACTTTTGACCAAGACATGCTCCCAAACCCGGGGACATTATTCAATACACCTTATATCACCTATGGAGTCTATCCATTAGGTTTGATTTAGGTCAAGGATTTGGTTTCACAAAGGATCGCACAGTTTAGATTTCATCTGCTGAAAATGTCAATTGTACAAAAAGTCAAAGTTTGACTTTTTGATTTTTTGGTCAACCAAGGTTCCTTAACCCTAAAACAATGTTAATATGTGATTTGAATCATCATTCATCAAGAAAAATCAAAGAAAGTGAGTTAACTTGTAAAAGGGGTAACCATAAAAAACTTAGAATTTTTCTAAGTTATGAAACAAAGTGGTTAGGGTACCAACTTCCAAGGATCATAACTTGAGATCCAAGCAACCATTTTGGATGATCCAAAGATGGATTTATAGCTCTCATGGCATACTTCAAAAGTGTCAACAACAAGGATTTCCAATTCTTCATGGATTCTGAGTTATGGTTGGATCAAAATGACAAAAACTTGGAATTTACCACTTTTCCAACACTTAGACAAAACTTGGAGGGCTGTTTCACATGGTTCTGGGCTGAATCAATTCAAGATATAAACATCAAAGTTGTTGTACATATTTTCTACAATCCAAGCAACTCATTGGCATGAAACAACTCAGCTTGAACCAAGAGTTATGGTTGCTGCAAGTCACCATGGCAAGGCTGTCATGAAAAATCAGTTTGTGAGATTTCTTGCCATCCACGGTTTTGAACTAAAAAGCAATGATCACTATGCCACATGCATTCAATCTGATCACAATGCATCTGATCCAACCAACAAACTTGGACTGAAATGCCAAGAGCTTATCCTTGAGAATTAATGAGTTTTTGGCATATATGCCTTGAATTCAAAGGCATTTATGTGAAATAGGGAACTTTCAACAAAGCCACTCTACTCAGTCAAGATGCTCACTTAAAAAACAATTAAAACATCTAAAGAATATGGATTTGGTCAAGACATAGCCCTGCTCTTGGGAAAGGCTAGTTTGCCTTGCATGAGAAGAAATGCCACCAAGCCAAAGCCATTGAATGTGATCTGATCCAGCAGTCATTCACTATTCCTCCAAGACAAGAGTTGATCCACTATAAATAGAGGTCCTAACTGATCATTCAAACTACACCAAAGCAGCTTACAACAATGCTTTCTCTTATTCCTTCTTAAACTCCAAGTTTCATTGTTCTTGAGGAAGCACTATCGGGCTTTGAGTTGGGGGCCAATGCAGCTCAAACCAATGATTCACACACCTCATAAACATCATATGTGAGCTGATCAAACACTAAACTAACATTTAGAACACCAATTTCACAAAATCACCAGCCATCTGCACAAGATTTTGAGAGATTTGCAGCTGAGGTGCCAAATCAAGTTCCAGCTCAATTCAATCCACTCCAAGCATTCAAACACACTCCATATGGTGTAGGGAAGCTGTTCATATCATCACAACTAATCTGTAACACCTCTAACTCAAAAATCAAGTAGCTCTTCCTGCCACGACCTTCAAGTAAGCCTAAACTTGGCCATCTCATAATTTATGCATATTTCCTCGCACAAAACTTTTGCCAAATGTTCATAATCATGCATAGAATGTTTCCCCTCTATTGATTACTTTGTATGAATTGTATATCAAATTTCTCAGCCTTCATGCACAAGTTAGAGTTCTTGAGGTTTTGTTTTGATTTCTCATTCCATGCTTAAAATAAATGAAATTAAAGACCATAGACATGATCGTGAGTTGAAAACGAGCAGATTGATACGTGGAATGTATGATTCCATCAAGTATTCAGTAAGATTGATGAGAAAACACAAATCTGGGCAAAACAGGGCACGCGGGCAAGAACAAGATGTTCTTGGCGCCCTTTTTCAAATATTTGAATTTTTGAATTTTTGTGATTTTATTTAATTGATTCAAAAATTAATTTCTCTTTGAATTTTAATGATTTTGAGTTGATTCTTTTTTTAATAATTCACAAAAATGTTAAAATATTTTCTCTTACAAAAATTCCCCAAAAATATTATTTATTTCATGTATTTGATATTTTTGAAAAGAATTAATTTTTATTTGTTTTTCAACATTTTGAAAATTTCTTTCTCTTAATTTTCCAAACTTAAATGGGTTTCAATCATTTTGTGGACAAAAAGCATGATTTTTGAAACATTGATCCAAGATCACCACTCATTTTTCACATGTTTTCAATAATTTTTATTAATTTTTTAACAAAATTAATTCCATTTTTAAATAAAATTAGGGTTTTGATTGATTCCACCCTCATCAACCTTTTTCAACACTTTTGGGCCTCTAATAGAGTGTAAGACCCAACCCTTGTTGTACATTTTTTGGGCCTCAGATATTGTATAAGTCCCGACACGATAAAAAAAATTCCCAGCGCGATCGCCAGTTTAAAATCAAATCACTGGGCCTGCCCTCGTGTTGTAAGTCCCATTTATCTTCTTTTAAAACATCTTTTGGGCCTCTTGATAGAGTGTAAGTCCCACCTCTTTGTAAATAAAATAATTTGGGCCTCAGTGTATTGTATAAGTCCCGATGCAGTTTCAAAAACTTCGACAAGATTGTCGTTTTCAAACTATTTTCAACTAGGCCTACCCTCGTGTTGTAAGTCCCATTTCTTTTCTTTAAATAATCTTTGGGCCTCTCCTTGATTTGTAAGACCCATACCTTTGTACAGAAAACCTTTTGGGCCTCAGTCATTGCATAAGTCCCAGTACAATCTTATCAAAACAACTTCCCTTTTGATTTAGGTTCAAATATACAGTTGTTATCAAAACTTTCTTTAATTTCTTTGAACAACTAACAATACAACATGAAAGCTTGCTCACCTGTAAGTTTTATCCGTTTTCATTTACCTCCTTTAATATATATATATATATCTGTATTGTGGGAAGTTGCACATTGTGAGTCTTCTTTCATTCTTTTAAATACATGTCAAATATATATAACAGTGTTGTGGGAAGCTGCACATGGTTAGTCTTCTTTCATACCCTTTTAAATACTTGTCATATATCAACTGTATATATACTAGTATAGTTATTTAGAGTTTTCCCTGGCAACTAGGTCTAGAACTAGGTAAAGCCAGTTGGTCACTCTTAAATACAGTCAAAACTAGATCCCCATAGGATTTCCAGATACAGTATTGCCTTCTCTTGAGCTTAAACAATATGGAACAAAGAGAAAGGCAGTATTCTCGGTGAACCTTTTCTCAGACTATCACCCCTAGAAATTGTCAAAGAAATTCTACTCCCCAAAGTTGATCTATTCTCGGTGAATAGCATCTCTTGAGTTTCTTCATGCCTTAGAACTTTCACTAAATGATCTATTCTCGGTGAATAGCATTGCTTGAACTTTTCTTGGTTTGAGTCCCACAGGCTTCCTAAAAGCATCCCCGCCTCCTCTTGGGCTTTGTACAAGGACCCTCCGGCTTCTTAGAAGTTCTCATGCCTTCTCCTGGGCTTAATACAAGGACCCTAAAGACCTCCTAAATGTATAAGACAGAACTTAGTCATCCTTTGCAAGAGCAGTCTTTCCAATGTCAAATCTCTGACCAATTTTAGGGTTGATTCTCATCCCTTAAAACACCCGCCTCCTCCTGGAGGCATCATACAAAAGATAAAACTCTTCCACACTAGTAGACTTGGACAGTCTAATCCCCTTGAGTCTCAAAGACATTCTCAAGCACGCAACAAATATAGGAGAAACCCCAGATTCTAGATTAATCTCCCGCAGAGTTAAAACTTGTGGGTTCTAAAACCTAGTCTCTCTCCTAAAAAATCCCAAGCCAGAGTTAGTTTATCATCATCATAACATTATTTCAAATCAGAACCTCAAGGTTTCTGATCTCTCAACTCTTTTGTAATCCTCAGCAGGAGTTGATTCCCCACTTGGACCTGCCTCGGAATCTAATTAATTCCCAGCAGAAGATAGCCTCCTCTAAGGCTTTGTATAATGATCTTTCCTAAGCGAATTCAGCCTCCTCTTGGGCCTTGTACAATGATTCTCCCCAGCGGAGCTAACCTTTTCAGGCTCTCTTGTTGAGTCAATCACCTTTTCACACTCTCTTATTGAGTCAATCAACTTCCAGACTCTCTTGTTGAGTCCATCACATTCCAAACTCTCTTGTTGAGTCAATCATTTTAGCCTCAATCTCGGGCTTTGTACGAGACAGATAAAAACACTCTCTTATTGAGTTGATCCTTTTAGCCTCAATCTTGGGCTTTGTACAAGATAGGTAAAATTACTCTCTTATCAAGTCAATCTTTTTCCAACCTCCTCTTAGGCTTGGTATAAAGATTTCCCTAGCGGAAGTTAGCCTCCTCTTAGGCTTGGTATAATGAATTCTCCAGCTTGTCCAACCACAATCCTGGGCTTTGTACAGAACAAATAAAAGCATTCACTTGTTGAGTCAAACCCTTTTAGCCTCAATCTTGGGCTTTGTACAACACATAAATCTTCTTCTCTTAAACTTGGGGACAAACATTTTCCCAAGCAGGGTCAATTTCTCCGAGCCTTCATTTAGGCTTTGGGAAGTAAATTCCCCAAGCAGATTCAAACTCTTTCCTGCCTCAATCTTGGGCTTTGTACAAGACACCTAAAATATCCTCAGCCGAGTCAGTAAAGTCACTTTTAGCCTCAATCATGGGCTTTGTACAAGACAGATAAAGATTTCTTTCCCGCAGAGTCGGTCTTCTTTTTAGCTTCTATCTTGAGCTTTGCACAAGATACATACAAATCTCCCCAGTGGAGTCAAAATCCTTTTAGCCTCAATCTTGGGCTTTGTACAAGACAGATAGAACATTTTCCCTGGAAAAGTCAAACTTTCAGCCTCCTCTTAGGCTTTGTATAATGATCTCCCTAAAGAGTCAGTCTCTTTTTTGCCTCAATCTTGGGCTTCGTACAAGACCCCAATATATACCCTCTCTTGTTGAGTTGGTCTTATCCAGCCTCCTCTTAGCCAATGGAGTCAATCAACCTCTTAGCTTCAACCTTGGGCTTTGATCAAGGTACGCAATAATAAAAAGTCCCTCTTTAGAGATGACAAATTCTCTCTCAGTCAAACCTTTTAGCTTCAATCTTGGGCTTTGAACAAGACACCAAAATATATTTTTCCTCCCTTAGAATAGGAGGAACTACGATTGCTCTGATTTCCCTGTTTCATTTAAACAGGAATACGTAGGCATAAGATTGCGAAATCTTAGCGAGCATACTAATCAAAAACTCTAGGTCCAGTACCTTCTCATCAATCAAAACTTAGGTCTAGTACCTTACCAAAAACATCGAGAAAACTCGAAATCAAACAAAAACTCACTCTCTATCTCATATTTCCCAAGAAACTTTCCCAACCCATTAACGGATAAACACCATCGAGTACAAAGTGAAACCTAAAGCTAATGTCCTGTGGATAACCACATATAGGATGGGTAATTGACAACTCCCTATTGTATAACCTGACCCCGAACTCCCCTAATCTCTTTAAAGCGTTTGTTCAGTTAAACATTCGCGTGCAAGGTTAGTTTTAGATAGCTTCCCTTTCCCTTCCAGCTTCATGGGATAAATAAGAAATCAAAAAGTAGCACCCCACTCCTCCTCATTGCGGTGAGGAGAAAAACCAGCAATAAGGTGGTCGCGTCACCGACAAAAATCGCTCGCTACAGAAAAATGGTGACTCTGCTGGGGACATCCTATATCATAAGGATCTATTTTAGTCATCATCGTCCCCATTTTCCACAGTAAAATTTCGACTCTACTGGGGAGTCATTGTCTGTATAGGACTAGGATTATAGCTCTTAAGAGGTCTAGGATGTTATTTTTAGGAATGAATATATATATATATATATATATATATATATTACTTTTCCTACTTGATATCCATGTTTATTTTTTCGCTAATGGGACTGCGGGTGATGCCGCATCTGGAAAGTTTGAGTGACACCTAAGATAAGTGATGGCATTAGATGGGTAATCTTACAGGGAGTGACTCCCAAATAAGAGATCCCGGTAGATCATCGAATAAGTGGAGATACCCTTTGCAGATTCAATGCCTATACGACTTCGGTTGTTGAAAGCAGATTGTTCAATTGTGGTTGTCCATGAAACTAAGGATTTAGTAGGCTGAGACCATGTTACTATTTTGTAGTGCGGAAGCAATCGAAAATAGTTGTTACGTGATACTACCCTCATTTGAGATTACACTAAGATACATCAGCTCGCTCGGGTGAAAAAGCCTGCTATTGTTATCCTAAGAGGGGTCAATGATTTTGAGGACAGGTACAAAAAATCACCAGTACAACCTTTGAGGATGGGTAGAGCCTTGACTTCATGACACCGAATCTTTGACCCCATGTTTTTTCTATGTTTTTGTGTGCTGCATTCATGCATTCATTTCATTAAAAAACTTTAAACAAAGAAAAACTTTCTCTTCTACTCTCTCTTTTTCAAATTAAACTGAGACAATGATTGCACATGTCAGAGAAAAAGATTGCGTTATGGATTTCGGTAGAAGGAAGACTCACAAGTATGCCTTCAAGGTTCCAAAACTAGAGGATTTAAGAGGGTTGGCAAGGATAATCACCAATCCTGATGTTTTCAGAGCTAAGTACGGAGGATTGCCGTCTCTGTTAAGGGTCCATGTAATTGGAGGAATCCTGTCCACACTCATTCAGTTCTACGATCCGGTCTATCACTGTTTCACGTTCCCGGATTATCAACTAGCACCAACACTGGAGGAGTACTCTCACCTGACTGATTTACCTATCACTGACCAAGCTCCCTTTTCTGGACTGTAAGAAATTCTAAAGGATCAAACCATTGCAAGGGAAATTTATTTGGACGAGTCAGAAGTCAGGACTCACATGACCATTAAGGGTGGAATCCAAGGTTTTCCAGCCCAATTTTTGATAAAGAAAGCCCTGTACTTTGCTAGTATAGGGAATGTGACTGCTTTCGAGAGCATCTTTTTTTTTGCTCACTTACGGGTTATTTCTGTTTCCCAACATTGATAGCTTCGTTGATATCAATGCCATTAAGATATTTCTAATTGGAAATCCCGTACCAACCCTGCTCGCAGATGCTTATCATTCTGTACACTTAAGGAATTTGTACAGCGGAGGAATAATCACATGCTGTGAACCCCTGCTATACAAATGGTTCACTTCCCATTTGCCTAAGTCTGCTGCTTTCTGGGATCATAAGAGTACTTTGCGTTGGTCACAGAGAATCATGTCTCTTACCAACTCTGACATAGACGTGGTACAATCGAATCTATGACAGGATCAGAATCATTGACCGTTGTGGAAACTTCCCTAATGTACCCCTCATAGGGACTAAAGGAGGAATCAACTATCATCCAGTTTTAGTTCGTCATCAATTCGGATACCCGATGAGGCATGTCCCATGTAATGTTCATCTGGAAGGTCTTTTCTTCAAGGAAGGGGAAAGTGACAGGGCACTAAAGACAGAAATAGTGCATGTCTGGAAACATGTTCACAGGAAAGGAAGAGAGTGTCTAGGAAAACCAGACTGTGTCTCGGTGGAGCCTTATCTCCACTGGGTACAAACTAGAGCTCTCAAGCTGAGGATGCCTTACCCTCATCAAGAAGTTCTTCCGTTAAAGGAATCTATCCTTTATTTTATGTGTGATACGGAAAAACTTCAGGTTACTCTCAACAAAGTTCAATAGGAGAAGAGGTCTTGGAAGAACAAATACAGCATTCTCAATGTGGAGTGTAACAAAATACAACAACTGTTAAAAGAAAAAGATGCTGTGATTCAGATTTTAGAGCAACATGCTGTAGAAAATCAAGAAGACCGAAGGAATTTGCTCGCTCCTTTCACTTGGCAAAGGAATGACAACCCGACGATGGCTCAAGAGCCCCCGTCAAAGAAAAGGAAAGTACCAGAACCAGCACCCGAGCTCTCTCCAGAAAGGACTCAGGGTCCATGAGCTTCGACATTTCCTTTTATAGCACTTTGTAAGTTACTGTATTTCCATTTCCGTAATCTTTGAATTTAAAAAAACGAGGTTTCCCCATTGTATGAAATTTGCAATCCAATTGTTGAAGTTTCTTTTGAAAATAAAAAAAAATTTCAATTAATATAATCATTGAATATCATTCATCATTCTCACATAACGCATTCTTCTTACCTACGAATCTCACGTTTGTGTCTCAGTTCTAGAATCAAATTGTCTCATTTGTACAATACTCGGGCCAATCGGCAAAAGAAAATGGATGACCTCAAGGAAGAGAACAGAGAGTTGAGAGAAGAAATCGACACTCTAAAAGAAGATTTGAGAAAACTTCACAACGACATGCAAGCTCTGGCAGCAGCCCAGATACAAAGGACTGTGATCTCAGAGATCACCTCGACGCCCATAGTGGAAAAGTATGATCCTCGGTATAACATGCCTAAAGATTGTCCCTGGGGCATGCCACTCAACTATATCCCGGAAGGATATATTCCGCCGATCACAGAAGATCCAGAAACTGCAGCAGGAACCGCTGGGCCTGAAGGTGATAAACTTCGGGAAAGCGAAGATGCAAGGGGCATGACAGCAACTCCTGAAGGTTACAAACTTTGGGATAGGGAAGCACCAAGAGTCACTGCCGTAATGACTATACCACCACCCATGGTACACACTGTCCCGGAAGGACAGATTCCCCAGATACCTTCAGGGGGAAATGAAAGTATGAATGACAGAATGAATGAGTTCCAGGAACAGTTCCTGGAGATGCAGAAGGAACTGCATGCTATTCGCGGTCAGGATCTATTTGGAAAAGACGCCGCAGACCTTTGTTTGGTCCCCAATGTGAAAATTCTGCACAAATTCAAGGTGCCCGAATTTGAGAAATACAAGGGTAACTCTTGCCCTCAAAGTCATTTGGTGATGTACGCTCGAAAGATGTCAACTCAGACTGAAAATCAACAGCTACTGATCCACTATTTTCAAGGCAGTTTAACCGGTGCCGCACTCAAATGGTACATGGGTTTAAACCGCACTAAGATCGTCACTTTCAGAGATCTTGGCATTGCCTTCGTTCAACAGTATAAGTATAACCTGGCCATGGCACCAGATAGAGATCAACTCAGAGCAATGTCGCAGAAGGACAAGGAAACCTTTAAGGAATATACTCAGAGATGGCGTGAAATTGCCGCTCATATTTGTCCACCTCTTGAGGAAAAAGAGATGACAAAGATCTTCTAGAAAACCTTGAGCTCATTTTACTACGACCGAATGGTCGCCAGTGCGCCCAGTGACTTCACCGAGATGGTGGGCATAGGAGTTCGTCTTGAGGAAGTTGTCCGAGAAGGACGATTGGTCAAAGATGCTGGACCATCAAGCAGTACCAAAAGATACGGTAGTGTTTTCCCTAAGAAAAAAGAGCAAGATATCGGTAATATCTCTCTCGGAAAGCAAAGGCGACGGTACCAACCAGTAGCAGCTGTAACTTCTGCTATCAACCCTGAGCCTGTTCCAACGTATCAACCTCAGGTTGCTCAGACCAAACCGATTCAAAAAAGGACACATCAACCTCTTCAGCAGGCTCAATTTCAAATCCGATGTGCAAAAGCTTGTCAGGAACGGAGTCTTATCCTTCAAGGATACAAATACGAATGTTTAGACGAACCCGTTGCCTCAACACGAGAAAACTATGATAAATTTGATAGAGGAAGAGTTTAATCATAGATATCAAATTCACGATTGGGAACCAACCTGGTCAAGATGCATTGCAGACAGAGCGGATATGGGCATATACCATCTCATAATTATCATCAGTGTGATATCTTCTCTAAAAACAATCAAGGATGTTCTGTGGTACAATCAGCTCTGCAAGAACAGATGGATCTCAGATGGATCCAAGAGCACAAAATTAGAGAAGTCAACATGACTTATACAAATTCCAACATCATTCAAAACCACGACATTCGTACAATGAATGTCAACTTGGTGGCAATGCACTCAAGGCAAAGCCAACATCATGATCTGCCACGACACAATTACGATTCTTGTCTGATTTGCTCGGTAAATAATCAGGGATGCTCTTTTGTACAAGAGGCCCTCCAGCGTCAGATGGACCTTGGATGGATCTAGGACTACTGTGATAGAAGTCATTATCAAGTCAATATGATTCAAATATGCGATATTCGCTTAATGAATACCAGCTTGGTGGAATTACAAGCCAAGCAAGTCCAGCTCGGTTTTCTGACTTCACATGATTATCAGAACTGTAAAGTATGTCGTGAGAGTGACCAAGGGTGTGCTCTCTTTCAAAGAGCACTGCAACACTTGTTGAACCACTGGTGGCTTCTGATCTATCTAGATGAAGACACACAACAAGTCAGTATGATTGATGGGAACCCTACTAGGCATCAAAGTCAGGATGTATGATCAATGGAAACAGATCTAGTGAAGTTTCACTGCATACAAAGCGGACGTGGCAGGGTGCCACCACAAAATTATGAATGCTGTAGAGTTTTCTTGGAGGATAACCAAGGATGCTACCTTGTGCGAGCAGCCCTTCAAGGTCAGTTGGACCACAAAGAGATTCAACCATGGTCAAGTTCTACTTCAATGTCAAACTATCATCCTGATCGAGACAAAGAAGTTATCTTGATCCCTAGGCGAGAAGTGGCCAAAGATGTATGCGCCATAATCCCTTTACACCGTGAATCAAGAGCTCCTCTTTAGGGTAGAAAGATTCTCAACCTCGAACCAATTGAGGCCAGTTATGATGGTCAGAAAAATCAGAAGGCCCCTGTTGTTATCTATCTACCGGGACCAGTACCGTACAAATCCGATAAGGCTATCCCTTACAAATACGGTGCAACAACAATTGAGAATGGAAAGGAAACTCCATTACCCTCCGTCGTGAATATCGCAGACATCAATCAAGTAACACGGACCGGTCGGATCTTCAACAGAGGGGTTGGAGATCCCGACCTTTCAAAGAACAATGATAAGATGCTGAAGCTCATCCAAAAGAGTGAATACAACATTGTAGATCAGCTGTTGCAAACTCCTTCAAAAATCTCTATGTTATCTCTATTACTCAGTTCCGAAGCCCACAGAGAGGCTCTACAAAAGTCTTAGAGCAAGCCTTTGAGGAACAAGATGTGACAATAAGACAATTTGATAGCATCATCTCCAACTTCACTTCCTGCAACAACTTGGGGTTTAGTGATGAGGAACTGCCAGAAGAAGGCAAAAGTCATAACATGGCACTCAACATTATAGTCAACTGCCAGGACGATGCTTTAGCCAGCGTACTAGTAGATACCAGATCAGCTCTGAATGTTATGCCAAAGTCTACTCTAATGCGATTATCATTTAAAGGATCTCTGATGAGAGGCAGTGAGGTCATTGTCAAAGCATTTGATAGAGCCCGAAAAACAGTTATCGGCGAAGTCGACCTTTCCATAACTATCGGTCCTCACAATTTCCAAGTCACTTTCCAGGTCATGGACATCCGGGCAGCATACAGTTGTTTGTTAGGAAGACCTTGGATACACGAGGTTGGGGCGGTCACTTCGAAACTTCACCAGAAGCTGAAGTCTGTCAAGAACGACCAACTAGTCACAGTCTGTAGAGAACAAGCCTTGATCGTGAGCAACTTATCGTCGTTCGCTTGTGTAGAACCAGAAGAGGTTGTTAGAACCCAGTTCCAAGAACTTTCGGTGAGCAATGACAACCAATCAGAAAAAGGAACGTCAATTTCCTCGTACATAGATGCTCTTAATGTGATCAAAAGTAATAATGCAAAAGGATGGGGACAGCTTGTCATTCCTACTGATAACAAAACAAAGAAGGGTCTTAGTTTTTCCTCAACCTGTACCCCGACTTCTGCTAACGATGAAAGTTTTCATCCCATTCAGGACTTCTTCCACAGTGGAGTTTTCCTTCACCCAGTGTCTTAAGAAGTACATACCATCAACGAGGGAGATTCCTCCGACATAGATGAAGAATAGAAGTCCTACCTTAACGAAGATGGTTATATGTCTCAGGAAGAGGTTCCTACGTCATTTTGCTATCCCGCACAGAGTCCAAGATTTATACCAAGATCAGACGTCAAAATGATATACGGAGATTGTGATCCTGAAGGATGTCGTGCTCCGCCAAACTCATTAGAGGAAGACACTCTGATGAAAGACAACTTTGACCACGACTATTATGGCCCAATGTATGGCCTGCCTATCTGGCACCCGTACCCAGGAGACTTGGAACAAGAAAGTTAGCCCAACGACGCTTATCAGTTGAGCATCATTGAAAAGAATACATGCATCCCCACCTTGTCAAGGGATCATTACTTAGGGCATTCAGAAAATATCCATCAGGACGATGAATTTGTAAAGATTGTAGGGCTAGAGTTAATTAACTATGCTTTCCCTGAGGTCAACGTCATCGAAAGGGATGACTTTTCCAGTTCCAAAGAAGTGTGGGATACCTTAGGACAACCAAGTGGCAAATAAGACTACTTGGTCAAGTACACCGCTCCTGAAAGCTCTCGTATTAGGCTCGAAGACATCCAACCAACTGGATGGGGAGATTTACATGAGAGTGCAAACACTGTGCAAGATAAAACAGAAGAGTTCTCCTACGACAACTCTGTCTGGGAGACAGACTCCAACGATCCTACTCCACCAGAAATCAGCGTTATTTATGAAGATAAGACAAGAAAGAAGGTACCCGACTTTGTGATTCACCGAGGAGTTCACCACCAATGGGTTGCTGTCAATGTTCAGAAAGTCGTCCATAAGTCTAAGTAATTGGTGTCTTTATCTTAACCTTTCACCTTGCCCAGGTGAAATAGATGTTTTGATAGGGCTCACTTTCTGTAAATGTTCCTCTTCGCATGGCCCAAAGTGACAGAGTTTTGTTTTATAGGGCTGTAGTTTCAAGAATCGACATGTTCATAAATAAAATAACGTCGTTATATAATTTTCGCTTTTATTGTTGTTTTCTCTTTTCATTTTTCAGAAAATGGTAATCCTAAAAACAACTCAAATAATAAAAACAAACATTTTCAGAAAAAGAAAACACTGCACACACTCTTGCATTTCTCTATATCTCTTCTAAAAATAATCATCACGTCATGCAGATTGCTTGTTTTAAACCCGATTGAAATGTACGATCCAATGCCTTCTCCCAACTTTGAATTTCCGCTATTTGAGACTGAAGAAGAAAATTACGAAGAAATTCCAGAAGAGATCTCCCGATTACTCAGACAAGAGGAAGGGTCCATTAAACCTCACAAAGAGTCGTTGGAAACGGTCAACTTGGGTTCAGAAGAAGAGAGAAAAGAAGTCAAGGTTGGGGCACTGCTCAGTCCAACTGTCAAACAATATTTGATAAATCTTCTCAAAGAATTTCCATATGTGTTCGCTTGGTCCTATCAGGATATGCCAGGGTTGGATACTAGCATCATGGAACATCAACTACCATTACGATCAGAATGTCCGCCAGTAAAATAGAGGTTGAGAAAGACTCTCCCAGACATGGCCAACAAATTCAAAGAGGAAGTGGAAAACCAGATTGACGTGGGTTTCCTCGCCACATCAGAATATCCTCAATGATTAGCCAACATAGTACCAGTTCCGAAAAAGGAGTGAAAGGTCAGAATGTGTGTGGATTACAGGGATCTGAACAAAGCCAGTCCAAAGGATGACTTTCCCTTACCACACATAGACATGTTGGTTGACAGTACATCGACGTTCAAAGTTTTCTCCTTCATGGAAGGATTCTCGGGCTATAATCAGATAAAAATGGCTCCGAAAGACATGGAGAAAACTTCATTCATCACCCCATGGGGTACTTTTTGTTACAAGGTAATGTCGTTCGGTTTGAAGAACGCAGGGGCAACCTATCAAAGGGCCATGACTACTCTGTTTCACGACATGATACACAAAGAAATAGAGGTATATGTCGATGATATGATTGCCAAATCTAAAATAGAAGAGGAGCATGTGACCCACCTGTCAAAACTATTCGAGCGTCTAAGAAAGTACAAACTCTGCTTGAATCCCAACAAGTGCACATTCGGTGTCCGTTCAGGGAAACTCTTAGGGTTCATCGTCAGTCAGAAAGGGATTGAGGTTGATCCTGACAAGGTCAAGGCCATTCAAGAAATGCCTTCTCCAAAAACTGAAAAACAAGTCAGGGGATTCCTGGGACGTTTGAATTACATTTCCAGATTTATATTCCTCATGACCGCGACATGTGCGTCGATCTTTAAATTACTTAAAAAGAATCAGGACTGCATTTGGACAAAAGACTGCCAAACTGCCTTCGATAGTATTAAGGAATACCTGTTGAACCCACCGATTCTATCACCGCCAGTGGAAGGAAGACCACTAATCATCTATCTAACAGTCGTGGAAGACTCGATGGGTTGTGTACTTGGCCAACAAGACGAAACAAAAAGGAAAGAGTCTGCCATATATTATTTGAGCAAGAAATTTACCGACTGTGAGACTCGGTACACTATGCTTGAGAAAACTTGTTGTGCTTTGGCTTAGGCAGCCAAACGTCTTCGCTAGTATATGATTCGTCACACTACTTGGTTAATCTCCGAAATGGATCCAATCAAGTATGTCTTTGAAAAGCCTGCTCTCATGGGAAGGATTGCCCGTTGGCAGATGTTGTTATCAGAATACGACATAGAATACCACGCTCAGAAAGCCATTAAAGGAAGTGTTTTAGCCGATCATTTGGCTCATCAACCGATTGATGATCAAGGATCAATCGGGTTTGACTTCCCAGACAAGATGTCTTGTATTTAAAGATGAAAGATTGCGGTGTACCGCTACCCAGTGAAGGGCCAGAACCATGTTCCCAATGGGGACTAATTTTTGACGGAGCTGTTAATCATTATGGAAATGGAATTGGGGCAATCATCATAACACCCCAGGTTACCCACATTCCTTTCACTTCCAGACTGACATTCAAGTGTACAAACAACGAGGCCGAATACGAAGCTTGTATCATGGGTCTCGAAGAAGCGATCGACTTAAGGATTAAGAACTTGGATGTATAAGGCGACTCAGCCCTGGTTATCAATCAGATCAAAGGAGATTGGAATACATACCAATCAGGACTGATTCCTTACAAATATTACGCGAGAAGGTTGTTACCATTCTTTAACAGAATCGAGTTTCATCACATCCCTCATGAAGAGAATCACATGGATGATGCATTAGCCACTCTCTCTTCCATGATTAGTGTAGGTCAATGGAATGACATACCTAAGATCGACATAACGCACCTTGAGCGGTCCGCTTACATCTTCACGATTGGAGCAGTCATAGACGACAAACGTTAGTATCACGATATCAAATGCATCATTCAGAAACAAGAGTACCCACCTGGGCCATCTAGAAAAGAAAGGAAGTCTCTCAGAAGACTGGCTGGCAGCTTCTTTCTGAGCGGTGATACACTCTATAAGAGAAACTTTGACATGGTCTTGCTTCGATGTGTAAACAGACCAGAAGCAAACATGCTGATAAAAGAAATTCACGAAGGATCCTTTGGAACTCATGCCAATGGACACACAATGGCGAGGAAAAGCGAGAACGACGAATTAAACCTGATCGAAGAAAAGCGAATAACGGCTCTATGCCATGGTCAGTTGTATCAGCAAAGAATGAAGAAAGCGTTTGACACAAAGGTTCGACCCCGTGTCTTCAGAAAAGGAGACCTTGTGCTCAAGAAGATACAATCATTCCTCACTGATTCCCGGGGCAAGTGGACTCTGAGTTATGACGGCCCCTATATGTTCAAGAAAGCATTCTCAGGCGGCGCCTTGAGACTCGCAACCATGGACGGAGAAGAGTTTTCCTACACCACAAACGTTGACGTAGTCAAGAAATACTTCGCCTAAATAAAAAAAAAGAAAAAAAACGTCTCGGTGGATTGAAAACCTGAAAGGGCGGTCCAGGAAAAAATTAGAGACATAATCAAAAATCATCCCGGTGGATTGGAAATCTCAAAGTACAATCCAGGCAAAAGTTAGGGATTAATGGCAAGTAACTACATCCAACACGGGTAAAATCCTCAGCAGTAATGCCATCCATCAAGAAAACTTCAGTCAAGGTCATTTCCGACAGAAGCTCAGGATATCCAAAATTCAAAGCTGGTAGAAGGATAACGATCGTTATGTTTCACTGTAGCCCTTTTCCCTTAAATTACCATTTTCTAACTTTGTAAATACTCCATGGAATCACGCGCTTGGCTGATTTCCATCCTATCAATAAAATTTGAGCCCTTGTGCTTTTGTTTGCAATTCTTATTTGTTTTAGCTTTACAGAACGACATTTTAACATGATTAACGATTCTTGAAATAAAACAAAAATGAATTTACTTGTCAAATTTTTCTGCTTTTAAAATAAAGATGGCAATTTCTTTTGACATGTTGAACATCGAAAGAACATTGATCGCTTCTCCCAAAGGCGGTTAAGCTTAAAAGTGCAGAATCAAAGTACTCCTTCTAAACCAGTACACCTGAATGAAGGATCAACTGTGTCAGACGCGAATATTCCATCTGACATCCCCGGCAGAGTTCTTACCTCCTAAGCCCGACCAACATTTTCCCCCACGAGGACTATCTCTCCTAAGCAAGGCAGGATTGCTATCTTGAACCAATGATACTTTTCATCCCCACAGTGGCCGAGTATCCAGTCATGTTCATCCACTAGTCAGTATGTCGCGTTAGTTTTGTCAGCATAAATATACATGCATCATGCGTAATTGATTCACAATCACATTCATATTGCATCACTAGCACTCTAGTCAGTCTTAACTCTAAATGGTAAAGTCCTCTTGTCAATCGAGCCGTCAGTTCTTTCCTCGTCAGAAAGCGAATCATCTAAGAAACCTCTCCCCAATTTATTTCTGGATTGGAGTTGGTCCTTGGCCACTTTGATTACTTGAACCTCTGAAAAAAAAAACAGTCGACAAACGCCATTATTCATCATTGAAGATGATATCTTCACTTTCCCGGATTAAGGAAAATCCCCGAGAAAGCCTCACAACCGAAGACTCTCAGTGATACAGCAGTTCTTCTCCAAAAAAATTTTTTATCAAGAAAGGTCATCAGCACCACCAAATTGGATTACAACATATGGCATTTCTCCGAAAAGATTTCGAAGAAAAGTGTGATGTAGTATCCCCAAACAGAAACGCAGACTCTCAAGAGACTCGTTTTTCCCCAGTAGAGTCAGCAAATGGCGTCTCCAACAGAGAAGTTTCCACACCTCTACAACTCAGACAAATGGGTTTCCCCAGCAAGTCTGACATCAAAAGTTTTTCCCAGCAAATGGCATCTCCCCAGGAAAATTCGGCGAGAAGTTTGAGGAAAACCGCTAACGAATAGCATCCCTTGTCATGAAAGTTTATTGACAAAAGAAACTTAGACCAGTTCCTTGGTAGGAAACCAGGATCGGGGGAAAGTTTATTAATAAAAGAAACTGAGACCAGTTCCTTGGTAGGAAACCAGGATCGAGGGGAAGTTTATATCATAAACTAAGACCAGTTCCTTGGTAGGAAACCAGGATCGAGGGGAAGTTTATATCAGAAACTAAGGCCAGTTCCTTTGTAGGAAACCAGGATTGAGGGGAAGTTTATATTAGAAACTAAGACCAGTTCCTTGGTAGGAGAGCAGGATCGAGGGGAAGTTTTTACTCTTTTCTAAGTATCATCGGGTCCAAGAAGATTAAATAGGGGCATCTGTCATACCCCAAATTTTGACCACAAGATTTCCCATCATTGGGCAAATCATCATCAAAATATGGATGTACCTACACGCTTCATCAGTCTCCCCAAAGATGGGTGAGCATTCACTACAAACAAGAATTAGGGTTTCAAGCCCTCTCTGAGCACTTAGGCAAAGGATCAATCAATAAATGACATGATCTTTAACTTGTCTAACCTCTCAAACACCTACAAAGGATCAAGAGGACTCCCACATCAAGTATTAAGCACAAGGTTGCAACCTTCCAAGTGGATCAAGCCTTAAGATCGCCAGTGTCACCAAATTAGGGTTTTTGTCGACTGAGGCCTCTAGTTGGAATTTTTCCTCTGGACATGAGCCAATGTTTCAAAATATAACCCAAGATACTCTAAGGGACCTCATGGACCCAATCTTCAAGTCAATTTAACCTCAAGGGATGCATTTACCAAAAATCAGGAATTAGGGTTTCTTGACCTAATTCACCCCTAAGTTGACTTTTGGGACAAAACATGAGCCAAGACCTCAAGACATGATTTGAGGGTCTCTAATATACCACATTGATCCATTTTCAACAATGGATTGATCCAAGAAGCTTGATCCACAAGTTTCAATTTCATTTGGACAACAATTAGGGTTTTGAAGAAAAAGTCAACTGTGCCTTTGACTTTTGACCAAGACATGCTCCCAAACCTGGGGACATGATTCAATACACCTTATATCACCTATGGAGTCCATCCATTAGGTTTGATTTAGGTCAAGGATTTGATTTCACAAAGGATCGCACAGTTTGGATTTCATCTGTTGAAAAAGTCAACTGTACAAAAAGTCAAAGTTTGACTTTTTGATTTTTTTGTCAACCAAGGTTCCCTAACCCTAAAACAATGTTAATATGTGATTTGAATCATCATTCATCAAGAAAAATCAAAGAAAGTGAGTTAACTTGTAAAAGGGGTAACCATAAAAAACTTAGAATTTTTCTAAGTTATGAAACAAAGTTGTTAGGGTACCAACTTCCAAGGATCATAACATGAGATCCAAACAACCATTTTGGATGATCCAAAGATGGATTTGTAGCTTTCATGGCATACTTCAAAAGTGTCAACTACAAGGATTTCCAATTCTTCATGGATTTTGAGTTATGGTTGGATCAAAATAACAAAAACTTGGAATTTACCACTTTTCCAACACTTAGACAAAATTCTGTCTAAGTCAGAATTTCAAGTGAAACACCAAACCTTGGAGGGCTGTTTCACATAGTTCTGGGCTGAATCAATTCAAGATATTAACATGAAAATTGTTGTACATATTGCCTACAATCTGTCATACCCCAAATTTTGACCACCAAGAGTTGCCATCATTGTGAGAATCATCACCACAATATGGATGTACTATTATGCCATATCAGTTTCCCCAAAGATGGGTGAGCATTGTTGGTTGCGGAATAGGGCAAGCAAGCAAAAGATTTGGAAGTATTTTTTCGAGAATTATCGTGTCCACAGAGATCGGTGCTACTGAACTGCCGTTCGACAATTTCAATGTTATTGAGTTTGGGTTTAAATGGTTTTAAACATAAAAACAGAAAAGTAAATGGTAAAACATAGAACGAAATTCATTCTTCAGAGAAAAACTTATCAAGCATACATATAATCCACTCGTCACAAACATAAATTTACCGACCAATTATACTCTACCTGCAATACTCGTCAAAATCATCCAGCATCGCTCACAATAGTGTCCATCTCTGGCACACTGAGCTGAGAGACAACCGTATTACTCTCTTCATCACTCTCGCGCACGAATCCTCGAAACACGGAAGGCATTAAGTTCCGACACCAAAAAGATTATCATCTAAATCTATCTCTAGCATCTAGACAATAGATATCCATCCCTAATCAAGAATCGTGATGTTTATCTCTAACACAACACAAATCCAAACATAAATGAAAAAAGATCAAGGAAGACATCAATAATAATTTGTAAAGCAAATTTCATACAATATTATGATAAACAAAGATACATATGTTCATAGTAAATATACAAACACCCAACAAAAAGAAATTACAAAGAGAAGAGAGAAGAGGAACCAAACATTTCTTGCTTTGTCAACACCAATCGACGAGAGATTCGACTCCGGATCATCCAAATGCAAGCTCCATTGTTGTTTTCTAAGCTAATCCATAAGAAAAATGAAGTTTGATGGAGTTGGGAGCAAAAAATCCCCAAAATCATCCCTAAAAAGGTGTTTTTAACCCATATTTATTGCTGTCATCATCGCAGACCGCGCTAAGCACGCTACGGGCGCTTAGCGCGCTCTAAAAAATGGTTAAACCGCCTTAAAAGCGCGCTAAGCGTGCTCCAATCGCGCTAAGCAGGCTACCTGATGCCATGAAAAATGTTTCAGCCATAACTTGAGAACCGTAACTCCGTTTTTCGCCCGGTTTGAAGCGTTGGAAAGCTTATTCAATTTCCTATCTAACAATGAATAAATATCAACCAAATTGGTGATTTATATCATCCTCATTTTGAGCCTTATTCGTTGATGCGTTGCTCAAAATCGCACGTTTGAAGCCGTGTCTTCGTCACTTTATTGCTCATGCTCCAAATACACCTCAATACCTACAAAATGAGTAGAAAACTATCAAACGATACACAAATACACTAAAAATTGATTATACACTAAATATACACATTTACATACAAAGTGGTGTTTATTTGAACGATATTTAACAAAAATTATAGATAAGTGCAACAAAACTTATATACAAAAATAAGTACATTTTGCACTTATCAACTCTCCCCAACTTACATAATTGTTTGACCTCAAACAAAGCCAACAACTAAAGGAACAAAAGCGAAATCCAATAAATCATGCAACAATAAGTTTTGAAAACAGAAAACAAATGCAATGGTTGAATCGAAAAATGGTACACACAAAGTAAATACTTATCACTAAACTACAACAATAACATAATCACAAAACAAATGCTAAATACAAAAATCATGCCAAACATTCTAAAACAACCCAATTTCAAACGTGAATCACACCTAGCAAACACAATCATCGGTAGATGAAAAAACACAAAATGAGGGACTTATCACTCACACAACAATCATGCAAACAATAGACTAAATTATGCAACCATCCAAAAATCATGCTGAAAACATAAAAGCAAGAATCAAAAGGACTTTCAGGGTTGTAGTGTGGTCAGGTGAACAAACAAGGGGTAATTCCTAAAGCTAATCGAAACAAAAACTTTCCTAAACCTAAGGGAGTGATCAACTCACAAAAGTTCAAACACAAAATTTCAATCAAACTTCTTCCAAAATCCCAAGTGTTACACCAAACACATAGAACTTATTAGCACAACATTATTCTACTCTTTTTGTTTTTCCTTTTCAAAGCTTTTTCAATTTGTTTTCTTTTCCTTTTCTTTTCTTTTTCATATTTTTCTCTTTTTTCTTTTCTTTTTCAACCTCATAGCAACCAATAACATAAGTGAGAAAACATTGCTCTCCCCAACTTGAATTCAACCACATCATCATGTGAATATTCCCTACTTTCTAAGGCAAGGTAAAAATTCATACAACAACACAAAGTTGAGGGTTCAAGAAAAAACAACAATCAAGATCCACACAAAAAATGAATTTGACACTCATAGACAAGAATTAAACTCAAACAACATGGATAATGACCAAAGGCTCAAAGGGTTTACAAACGATCACACACTCACAAGGTGAATTGACTATTTGGCTAAGGTAGTTGTGCTCAAAATGAAACAAGTTCCTTAATCCTTTTCATGCTTTCATATAATCAACACAAACAAAAGATTAAGCATAATAAAATCCAGTTAAAACAAGAATATTGGTACTCCGTGCATATATGACCAATGGAAGGCTTCCTCACAAAAAGGGTGGAAACTAAAGTAATTCACATACGAACAAGTATACAAAAGAATAAATGGCATGAAAGTTGTAAAAAGCCTAAGTATCATGAATATGCTAAAGTCAAGAAAACGATAAACATATACCTTGAACGTGTACAAAACTTTAAACACTATCATTACTGTAGCGAGTGATTTTTGGATGTGGTTGCGAAGCACGATCGCTCTGGTACTACAGCTCGATTCATTTTTTATCCTATTAAAACTGATGAAGGAATGGAAATAGATGTCTCCAATTAACCCTGCTTGCATACTGAGATTAAACAGTCAAAACTGTTGGTTTACAGATGCTACAAAGATTCGGGGTTTCTCCTAGGTTATTTTGTTGACGAAGGGTGCTTTAGGCTATCGGTTAGGATGTTAGGACGAATGTATGAGAGTATGGGATTTTGGGTTTTTTGTTTACTGTGCTCGCTAAGATTTTTTCTTTCAATCTTATGCCTACGTATTCCCGTTTACCTAAACAGGGAAATCAGAGTGATCGTAGTTCCTCCTATTCTATGGGAGGAAATGGTTGTTTTGGTGTCTTGTTCAAAGCCCAAGAGGTGAAGCGAAAGGTGGTTTGTATCTTGTTCAAAGCCCAAGATGTGAAGCTAAAAGGGTTTGTCTTTAGAGAGAATTTGTCTTCTCTAAATAGGTTCTGTTTGTCACAACTGTTGGGTGACTGGTTATAAAGGGAGGATTACTTTAACCGGGATTTGTGAATCCGGCAATGCCATAATTTCCTTTATAGGGGATTTTAACCTGAAGGAGAAGACTTTTAACTCAGTTTAGAGCAATGCCATCTTTCCTTAGGAACTTCTCATACTAAAAGAGGGACATTGGCATGGATGTAGATGATCCAGAGGCTTGCCGCTTACAGCAATTAGATGAAGGGGAAAGAGTTGTTGAAATTTGTGTATTGTGAACGAGGCACAACTTTGATGCTAAAAGGTTGAATGGAACAACCAGTGGTTTTCTTATACAAAGCCTAAGAGGAGGCTAATATGTGTCTCGTACAAAGCCCGAGAGAGAGGCTAAAAGGTTTTGACTCGACGATGGAGTCTTTTGGTATCTCGTATAAAGCCCGAGATGAAGGCTATTTGACTCAACAAGAGTTTTTTTTTTAATCTCGTACGAAGCCCGAGATGGAGGCTGTTGTTTGTTTGGCTCAATAAGAACCTTTTTGTATCTCATACAAAGCCCGAGATGGAGGCGAAAGGGGTGATTAACTCAACGAGGGAGTCTCTTATGTGTCTCGTACAAAGCCCGATAGAGAGGCTAAACGTTGTTTGACTCCGCTGGGGAGAATCATTGTACAAAGCCCAAGAGAAGGCTAGACTTCACTAGAGAGGGATCATTATACAAAGCCTAAGAGGAGGTTATGGTTACTATTTCAGTTGAGTGACAGGTCCAGTATACTGATTTTGAAAGAGAAAATCAGTTCTTATATGAGCAACACTGTACTCAAGGATTTGATTCGAGGATCCGGATTATTCCTGTTCTTTAAGGAATTGGGAAATCCAAAGGGTATTGAGATTGTCCGAGTCTACGGGTTTTCTTCCTATTTAACGAAGAGGTCACTTGAGAATGTCTTTGAGACTCAAGGATATTAGACTGTCCGTGTCTAGAGTTTCATCTTTTGTACCATGCTTTAAGAAACAGTAGTAGACTCTTTGAAAGGACTGTTCTATGCAGATGACTAATTTCTGTTCCTATACCTCTAGGAGGTCGTCGGGACAATTTGTACGAAGCCCAAGAGGAGGCTGGAAACTTTTAAGAAGCCGAGAGGTCCTTGTACGAAGCCCAAGAGAAGGCTATCATTCCCGGAGGAAGAGATCATTATACGAAGCCTAAGAGGAGGCTGTGAATACTTCTAAGAAGCTGACGGGTCCTTGTACTAAGCCCAAGAGGAGGCGGGGTTGCTTTTAGGAAGCCTACGGGTCCTTGATGAATGCCCAAGAGGAGGCCGATGCTTTTAAGAATCCCGTGGGTACTTGTATGATGCCCAAGAGGAGGCCGATGCTTTTAAGAAGCCCATGGGTCCCCAAACCCCGAGAAATTCAATGCAAGCTATTCACAAGGAATAGATCAAGTCAGGAAAGTTCGAGAATTTGGAAGAAACTCAAAGATGCCATTCACAGAGAAAACATTCATCTCTGGGAGTAGAGTTTCTTGACAATTCCTAATGAGGACAGCCAAAGAGAAGACTGTAACTGGTGATCCTATTGGGGATCTAGTTGTCTATTTCTATGAATAAACGAAACGGCGTTACCTAGTTCTAGACATAGTTGCCGGGGAAACTCGAAATATCTATACTATTATTACACAATTGATATGAGTTTATGAAAGAAGACTTACAGCGAAACAGCCCCAGAATACAGTTATATGTATATGAAAGCGGTAAATGAAAGCATATAAACACTTACTCGGTTGTAGAGCTTCCATGCTGTTTGGTTAGTTGTTCAACAAAGAAAGATTGAAAACAACAGTATATTCAAAATCAAAGGAGAAAGTGCTTTGAAAAAGAAAGATTTGGGGCTTACATCTCAAGGAGAGGCCCGGGGTTTTATCAGTGAGCGCACTGTTTGAATTTGTACAGAGGGACTTATACAAGTTACTGAGGCCCAAAAATTGTTTTCTGTATAAAGGGATGGGTCTTACACTCTCTCAAGAGGCCCAAGAAGTTTTAAAGAAAAAGAGTGGGGCTTATAACACGAGGGTAGGCCCAATTGATTTTTTGTTTAAAATGGCGATCGCGCCGAGGTTTTCTTTTAACGCAGAAGGACTTATACAATAAGTGAGGCCCAAAATGGTTTTGGTTAAAAGGGGGTTGGGTCGTACACTCTATTAGAGGCCCAAAAGTTTTGAATGGGTCTTATAGCTCAAGGAGAGGCCCAAAGTTTTGTTTTTGAAAAGGCGACGATCGCGCCGTTTGTTTTTGACGGTATCGGGACTTATACAATACACTGAGGTCCAAAAATGATTTGGTCATAAAAAAAGGATTGGCTCTTACACTCTATTAGAGGCCCAAAGAGTTTTGAAAATGATTTATGAGGGTTGAATTAATCCAAAAACCCTAATTTGTTTTCAACAATGTGTTTTAATTGAATAAAAATTCAATTAAAATGATCAAAATTGTTTAACATAGGAAAAACAAATTGTGATCTTGGATTAATGCTTCAAAAATTAAGTATTGACCACTTGCAGCTGGTGATCGTGATTTGTGTTGGAGGTGTTACAGCTAGGTTCCAATGATCTTGATAGCTTCCCTAGGTGCCATGGAGTGTGTATGAATGCTTCGAATGGATTGAAATGATCTGGAACTTGAGATGGTACCCCAACTAAAAATCTGTCAAGAACTTGAGCAATTGGCTGGTGATTTTGTGAAATCTGTGTTCCAGATGTTATGTGAGTGTTTGGATCACTTCTATATGATGTATGTGAGGTGTGTGTGTGTGATTGGTTTGATTGGAAAAGCTCCCAAACTCAAAACCCGATAGTGACTTGCCTTAGAAGGCAAAATTGGAGTGAAAGAAGAGATTTGAGGAAAGCATCTGTTTGATGGCTTTGGTGTACTCAAACTGATCACAATTGAGCTCTATTTATAGTAGAGCAAGTTTGTTTTGCAAGGAATAGTGAATGGCAACTGCTGAGTAGGTTTGGCCAATGTTGGCAAATGAAAATCCAAGTCTCCTCTAGCCATTGACTAGAGGTTAGGGCACAGGCTGCTGGTTCCCTTGGTCTTGGATAAGTCTTGACTGAATTCAATTGAGAATGGCTCAGTCCATGCCACCTTGATGCTTCCATTGAATGCTCCAATCCAAAATTGGAGTCTTGTCCCTATTTTGGCAATTCTAGGTTCAACATGCTATTTCTTGTTCCAAAGACTTTGGAGGCTTGGATCAGTGATTGTCCCCTTTAGATTTAATCCTCAGAGGTGTCCAAGTGGATAGGAGCATTTGGATTTGGCTGATTTTGACAAATCGAGCAAAAGTGCAAAATCTGCCTTGCCTTGACAGATTTCACCAAGGCAACTTGCCAATGTTGTATCTCATGACTCAAATTGAATTTGGTAATGTTCTTGGTCATTTTGGAAAGCCCTTACATGATACAACAACTGTTTGAACATGTTTGGTTTTGATCTCTTTTGAATCCAAGTGAAAAATCCCCCTACATTTGGCAAAAAGTAGGGTAAAATCTGACTTAGTGAAATTTTCACTAAGTGTTGGAACAAAGTGACTTTTCTTGATTTTGATCACTCCATAACTCAAAATCCATGAGGAATTTGGACATAGGTCAGTATGAAGCTTTGTTGGAACAAAGTATGAATTTGGAATGAGATCTACAAATCAAGATTTGAATGGGGAACAATGGCCTTGTGGTTTAGGAGTTATGGTCCTCCAAAGTTGGCACATTAGTGTCACTTTTTCTATAACTTAGAAATTTTTCTAAGTTTTTATGGTTACCCCTTTTACAAGTTATCCCATTTTCTTTGATTTTTCTTCATGAATGATGATTCAAATCATACATTAACATCATTTTAGGGTTAAAAATCCATTTTGGTGAAAAATCTCAAAATGTCAAAGTTGACTTTTGTGCACAGTTGACTTTTTATCAGATGAATTCCAAACTGTGCAATTCTTCATGAAATCATGTCCTTGACCAAAATCAAACTTGATGGACATGTTCCATGGGTGTCATAGGGTATATTGAATCACGTCTTAGGGCTAGGGAGCATGTCCTGGTCAAAAGTCAAAGTTACAGTTGACTTTCCTCGCGAAACCCTAATTGTGGTGCAGATGAAATTGAGACTTGTTGCTCACACTTCTTGGATTAAACCATTGTTCCAAATGGATAAATATAGTTCATTAGAGACCCTCAAACCCTCTCTTGAGGTCTTGGCTCCTGATTTGCCCTAAAAGTCAACTTAGGGGTGAATTAGGTCAAGAAACCCTAATTCCTGATTTTTGATGAATGCATCCCCTGAGGCAAAATTGACTTGATGATTGGGTCCATGAGGTCCCATGGATTATATTTGGTTATGTTTTGGATCATTGGCTTGTGCCCAGATGAAAAATTTCCATCTAGAGGCCCTGGTCGACCAAAACCCTAATTTGGTGACACTGTCGATCTTGAGACTTGATCCACCTAGAAGGGAGCAGCCTTGTGCTTGATCCTTGAAGTGGGAGTCCTTTTGATCCATTGTGGATGTTTGAGAGGTTAGACAAGTTGAAGATCATGTCATTCCTTGATTGATCCTTTGTCTAAGAACTCTGAAAGGGCTTGAAACCCTAATTCTTGATGGTAGTGAATGCTCAACAATCCTTGAGGAGATTGATGAGGCATGAAGGTACATCCATATTATGATGATAATTTGCACAATGATGGGAAATCTAAGTGGTCAAAATTTGGGGTATGACAAATGCCCCTATTTAATCTTCTTGGACACGAAGGTGTGAATGGCGAAGGTATTCGGGCATTCGAGGTGCAAGAGGATTAAATATCGGAATACCCGAAATTTTGACGGCGTCTATGAATGGTAATTCATGCATTCATCTTTTTTTGCTAAGCAATGATGCCTAGAAAAGGTAAACTTCCCCTCGATCCTGGTCTTCAGCCAAGGAACTGGTCTCAGTTTCTGATTTAAACTTCCCCTCGATCCTGGTTTCCTACCGAGGAACTGGTCTTAGTTTCTTTCGTCAATAAACTTTACTGACAAGGGACGTTATTCGTAGCGGCTTTCCTTCAAACTCCTCGCCGAATTTTTCTGGGGAGATGTTATTTGAGTGGAAAAAGTTTTGATGTCAGACTTGCTGGGGAACCCAGTCGTCTGAGTTGTAGAGGTGCACAAACTTCTCTGTTTGGAGACGCCATTTGTCGAATCTACTGGGGAAAACGAGTCTCTTGAGAGATTGCTTTCGTTCGGGGTCTTTACATCATACTTTTCTCGGAGAAATGCCATATGATGTGATCCAATTTTGAGGTGCCGATGACCTTTTCATCAGTGGGTTTTCAGAGAAAAACTGCCGTACTGCCGAATCTCCGATTTAGGAGGCTTTCTCTCAGGATTTTCTTTAATCCGGGAAAACAAGGATATCATCTCCAATGGCGAAGTGTGATGTTAACTGAGGGCTCTCTGGTCTTTCAGAGGTTCAAGTTATCAAAGTGGTCGAGGACCCAACTTCAATCCAGAAATAAAATTGGAGGAGAGAGATTGTTCAGACGTAACACTTCCTGACGAGGAAAGGGCTGACAACTCGATTGAGAGGACTTTTATCACTAGGGGACAAGACCGACTAGAGTGATAGTGATGCAATATGACTGTGAATGTAAATCAATAATGCATGATGCATGTATGTATATGCTGACAAAACTGACGCGACACACAAACTAAAAGATGAACATGACTGGATACGCGGCCATCACGGGGCGAAAAAGTATCGCTGGTTCAAGATAGCAATTCCACCTTGCTTAGGAAAGATAGTCCCTGTTAGATATACTAGTATATATACAGTTGATATATGACAAGTATTTAAAAGGATATGAAATAAGGACTTACAGGTGAGCAAGCTTCCAGCAATACAGTTATTTATATCAAGTATGTAAATGAAAGCAGATAAAAACTTACAGGTGAGCAAGCTTCCATGTTGTAATGTTAGTTGTTCAAAGAAATTGAAGAAAGTTTTGATAACAGTTATTGAATTTGAATTTAAATCACAAAAGAAAGTTGTTTTGATGAGAAGCTATATGAATATCTGAAAAAACATCGGATTGCAGGAGAGACGTAAAAAATGAAAAGGTTGCAGATATTAATATCCGAAAAAGCATCGGATTGAAAAAGATAAAATAAGAGGTTGAAAATACGAATATTCGGGAAAACGTCGGATGTAAAGAGACGATGGAAAAAAGAAAAGGTTGCTCGCTAAGACTTTACAGTCTTATGCCTATGTATTCTCAACGGGATTTTTAGAAATCAGAGCAGTCGTAGTTCATCCTTATAGGGCACGAACTATAGAAAATAAATTTTAAAATGCACGGTGGCGAGAGGGGAAATCTTACCTAATGTTATCATGCAAAGATAGACCTAAAGTTGAGTTTCGAACGAGAAATTCTACCCTAATGTTGTCATGCTTGATTGAATATCCTAATGTCTGTCTTATTTCATACCTAGTAGAAAATTAAGTCTGAACTAAAAGATCCAAAGGGAACATGCATACGTGGAAAAACATCACGGAATAAATAAATACACGACAAAACATCGTGGAATCAGAGATAAAATACACGGCAAAACATCGTGGGAACTGAATACATGGAAAAAACATCATGTGATAAAATATATACACGGCAAAGCATCGTGGATAAACAAAGAGAAAATACACGACAAAACATCGTGGTGAAAACAAATAGAAAGTACACGGCAAAACATCGTGTGATAAATAGAAAGAAAATACACGGCAAAACATCGTGAGGTACAAAGAAAAATACAATCACGAAGAAACATCGTTAAAATATTAACAGTCACGGCAGAACATCGTGAAATAACAACATATACACGGCATAACATCGTGACAGATAAAATATATACACGGCAAAACATCGTGTGACACCGAGAGAAAATACAATCACGGAAAAACATCGTGAGAATAATCAAGGCACAACATCAGGATTTAATCGAGCAAAACAAGCAAGTCACGAAATAAAATCGGGCAACAAGAAGAATTATTAATTAATTTAAATATTAATATTTAATAAGATTACCTAATAATTTAATTAATCAATATTAAATAAAAATATCTAAATTAGTTAATAATTAAACAATATTTTTTTACATTTTTAAATATTTATTAATCTAATTAAAACTAGAAATAAGAAAATTCAAAATAAATAATGAAAGAGATAAATATATGTGTGGGAGAGAATTGAGAAAACAATGTGAGGTAATTGTTTTGATGTAAGAATTATGTGAAGATGTCTTGTCTATTTATAGTAAATTCAAGACTTGTTGATCAAGCAAATGATGCAAGCAATATGATGGCATAAGTTTGAATATTAAACGCATGTTTTGAAGATTGAATAAAAACTTTGAATGTTGAAAAATGTTTGAATGTTAAATAAAAATTGTTTTGTATTTAAAGTGTGAATATTAACATAGAAAAAGTGAGAAGAGAAATGTTATGAAAAAGAGAAAGAGATGTGAGTGGTGTAGTGAGAGGAAGAAGAATTTTGGCACTTTTGTGAAATATGTGAGACTAGTAGTGTAAAAGAGAGACTAGTAGTGTAAAAATAATAAAACAAAAATTATATTATATATTATAATAATATACTTAATATAATAAACAAATTAAATATAATAAAAAAATTTAATAAAAATTAAGTTATTAAAATCTTGGTTAATTAATAAATTAATTAAAATTGGAACCGAAACCGGTAAAAAACGATAAAAACTGTCTGTATCAAAGTGTCCGAAAAAATAAAATGAACACACCAAAAAGATTAGCAAGGAAAAATATGTATTGAAAAGATACACCGTTTTGTCGAATTTTGAAATTGATTTTACCCGCTAAAAAGACTCAGACAGATCAGAAACATGATGACTGGAAAGTCAAAAAATTAAAATAAGCACACCGGGTTAAAGTACGCGAAAAATAAATAAAAAATGATGTTTGAAAGTGCGATTTTAAAAAGTGCCCGGATACCGACTTTTTGCACTGTTGACTTTTCAGTTTGACCAAAAATATTTGAAAATTTAACACGTTAATTTCGGCTAATAATTAAAAAAATATTCATGAAGAAAATATATGATATTATATGCAGACGACACAGTATAAATACATAGACAGATGAAATGAGAAAAAATAAAAACGCCTCGTCAAAATTTAGGGTATGACAGATGTATGACTGCAGTGGTGCAGTTTGTTTATTAAGATTGTAGGTGAGTTGCACCGAACTAGGTCATCGTCTTCTGTGTTGTTTATCATTCTGCTATTTTCAGTTCAGTCTTGATTAACATGTTGGAGCAGATGTCGTAACATCTGTGATTCTGCAGTTCTGATATTCATAGTATCAGTATGCTGTTGTGCTTCTTTGTTTAAATGTGTATGCAGAACAATGTTTTGACATGTGTTAGGACATCTGCTGTCTGGTATGCCAGAATTTCAATTTACTTCTTTTTTACTATTATCTCAATATTACTCCTTTTTATTTTATTTTTAAGTATTCAATCTATGGGTCGACTTTTATATTTACAATTAATTTGCTTTTAATTTTTCTCGTCGCTATGATGTTGTAATACCCCGTAAATTATTTTACTCTGGATAATATTATTTGTGATCAACTGAGTCCCAGTGCGCTCTGAGAAGTTATCTGCAGAGATAATTAGGGTAACTGTTGAACTTAGAGTAAATCCAATTAATATTATCTGACTCTGAGATATTTAAGTATTTGAACTTTAGAGACTTTTTGGACAATTAGTAGTGTTGCTAATTGATGATATTATACTATATCATTTCTTTTCCATTCCTTTTCCTTATTAGAACAAGAGAAAGAAAAAGATAGAAATGGTTTTGGAGAGTAAGAAAAGAGAAGGAAAGGAAGAGAAAAAGAGGAAAAAGTCCAAGAACAAGATCATTAAGAACATCATCAAATCTTCATCAAATCATCTTCTCATCTTCACCATCATCATCTATTCAAGGTGGGTCCTAGATAGAAACTTAAGTTCTAGAGTTAGAAATGATTTTTAGCTTAAGTTAGGTTTATGAGAAATTGCTTAAATTGGTAATCGATGAAATTTAACGGTTGAAATGTGTTACAAACTGAGTAGTATAGGCTATATGAGTGTAGAATCATCTGTATTTCATTGTTGGATGTGTGGGTATATTTTGGTTTGGTTTTGGACCCAAGGGAATGCAGTTGTACGTTGCAGAATTTCTGCATTTTTCCCAGATTCGCAACGCGAATCCCCTAGCGAAGGGGAAATCGTGCACTCGCTGGCTGTTCGCACGACGAAGGTGAAGGCGAACATTCGCCAGAGGTTCGCACTGCGAACTTTACCTTGTTTTGGTTCTGACTTGGTTCGCCAGATGTTCGTACTGCGAATGGTACAGCGAACCAGTGTTGGCTAGGCATTCGCTGGGATCTTCACACTGCGAATGAGGAAGCGATCATTCGCTGGCTTCTTCGCAATGCAAACATGGAAGATCATCCAACTTGTTCCTTTCATAACTTTTGACTTGTTGATCCGATATGAGTATTCTTGGTATCGTTGTGAAGCTATGAACATCCTCTAGCTAATGGAAGTGAGAAATATCTGTTTATTGCCCGATTAAATAAATCGGAGGGAACCGTGAATTAGTGTGATTTGTGATATGTTGAATTATGTGTTCCCATTATGCGATTGATGATTATTTGCCTATGCTCTTATTGTTAAGCATGTTTGAATATGTATGCATGTAAAATATGAAATAGGTAGAGCGAGGAAACCTTAGTACAATAGAATAACTTAGGGAATTGTGCGACAATGCTTATGCATCGGTACTAAAGATTATCCTTGATAAGTAGTTATGAGGGGAGGCTCGAGGAGGGATTTTGTGATCTCCTCCGAGTTGAGCGTGTGTTTTCCCTAATAAATATTAGTGACCCGTGTTTAATCTTTGGTGTGGGATGGCCGGGGAAAGTATTTATTAGGTGAGTAACCGTGACCCGTGTTTAATCTCCTTGTGTGGGATGGCCGGGGAAAGTTACGTGGTGATTGGTATTAGTGGCCCGTGTTTAATCCTTTGGTGTGGGATGACCGGGGAAAGTACCAATAGTAGATAACCATGCCCCGTGTTTAATCTCTTTGAGAGGGATGGCCGGGGAAAGTTATTTACGTTAAGGATCCGTGACCCGTGTTTAATCTCCTTGGGTGGGATGGCCGGGGAAAGATTCCTTAACTAGTTGGCGTTGTGTCTTACGCGATGCTTTCTCTAGTGAAAGATATTCGAACTCAAGGTCTAGTTCCTTTTCCCCCGACTTGAGTTAGGCTAAGGTAGAACATTGTAAAGCTGAGAGAATCTATAAGATAGGGAACTCACTGAGATTTGATGTATCTCACCCCACGTTGTTGTTTACATCACAGGTACTACAGGTTCGGCGAAGGGTAAGCACAAAGTGGTTTGACTTTTCCTTACGGATCGTATCTTTTGCGTGGCAAGGCTTCCGTTGTGGAGATTTTGAGATCATTAGTGATCTAGTTCTTAGTTTTATCTTTTGAACATCTTGTATATGTGACATGCCATAGTTGTTGTATTAGTTTTTGGGCATTTATATGTACACTGTGTTACTAGGAACTTGTATATTTCAGTACCAAACGTATTATTCATGTATGATATATGCTTTGATGTATGTATATATATATATATATATGGGCGTTACAATTGGTATCAGAGCAGGTTGTATCCTCGACCTAGCCATGAAATAGTATAAGTATTTTCTTTCCGTTTCACATGTGTTGTGTCGCCATTGGTCTTACGTGTTATATTTATGGTATTGAGTCTGATCAACTTAATCCTATTTGTATGACATTTAGGAACATGGCTGACCGGCGCAGAAACAACTGTGGTAGACCGCGAACTACTCCTGCAGGAACAAGTCCGCCAGGGGACGAAGGGAATTCCCCTTTGTATCAATTTATGCAACAGATGCGGCAACAGCAGAATCAGTTTGTGCAATAAATGGTACAGCAAATAGCTGGTGGTGTGCATCCTCCAGTGGTTGTTTCTGAAGCTACAGGGGGAACCTTTAGGGATTTCATTCGTATGAATCCTCCGGAGTTTCAGGGAGGGTTAGATCCAGTAAAGGCTCATGAATGAATATCCGGTATGGAACGGATTTTCTTGATAGTTCAGTGTAGTGAAGAGAATAAGGTTGTTTTCGCTTCTCACTTGTTAAAGGGTCCTGCCATGAGATTGTGGGAAAACCCTTCAGCCTTAATGACAATTCAAGAGGTACCGAAAGTATGGGAGCAGTTTAAGATAACTTTTATGGAGAAGTATTTCCCAAGTTCCTTAAGATCTCAGAAGGAATTCGAGTTTCAACAATTGAGACAAGACAATTTGATTGTGGCTTCTTATACAGAAAAGTTCGAGGTTATGGCTGCTTATTCTAGGCAGTCTATGTATGCTCCTGATGAGAGGTGGAAGATTGATCAGTTTCTTTTTGGTTTGAGGGCCGAAATTTCACATAGCGTGTCTCAGAGGGAATTCACTAGCTATGCTGAATTGTTACGACAGTGTTACGTGGAGGAGCATAACTTGAAGAAAGTGCAAGCGGAAAGTGTTGCAAGTAGGGTGAATCAAGGTGATCGTGGAAGAGCGAGTCAACAATTTGGTCCTAGATCCCAAGCTTTCAAGGGAAAGCAGGTTGCTAGACCTAATGCTACTCCTTTGTGCAGAGTTTGCAACCAACGTCATTTAGGGAAGTGTGCAAATGGGAGTGTTAGGTGTTATCACTGTAATGAATTGGGACATATGGCTAGAATGTGTCCTCGGAACAGAAACCAAGTGCAAGGACGGAATACCGGGAGGGTATATACCTTAGATGCAAGGAAGGCAAAGGGTGATAACTCTTTGATTGCTGGTACGTGTTTCGTTAATGGACATCCTTGTTTTGTGTTATTTGATTGTGGAGCAACACATTCTTTTGTATCGATGCAATGTGTAAAGCTACTTGGGTTGCAAGCGGTTCCGTTGTCTCCACCCATGGTTACTACTGCCATGGATGAGATGGTTGAAACACCTTTAATGTGTGAAAATTGTGTTTTATCTGTGGATGGAAGAGTTTTCCAGATTGATTTGATTTGCTTACCGCTTAAGAAAGTGGATGTTGTTCTGGGAATGGATTGGCTTTCAGCTAATTCGGTATTCATCGGGTGTGAAGAAAAACTAATCATTATCCCCTCTACCGAGGCCACTCCGAAGGATGTGTTAACTACTATTTTAGAAGGTACGGTTGGAATGATTAATTTCTTGTTTGAGGAGGAAAAATCTGTTCTTTTGATTCTTACTAAGGAGGAGGGTAGTAACCGTCAAATTTTGAGTGTTCCGGTAGTTTGTGACTTTCCTGAAGTTTTCCCCGAGGATATCACTTCTCTTCCCCCAGAGCGGGAAGTGGAATTCTCTATTGACCTGATACCGGGAATGACTCCAATATCCGTTTCTCCGTATCGGATGGCACCACTTGAATTAAGAGAATTAAAGGATCAATTGGAAGAGTTGTTAACTAAGCATTTTGTTCGACCCAGTGTTTCGCCCTGGGGAGCTCCTGTGTTGTTGGTAAAGAAAAAGGATGGTGGAATGCGGTTGTGTATTGATTACCGTCAGTTGAATAAGGTCACCATCAAGAATAAATACCCATTACCTAGGATAGACGATTTGTTAGATCAATTGAAAGGAGCCTGTGTGTTCTCGAAGATTGATTTACGGTCGGGTTATCATCAGATTTGGGTGAAGAGTTCAGATGTACCAAAGACTGCATTTAGAACCCGTTATGGTCATTATGAATTTCTGGTGATGCCTTTCGGTGTGACGAATGCTCCGGAAGTTTTCATGGATTATATGAATCGGATATTTCAACCTTATTTGGACCAATTTGTGGTGATTTTCATTGATGACATTCTTATTTATTCTCGTGATTCTCAAGAGCACGGAGAACACCTAAGAATCGTTTTATCCATCTTACAAGAGAGGCAACTTTTTGCCAAGCTAAGCAAGTGTGAGTTTTGGATGTCGGAGGTGAATTTTCTTGGACATGTCATATCTCAGGGAGGTGTCGCGGTTGATCCATCAAAAGTTGAAGCAGTCATAAATTGGGAGAGACCGAAGAATGTGTCTGAAGTTAGAAGCTTCTTGGGACTAGCAGGTTATTATAGAAGGTTTATTAAAGGCTTTTCCCAACTGGATTTACCGATGATGAGACTTACTCGGAAGGATTATTCGTATGAATGGGATTCGGCTTGTGAGCAAAGTTTTATGAGCTAGAAAGAAAGATTGATGACCGCTCATGTTTTGGTTATTCCTGATCCTAGCAAGTCGTATGAGGTATATTGTGATGCATCGAAGATGGGATTAGGAGGTGTGTTAATGCAAGATGGAGATGTAGTGGCTTATGCTTCACGACAGTTGAAAGTCCATGAAGAGAATTATCCAACGCATGATTTAGAATTGGCGACCGTTGTATTTACCTTGAAGGTGTGGCGTCACTATTTATATGGTGTACGTTTTGAGATGTTTAGTGACCACAAGAGCTTAAAGTACCTCTTTGATCAGAAGAAGTTGAACATGCGTCAAAGGAGGTGGATGGAATATTTGAAAGATTACGACTTGGAGTTATAATACCATCCGGGTAAAGCGAATAAATTGGAGGATGCATTGAGTAGGAAGGTGTTGCATAATGCCGAGTTGATGATGCTAGAGTATACTTTATTGGAAAAATTTCGAGATCTAAATCTTCAATTTGTTTGGACCACTAATGGTGTGATTATGGGAAATTTGAATATCACTTCTACTCTTCGGGAAGAAATCCAACAAGAGCAAGGGTTAGATGAGAAGTTACAAGAAGTGTTATTGCAACCGGGTTTTGTGCGAGCTACCGACGAAGTTATTGTATTTAACCGAAGGATTTGTGTTTCGGATAACACGGAGTTAAAAAGCAGGATTTTGGAAGAAGCGCATAAGGGTGCTTTTACTATACATCCGGGATCTTCAAAGATGTATCAAGATTTAAAGAGGGACTATTGGTGGTCCGGAATGAAAGGAGATATTGCGGTGTATGTGTCGGAATGTGTGGTGTGCCAACAAGTGAAGATCGAGCACCAAAGACCGGGTGGCTTGTTGTAACCTTTAGAAATTCCGGTATGGAAATGGAACAATATTTCTATGGACTTCCCTGTTGGACTACCCCGTACTCCGGGTGGTTATGATTCGATTTGGGTAATTGTGGGTCGGTTAACGAAATCCGCACATTTCTTAGCTGTGAAGACTACCTACAAAGCGAGTCATCTCGCAAGGTTGTTCATTTCGGAGATAGTGAGATTGCATGGTATTCCTACTAGTATCGTTTTGGATAGAGATCCAAAGTTTACTTCGAGATTTTAGAGAGCTTTTCAACAAGCAATGGGAACGAAGTTATGTTTGAGTAAGTCGAATCTCCGCAAATGGGCGGTCAGACGGAACAGATAATACAAACCATGGAAGACATGTTGAGAGCTTGTGTACTTGAAAGTGGGGGAAATTGGATAGAACTACTACCATTGATTGAGTTCTCTTATAACAACAATCATCATACAAGTATTGGTATGACTCCTTATGAGGCATTATACGGAAGGAAGTGTAGAACGCCATTGTGTTGGGCGGAGGTTGGCGAAGATAGGATTTTGGGACCCGAGGTTATTCACGAGACTACGGAAAAGATTAGAATGATTCGTGAAAAAGTTAAACAAGCCCAAGATCGTCAGAAAAGCTATGCGGACAACCGTAGGAGGCCTTTGGAATTTGATGAGGGTGATCATGTATTTTTAAAGGTTACTCCGAGATTGAGATTGAAGGGACCATTTAAATCACGGAAGTTAAGTCCAAGATACGTGGGACCGTATCAGATCTTAGAAAGAATTGGTGAAGTAGCATACAGATTAGCCTTACCGCCTTCTCTGTCCGAGATGCACGATGTTTTTCATGTATCTCAGCTTCAGAAGTTTGTTCCAGACCCTCTTCGGCCAATTCTACCCGATGCTATTAAGATAGAAGCAGATTTAACGTTTGAGCCTCGATCGAGTCGTATCACCGGAAGAGAAACTAAAGTGTTAAGGAATAAAGAGATTCCTCTTGTTAAGGTCCAGTGGGATGAGACGCATCCGGGCGATGCAACTTGGGAATTGGAATCGGAGATGCGGGAGGTCTATCCTCATCTTTTCAGGTAATTGTTTTAAATTCGTGGGCGAATTTCTATTTAAGGGGGGAGGATGTAATACCCCGTAAATTATTTTACTCTGGATAATATTAGTTGTGATCAACTGAGTCCCAGTGCGCTCTGCGAAATTATCTGCAGAGATAATTAGGGTAACTGTTGAACTTAGAGTAAATCCAATTAATATTATCTGACTCTAAGATATTTAAGTATTCGAACTTTAGAGACTTTTTGGACAATTAGTAGTGTTGCTAATTGATGATATTATACTATATCATTTCTTTTCCATTCCTTTTCCTTATTAGAACAAGAGAAAGAAAAAGATAGAAAGGGTTTTGGAGAGAAAGAAAAGAGAAGGAAAGGAGGAGAAAAAGAGGAAAAAGTCCAAGAACAAGATCATCAAGAACATCATCAAATCTTCATCAAATCATCTTCCCATCTTCACCATCACCATCTATTCAAGGTGGATCCTAGATAGAAACTTAAGTTCTAGAGTTAGAAATGATTTTTAGCTTAAGTTAGGTTTATGAGAAATTGCTTAAATTGGTAATCGATGAAATTTAACGGTTGAAATGTGTTACAAACTGATTAGTATAGGCTATATGAGTGTAGAATCATCTGTATTTGATTGTTGGATGTATGGGTATGTTTTTGTTTGGTTTTGGACCCAAGGGAATGCAGCTGTACGCTGCAGAATTTCTGCATTTTTCCCAGATTCGCACTGCGAATCCCCTAGCGAAGGGGAAATCGTGCACTCGCTGGCTGTTCGCACGACGAAGGTGAAGGCGAACATTCGCCAGAGGTTCGCACTGCGAAATTTACCTTATTTTGGTTCTGACTTGGTTCGCCAGATGTTCGCACTGCGAATGGTACAGCGAATGAGTGTTAGCTAGGCATTCGCTGGGATCTTCGCACTGCGAATGAGGAAGCGAGCATTCGCTGGCTTCTTCGCAATGCGAACATGGCAGATCATCCAACTTGTTCCTTTCATAACTTTTGACTCGTTGATCCGATATGAGTATTCTTCGTATCGTTGTGAAGCTATGAACATCCTCTAGCTAATGGAAGTGAGAAATATCTGTTTATTGCCCGATTAAATAATTCGGAGGGAACTGTGAATTAGTGTGATTTGTGATATGTTGAATTATGTGTTCCCATTATGCGATTTATGATTATTTGCCTATGCTCTTATTGTTAAGCATGTTTGAATATGTATGCATGTAAAATATGAAATAGGTAGAGCGAGGAAACCTTAGTACAATAGAATAACTTAGGGAATTGTGCGACAATGCTTATGCATCGGTACTAAAGATTATCCTTGATAAGTAGTTATGAGGGGAGGCTCAAGGAGGGATTTTGTGATCTCCTCCGAGTTGAGCGTGTGTTTTCCCTAATAAATATTAGTGACCCGTGTTTAATCTTTGGAGTGGGATGGCCGGGGAAAGTATTTATTAGGTGAGTAACCGTGACCCGTGTTTAATCTCCTTGTGTGGGATGGCTGGGGAAAGTTACATGGTGATTGGTATTAGTGACCCGTGTTTAATCCTTTTGTGTGGGATGGCTGGGGAAAGTACCAATAGTAGATAACCGTGACCCGTGTTTAATCTCTTTGAGAGGGATGGCCGAGGAAAGTTATTTACGTTAAGGATCCATGACCCGTGCTTAATATTCTTGGGTGGGATGGCCGGGGAAAGATTCCTTAACTAGTTGGCGTTGTGTCTTACGCGATGCTTTCTCTAGTGAGAGATATTCGAACTCAAGGTCTAGTTCCTTTTCCCCCGACTTGAGTTAGGCTAAGGTAGAACATTGTAAAGCTGAGAGAATCTATAAGATAGGGAACTCACTGAGATTTGATGTATCTCACCCCACGTTGTTGTTTACATCACAGGTACTACAGGTTTGGCGAAGGGTAAAGACAAAGTGGTTTGACTTTTCCTTACGGATCGTATCTTTTGCGTGGCAAGGCTTCTGTTGTGGAGATTTTGAGATCATTAGTGATCTAGTTCTTAGTTTTATCTTTTGAACATCTTGTATATATGACATGCCATAGTTGTTGTATTAGTTTTTGGGCATTTATATGTACACTGTGTTACTAGGAACTTGTATATTTCAGTACCAAACGTATTATTCATGTATGATATATGCTTTGATGTATGTATATATATATGGGCGTTACAGATGTCTAAAATTTTGTGTCCCAATATGTGGGTAAAAGTAAATATTGTATCTAATGTAATAGTTATTATCATTATTCTTCTTTCATAAATATCTCTTGTCTAATAAGTTTTACTAATAAGTTGTTTTAAATGTTTTTTCCCCAATTTCGGGGAAAAGTTACCCAAATACTCCACATTTTCGAAAAATTTTCCCAAATACCCTACGTTTCAAAAAAATTCCCAAACTGCCCAGTTAGGGCAAGGCTTTGTACATTGTCGCCAAATGAAATGGCGACACCCCTTTAAGGCTATAACCCTGTCGCCAATTGTACTGACGACTGCACTGCTTATCAAGTTGCCAGTTCCATTGGCGACTTTGTACAAAGGCAAAATGGAGTCGCCAATACAATTGGTGACAGGTTTATAGCCTTAAAGGGGTGTCGTCATTTCATTTGGCGACAATGTACAAAGCCTTGCCCTAACTGTGACAGTTTGCGACATTTTTTGAAACGTAGGGTATTTGGGGAATTTTTTTGAAAATGTGGGGTATTTGGGTAACTTTTCCCAATTTCGGAGGTTCTGTTTTAATGTTGACTCCCGCACATATTTCAACTAATACTACTATAAGCTATATTTAAATTTTCCTATTTCATGAATTATTAATAAAATATAAAATGTTATAAATGAAAGTAAATTTTGCATATCCACTAATTAAAATATGGAGATGATAGGAATCAAATTTTCACCCTTGTTAAAAGTAAACAAATATACAATAGTACATGCATTAATTCTCCATTTAGATATGAATTAATTATGGAGAATTCTAATATGAATCTAGTCAATAGCTAGACCATTATATTTTTAGTAAATTTGAATAAAACCTTTTTTCTGTTGTTTATTAGTTAATATTATAAAATTTAATTTATATTAAAAATTTCAAGAGTTCACTTTGGACTAACTTTTAACAGAACCACTGATATGAGCCGAATCCAATAATGTATTTTTTATATTTTTAAAATTTAAATTAACTATTATATATTTTGTCTATTAATTATAATATAAGAATGATTTTAGTACTGAAGTGGTAAAATTGCTTACCTTTGGACTATTTTTAAGGGCCAATATATTATTGACCTATTTTGTTATAAATTTATATTAGATTTATCTAAATTATGAGTTTTCCTAATATGGATCTTTTAAATTATGACTTAAGATGGATCCTTTTATTTTTAGTAAAAAAAATAATCTTTTAATACATTTTTATTTTTAGTAAAATGAAAATTTTTATTTTAATAAAGGTATTCCAAATTTCATCTTACCCATATAACATTATTTTATTTTATTTATATAAATAACATAATTTTATTTTGGAAATTTATAATTTATTTTAATTATATAATGAAAGAATTTCAAAGTATAAATTTATAAGTATAAGTAAAATAATTAATAAATTTTAATTTTAATTAATTAGAAAAAATGATAATTATTTTATATCTTAAAATAATATTTAATAAATTTTACGTGTTTGCAAGTGTCAAACGAATTGGGAAGTTATACAATATTTTAATCAAAATAACTAAAGGTATACATTAAATTTACTAAAGGTTTTGAGTTTTCGTCTCCACTTCTTTCCTATGAGTTGATGTTCAACGGTACCTACTAGAGAGAGAAGCTCCTCCTTCTCTCTAGTTTCTCCTAGTGACCGCTGGTGTTCTTGTCTACTATTCCATTCCAGACCAACCTCTCTTCTCCGAAATTATGTTCCAAGTTCACTAATTTTAGCCTGCAGATTCCGTCTTCCAATCTTGGTTCCCTTTCACTTAGTTCTAGGGTTTAGTCTCTGTTTAGATCTGTAAGGGTTTGGTTTAAAGTCTTAACCTTAGGGTTAGGGACCTTCCTCCCTTTGGATCTTTGTTCACAGTGCTTCTCCCTTTAATTCTGGTTTTGGGTTCTAAGTTGTTCTTTTTCCTCTAAGGCTGTCTGGTCTGGTTGTTAATACATTGTTATCACTTTCCTCTTTGGCGTCTTCGTGCTGCATTCATGGCTGAGAGAGAGTTCGCTGCTGACAATCAAGGGGTTTGGGAGGTGGCTGGCAAGAAGAGGGATCGACGCTCTGTTATCGGACGAAGGTCTATCTGGAAGCATAGCAACGGTAAAGGTAATGTTTCTGATATTCGGGATGTGTCTTCATTTTTCTTCACAGAGTTCCCAGATTTCTTCGATGCAAAACACATGTTCAATGTATTCAAGGAGTCCGGTTTAGTATTAGAAGTGTTTATTCCTGGAAGATTAGATAAGCGGGGGAAAAGATTCGGATTCGTAAGATTCAAAAAAGTTGAAGACAAACATCTTTTCGCCATTAAATTGGATAATATTATCATTAATGGCAAAAGGATATTTGCCAATTTACCTAGATTTCAGAGGGATGCACATGTAGTAGGAGGTCTCAGGGATAGGCAGCCGGGAGGGTCTGAAAAGAAGGGGTGCGGTGTTGCTCTTCTGAATTCCAAACCAAGCGGTACAGGTGTGGCTGGAGTTACTTATGCTCAAAAGGTTAATGGGCCTAGTGACTGGAAGAGGAATAACCAGAATCAAGTCTTAATGGGGGATAAGCCTAATTTTGCTCACTTGAGTTTTAGTGTTAGTGAGGAAGAAATGGAGAGATTTACTCAAGCGTTTGTGGGAACTTTGGTTAGCCCTGGGTCTGCTATTGTTGTTAGAGATGCATTTCAGATGGAGGGTTATTTTAATATCAAGATTACTCCCCTGGGGTCTCATTTATGCCTAATGGAAGAAGAGAACCAGGGTGACATTAAAAGATTGGTGACTGAAGATATAGAGTGGATTAGTAAGTGGTTTTCCGACGTTCATCCTTGGTCTCCCTCCGACGTTGACGAGGAAAGACTCGCTTAGGTGAAGATATTCGGGCTGCCATGCCATGTATGGGGAGAATTTTTTTTTAAGTTTCTAGCTGCTACTATTGGAGAGCTTGTCAAAATGGATGACGATACGCAGATTCAGACTAGGCTGGATGTCGCGCGAATCCTGATTCGGACGAAGTTTGCGATGAATTTAAACGAAGTTGTTACTGTTGAAGTAAATGATATCTCTTACTGAATCAAAATCGTCGAGGATTCATTTGGGCCGTTTATGAAGGACTATCGTCATTTGAAAAAGGCTAGATTTGAAGAGGATAGTTCTGAAGAGATTGCTTCATCTTCTGAGGAGGTTGAGGGGTTTTTGGATGATTTTAATTCTGCATGTCATCAGTCTAAGGATTCTGAACTTAACAAAGAAGACGGTGATATTGGCAGGCTAAATTGCAGTGATAACCGGTCGGAAAGGGATCCTTCTTTCCTTGACACAGTTGATACTGATGATTGTAGCGTTAGTATGAATTCCAACCATGATCATGTGCCTTGTAGTTTAGATGTTCTAAATAGAATGGTTGGGCCTGGCGAGTCTGCGAATGGTGGGGTGCTGGGAACAAGTATTTGTCCAAACAGTCCATTGGTTGACGATAACTTGCATCATCCTCAGGTAGATATTGGAGGTGAAACAAAATCTTTGGGAGCAGATACGATTGTGAAGGCTATCCGTAACAAGAAGAAGATGTTGATTGAGGATATTTATCAGAAGATTAAGATACCTTTCAAACCCTCTTATTATGCTACTTTACTTCGAGCAGAGAGTTCCCACCTCAACGGTATGTCCCCACTTTGCCGTTCAGGAAATTATGGAGGTGTTGAAGACGATCTTGGTTCTTCCCCTGTTCATAACGTCTCTTCCTCGGTTGGTAACTCAATTGGGGATTCCGGTTTTATGCATAGTAACACTAGGATCAAGAAGAAGTTGGAAGATTTGCCTGCTAGAGTTTGGGACTCTATTAGAAAACTGGGTATTAAGGCGGAAGAAGACGACGAAGTGTTTGAGTCCATATTATGTAATCTAGAAGACGAAGACAGGAAACTCAAGAAGTCTAAGAAGGTGGCAGCTAAGGGACATTTATGAATATCGTTTCATACAACATTAGAGGGTGGGGGGGGGGGGGGGTTTAAAGAGAAAAAGAATCAGCAGCTGTATTACGAAAGGAGGTGGGGAGGTTTGTTTTATTCAAGAAACTAAACGTCCAACTATGACAGACGAGTTGGTATATAGCATCTGAGGCAGTAGCAATTGTCAATGGTCGGCATCATGTTCAGTCGGATTAGCAGGAGGGTTGCTTATTATATGGAAAGTAGGAATTTTCAAGACTATTTGTAGCTTCAGTGGGAAAGGATATCTTGGTCTTCAGATCGACTGGAACGATAGGAATGTATATCGTCTAAATGTATATTCACCTTGCAGTATCTCAGAGAAAAGAGATCTATGGTCCAAGATTTTAGATTTAAAAGTCAAAGCGGAGCCCGGGGAATGGATTATAGGAGGAGATTTCAACGCCATTAAAAAACCTAGTGAACAACTTGGATGTACGAGTCACAAGCGGAGGTATATGGCTGAATTCGCAGAGTTTATTAGCATGAGTGGGTGTGTGGATCCCCCTATTGTTGGCTGCAAGTTCTCGTGGTTCAAACCAAGAGGAAATTTGTGTTGCCGTCTCGATAGAATTCTGATGTCCCCTGGAATTTTAAATGAATGGAATTCGGTCAATCAGAAGATCGGGGAGCGTGATATTTTAGATTATAGACCCGTCTGGCTTTGTGCTAATAATTTAAACTGGGGCCCTAAACCCTTTAAAGTCATGTCATGCTGGTTTGATCACCCAAACTTCATGTCCTTTGTGAAAGAACAGTGGGAAGCTAGTGTGGTGACTGGGAAGGCAATGTTCATTCTGTCTAGAAAACTTCAACTCTTGCGGGAGAAATTGAGATGGTGGAATGCAAACATTTTCGGATGGATCGACACAAAAATTAAGATGGATGTAGGTGTTATTAACGATGTGGAAGATCTCTTTGGGTCTAGGAAAGAGCAGTTGTCTTCTCAGGATCTTTTAAGGAGGAATGAAGCTGAAGATAACCTTTGGAAAAATTTCAGGATTAAGGAAAGCATCTTAAGGCAGAAGTCTCGCTCGAAATGGATACAGGACGGGGATTTCAATACTAAATATTTTCATGCAGCCCTTAAGAGTCGAATTAATTTAAATTCGATATCATCGGTCTCTGTTGACGGCTGTTTGATTGAGGACGTGACTGGGGTAAAAGCAGCTGTTAGAGATCATTTTGTCAAGAGGTTCAATTGTGTTTCAAGACCTCTTCCTTACGTTGGTGGTAATGGTTTTAAAAGATTATCAGTCCAAGACAGTGAGGCTCTTGAAAGAAATGTTGATTTGAATGAGATCAGACGTGCGATTTTTGATTGCGCTGGTGATCGGAGTCCCGGCCCCGACGGATTTAGTTTTGAATTCTTCAAAAGGTGTTGGAATACCGTTGGGCAGGATTTTTCAAAATGTGTTCTAGAATTCTTCGAGGGTGAGAAACTTCCTAAGGTTATCGCCTCCTCCTTCTTGGTACTCATTCCAAAAAACGACAGCTTGAAGACGTTAGACGATTATAGACCAATATCATTAGTCGGTTCTGTGTATAAAGTCGTGTAAAAAATTCTTGCAAATAGACTTAAAGGTTGTATAGGCTGCATCATTTCAAAGTCTCAGTCGGCATTTATTGAAGGGAGGAACTTATTAGATGGTGTTTTGGTGTTGAACGAAGTTTTAGATTTGGCCAAAAGATCCGCGAAAGAGTTAATGCTTCTTAAGGTAGACTTCGCTAAAGCCTACGATTGTGTGGAGTGGGATTATTTACGTGACGTTATGAAGATCATGGGTTTTGGAGAAAAATGGATGAGGTGGATGGATAACGGGGTTTTCAATTGCTACACTTCGGTTTTGGTGAACGGGAGTCCCACAAAGGATTTCAAAGTTTCGAGAGGACTTAGACAAGGCGATCCGTTGGCTCCGTTTCTTTTCACTATTGCTGCCGAGGGCCTTGCGGTGTTAATGGATAGAGCGGTAGAGAATGGTTCTTATTCTGGTTTCACGGTTTCCTCTGGTGTATCCTTACATTTACTTCAATGCGCGGACGATTCAATGCTGGTGGGGGATGGCTCGTGGAAGAATATTTTGGCAATAAAGGCTATTCTGAAGGGTTTTCATCTTGTCTCTGGTCTAGAAATTAACTTTAATAAATGTTCCCTGTTTGGAGTTAATCTGGAACATTCGTTCAAATTTCTTGGTATACCTGTTGGAGGTAACCATAAACTCCTCTCTTTCTGGAAACCTTTGATTGACATGGTGCGTGCCAGACTCAATTCTTGGAAGAGTCGGTTTGTGTCAATTGGCGGCAGAATCACTTTGATAAATTCAGTGCTAGGAAATCTTCCAATTCATTTAATGTCTTTCTATAAGCTTCCTTGCAGTGTTATCCGTATTCTCACGTCAATCCAAAAGAGATTTCTTTGGAATGGCTCTTTGTTGAAGAAGGGAGTGTCGTGGGTTAGATGGAGCGTGGTTTGTAAAAGCAAAGAAGAGGGTGGTCTTGGGGTCAAAGATTTAAAGCCATTTAATTACGCTTTGCTATTCAAATGGGTCTGGAAAATTGTTTCTTCGGAAGATTTTCTTTGGAGCAAGATTATCCGGAGCAGATATGTAAACCCCGTTCAGGACTTCCATATTGGGCTGCTTCCAAAGTACGCTGTTCCTCCATCATTGTGGTGGAGAGATCTTTTTGCCATTGCAGGATATTGTAGTAACCACTGTCTCTCTGATATGCTGTCGTTTGAGCTCGGTAATGGCGAAATTATACCATTCTGGACTGCCCACTGGGCAGGTCCCGCTCCACTCGCCTCTTTACTTCCGGAACTCTGGAACAGGGAAGTAAATGTGGAATCTTGTGTTGGTGATAACGGTTTTTTCGAAGAAGGAGTTTGGAGATGGAACTTGAAGTTTCCATATCAGAACTTTCCTGAAGCTGTTGCTCTTCAAGTGCATACTAGGCTGAATGACATTATGGTGCTTGGTGGAGTTAAGGATAACGTGGTTTGGAATCATGACGCTTCCGGCTTGTTCTCGGTATCTTCTATGTATGGCTTACTGCAGAAGAATCTAGTTACGCCCAATTGGAGCTGTGGGGAGAATATGAAGGCGGCTCTCAAATTGATTTGGACTGCTCAAGTTCCTCTGAAAGTTAGCGTCTTTGGCTGGAGGTTGATGCTCAATAAACTCCCCTCTCGCGTGAATCTCTCTCAAAGAGGTATTATATCCGATCGTCACGAAATGGTTTGTCCTTTTTGCTTCTTAGTAGACAAAGATTCTGAACATATTTTCTTCTCTTGTCACAAATCTGTATTGGTGTGGAAGTTTGTATTTAAGTGGTTAGGAGTAGAGGATTTTCTATTAGGAGACATAATCAATCATTTTTCATTTTGGATGGACGGTTGCGTGAAACAGAACTTTTCTGTCATGAACGCGGCTGGATTGTGGCTGTTGATTTGTTGGGTTATTTGGTTGTCTAGGAACAATATTATGTTTAGAGACGAATTTTGGGATCTCGATTCTATTACTAGTCGAGTAGTTTTGTTCACTTGGTGGTGGATAGGAAAGAAGGGTAAAAATGCCCCCAATTGTAACTATTATTTGTGGGTTAATGCCCCTTTTGATTTTTTATAGACCCCGATTTTAGTTAGAAGCCCTTTTGTATACGGTTGGGACACCCTTTTGTGTCCTTTGGTATAATATATCTTTTGCTTATTAAAAAAAAAACTTCTTTCCTATGAAAGCATATCGAAACCATTGCTCGATTTAAAAAAAAAAAGAACTTTTACAATTTATTTAAATTTCATATACATTGTGTTTTCTTTTCTTTTAAAATTGGTTTTATGTATCTTGTCAAAGACTTTCTAACATTATCCATAACCAATTATTTAATGTTATTAAATATAAATTAATAAAAACCCCTTTTAACTATAAAAACAATATAAACATAATTAATTTTTATTTTTCTCAATGGCTGGTCAAAGAATCCTAAATATTTTCAATATTTACCAATGAAAATTGCCTATATTAATGAGTTAACATATATACTAGTAGGTAGAATAAATTTAAATTATACTGTATATAACCTCTAGAAATATTTCTTATAAGATTTTAAGTACATGAATAAAAGTTTGTTTTTTTCCGAGTGAATAATACATTAATTTATTGTTATATTGTACTATATTAAAATCAAAACAAAAAAATTTATATATTAAATATTATAGTAAATATATTTTTATATTTTATAATATTTTAATGGAAAGAAAGATAGAAAAAACCTAATTATTAAATAATTAAGTGATATTAATTGAGATAAGAGTGACACATATATCAACGTCAATATACAAGTGAAATATCTCCAAATATTTAATCAAAAGTGATATTTCGCATTTACTAAATATGTTTTTAAATACAGATGCATATATTGAGAACTAATTAATTGTCTATAAGAGTAAATATACTAAAAATGATTAATCCAGCGCAATATATTGAGTGATGTCCACAAGTCACCACACCATCGAACTAGCGCCCCTGTGGTTAATCAATTTGCTTTTTGTGTCTCATTGATTGCATCCATGGATTCAAATAACACACCACCATCATTTCCTTCTCCTCTTCCCCTAGAATCCAACACGAACACTAATCTTTCATTCAAAGATTCCTCATCAACAATTCCTACCAATAGTTATGGTAGTCATGCTCCGGGAATAAGAAAGGCGATGAAAATTCTTGAAGCTCAATTTTCTCATTCAAATATATCATCATCACCATCAGTTCACAATAAAGAGGATTACAACTACAACACGAAGATTAATGTTTTTAATGATGTTAATCATCCTGATCTCCTCATTGCAAGATCATCACAGCCACTTGAGCCATACTCCGATCCGGCAGGTATCATTACTACTGATGGTAATGCTTCTGTTGGTGTTCATTTCAAGAAGAAGAAAGTTGATGATGGTAGAACCCACAGCCTTCCACACAAGAAATATGGACCTTACACCTGTGCAAAATGTTACCAAGTGTTGGCTACTTCGCAGAAATTTGCAAGTCACATGACATCAAATCACTACAAGTTTGATAGTCCAGAAGAAAGAAAAAAGAGATACTTATCCAGAATCAATAAAAAACCAGATCACCAAACTCATAAAACTGATAACGGACAAACTACTTTAGTTCCTATTTTTCCATCTACTAATCAACCGCATGCATGATGTTTCTGTTGTCAATAATGGTCAAACTTCTTCTTAGTCAGGATAATACCTACGTACTGTTGGATTTTTTTATGCATTCTTTGAGTTTTTTTAGTGTGTTGTTTCATTTGTTCTTTAATTTCGAGTCTAATTTGTCTTGTTCTAGTGTATAAGATTTAAATATCATGTACCCATGTACCAACACAATTATTTGATTGATAAGTTTTTCCCATCTTGCTATAAGTTTATATATCATATGATTCAAGTCGCATGTGTTTTACGTACATTAAATTGTATGTGATCCACTAGGATTTTCACTTCCATTTCTTTATTATTTTGACTTTGATAAATATATATTCTGTAATGCGAGAGGGGCATTCTTCCTAGAGGGGCATCTCTTTGTGATTCAACATACTCGTTTTCCCGCAAAACCCCTTTATTCTTAGCTGCGGGTTTTGTAGGAGTCTAACATTACCATGTAAAAAAAATATAAGTAATGGTTCAGAATGATTTTCATAATCGTTCAGATTTAACATTTGAATACTAAGAGATTCGTAATGGTTTTCAACATATCTCACCATCTATGGAATTGAGGTCTACCGGCCATTTAACAAACGAACCTATTGCATCTCGCAGCAATGTAACCTCTGAAACCGAGTCAGGTATGGGTAGTACCGCATCCGTATCTAAATCGATATCAACCGACACTTTCAGATGTCCATGAGGGAGCGGTTGATGGTGAAGTAACTCTCCCACATGGTTATGCACTTTTTCCTTGCCAACCATGCGATAAGTCGGTAACGACAAATACAGCTGGCAAGATGAAATGCCCTGAAGCAATAATAAATATGTAATTGTTAATGTGTATAAAGGTCAATTAAAATAAATGTGTTAATTTAATTAAAATAAATATGTGCTAATTACCTCGGGAATTTTATTTTGACAATTGATACTAGCTTTATCACTAGCATCTTTCAAACCGTAACCGCGCTTTTCCGCCTCATATCTCTCTTTATCCTTTTGCAATTCACGGACTTGCGCCTTTAGTTCCTCCAATGATTGCTTGACTTCTCGGTTGTTGGGATTTTTTCTCTTCGGATACAAGGAAGATGGAGTCACACCAAATCCATTACCTCTCACCCGGCCGGAATACTCAGGAACATTTAGTACTCGACTAAGAATGCTCCTGCAATCCTCCTCGCCTGTGGTTAAGGATTTAGATAGAGTCTCCTGAAATTCATTGACATATCGAAAATTATTAGTGAGGATTACAAATTAATTATGTTTTAATAAAATTTCGATAAACTTAAAGACATAATTTTATACTTACACATTCGTCATAAACATGCTGAACATCTTCCCTAGCAACTCCATCCTTACCCACATGAGCTTCCTTCCACAAAACATGTACCGAAAGTGATGATTCTTCACTTTTCGTCTCTTCTAACTACACATTTAGTTAAATAATAAATTCATCAAGTATAACACAATAATACAATTAATATAATCATAGCATTAATATATACTTACCATTTTTTGCTGTAACCGTGCATATCCCAAACGCCCTTTTCTGTATGGATACGCAGGTTTTGATGCTCTTTGGCGATTAATGGAACTCAAATCCTGGATAAACAAGTTTAAGTCATATCAGAACAAACTAATACAACAAGTATATAATACAATTAATAGACATGACAAGATAACATTACATTGAATTTTTCAATTTTTCGTTTGCCTACAAACGTGCTCCATTCTCCGGGTTCAATCACGTCCGCATACAACTGTGGAAGTTCTGCTTCAAAAATTTTTTTATCCGCATCCCTAAGATATTTGTTTGATAATAAGGCTCGGAACCCTCTGTGTCTCTTTCCGGCCAACAGAAGACAATATTTATTCCGGCTTTCATCAATATTAAAGGACCTCTACAAAAAAACATACACATATAAACATAAAGTGTGTTAGTTTAAGTAACAATGAAACTACCATTCATCATGTCCTATCCTTACTTAACAAAATTCCTATTAGTCTCAATTTCTAAGGATCAAATTTTCAAGAGTGCGGCTGGTGCAGATTTGTGTCTGTCTGTCCTACAGAGTGGAATTGATGCCTTTTCAATAACCTTTGAGTGTTACTTAAAATACAACTCCAAACCATCCAATAAAAAGATGAACCATCTGGAAAATTCAAAGTATTAAAAGCAATAGGCTAATCAATGAACCAATGGAGGGATATTTGCAATGGGGGAGTTAGTAAACTTATTTCAAAGAGTTATCAAAGAGGATGGTTGAACAAAAGTATACACTAAATATTGGCACTAATAGGTGCTACAAATATTAATTAATTTGAACAAGAATGAATTTTGTATCATGTAGTTTAAAAGCATTGGTCTATGTTAGTATTTTAGGTGCCAATTCATAAACCTAAAAACTTGACAAAATACTGCAGTGACAATGAGAAACATATTTGTAACCAACACATTCACAGTGACAGTTCTAAAGCCTTTAATTTAATAGAGGATTTGTTAAAAACAACAATGAACGACAACAACAACAGCAGCAAAAAATAACATTCATTCTTGGATGGTTTACGATAAAAATACATTCATTCTGATAAAAAAATAATAGAAGCAACAACAACAACAACAACAACAGAACGACAACAACAACAACAACAGAACAACGAAAATGCTGACGGCAAGAATGAACGGCAACAACAACAACGACGGCAAGAATAGTGTATGAAGCAAGAACAACAACAACGTACCTCTTCTTTTCGTTTTCGTATTCTCCTTCACGAATGGAAGAATGAACGATGGCAACGATGACGACAACGGTTTCAGAACGACGGTAACGGTGACGACAAAGGTTTCAGAACGACGGCAATGAAAGCAAGGGTTTTAGAAAGCATGCAAGAACGATTGAACGCAAGGGTTTCAGCAGAAAGAAACGGTCGAGAGCATAAAATGAAAAGAAGTTTCTGAAAATGATATGAAATGTGTTTTATATTTTAATTCATAAATGACCTTAGAGGGCGCTTTTCAAAAAGCGCTTTCTTAACTGCTACCTATGAGAGCGCTTTCCTTAGAAAGCGCTTTCTAAAGTTAGGAGAATTTAATACTTATAGCAGCGCTTTCAGAAAGCGCATTATAAAGTGGGGAGAATTTAAGACCTATAGCAGCGCTTTCTGAAAGCGCATTCTAAGGTTAACCTATAAGAGCGCTTTTCAAAAAGCGTTTTCTAAAGTGGTTTCCATTTAGGGCATTTAAGAGCGCTTTTAAAAAATGCTCTCTAAAGGCTGTCTTTTACAGCGCTTTTTTTAGCAAAATTTTTTAAAGACCTATAGCAGCGCTTTGTCCAAAAAGCGCTGTCTTTGGTGCGATGTGAAAAGCCAATTTTGGCGTAGTGACTGGGTATTGTATTTGATAGAAATGATTAAACATGAATGATTGGGAAGAGGACATGAACCAATCCATTGGTTTTGGGTTCCCCTGCAAGATAATCGATTATTTAGGCTTAATATTTGAAGAAGAAATGAATTTTTCACTGCAACAATCGATTGGTTTCCGGCCACAATCGATTGGTCACTATAACATTTTGAGAAAATGGATTATAAGGAGTTACACTAATCAATTGGTTCAGTGTGTACTTTTTGTGAAAATATGAGCAACGAGTAAAACCAATCGATTAGCTCCCCTTAGCAATCGACTGACCTATGTTGTTTTTCTTCATGTCGTGATTTGTATGATTCTTAGGGTACTAAAACAACTTCTGAACACCTACCATCTTATATATGCATTGAATTAACAGTAATTAAGAAAAATTCATGATGAACAATGTGATTCAACCTAGGGCCTTGATTAGGTTAAAAGATTAAATACATAACTTAGACCATAAGAATAACTTAGACGTCGATGCTTGTATGAAATGGTACCTCATTGTGTATCATGGACCTGTAATCGCCACACATAGGAATAATAGGCCTTGTATGGAACATGTGGTAATGATGTGAATATTGGTGCGTGATGTCACATAGTGATTGATGAATTCAATCATGTTTTGTGTAACTAATCATTTATTCAGTTATTTTTCCCTTGAATGTGCACATAACCTTTTTGAGATGCTTATGTAATGTAAAAGCTGGGATGTGGAACCAATGATTCGTGCCTTGATTGGGTTTGAGTCCAAACTATGGTAGAGCCATGAGGGAGACGTGGACACCTAAGTGGGTTCGAGTCCAATACAGTGAAAGATACTCAAAGTGGGTTCGAGTTCCATACATGTCATGATTCTTGAATTGGGTTTGAGTCCCACGGAGAACCCGATATCTACATGAAAATCGAATCATACAAGCATATGTGAACCAATCCTTGCCCTAGATGTAGGTCTAGTCAGGAATAAATGTTTCGTGAATCTGAATAGTGATTGTTTGAGTTATATGAACTCAAGTTACATGTTTCCATACAATGTGAGAATTCCCCGTTACTTAAGCCTTGTTCCCCTTTTTTGACTTAAGTTAATAATCGATTAGAACCCCTGTAGAGCAGAGGGGACCCATAAGATAGGGAACCCACTGAGATTATTATCTCACCCCATGATTGATGTTTTTTTCCAGGAAGTTCTGTAGAAGTTAAGGGCATGGACAAGATGGTTTGATGTCCTTGACTACTTGATATTTTTGGATGGCATTCCTTTGTGAAGATATCCATTTTGCAATCATTTAGAGAATGATCTAGTTCTTAGTTTTATTTTAGGCACCTTTGTATATAATGTGTCGTAGTTGTAGCATATATTTTGGCATGTATATATGTATATTGTTGCTGATATGCTCCTATGTATTTAAGAACCAGAATTACACTATATATAATATGTATTCTAGACATATATTATATGAGGGTGTTCCATATTATATAATTATTGAAATATTTATACAATGTATAAAATATAATATTTAGTAAGTCACTTTTGATTGTTTGATTTTTTATATTGTATAATTAAATAATACAATATATTTAGTAAGTCACTTTTATTAAATTTGTTATTAAATACAATGTATTATATAATATTTATACACTATATACACTAGCGCAAAAACGGTTTTAGACAGCGCTTTTTTAGCCTTTAGACAGCGCTTTAAAGCACTGTATAAACCAGCGACGCTATAGGTTTAGACAGCGCTTTTGGTATTACCAAAAGCGCTGTCTAAAGGGGCGTGTATTTAATGAAAAGCGCTGTCTATGGTACCTTTAGACAGCGCTTTTTCACATTATATGGATTACTTTAGACAGCGCTTTCGTCAAAAGCGCTGTCTAAGCCCTACCTTTTTTTGACTTTTTTGGTACACCTTAGACAGCGCTTTCACACCATAAGCGCTGTGCTCAAAGACCTTCCATTTTTGACTTTTTTAGTACACCCTTAGACAGCGCTTTCACCATAAGCGCTGTCTAAAGTGGACCTTAGACAGCGCTTGTTCACCAAAAAGCGGCTGTCTAAGGTGTGTACGAAAAATTTTATATAAATTTTTTTTTAAGCGACAATTTTAACCAGGTTTTTTCAAACCAGAATTTGGACCTGTAATTTTCAAACCAGCAATTTTTTTCAGAATTGGCAATTCAAACCATTGGCCCTTTCTACACCAAAAATTATATATCCAAAATTGGCATTTCATACCAATATATATATTTAAAATTACAAACCAAAATTGTATATACACCTATTTATAATTACAAATCATTACATTTTTCTACAAATGCACATTTTACGCTTATTCACACAAAATTGCATCCAACCCAAAGCATTGCTTCCAAGCCAAAAGTTATTGCTTTCCAACCAAAGCATTTTTTCTACAATGCACAGTATTACCTTATACACGACCAAAATTGTATATTACACCCAAAAATTGCATCCAACCAAAACATTGCTTCAATCTACATTATAGGTCCTGAAAACACAAAGATTGTAATTCAAAGTATTAAAATTCAAAGTATATACACCAAAAATTGTAATTCAAAGTATATACACACCAAAATTGTAATTCAAAGTTTGTAATTCAAAGTATATACACCAAAATTGCAATTCAAAGTGTATATACACCAAAATTGTAATTCAAAGTATATACACCAAAATTGCATCCAAAATTGTAATTCAAAGTTTGTAATTCAAAGTATATACACCAAAATTGCAATTCAAAGTATATACACACCAAAATTGCATCCAACCAAAGCATTACTCCAACCAAAGTTACACATATTAAAATTCTCATCAATTTAAAGTAAGAGTATAATATTATACCTTAAGTTTAGGGATTATAGAAAATATTTGGTCTTATCTAACACAAACGTTATGATTGGAACCAGAATACCATATCAAAGTGCAAGGTCTTCCCAACAGCTTCACTAAACCATGCATTGGTCTCATTGCTGTAACTATATACCTTGTACCTAAGCAAACAAAAATGAAAAAGATAATAATACAAAATAATAAATCCATGTAACAATCATCAAACTTAAAACAGTGTGTAAGCCAATTTAGAATTTCCCTTAAACTTTAGCTGTTAGCAAATACAATAAACAAAACTACTTATCTGCATGTGATTCTTTTTGTAAGATTCCATTAGTTTACCCAGGTGTACCAGTGGATATATAAAATCCAATGAAAGTCATCCTTAAACAATACATAAGAACATATTTATAAAAATAATATATAATTAATAATGCAAAACTAGACATTTAACACTTACGTTGTGCTGATTCCTATAAACATTTTGTGGTAAATTTTATAAATTGAATTATATTGGAAGTGTATGTTTTTTTAACAGCAAACAGAAAGTGTGTGGTAGATAATAATTGGGCCAAGACAACTTAGCTTGTGACAACTAATGCAAACTAATTCCTACTAATCTCAATGATTATTTACAAACACATATTATAAGAAGATCCACGTCAGCACCTTAGAATTAGATGCCATGTTTTGGTTTACTAGTAAACTAATTCAATAGAAAGCACATCTTGCAGGTCCAAAAGCTGTCAAATGAGAAGAGTAAACATATCATCAACAACATGGAAAAATTGCCTTATCATTTTGGTTAGTAGTAAACAAGCGGTGACTGCAGTGAATCATGAATCCCAGACGAAAACATATATTTTTAATATTCGAAAAAAATAAAATGAAGATGTAACTTTTATTATATTTCTAGAAAGAGTACCTTCACACGTTGCATAACCATCACCCTTATACTGAACAGCTTCCACAACAGGACACTCACAAACTCTTCCCCTGAAAGTATCCTGAGAAACAATAAAATGTTCAATTTGCAGCCAATCAGAGAAAGACTATGGACCGTTATATATGTCCATAGTGCTTATATTTTGTAAGAAAAATTGGCAACAGAAATTGCTTATGTATACCTTGCACGCAGTTACATTAGCACTTTTGTCTTGCCGACATCCTCCATTTCTTCTTCCTAGACACTCATTAGTTTCAATATCTGATAAATCGAAACCAGAATAAAGTTGAACTCACTCTAACATTAGAAATTTTAATCTAAAATAATCAATCATTAGTTCGGTTCATATGATGAAATATTAAGCACACTAACCTCCACTTATACAAACTTGAGGTTCGGTAGTTTCCTTAAATCCAGCACATATCGCCTTCAAAACAGATGTTCTCTCCAATTTTCCTAGACAAAATATAAAAAATTTAGAATTTTGTTATATCAAATATGTTCATGAAAAGGATAGTCAAAGTTGAAACCGAAGTCAAAGAAACAAAAATATGTGTCCATTACAGTAACTAACCTCTATACTGATCATCATTTAAAATCAATGTTAGCAAGATGGTTACATCGCCAAGAGATCCTCCCCCGATCTTTTACACCACAAATTGACCAACACAATATAAGTTATTAGATCTATGCAATTTCAAAAGTCATATGATCATATCAGTAAGAATTAAACATTAATCCAATCACAATTCCAGCAATTGCTCCAGCAGATAAACCATTTGAAGGAATTTTAAAGTCTAAAGAAAAGTATAAATGTTTTTAAGAATATGAAATACAATGTAGCTTACTCAGTATATTTAGCAGAAGGTTATGAAATCAAAACAATATGAAAACTAGTAGTTACTTGGGGTCACGGTGATAGCAGATATAAGAGGTCCGTATACACCTCTCATAGGAATTGCATTAGTTCTTTTTCCTGCCCATGATAAGTGGATTTGCAAGGTGCTATCATTAACATCAACGTTAAAGTCCCAAGCAGTTCCCTTGCCGACTCCACCAGCTTCTTCCATAATGTTAAAGTCTTTTAAATAGTATATTACACTCACAGAAAATATCAAAGGTGCTGAAGAAGGCACACTACAATAATCCAAGTAAAAAAGAATATAGTTAGCTTCAATTTTACATGTTACAAGAATACTACACTAACACTAACACTAACACTAACCTAACACTAACACTAACACTAACCTAAACTAAACTAAACAAACACATTATATAGCAATAGTTAACAATGTAGAAAAATGTTAACAAGAACAAACTAAACTAACACATTATATTGATTCTATTCCTATATCACCAAAAATGAAGTTAGCACATATTTTATTCTTATATCCAACAACAGTCCAACATTAGCAACAACATTAACAACATTAGCAACATTATCAACATTAGCAACAGTCCAACATTAGCAACAACATAAACAACATTATTATCAACATCAACAACAACATTATTATCAACATCAACAACAACATTATCAACATTATCAGCAACATTATCAACTGAAACTCTGAAACTCTGAAACTTCCAAACTGAAACTCTGAAACGTGTAAAATGTGTAATACTCTGAAACGTGTAAAATGTGTAATACATCAACAACAACATTATTATCAACATCAACAACAACATTATCAACAGCAACATTATCAGCATACCTTATAAAATGTGTAATAATCTGAAACTCTTAAACTTCCAAACTGAGTGACGAAAACGCGAAATGAGAGAGGAACAGACGGTCACGGTGGAGTAAAGGTCGTCGGAGTCGCGAAATGAGGGAGGAACGGTGGACGACGGCGCGGTGGACGACGGCAAGGGTTTAGCTCAGGTTCGCAAGTATCCGTTCGCAACAGGGGAGGGAGAAGAAAGAGCGCAAAACTGAAAATGAAAACTGAGTATATTCATATATTTTAATTTTATTAGACCTTAGTCAGCGCTTTTCAACAAAGCGCTTTCTAAGGTGGCCCTTAGACAGCGCTTTAAAAGCGCTTTCTAAGATTGGCCTTAGACAGCGCTTTTGTTTTTATTTTTTTAAATATTTAAGACCTTAGACAGCGCTTTCCTTAAAAGCGCTGTCTAAGGTCTTATATTTTTTTTAAATTTAAAAGGCCTTAGACAGCGCTTTTAAGGAAAGCGCTGTCTAATATTTTCCATTAAATTTTTTTAAAAATTTAAAAGGCCTTAGACAGCGCTTTTCACTAAAGCGCTGTCTAAGGTCTTATATTTTTTTGCGCTTTTCCTTTATTAAATTAATAGATTCCGTGTTTTTGACCTATAGCAGCGCTTTTGTAATAAAGCGCTGTCTAAGGTGAGATGTTATAAGTCCTTTTTGTTGTAGTGATACTATGTAATATTTAGTCAATTACTTTTAATTCTTTGATTTTTTTTCATATAGTATAATTAAACAATACATAATATTTAGTTAGTCAGTTTTACTAAATATGTTATTAAATACATTGTGCTATTTAAATATTTATACAGTGTATACAATGTAATATTTAATAAGTTACTTTTAATTCTTTAATTTTTTATATTGTATATTTAAACCATAGATCATATTTTGTAAGTCAATTTTACTAAGTCTGTTATTATATACATTGTACTATTAAAAATATTTATACAATGAATACAGTGTAATATTTAATAAGTTTCTTTTTATTCTTTGATTTTTTTATATTGTATAATTAAGTAATCCATCATATTTTGTAAGTTAATTTTACTAAATATGTTATTATATACAATGTATTATTTAAATATTTATACAATGTATACAGTGTAAAATTTAGAAAGTAATTTTTATTTCTATGATTTTTTAAATATTTTATAATTAAATAATACTGCATATTTGGAAGTCACTTTTACTAAATATGTTATGAAATTCAATGTATGATTTATATATTTATACAATGTATACTATGTATATTTAGTAAATTATTTTTAATTCTTTCATTTTTTTATAATGTATAATTAAATAATATATTATATTTAGTAAGTCACTTTTACTAAATATGTTATTGATTATAATGTATTAATTAAATATTTATACAATGTATACAACCTAACATTTAGTAATTTACTTTTAATTCTTTGATTCGTTTTATATTGTATACAATGTATTATTTAATTAAAACACAGTATTAAATTAAATAGTTAAAATATTTCGCTTTTACTATAAGAATAAATATACTACAAATGATTAATCTTGCGCAATATATTGAGTGATCCCCACAGGTCACTACACCATCGAACTAGCGCCCTTGTTGTTAATCAACTTTCTTCATGTGTCTCATTGATTGCATCCATGGATTCAAATAACACACCACCATCATTTCCTTCTCCTCTTCCTCTAGAATCCAACACGAACACTAATCTTTCATTCAAAGATTCCTCATCAACAATTCCTACCAATAGTTATGGTAGTCATGCTCCGGGAATAAGAAAGGCGATGAAAATTCTTGAAGCTCAATTTTCTCATTCAAATATATCATCATCACCATCAGTTCACAATAAAGAGGATTACAACTACAACACGAAGATTAATGTTTTTAATGATGTTAATCATCCGGATCTCCTCATTGCAAGATCATCACAGCCACTTGAGCCATACTCCGATCCGGCAGGTATCGTTACTACTGATGGTAATGCTTCTGTTGGTGTTCATTTCAAGAAGAAGAAAGTTGATGATGGTAGAACCCACAGTCTTCCACACAAGAAATATGGACCTTACACCTGTGCAAAATGTTACCAAGTGTTGGCTACTTCTGTAATGTCTCATGAAAGAATTTGAATTTGCCACAATCAAAATGAATAGGGGTTATACCAAGCTATCAAATGATACCCTACAAATGAGGCCGGTCAATAGCTCTTTGTGCTAATGCATGCTAGATGAACGATATGTAAATCGTCATCCGAAAGCAATACCGCACGAAAAGAAAAATGGTAACGATCTAGTCTTGATCGAAATTCAACAAAGGAATTCCAAGATCAATTAGACTTTCATCTATCAAAAAGAAAATAGATGAAGAAAAGTGGATCTAACATTTATGATCCACACAACCAACAAAAATGAATCCAAAGTAGAATTCAAAAATAAAATCAAGATTAAGATATTTTTATGATTTTTTCAAGAATGTTTTCGAACCAAAATTCAAAAACTATAGTAAGTTCACATCTAAAATGAAAAGCATTAAAAAGAAATTACATAAAAAAGATTTAAAGAAAAATTTAAGGAAATAATAGAAATTAAAAATAAAAAAAGAAAGGGAGGTTGAATAGCAAAATGGTGATGGTGAGTAGAAACTTTCACGACCCTCGCGACCCAACTTTTTTAAAGAAAAAAAAAACTAAATATAATTTAAAATTAAAACAAAAAGGGAAAGAGAAATAAAAAAAGAAATTTCATCATCTTCTCTTTCAAACCGTGCGGCTACTGTAGCTTCATCATCTTCTTTTCCATACTTACGCGGTGGTACTATTCATCGTCATGAAGATGCGAAGTTGTCAACGGCGGGAAGTGAAACTCAGTCAGAAAGGATCAGAACACCACGCTCTTCTCAATTTGACTATCAAATTCGTATATCGCAATCTCTACCGTTCGAATCGAAACCGCAAAAGTTCAACGGAGAAAGCTTCAATACCTTCGAAGATGGTGAGTAATCCAACGAATTCCTCTTCTCCTCTTCTTCTAGACTTGCGTGTTGTTGTTGTTTGTGGATGTTGGTGTGAAATGTCGCGAGGTATCGGGTTGAGATTTGTTTGAAGCTGTTGCGAATTTTTTTGCGAGCAATTGATGTTGTTGAGTTTGAAGAATGAATGTTGGTGAATTGGTTGAAATTTTGAGAAACTGAAGAATCACAAGACATCTTGACCTTGAACCATCACTGCTTGAGAAATAGCCCATTGAAATAGATAACTTGCACTTGAAACAACTGCTTGATAGTTTGACCAAGATTAGGTCAAACATCCATCTGAACTGGATCTAGAACGAACAACCATACTCAATTTGAAATCATGCCATGCTTGGACAAACCTGCGAAACCCTGTAAGCACAGAGAGAAGAACAGACAAACAGTAGCATTTTTTTGTATTTTGGTTAGAGGTTAATAAACAGAAACAAGTAATGAAGCAAGTAAGAATAATATATAGATGCTCAGGAGAAACAAAGATCGTGATTTTGTTTGTGGTTGTGAGATGCAAATGAGATGTGCGAAATCTTAGGGGTAAAAATTTAGGGTTCAACGCACAACACCCACCTTCGCTTTCTCAAATCTAAGTTTGTCTTCATCTTCCATGATAACCTGAACCTTCGAAAGATCCAGGTTCACCGGAATAAAATTCCTCCGATTACCACCCTCCACTGCTTGTACGAAGCTTCTACCATCCAACACCTTCCCTCTCCTTCCCCCTCCTGGTTTGAAATCCTGATTTCTACCAACATTCCTTCCAGGTTCATGGCCCAAAACCTTCTCAACTCTTTGAAAATGAGGGATATTAACAAATAATTTCTTCCCCTTAAGAAAAATGTTATCAAGTTTAGTAGCCATCAACTTAGCATCTTGAATCTTCCTGAACTTTGCGAATCCAAGTTTCTTCCCTCTTTTATCTCTTCTCGCCGGAACGAAAACTTACGATATCACTCCATAAACTTGGAACACCTCGAACAAATCTTTAGCGTTCATCTCTTCAGGAAACTCTGTGACAAAGAAGGAAGTAGTTATTTCACCTAATGCTCCCTTGCCATTGTTCTCCTTCCACACTGAGAACCTATCCACCTACGGTTTCCAAGTCTTTCCACCAACTTTGGTCCAATCCATCAGAGAAACCACAAGAACTATAGAGAAAAAACTAAATCGAAACCACCACAGAACGTTCTAAAAACCAAACAATCAGCCCCACAGATTTCAAACGACCCAGAGGAAACCAGAGGTAAACAACTCCTTACCAAGGTTCCTAAGCCCTAAAGCCAGGAATTTAAGATGAAGATAAGGAAGAAGGCCCCCCAGTATCTACTAAGTAACGGTCAAAATCTACAACAGGAGCGATCGAAATAGAACGGAAAGGCAACAGAAAACCAAAAGGAACGAATGGGACTGGACCTAAAGTAGAAAAAAAAGGGTTTTGATCGAGATTGGGGAAACAGATAGAGGAGATGAAACGGACACAAGGAGAAATTTGAAAAATCATGAAAACCCTAAGAAAGATAGAGAGAGGTTGGACCCTCTCTCTCTAAAATGGTTTCTAGGATGTTCATCTAAATGATGTATAACAGTAATAAAAAATGTGGATCAATGAGATTAAGGAAAATCCACAAACAAATTACACTGAAACGCACAACCTCTATTTAAATTCATAATCGAAAGACCCCTCAAGTGTATAGGTTCTGAGGCGAGGTCAAGCACTTGAACAGTACAATCTAAAATTTTTGCATCAAAAGTTTCAGAATCAATAGAAAGTAAACTCGGGTAAAAATAACTAAGCATTATAACTAAGCATTTTACCAAATTAAATTCTTCAATGATTTGGACTGTCAACTATCCAATCTGCATTTTGAAATCAAAATGAAAAAAAATCAAAATCATTGAGAAATTGATGTGCCTGACTACATACTATGCCAATAATTACATAACCAGACTGATATAAAAAGTCTAAAACAAACTCAACATGAAAAATAAACGAGAGAGAAAAATCATCAAGAGATACTATGAATTGACAGATCCTAATTCCTCCATGTATATCAATTGCCGAGATGGACGAAAGGTTTGGTTTTCCCGCCATGCAAATACCCAAAAACGTTGGAATTGAGTTGGTATGCCAAACACAGTAGCTAGCTTTTTCTACATAGTAACAATAAAACAGAAAAATCAAACTATATATCATGAAATGCATAATTAAGAGAATAAAAACCAGGAAATGATAGTGTTGATTAAGATGATGATGATGATGATACCTTGAAATGATGAAATGATGTAACCTTTGTAGTTTCACGCCTATCCCAACCACCAGACTTGTTCCCAAAACTACCAGGACGACCCCGGTAGTCGTTCGTCGGCGGCGGCGCACATCGCGATCCGGAGTTATTGTTACCAAACAAAGCATTAAAATTCCTCGACGAAGCTATTGTTGTTCCTATTTGTTGAGTTGAATTTAGATGAGGAGGAACATAAACAGGTCGAGAAGGAGGTTGAGATGTTCCATTGTTAATAGAAGTCGGAAGTGGTGCATTTTCGGCCGCAGAGTTTGCAGTCAAATCAGCCCATGAAGATCACATAGTATCTAACCCTAAAATTCAACAAATCGAAACAAAACATTTGGATCTCTAAAACTCAAAAACTAAAAACCTTGACAAAAATAAAAGAAAAAGTGTAGAATGAAAAGAGAAGAAGATAGAACCTGTGTTGAGAAAAGAGTAAAACTCTAAAACGAAGAAGAGAGAGAGAGTTGTTGACGAAGATCGAGAAACCTTAAACTCCACAAAGAAGAGACAACAACAAAAACAACGCCTTCAAAATTGGGATGAATATTTTTTTTCTATTTTTCTTTTTTCTAACACTTTTCACACCGGGTTCAAATTCAGACCCAATGCGAAATCATTAAAACTTCATATTATTTACAAAAATGCCTCGTTATTTTTTCAACATTGAACTTTTCACATCGGGTGCAAATCCAAGACCGATGTGAAATCCTTTATAACAAAACTTCATATTATTTACGAAAATGCCACCTTGTTATTTTTTCATCAGTGAACTTTTCACATCGGTGCAAATTCAGGCCCAATGTGAAATCCTTTATAACAGAACTTCATATTATTTACGAAAATGCCACCTTGTTATTTTTTCATCAGTGAATTTTTCACATTGGGTGCAAATCCAGGCCCAGTGTGAAATCCTTTATAACAAAATTTCATATTATTTACGAAACTGTCACCGCGTTATTTTTCACATTAGTGGAAATATATGTCTGATGTAAAATCCCTAAATCAAATATTTTTCACTTCATAGTTGTCGGGGAAAACTCTAAGCAGATATACTAGTATATATACAGTTGATATATGACAAGTATTTAAAAGGATATGAAAGAAGGACTTACAGGTGAGCAAGCTTCTAGCAATACAATTATTTATATCAAGCATGTAAATGAAAGTAGATAAAAACTTACAGGTGAGCAAGCTTCCATGCTGTAATGTTAGTTGTTCAAAGAAATTGAAGAAAGTTTTGATAACAGTTTTGAATTTAAATCACAAGAGAAAGTTGTTTTGAAGAGAAGTTATATGAATTTTCGGGAAAACATCGGATTGTAGGAGAGACGTAAAAAATGAAAAGGTTGCAGATATGAATATCCAGAAAAGCATCGGATTAAAAGAGATAAAATAAGAGGTTGAAAATACGAATATTCGGGAAAACGTCGAATGTAAAGAGACGATGAAAAAAAGAAAAGGTTGTTCGCTAAGACTTTACAGTCTTATGCCTACGTATTCTCAATTGGATCTTGAGAAATCAGAGCAGTCATAGTTCACCCTTATAGGGCACGAACTACAGAAAATAAAGTTTAAATTGCACAGTGGCGAGAGGGGAAATCTAACCTAATGTTATCATGCAAAGACAAATTTAAAGTTGAGTTTCGAACGGGAAATTCTACCCTAATGTTGTCATGCTTGATTGAATATCCTAATGTCTGTCTTATTTCATACCTAATAGAAAATTAAGTTTGAACTAAAAGATCCTAAGGGAACATGCATACGTGGCAAAACATCACGGAATAAATAAATACACGGCAAAACATCGTGGAATCAAAGATAAAATACACGGCAAAACATCATGGAATCAGAGATAAAATACACGGCAAAACATCGTGGGAACTGAATACATGGAAAAAACATCATGTGATAAAATATATACACGGCAAAGCATCGTGGATAAACAGAGAGAAAATACACGGCAAAACATTGTGGTGAAAACAAATAGAAAGCACACGACAAAACATCATGTGATAAACAGAAAGAAAATACACGGCAAAACATCGTGAGCACAGATAAAAATACAATCACAGAGAAACCTCGTTAAAATATTAACAGTCATGGCAGAACATCGTGAAATAACAACATCTACACGACATAACATCGTGACGGATAAAATATATACACGGCAAAACATCGTGTGACACCGAGAGAAAATACAATCACGGAAAAACATCGTGAGAATAATCAAGGCACAACATCAGGATTTAATCGAGGAAACAAGCAAGTCACAAAATAAAATCGGGCAACAAGAAGAATTATCAATTAATTTAAATATTAATATTTAATAAGATTACCTAATAAGTTAATTAATCAATATTAAATAAAAATATCTAAATTAGTTAATAATTAAACAATATTCGTTTACATTTTTAAATATTTATTAATCTAATTAAAACTAGAAATAAGAAAATTAAAAATAAATAATGAAAGAGAGAAATATATGTGTGGGAGAGAATTGAGAAAACAATGTGAGGAAATTGTTTTGGTGTAAGAATTATGTGAAGATGTCTTGCCTATTAATAGTAAATTCAAGACTTGTTGATCAAGCAAATTATGCAAGCAACGTGATGTCATAAGTTTGAATATTAAACACATGTTTTGAAGATTGAATAAAAACTTTAAATGTTGAAAAATGTTTGAATGTTAAATAAAAATGGTTTTGTATTTAAAGTGTGAATATTAACATAGAAAAAGAGAGAAGAGAAATGTTATGAAAAAGAGAAAGAGGTGTGAGTGGTGTAGTGAGAGGAAGAAGAATTTCGGCACTTTTGTGAAATATGTGAGACTAGTAGTGTAAAAGAGAGACTAGTAGTGTAAAAATAATAAAACAAAAATTATATTATATATTATAATAATTTACTTAATGTAATAAACAAATTTAATATAATAAAAAAATTTAATAAAAATTAAGTTATTAAAATCTTGATTAATTAATAAATTAATTAAAATTGGAACCGAAACCTGTAAAAAACGATAAAAACTGTCTGTATCGAAGTGTTCGAAAAAATAAAATGAAAACCCCAAAACGATTAGCAAGAAAAAATATGTATTGAAAAAATACACTGTTTTTTCAAATTTTGAAATTGATTTTACCCGCTAAAAAGACTAAGACATATCAGAAACATGATGACCGGAAAGTCAAAAAATTAAAATAAGCACACTGGATTAAAGTACGCAAAAAATAAATAAAAAATGTTGTCTGAAAGAGCGATTTTAAAAATTTCCCGGATATCGTCTTTTTGCACTGTTGACTTTTCAGTTTGACCAAAAATACCTGAAAATTTAACACGTTAATTCCGGCTAATAATTCAAAAAATATTCATGAAGAAAATTTATGATATTATATGCAGACGAAACAATATGTAAACATAGACAGATGAAATGAGAAAAAATAAAAACGCTTGGTCAAAATATGGGGTTTGACAGATGTATGACTGTAGTGGTGCAGTTTGTTTATCAAGATTGTTTGTGGTTTCAAGCAGTTTGTGATAGATTGCCTCAGGTGAGGATGATATGTCAGACGAGATGTTGTGACATTGCCTTACAGGTATAAGTTCTGTGTGAATTTATCTGGTTGTTCTGATTCTGTCATTGGTGTCAATGGATTGAATTAGAAGTGGTACAAATATCATGGGAATTTTTGTTACTAACTGGAAGAAATTGGTTTTCTCTGCTGTTAGAAAGGTCTATGAAAGAAGTCTGTTGTAATCAAGCTTGCTAATTGTTTTGTGATCAGAGTTAGGAAGCAAGTTGTGTTTTGTGATCTGAGTTACATTTTCTTTGTAATCATGATCACAATGGAATGAAGAGGGTAACTCAAATTATCTTCTCCCTCTTTCATTGGCACTTGCTTCAAGTATTTTTCCACTGCATGCATCATCTGACTTAAGAATGTTTTAGCCAAAATTTGTCAAAAGGGGGAGATTGAAAGCTCCAAGAATTTGACTAAATTTTGGTAAAACATAATGTTGTGAAAGATGTTCCAACATAAAGGTTTTCAGCCCTCAGACTAAAGATGTCAAGTGAAATGTCACAGCATGAAGATTCGACATCATGACTGTCACAACAGGTTTTGTTTAAATATGTTCCAAGATTCAAGGCAAGTGGAAGTGGATCAGGTTCAAATATATGAAACCTAACTCAGTAGAATCATATTTTGTAAAGTAGGGTTTAGGATTTGAGTGTCGTAGGTTTCTCTTGTAAGTCTCCCTGTGTATCGATTTGATGCATTGTGGTAGGCATAGGTACTTGTACAGATTCAGAAACCCGTAGGCAATGAATCATGTATTGTTCTTGGATGAAGCTTTGAAGCAAATCCAAGTTAACTAGTTAGTCAAAGTTGTTTGACTAAACTTTGTATTGGAAGGGGGGTCTTTCAATAGGGTAGATACAATTATGAGGTATTAAATGTTAGATAATCACATGTTGTGATTTAGGGAGTAAGATGAGTTTCTCTTATCATTTAGATGTGACTTCTAATGATAAAGACTTCATTGGGTAGTGATAGGTTATCGTGGGTGCTTTCTGTAAACCTGAAGTTGTTTACATAAAACTATACTACTGATAGTGATTTCTTATTCCTGGATTGGTATTTCGCAGATGTAGGTGAGTTGCACCGAACTGGGTCATCATATTCTGTGTTATTTATCATTCTGCTATTTTCAGTTCAGTCTTTATTAACGTGTTTGAGCAGATGTCGTAACATCTGTGATTCTGCAGTTCTGATATTCATAGTATCAGTCTGCTGTTGTGCTTCTTTGTTTAAATGTATATGCAAAACAATGTCTTGACATGTGTTACGACATCCGCTGTCTGCTATGCCAGAATTTCAATTTACTTTTTTTTACTATTATCTCAATATTACTCCTTATTTATTTTATTTTTAAGTATTCAATCTATAGGTCGACTTTTATATTTACAATTAATTTGCTTTTAATTTTTTTCGTCGGTATAATGTCTAAAATTTTGTGTCCTAATATGTGGGTAAAAGTAAATATTGTATCTAATGTTTTTTTTTATAAGCAAGAGAACTATTAACATTAATGGAGGTACTAGAGATACCCCAAACCCAATTACAAAAGAACCATAAGGTTTAATTCAAACTTTACAAAAAAATCAAATGGATATAAATGCCATTGATAAAAATTACATGGCATATTTCCCCTATGTAACAAAAGAAGCCACCACCAAGATTGAAATTTAATCCTATTTACTATTCTTTCCTGGTCACATATACCATCCTTGAAAATAATTTGAATTATGTCCCACCAAATTCCTTCACAAACCCACATCCAAAAGCTAAACGCAAAGTAATTTACGTTTAGATGGAGATGATTCAACAAAGTAATTTACTTCCAACCAGTCACAGGTTTTTTTCCAAATAAGAGCTGATTTGGGACAAGAAAAGAAAAGGTGCAGGATATTCTCAAGATGTAGAAAACAAAGAGGACATACCGTATCGTGAGGGTTTGAAATAATGTTACGGCGAAGAAGGTTACACTTTGTTGGAAGTCTATCTAGTAGCAAACGCCATCCAAAAATCTGCACTTCAATGCAACCGGGCAGCCCCACATCTCTTTCAGAATCATCTTAATTTCGTCTTCAATATGAATTCTAATTCCCCCTCTAATCAGCTCTTGATAGTACGATTTTACCGAATAATTATTGGACAATATTGTATCTAATGTAATAGTTATTATCATTATTCTTCTTTCATAAATATCTCTTGACTAATAAGTTTTACTAATAAGTTGTTTTAAATGTTTTTTCCCCAATTTCGGAGGTTCTGTTTTAATGTTGACTCCCGCACTTATTTCAACTAATACTACTATAAGCTATATTTAAATTTTCCTATTTCATGAATTATTAATAAAATATAAAATGTTATAAATGAAAGTGAATTTTGCATATCCACTAAATAAAATATGGAGATGATAGGAATCAAATTTTCACCCTTGTTAAAAGTAAACAAATATACAATAGTACATGCATCAATTCTCCATTTAGATTTTATCAATAAATTTGCTTAAGTAAATATATGAATAAATTATAGAGAATTCTAATATGAATCTGGTCAATAGCTAGACCATTATATTTTTAGTAAATTTGAATAAAACCTTTTTTCTGTTGTTTATTAGTTAATATTATAAAATTTAATTTTTATTAAAAATTTCAAGAGTTCACTTTGGACAAACTTTTAACAGAACCACTGATATGAGCCGAATCCAATAATGTATTTTTTATTTTTTTAAAATTTAAATAAACTATTTTATATTTTGTCTATTAATTATAATATAAGAATAATTTTAGTACTGAAGTGGTAAAATTGCTTACCTTTGGACTATTTTTAAGGGCCAATATATTATTGACCTATTTTGTTATAAATTTATATTAGATTTATCTAAATTATGAGTTTTCCAAATATGGATTTTTTAAATTATGACTAAAGAAGGATCCTTTTATTTTTAGTAAAAAAAATAATCTTTTAATACATTTTTATTTTTAGTAAAATGAAAATTTTGATTTTAATAAAGGTATTCCAAATTTCATCTTATCCATATAACATTATTTTATTTTATTTATATAAATAACATAATTTTATTTTGGAAATTTATAATTTATTTTAATTATATAATGAAAGAATTTCAAGTATAAATTTATAAGTATAAGGAAAATAATTAATAAATTTTAATTTTAATTAATTAGAAAAAATGATAATTATTTTATATCTTAAAATAATATTTAATAAATTTTACGTGTTTGCAAGTGTCAAGCGAATTGGGAAGTTATACAATATTTTAATCAAAATAACTAAAGGTATACATTAAATTTATTAATGGTTTTGGGTTTTCGTCTCCACTTCTTTCCTATGAAAGCATATCGAAACCATTGCACCATTTAAAAAAAAAAAAAAAAAACTTTTACAATTTATTTAAATTTCATATACATTGTGTTTTCTTTTCTTTTAAAATTGGTTTTATGCATCTTGTCAAAGACATTCTAACATTATCCATAACCAATTATTTTATGTTATTAAATATAAATTAATAAAAAAACCCTTTTAACTATAAAAACAATATAAACATAATTAATTTTTATTTTTCTCAATGGCTGGTCAAAGAATCCTAAATATTTTCAATATTTACCAATGAAAATTGCCTATATTAATCAGTTAACATATATACTAGTAGGTAGAATAAATTTAAATTATACTGTATATAACCTCTAGAAATATTTCTTAAAAGATTTTAAGCACACGAATAAAAGTTTGTTTTTATCCGAGTGAATAATATATTAATTTATTGTTATATTGTATTATATTAAAATCAAAACAAAAAAATTTATATATTAAATATTATAGTAAATATATTTTTATATTTTATAATATTTTAATGGAAAGAAAGATTGAAAAAACCTAATTATTAAATAATTAAGTGATATTAATTGAGATAAGAGTGACACATATATCAATGTCAATATACAAGTGAAATATCTCCAAATATTTAATCAAAAGTGATATTTCGCTTTTACTAAATATGTTTTTAAATACAGATGCATATATACAACTACAACACGAAGATTAACGTTTTTAATGATGTTAATCATCCTGATCTCCTCATTGCAAGATCATCACAGCCACTTGAGCCATACTCCGATCCGGCAGGTATCGTTACTACTGATGGTAATGCTTCTGTTGGTGTTCATTTCAAGAAGAAGAAAGTTGATGATGGTAGAACCCACAGCCTTCCACACAAGAAATATGGACCTTACACGTGTCCAAAATGTTACCAAGTGTTGGCTACTTCGCAGAAATTTGCAAGTCACATGACATCAAATCACTACAAGTTTGATAGTCCAGAAGAAAGAAAAAAGAGATACTTATCCAGAATCAATAAAAAACCGGATCACCAAACTCAAAAAACCGATAACGGACAAACTACTTTAGTTCCTTTTGTTCCATCTACTAATCAACCGCATGCATGATGTTTCTTTTGTCAATAATGGTCTAACTTCTTCTTAGTCAGGATAATACCTAGGTACTGTTGGATTTTTTTATGCATTCTTTGAGTTTTTTTAGTGTGTTGTTTCATTTGTTCTTTAATTTCGAGTCTAATTTGTCTTGTTCTAGTGTATAAGATTTAAATATCATGTACCCATGTACCAACACAATTATTTGATTGATAAGTTTTTCCCATCTTGCTATAAGTTTATATATCATATGATTCAAGTCGCATGTGTTTTACGTACATTAGATTGTATGTGATCCACTAGGATTTTCACTTCCATTTCTTTATTATTTTGACTTTGATAAATATATATTCTGTAATGCGAGAGGGGCGTTCTTCCTAGAGGGGCAACTCTTTGTGATTCAACAGACTCGTTTTGCCGCAAAACCCCTTTATTCTTAGCTGCGGGTTTTGTAGGAGTCTAACATTACCATGTAAAAAAAATATAAGTAATGGTTCAGAGTGATTTTCATAATCGTTCAGATTTAACATTTGAATACTAAGAGATTCGTAATGGTTTTCAACATACCTCACCATCTATGGAATTGAGGTCTACCGGCCATGCAACAAACGAACCTATTGCATCTCGCAGCAATGTAACCTCTGAAACCGAGTCAGGTATGGGTAGTACCGCATCCGTATCTAAATCGATATCAACCGACACTTTCAGATGTCCATGAGGGAGCGGTTGATGGTGAAGTAACTCTCCCACATGGTTATGCACTTTTCCCTTGCCAACCATGCGATAAGTCGGTAACGACAAATACAGCTGGCAAGATGAAATGCCCTGAAGCAATAATAAATATGTAATTGTTAATGTGTATAAAGGTCAATTAAAATAAATGTGTTAATTTAATTAAAATAAATATGTGCTAATTACCTCGGGAATTTTATTTTGACAATTGATACTAGCTTTATCACTAGCATCTTTCAAACCGTAACCGCGCTTTTCTGCCTCATATCTCTCTTTATCCTTTTGCAATTCACGGACTTGCGCCTTTAGTTCCTCCAATGATTGCTTGAATTCTCGGTTGTTGGGATTTTTTCTCTTCGGATACAAGGAAGATGGAGTCACACCAAATCCATTACCTCTCACCCGGCCGGAATACTCAGGAACATTTAGTACTCGACTAAGAATGCTCCTGCAATCCTCCTCGCCTGTGGTTAAGGATTTAGATAGAGTCTCCTGAAATTCATTGACATATCGAAAATTATTAGTGAGGATTACAAATTAATTATGTTTTAATAAAATTTCGATAAACTTAAAGACATAATTTTATACTTACACATTCGTCATAAACATGCTGAACATCTTCCCTAGCAACTCCATCCTTACCCACATGAGCTTCCTTCCACAAAACATGTACCGAAAGTGATGATTCTTCACTTTTCGTCTCTTCTAACTACACATTTAGTTAAATAATAAATTCATCAAGTATAACACAATAATACAATTAATATAATCATAGCATTAATATATACTTACCATTTTTTGCTGTAACCGTGCATATCCCAAACGCCCTTTTCTGTATGGATACGCAGGTTTTGATGCTCTTTGGCGATTAATGGAACTCAAATCCTGGATAAACAAGTTTAAGTCATATCAGAACAAACTAATACAACAAGTATATAATACAATTAATAGACATGACAAGATAACATTACATTGAATTTTTCAATTTTTCGTTTGCCTACAAACGTGCTCCATTCTCCGGGTTCAATCACGTCCGCATACAACTGTGGAAGTTCTGCTTCAAAAAATTTTTTATCCGCATCCCTAAGATATTTGTTTGATAATAAGGCTCGGAACCCTCTGTGTCTCTTTCCGGCCAACAGAAGACAATATTTATTCCGGCTTTCATCAATATTAAAGGGCCTCTACAAAAAAACATACACATATAAACATAAAGTGTGTTAGTTTAAGTAACAATGAAACTACCATTCATCATGTCCTATCCTTACTTAACAAAATTCCTATTAGTCTCAATTTCTAAGGATCAAATTTTCAAGAGTGCGGCTGGTGCAGATTTGTGTCTGTCTGTCCTACAGAGTGGAATTGATGCCTTTTCAATAACCTTTGAGTGTTACTTAAAATACAACTCCAAACCATCCAATAAAAAGATGAACCATCTGGAAAATTCAAAGTATTAAAAGCAATAGGCTAATCAATGAACCAATGGAGGGATATTTGCAATGGGGGAGTTAGTAAACTTATTTCAAAGAGTTATCAAAGAGGATGGTTGAACAAAAGTATACACTAAATATTGGCACTAATAGGTGCTACAAATATTAATTAATTTGAACAAGAATGAATTTTGTATCATGTAGTTTAAAAGCATTGGTCTATGTTAGTATTTTAGGTGACAATTCATAAACCTAAAAACTTGACAAAATACTGCAGTGACAATGAGAAACATATTTGTAACCAACACATTCACAGTGACAGTTCTAAAGCCTTTAATTTAATAGAGGATTTGTTAAAAACAACAATGAACGACAACAACAACAGCAGCAAAAAATAACATTCATTCTTGGATGGTTTACGATAAAAATACATTCATTCTGATAAAAAAATAACAGAAGCAACAACAACAACAACAACAACAGAACGACAACAACAACAACAACAGAACAACGAAAATGCTGACGGCAAGAATGAACGGCAACAACAACAACGACGGCAAGAATAGTGTATGAAGCAAGAACAACAACAACGTACCTCTTCTTTTCGTTTTCGTATTCTCCTTCACGAATGGAAGAATGAACGATGGCAACGATGACGACAACGGTTTCAGAACGACGGTAACGGTGACGACAAAGGTTTCAGAACGACGGCAATGAAAGCAAGGGTTTTAGAAAGCATGCAAGAACGATTGAACGCAAGGGTTTCAGCAGAAAGAAACGGTCGAGAGCATAAAATGAAAAGAAGTTTCTGAAAATGATATGAAATGTGTTTTATATTTTAATTCATAAATGACCTTAGAGGGCGCTTTTCAAAAAGCGCTTTCTTAACTGCTACCTATGAGATCGCTTTCCTTAGAAAGCGCTTTCTAAAGTTAGGAGAATTTAATACTTATAGCAGCGCTTTCAGAAACCGCATTATAAAGTGGGGAGAATTTAAGACCTATAGCAGCGCTTTCTGAAAGCGCATTCTAAGGTTAACCTATAAGAGCGCTTTTCAAAAAGCGTTTTCTAAAGTGGTTTCCATTTAGGGCATTTAAGAGCGCTTTTAAAAAATGCTCTCTAAAGGCTGTCTTTTACAGCGCTTTTTTTAGCGAAATTTTTTAAAGACCTATAGCAGCGCTTTGTCCAAAAAGCACTGTCTTTGGTGCGATGTGAAAAGCCAATTTTGGCGTAGTGACTCGGTATTGTATTTGATAGAAATGATTAAACATGAATGATTGGGAAGAGGACATGAACCAATCCATTGGTTTTGGGTTCCCCTGCAAGATAATCGATTATTTAGGCTTAATATTTGAAGAAGAAATGAATTTTTCACTGCAACAATCGATTGGTTTCCGGCCACAATCGATTGGTCACTATAACATTTTGAGAAAATGGATTATAAGGAGTTACACTAATCAATTGGTTCAGTGTGTACTTTTTGTGAAAATATGAGCAACGAGTAAAACCAATCGATTAGCTCCCCTTAGCAATCGGCTGACCTATGTTGTTTTTCTTCATGTCGTGATTTGAATGATTCTTAGGGTACTAAAACAACTTCTGAACACCTACCATCTTATATATGCATTGAATTAACAGTAATTAAGAAAAATTCATGATGAACAATGTGATTCAACCTAGGGCCTTGATTAGGTTAAAAGATTAAATACATAACTTAGACCATAAGAATAACTTAGACGTCGATGCTTGTATGAAATGGTACCTCATTGTGTATCATGGACCTGTAATCGCCACACATAGGAATAATAGGCCTTGTATGGAACATGTGGTAATGATGTGAATATTGGTGCGTGATGTCACATAGTGATTGATGAATTCAATCATGTTTTGTGTAACTAATCATGTATTCAGTTATTTTTCCCTTGAATGTGCACATAACCTTTTTGAGATGCTTATGTAATGTAAAAGCTGGGATGTGGAACCAATGATTCGTGCCTTGATTGGGTTTGAGTCCAAACTATGGTAGAGCCATGAGGGAGACGTGGACACCTAAGTGGGTTCGAGTCCAATACAGTGAAAGATACTCAAAGTGGGTTCGAGTTCCATACATGTCATGATTCTTGAATTGGGTTTGAGTCCCACGGAGAACCCGATATCTACATGAAAATCGAATCATACAAGCATATGTGAACCAATCCTTGCCCTAGATGTAGGTCTAGTCAGGAATAAATGTTTCGTGAATCTGAATAGTGATTGTTTGAGTTATATGAACTCAAGTTACATGTTTCCATACAATGTGAGAATTCCCCGTTACTTAAGCCTTGTTCCCCTTTTTTGACTTAAGTTAATAATCGATTAGAACCCCTGTAGAGCAGAGGGGACCCATAAGATAGGGAACCCACTGAGATTATTATCTCACCCCATGATTGATGTTTTTTTCCAGGAAGTTCTGTAGAAGTTAAGGGCATGGACAAGATGGTTTGATGTCCTTGACTACTTGATATTTTTGGATGGCATTCCTTTGTGAAGATATCCATTTTGCAATCATTTAGAGAATGATCTAGTTCTTAGTTTTATTTTAGGCACCTTTGTATATAATGTGTCGTAGTTGTAGCATATATTTTGGCATGTATATATGTATATTGTTGCTGATATGCTCCTATGTATTTAAGAACCAGAATTACACTATATATAATATGTATTCTAGACATATATTATATGAGGGTGTTCCATATTATATAATTATTGAAATATTTATACAATGTATAAAATATAATATTTAGTAAGTCACTTTTGATTGTTTGATTTTTTATATTGTATAATTAAATAATACAATATATTTAGTAAGTCACTTTTATTAAATTTGTTATTAAATACAATGTATTATATAATTTTTATACACTATATACTATGTAATATTTAGTCAATTACTTTTAATTCTTTGATTTTTTTTCATATAGTATAATTAAACAATACATAATATTTAGTTAGTCAGTTTTACTAAATATGTTATTAAATACATTGTGCTATTTAAATATTTATACAGTGTATACAATGTAATATTTAATAAGTTACTTTTAATTCTTTAATTTTTTATATTGTATATTTAAACCATAGATCATATTTTGTAAGTCAATTTTACTAAGTCTGTTATTATATACATTGTACTATTAAAAATATTTATACAATGAATACAGTGTAATATTTAATATGTTTCTTTTTATTCTTTGATTTTTTTATATTGTATAATTAAGTAATCCATCATATTTTGTAAGTTAATTTTACTAAATATGTTATTATATACAATGTATTATTTAAATATTTATACAATGTATACAGTGTAAAATTTAGAAAGTAATTTTTATTTCTATGATTTTTTAAATATTTTATAATTAAATAATACTGCATATTTGGAAGTCACTTTTACTAAATATGTTATGAAATTCAATGTATGATTTATATATTTATACAATGTATACTATGTATATTTAGTAAATTATTTTTAATTCTTTCATTTTTTTATAATGTATAATTAAATAATATATTATATTTAGTAAGTCACTTTTACTAAATATGTTATTGATTATAATGTATTAATTAAATATTTATACAATGTATACAACCTAACATTTAGTAATTTACTTTTAATTCTTTGATTCGTTTTATATCGTATACAACGTATTATTTAATTAAAACACAGTATTAAATTAAATAGTTAAAATATTTCGCTTTTACTATAAGAATAAATATACTACAAATGATTAATCTTGCGCAATATATTGAGTGATGCCCACAGGTCACTACACCATCGAACTAGCGCCCTTGTTGTTAATCAACTTTCTTCATGTGTCTCATTGATTGCATCCATGGATTCAAATAACACACCACCATCATTTCCTTCTCCTCTTCCTCTAGAATCCAACACGAACACTAATCTTTCATTCAAAGATTCCTCATCAACAATTCCTACCAATAGTTATGGTAGTCATGCTCCGGGAATAAGAAAGGCGATGAAAATTCTTGAAGCTCAATTTTCTCATTCAAATATATCATCATCACCATCAGTTCACAATAAAGAGGATTACAACTACAACACGAAGATTAATGTTTTTAATGATGTTAATCATCCTGATCTCCTCATTGCAAGATCATCACAGCCACTTGAGCCATACTCCGATCCGGCAGGTATCGTTACTACTGATGGTAATGCTTCTGTTGGTGTTCATTTCAAGAAGAAGAAAGTTGATGATGGTAGAACCCACAGTCTTCCACACAAGAAATATGGACCTTACACCTGTGCAAAATGTTACCAAGTGTTGGCTACTTCTGTAATGTCTCAAGAAAGAATTTGAATTTGCCACAATCAAAATGAATAGGGGTTATACCAAGCTATCAAATGATACCCTACAAATGAGGCCGGTCAATAGCTCTTTGTGCTAATGCATGCTAGATGAACGATATGTAAATCGTCATCCGAAAGCAATACCGCACGAAAAGAAAAATGGTAACGATCTAGTCTTGATCGAAATTCAACAAAGGAATTCCAAGATCAATTAGACTTTCATCTATCAAAAAGAAAATAGATGATGAAAAGTGGATCTAACATTTATGATCCACACAACCAACAAAAATGAATCCAAAGTAGAATTCAAAAATAAAATCAAGATTAAGATATTTTTATGATTTTTTCAAGAATGTTTTCGAACCAAAATTCAAAAACTATAGTAAGTTCACATCTAAAATGAAAAGCATTAAAAAGAAATTACATAAAAAAGATTTAAAGAAAAATTTAAGGAAATAATAGAAATTAAAAATAAAAAAAGAAAGGGAGGTTGAATAGCAAAATGGTGATGGTGAGTAGAAACTTTCACGACCCTCGCGACCCAACTTTTTTAAAGAAAAAAAAAACTAAATATAATTTAAAATTAAAACAAAAAGGGAAAGAGAAATAAAAAAAGAAATTTCATCATCTTCTCTTTCAAACCGTGCGGCTACTGTAGCTTCATCATCTTCTTTTCCATACTTACGCGGTGGTACTATTCATCGTCATGAAGATGCGAAGTTGTCAACGGCGGGAAGTGAAACTCAGTCAGAAAGGATCAGAACACCACGCTCTTCTCAATTTGACTATCAAATTCGTATATCGCAATCTCTACCGTTCGAATCGAAACCGCAAAAGTTCAACGGAGAAAGCTTCAATACCTTCGAAGATGGTGAGTAATCCAACGAATTCCTCTTCTCCTCTTCTTCTAGACTTGCGTGTTGTTGTTGTTTGTGGATGTTGGTGTGAAATGTCGCGAGGTATCGGGTTGAGATTTGTTTGAAGCTGTTGCGATTTTTTTTGCGAGCAATTGATGTTGTTGAGTTTGAAGAATGAATGTTGGTGAATTGGTTGAAATTTTGAGAAACTGAAGAATCACAAGACATCTTGACCTTGAACCATCACTGCTTGAGAAATAGCCCATTGAAATAGATAACTTGCACTTGAAACAACTGCTTGATAGTTTGACCAAGATTAGGTCAAACATCCATCTGAACTGGATCTAGAACGAACAACCATACTCAATTTGAAATCATGCCATGCTTGGACAAACCTGCGAAACCCTGTAAGCACAGAGAGAAGAACAGACAAACAGTAGCATTTTTTTGTATTTTGGTTAGAGGTTAATAAACAGAAACAAGTAATGAAGCAAGTAAGAATAATATATAGATGCTCAGGAGAAACAAAGATCGTGATCTTGTTTGTGGTTGTGAGATGCAAATGAGATGTGCGAAATCTTAGGGGTAAAAATTTAGGGTTCAACGCACAACACCCACCTTCGCTTTCTCAAATCTAAGTTTGTCTTCATCTTCCATGATAACCTGAACCTTCGAAAGATCCAGGTTCACCGGAATAAAATTCCTCTGATTACCACCCTCCACTGCTTGTACGAAGCTTCTACCATCCAACACCTTCCCTCTCCTTCCCCCTCCTGGTTTGAAATCCTGATTTCTACCAACATTCCTTCCAGGTTCATGGCCCAAAACCTTCTCAACTCTTTGAAAATAAGGGATATTAACAAATAATTTCTTCCCCTTAAGAAAAATGTTATCAAGTTTAGTAGCCATCAACTTAGCATCTTGAATCTTCCTGAACTTTGCGAATCCAAGTTTCTTCCCTCTTTTATCTCTTCTCGCCGGAACGAAAACTTACGATATCACTCCATAAACTTGGAACACCTCGAACAAATCTTTAGCGTTCATCTCTTCAGGAAACTCTGTGACAAAGAAGGAAGTAGTTATTTCACCTAATGCTCCCTTGCCATTGTTCTCCTTCCACACTGAGAACCTATCCACCTACGGTTTCCAAGTCTTTCCACCAACTTTGGTCCAATCCATCAGAGAAACCACAAGAACTATAGAGAAAAAACTAAATCGAAACCACCACAGAACGTTCTAAAAACCAAACAATCAGCCCCACAGATTTCAAACGACCCAGAGGAAACCAGAGGTAAACAACTCCTTACCAAGGTTCCTAAGCCCTAAAGCCAGGAATTTAAGATGAAGATAAGGAAGAAGGCCCCCCAGTATCTACTAAGTAACGGTCAAAATCTACAACAGGAGCGATCGAAATAGAACGGAAAGGCAACAGAAAACCAAAAGGAACGAATGGGACTGGACCTAAAGTAGAAAAAAAAGGGTTTTGATCGAGATTGGGGAAACAGATAGAGGAGATGAAACGGGCACAAGGAGAAATTTGAAAAATCATGAAAACCCTAAGAAAGATAGAGAGAGGTTGGACCCTCTCTCTCTAAAATGGTTTCTAGGATGTTCATCTAAATGATGTATAACAGTAATAAAAAATGTGGATCAATGAGATTAAGGAAAATCCACAAACAAATTACACTGAAACGCACAACCTCTATTTAAATTCATAATCGAAAGACCCTTCAAGTGTATAGGTTCTGAGGCGAGGTCAAGCACTTGAACAGTACAATCTAAAATTTTTGCATCAAAAGTTTCAGAATCAATAGAAAGTAAACTCGGGTAAAAATAACTAAGCATTATAACTAAGCATTTTACCAAATTAAATTCTTCAATGATTCGGACTGTCAACTATCCAATCTGCATTTTGAAATCAAAATGAAAAAAAATCAAAATCATTGAGAAATTGATGTGCCTGACTACATACTATGCCAATAATTACATAACCAGACTGATATAAAAAGTCTAAAACAAACTCAACATGAAAAATAAACGAGAGAGAAAAATCATCAAGAGATACTATGAATTGACAGATCCTAATTCCTCCTTGTATATCAATTGCCGAGATGGACGAAAGGTTTGGTTTTCCCGCCATGCAAATACCCAAAAACGTTGGAATTGAGTTGGTATGCCAAACACAGTAGCTAGCTTTTTCTACATAGTAACAATAAAACAGAAAAATCAAACTATATATCATGAAATGCATAATTAAGAGAATAAAAACCAGGAAATGATAGTGTTGATTAAGATGATGATGATGATGATACCTTGAAATGATGAAATGATGTAACCTTTGTAGTTTCACGCCTATCCCAACCACCAGACTTGTTCCCAAAACTACCAGGACGACCCCGGTAGTCGTTCGTCGGCGGCGGCGCACATCGCGATCCGGAGTTATTGTTACCAGACAAAGCATTAAAATTCCTCGACGAAGCTATTGTTGTTCCTATTTGTTGATTTGAATTTAGATGAGGAGGAACATAAACAGGTCGAGAAGGAGGTTGAGATGTTCCATTGTTAATAGAAGTCGGAAGTGGTGCATTTTCGGCCGCAGAGTTTGCAGTCAAATCAGCCCATGAAGATCACATAGTATCTAACCCTAAAATTCAACAAATCGAAACAAAACATTTGGATCTCTAAAACTCAAAAACTAAAAACCTTGACAAAAATAAAAGAAAAAGTGTAGAATGAAAAGAGAAGAAGATAGAACCTGTGTTGAGAAAAGAGTAAAACTCTAAAACGAAGAAGAGAGAGAGAGTTGTTGACGAAGATCGAGAAACCTTAAACTCCACAAAGAAGAGACAACAACAAAAACAACGCCTTCAAAATTGGGATGAATATTTTTTTTCTATTTTTCTTTTTTCTAACACTTTTCACACCGGGTTCAAATTCAGACCCAATGCGAAATCATTAAAACTTCATATTATTTACAAAAATGCCTCGTTATTTTTTCAACATTGAACTTTTCACATCGGGTGCAAATCCAAGACCGATGTGAAATCCTTTATAACAAAACTTCATATTATTTACGAAAATGCCACCTTGTTATTTTTTCATCAGTGAACTTTTCACATCGGTGCAAATTCAGGCCCAATGTGAAATCCTTTATAACAGAACTTCATATTATTTACGAAAATGCCACCTTGTTATTTTTTCATCAGTGAATTTTTCACATTGGGTGCAAATCCAGGCCCAGTGTGAAATCCTTTATAACAAAATTTCATATTATTTACGAAACTGTCACCGCGTTATTTTTCACATTAGTGGAAATATATGTCTGATGTAAAATCCCTAAATCAAATATTTTTCACTTCATAGTTGTCGGGGAAAACTCTAAGCAGATATACTAGTATATATACAGTTGATATATGACAAGTATTTAAAAGGATATGAAAGAAGGACTTACAGGTGAGCAAGCTTCTAGCAATACAATTATTTATATCAAGCATGTAAATGAAAGTAGATAAAAACTTACAGGTGAGCAAGCTTCCATGCTGTAATGTTAGTTGTTCAAAGAAATTGAAGAAAGTTTTGATAACAGTTTTGAATTTAAATCACAAGAGAAAGTTGTTTTGAAGAGAAGTTATATGAATTTTCGGGAAAACATCGGATTGTAGGAGAGACGTAAAAAATGAAAAGGTTGCAGATATGAATATCCAGAAAAGCATCGGATTAAAAGAGATAAAATAAGAGGTTGAAAATACGAATATTCGGGAAAACGTCGAATGTAAAGAGACGATGAAAAAAAGAAAAGGTTGTTCGCTAAGACTTTACAGTCTTATGCCTACGTATTCTCAATTGGATCTTGAGAAATCAGAGCAGTCATAGTTCACCCTTATAGGGCACGAACTACAGAAAATAAAGTTTAAATTGCACAGTGGCGAGAGGGGAAATCTAACCTAATGTTATCATGCAAAGACAAATTTAAAGTTGAGTTTCGAACGGGAAATTCTACCCTAATGTTGTCATGCTTGATTGAATATCCTAATGTCTGTCTTATTTCATACCTAATAGAAAATTAAGTTTGAACTAAAAGATCCTAAGGGAACATGCATACGTGGCAAAACATCACGGAATAAATAAATACACGGCAAAACATCGTGGAATCAGAGATAAAATACACGGCAAAACATCATGGAATCAGAGATAAAATACACGGCAAAACATCGTGGGAACTGAATACATGGAAAAAACATCATGTGATAAAATATATACACGGCAAAGCATCGTGGATAAACAGAGAGAAAATACACGGCAAAACATTGTGGTGAAAACAAATAGAAAGCACACGACAAAACATCATGTGATAAACAGAAAGAAAATACACGGCAAAACATCGTGAGCACAGATAAAAATACAATCACAGAGAAACCTCGTTAAAATATTAACAGTCATGACAGAACATCGTGAAATAACAACATATACACGACATAACATCGTGACGGATAAAATATATACACGGCAAAACATCGTGTGACACCGAGAGAAAATACAATCACGGAAAAACATCGTGAGAATAATCAAGGCACAACATCAGGATTTAATCGAGGAAACAAGCAAGTCACAAAATAAAATCGGGCAACAAGAAGAATTATCAATTAATTTAAATATTAATATTTAATAAGATTACCTAATAAGTTAATTAATCAATATTAAATAAAAATATCTAAATTAGTTAATAATTAAACAATATTCGTTTACATTTTTAAATATTTATTAATCTAATTAAAACTAGAAATAAGAAAATTAAAAATAAATAATGAAAGAGAGAAATATATGTGTGGGAGAGAATTGAGAAAACAATGTGAGGAAATTGTTTTGGTGTAAGAATTATGTGAAGATGTCTTGCCTATTAATAGTAAATTCAAGACTTGTTGATCAAGCAAATTATGCAAGCAACGTGATGTCATAAGTTTGAATATTAAACACATGTTTTGAAGATTGAATAAAAACTTTAAATGTTGAAAAATGTTTGAATGTTAAATAAAAATGGTTTTGTATTTAAAGTGTGAATATTAACATAGAAAAAGAGAGAAGAGAAATGTTATGAAAAAGAGAAAGAGGTGTGAGTGGTGTAGTGAGAGGAAGAAGAATTTCGGCACTTTTGTGAAATATGTGAGACTAGTAGTGTAAAAGAGAGACTAGTAGTGTAAAAATAATAAAACAAAAATTATATTATATATTATAATAATTTACTTAATGTAATAAACAAATTTAATATAATAAAAAAATTTAATAAAAATTAAGTTATTAAAATCTTGATTAATTAATAAATTAATTAAAATTGGAACCGAAACCTGTAAAAAACGATAAAAACTGTCTGTATCAAAGTGTTCGAAAAAATAAAATGAAAACACCAAAACGATTAGCAAGAAAAAATATGTATTGAAAAAATACACTGTTTTTTCAAATTTTGAAATTGATTTTACCCGCTAAAAAGACTAAGACATATCAGAAACATGATGACCGGAAAGTCAAAAAATTAAAATAAGCACACTGGATTAAAGTACGCAAAAAATAAATAAAAAATGTTGTCTGAAATAGCGATTTTAAAAATTTCCCGGATATCGTCTTTTTGCACTGTTGACTTTTCAGTTTGACCAAAAATACCTGAAAATTTAACACGTTAATTCCGGCTAATAATTCAAAAAATATTCATGAAGAAAATTTATGATATTATATGCAGACGAAACAATATGTAAACATAGACAGATGAAATGAGAAAAAATAAAAACGTTTGGTCAAAATATGGGGTTTGACAGATGTATGACTGTAGTGGTGCAGTTTGTTTATCAAGATTGTTTGTGGTTTCAAGCAGTTTGTGATAGATTGCCTCAGGTGAGGATGATATGTCAGACGAGATGTTGTGACATTGCCTTACAGGTATAAGTTCTGTGTGAATTTATCTGGTTGTTCTGATTCTGTCATTGGTGTCAATGGATTGAATTAGAAGTGGTACAAATATCATGGGAATTTTTGTTACTAACTGGAAGAAATTGGTTTTCTCTGCTGTTAGAAAGGTCTATGAAAGAAGTCTGTTGTAATCAAGCTTGCTAATTGTTTTGTGATCAGAGTTAGGAAGCAAGTTGTGTTTTGTGATCTGAGTTACATTTTCTTTGTAATCATGATCACAATGGAATGAAGAGGGTAACTCAAATTATCTTCTCCCTCTTTCATTGGCACTTGCTTCAAGTATTTTTCCACTGCATGCATCATCTGACTTAAGAATGTTTTAGCCAAAATTTGTCAAAAGGGGGAGATTGAAAGCTCCAAGAGTTTGACTAAATTTTGGTAAAACATAATGTTGTGAAAGATGTTCCAACATAAAGGTTTTCAGCCCTCAGACTAAAGATGTCAAGTGAAATGTCACAGCATGAAGATTCGACATCATGACTGTCACAACAGGTTTTGTTTAAATATGTTCCAAGATTCAAGGCAAGTGGAAGTGGATCAGGTTCAAATATATGAAACCTAACTCAGTAGAATCATATTTTGTAAAGTAGGGTTTAGGATTTGAGTGTCGTAGGTTTCTCTTGTAAGTCTCCCTGTGTATCGATTTGATGCATTGTGGTAGGCATAGGTACTTGTACAGATTCAGAAACCCGTAGGCAATGAATCATGTATTGTTCTTGGATGAAGCTTTGAAGCAAATCCAAGTTAACTAGTTAGTCAAAGTTGTTTGACTAAACTTTGTATTGGAAGGGGGGTCTTTCAATAGGGTAGATACAATTATGAGGTATTAAATGTTAGATAATCACATGTTGTGATTTAGGGAGTAAGATGAGTTTCTCTTATCATTTAGATGTGACTTCTAATGATAAAGACTTCATTGGGTAGTGATAGGTTATCGTGGGTGCTTTCTGTAAACCTGAAGTTGTTTACATAAAACTATACTACTGATAGTGATTTCTTATTCCTGGATTGGTATTTCGCAGATGTAGGTGAGTTGCACCGAACTGGGTCATCATATTCTGTGTTATTTATCATTCTGCTATTTTCAGTTCAGTCTTTATTAACGTGTTTGAGCAGATGTCGTAACATCTGTGATTCTGCAGTTCTGATATTCATAGTATCAGTCTGCTGTTGTGCTTCTTTGTTTAAATGTATATGCAAAACAATGTCTTGACATGTGTTACGACATCCGCTGTCTGCTATGCCAGAATTTCAATTTACTTTTTTTTACTATTATCTCAATATTACTCCTTATTTATTTTATTTTTAAGTATTCAATCTATAGGTCGACTTTTATATTTACAATTAATTTGCTTTTAATTTTTTTCGTCGGTATGATGTCTAAAATTTTGTGTCCTAATATGTGGGTAAAAGTAAATATTGTATCTAATGTTTTTTTTTATAAGCAAGAGAACTATTAACATTAATGGAGGTACTAGAGATACCCCAAACCCAATTACAAAAGAACCATAAGGTTTAATTCAAACTTTACAAAAAAATCAAATGGATATAAATGCCATTGATAAAAATTACATGGCATATTTCCCCTATGTAACAAAAGAAGCCACCACCAAGATTGAAATTTAATCCTATTTACTATTCTTTCCTGGTCACATATACCATCCTTGAAAATAATTTGAATTATGTCCCACCAAATTCCTTCACAAACCCACATCCAAAAGCTAAACGCAAAGTAATTTACGTTTAGATGGAGATGATTCAACAAAGTAATTTACTTCCAACCAGTCACAGGTTTTTTTCCAAATAAGAGCTGATTTGGGACAAGAAAAGAAAAGGTGCAGGATATTCTCAAGATGTAGAAAACAAAGAGGACATACCGTATCGTGAGGGTTTGAAATAATGTTACGGCGAAGAAGGTTACACTTTGTTGGAAGTCTATCTAGTAGCAAACGCCATCCAAAAATCTGCACTTCAATGCAACCGGGCAGCCCCACATCTCTTTCAGAATCATCTTAATTTCGTCTTCAATATGAATTCTAATTCCCCCTCTAATCAGCTCTTGATAGTACGATTTTACCGAATAATTATTGGACAATATTGTATCTAATGTAATAGTTATTATCATTATTCTTCTTTCATAAATATCTCTTGACTAATAAGTTTTACTAATAAGTTGTTTTAAATGTTTTTTCCCCAATTTCGGAGGTTCTGTTTTAATGTTGACTCCCGCACTTATTTCAACTAATACTACTATAAGCTATATTTAAATTTTCCTATTTCATGAATTATTAATAAAATATAAAATGTTATAAATGAAAGTGAATTTTGCATATCCACTAAATAAAATATGGAGATGATAGGAATCAAATTTTCACCCTTGTTAAAAGTAAACAAATATACAATAGTACATGCATCAATTCTCCATTTAGATTTTATCAATAAATTTGCTTAAGTAAATATATGAATAAATTATAGAGAATTCTAATATGAATCTGGTCAATAGCTAGACCATTATATTTTTAGTAAATTTGAATAAAACCTTTTTTCTGTTGTTTATTAGTTAATATTATAAAATTTAATTTTTATTAAAAATTTCAAGAGTTCACTTTGGACAAACTTTTAACAGAACCACTGATATGAGCCGAATCCAATAATGTATTTTTTATTTTTTTAAAATTTAAATAAACTATTTTATATTTTGTCTATTAATTATAATATAAGAATAATTTTAGTACTGAAGTGGTAAAATTGCTTACCTTTGGACTATTTTTAAGGGCCAATATATTATTGACCTATTTTGTTATAAATTTATATTAGATTTATCTAAATTATGAGTTTTCCAAATATGGATTTTTTAAATTATGACTAAAGATGGATCCTTTTATTTTTAGTAAAAAAAATAATCTTTTAATACATTTTTATTTTTAGTAAAATGAAAATTTTGATTTTAATAAAGGTATTCCAAATTTCATCTTATCCATATAACATTATTTTATTTTATTTATATAAATAACATAATTTTATTTTGGAAATTTATAATTTATTTTAATTATATAATGAAAGAAATTCAAGTATAAATTTATAAGTATAAGGAAAATAATTAATAAATTTTAATTTTAATTAATTAGAAAAAATGATAATTATTTTATATCTTAAAATAATATTTAATAAATTTTACGTGTTTGCAAGTGTCAAGCGAATTGGGAAGTAATACAATATTTTAATCAAAATAACTAAAGGTATACATTAAATTTATTAATGGTTTTGGGTTTTCGTCTCCACTTCTTTCCTATGAAAGCATATCGAAACCATTGCACCATTTAAAAAAAAAAAAAAAGAACTTTTACAATTTATTTAAATTTCATATACATTGTGTTTTCTTTTCTTTTAAAATTGGTTTTATGCATCTTGTCAAAGACATTCTAACATTATCCATAACCAATTATTTTATGTTATTAAATATAAATTAATAAAAAAACCCTTTTAACTATAAAAACAATATAAACATAATTAATTTTTATTTTTCTCAATGGCAGGTCAAAGAATCCTAAATATTTTCAACATTTACCAATGAAAATTGCCTATATTAATCAGTTAACATATATACTAGTAGGTAGAATAAATTTAAATTATACTGTATATAACCTCTAGAAATATTTCTTATAAGATTTTAAGCACACGAATAAAAGTTTGTTTTTATCCGAGTGAATAATATATTAATTTATTGTTATATTGTATTATATTAAAATCAAAACAAAAAAATTTATATATTAAATATTATAGTAAATATATTTTTATATTTTATAATATTTTAATGGAAAGAAAGATAGAAAATACCTAATTATTAAATAATGAAGTGATATTAAGTGAGATAAGAGTGACACATATATCAACGTCAATATACAAGTGAAATATCTCCAAATATTTAATCAAAAGTGATATTTCGCTTTTACTAAATATGTTTTTAAATACAGATGCATATATTGAGAACTAATTAATTGTCTATAAGAGTAAATATACTAAAAATGATTAATCCAGCGCAATATATTGAGTGATGTCCACAAGTCACCACACCATCGAACTAGCGCCCCTGTGGTTTATCAATTTGCTTTTTGTGTCTCATTGATTGCATCCATGGATTCAAATAACACACCACCATCATTTCCATCTCCTCTTCCTCTAGAATCCAACACGAACACTAATCTTTCATTCAAAGATTCCTCATCAACAATTCCTACCAATAGTTATGGTAGTCATGCTCCGGGAATAAGGAAGGCGATGAATATTCTTGAAGCTCAATTTTCTCATTCAAATATATCATCATCACCATCAGTTACCAATAAAGAGGATTACAACTACAACACGAAGATTAACGTTTTTAATGATGTTAATCATCCTGATCTCCTCATTGCAAGATCATCACAGCCACTTGAGCCATACTCCGATCCGGCAGGTATCGTTACTACTGATGGTAATGCTTCTGTTGGTCTTCATTTCAAGAAGAAGAAAGTTGATGATGGTAGAACCCACAGCCTTCCACACAAGAAATATGGACCTTACACATGTCCAAAATGTTACCAAGTGTTGGCTACTTCGCAGAAATTTGCAAGTCACATGACATCAAATCACTACAAGTTTGATAGTCCAGAAGAAAGAAAAAAGAGATACTTATCCAGAATCAATAAAAAACCAGATCACCAAACTCATAAAACCGATAACGGACAAACTACTTTAGTTCCTTTTGTTCCATCTACTAATCAACCGCATGCATGATGTTTCTGTTGTCAATAATGGTCAAACTTCTTCTTAGTCAGGATAATACCTACGTACTGTTGGATTTTTTTATGCATTCTTTGAGTTTTTTTTAGTGTGTTGTTTCATTTGTTCTTTAATTTCGAGTCTAATTTGTCTTGTTCTAGTGTATAAGATTTAAATATCATGTACCCATGTACCAACACAATTATTTGATTGATAAGTTTTTCCCATCTTGCTATAAGTTTATATATCATATGATTCAAGTCGCATGTGTTTTACGTACATTAGATTGTATGTGATCCACTAGGATTTTCACTTCCATTTCTTTATTATTTTGACTTTGATAAATATATATTCTGTAATGCGAGAGGGGCGTTCTTCCTAGAGGGGCAACTCTTTGTGATTCAACAGACTCGTTTTGCCGCAAAACCCCTTTATTCTTAGCTGCGGGTTTTGTAGGAGTCTAACATTACCATGTAAAAAAAATATACGTAATGGTTCAGAATGATTTTCATAATCGTTCAGATTTTACATTTGAATACTAAGAGATTCGTAATGGTTTTCAACATACCTCATCATCTATGGAATTGAGGTCTAACGACCATGCAACAAACGAACCTATTGCATCTCGCAGCAATGTAACCTCTGAAACCGAGTCAGGTATGGGTAGTACCGCATCCGTATCTAAAGCGATATCAACCGACACTTTCAGATGTCCATGAGGGAGCGGTTGATGGTGAAGTAACTCTCCCACATGGTTATGCACTTTTCCCTTGCCAACCATGCGGTAAGTCGGTAACGACAAATACAGCTGGCAAGATGAAATGCCCTGAAGCAATAATAAATATGTAATTGTTAATGTGTATAAAGGTCAATTAAAATAAATGTGTTAATTTAATTAAAATAAATATGTGCTAATTACCTCGGGAATTTTATTTTGACAATTGATACTAGCTTTAGCACTAGCATCTTTCAAACCGGAACCGCGCTTTTCCGCCTCATATCTCTCTTTATCCTTTTGCAATTCACGGACTTGCGCCTTTAGTTCCTCCAATTATTGCTTGACTTCTCGGTTGCTGGGATTTTTTCTCTTTGGATACAAGGAAGATGGAGTCACACCAAATCCTTTACCTCTCACCCGGCCGGAATTCTCAGGAACATTTAGTACTCGACAAAGAATGCTCCTGCAATCCTCTTCGCCTGTGGTTAAGGATTTAGATAGAGTCTCCTGAAATTCATTGACATATCGAAAATTATTAGTGGGGATTACAAATTAATTATATTTTAATAAAATTTCGATAAACTTAAAGACATAATGTTATACTTACACATTCGTCATAAACATGCTGAACATCTTCCCTAGAAACTCCATCCTTACCCACACGAGCTTCCTTCCACAAAACATGTACCGAAAGTGATGATTCTTCACTTTTCATCTCTTCTAACTACACATTTAGTTAAATAATAAATTCATCAAGTATAACACAATAATACAATTAATAAAATCATAGCATTAATATATACTTACCATTTTTTGCTGTAACCGTGCATATCCCAAACGCCATTTTCTGTATGGATACGTGGGTTTTGATGCTCTTTGGCGATTAATGGCACTCAAATCCTGGATAAACAAGTTTAAGTCATATCAGAACAAACTAATGCAACAAGTATATAATACAATTAATAGACATGACAAGATAACATTACATTGAATTTTTCGATTTTCTGTTTCGCAACAAACGTGCTCCATTCTTCGGGTTCAATCACGTCCGCATACAACTGTGGAAGTTCTGCTTCAAAAAAAATTTTATCCGCATCCCTAAGATATTTGTTTGATAATAAGGCTCGGAAACCTCTGTGTCTCTTTCCGGCCAACTGAAGACAATATTTTTTCCAGCTTTCATCAATATTAAAGGACCTCTACAAAAAAACACACACATATAAACATAAATTGTGTTAGTTTAAGTAACAATGAAACTACCATTCATCATGTTCTATCCTTACTTAACAAAATTCCTATTAGTCTCAATTTCTAAGGATCAAATTTTCAGGAGTGCGGCTGGTGCAGATTTGTGTCTGTCTGTCCTACAGAGTGGATTTGATGCCTTTTCAATAACCTTTGGGTGTTACTTAAAATACAACTCCAAACCATCCAATAAAAAGATAAACCATCTAGAAAAATCAAAGTATTAAAAACAATAGGCTAATCAATGAACCAATGGAGGGATATTTGCAATGGGGGAGTTAGTAAACTTATTTCAAAGAGTTGTCAAAGAGGATGGTTGAACTGCAGTATACACTAAATATTGGCACTAATTGGTGCTACAAATATTAATTAATTTGAACAAGAATGAATTTTGTATCATGTAGTTTAAAACCATTGGTCTATGTAAGTGTTTTAGGTGTCAATTCATAAACCTAAAAACTTGACAAAATACTGCAGTGACAATGAGAAACATATTTGTAACCAACACATTCATAGTGACAGTTCTAAAGCCTTTAATTTAATAGAGGATTTGTTAAAAACAACAATGAACGACAACAACAACAGCAGCAAAAAATAAGATTCATTCTTGGATGGTTTACGATAAAAATACATTCATTCTGATAAAAAAATAACATAAGCAACAACAACAGCAACAGAACGACAACAACAACAACAGAACAACGAAATTGCTGACGACAAGAATGAACGGCAACAACAACAACGATGGAAAGAACAGTGTATGAAGCAAGAACAACAACAACAACGTACCTCTTCTTTTTGTTTTCGTCTTCTCCTTCACGAATGCAAGAATGAACGATGGCAATGGTGACGACAACGGTTTCAGAACGACGGCAACGGTGATGGTAAAGGTTTCAGAACGACGGCAATGAAAGCAAGGGTTTTAGAAAGCATGCAAGAACGATTGAACGCAAGGGTTTCAGCAGAAAGAAACGGTCGAGAGCCTAAAATGAAAAGAAGTTTCTGAAAATGATATGAAATGTATTTTATATTTTAATTCATAAATGACCTTAGAGGGCGCTTTTCAAAAAGCGCTTTCTTAAGTGCTACCTATGAGAGCGCTTTCCTTAGAAAGCGCTTTCTAAAGTGAGGAGAATTTAAGACCTATAGCAGCGCTTTCAGAAAGCGCATTCTAAAGTGAGGAGAATTTAAGACCTATAGCAGCGCTTTTTGAAAGCGCATTCTAAGGTTAACCTATAAGAGCGCTTTTCAAAAAGCGCTTTCTAAAGTGGCTTCCATTTAGGGCATTTAACAGCGCTTTTAAAAAATGCTCTCTAAAGGCTGTCTTTTACAGCGCTTTTTTTAGCGAAATTTTTTAAAGACCTATAGCAGCGCTTTGTCCAAAAAGCCCTGTCTTTGGTGCGATGTGAAAAGCCAATTTTGGCGTAGTGACTGGGTATTGTATTTGATAGAAATGATTAAACATGAATGATTGGGAAGAGGACATGATCCAATCCATTGGTTTTGGGTTCCCCTGCAAGATAATCGATTATTTAGGCCTGATATTTGAAGAAGAAATGAATTTTTCACTGCAACAATCGATTGGTTTCCGGCCACAATCGATTGGTCCCTATAACATTTTGAGAAAATGGATTATAAGAAGTTACACTAATCGATTGGTTCAGTGTGTACTTTTTGTGAAAATATAGGCAGCGAGTAAAACCAATGGATTGGCTCCCCTTAGCAATCGGCTGACCTATGTTGTTTTTCTTCATGTCGTGATTTGAATGATTCTTAGGGTACTAAAACAACTTCTAAACACCTACCATGTTATATATGCATTGAATTAACAATAATTAAGTAACATTCATGATGAACAATTGTTAGGTGCTAAAAAGTGTTAATATTTAGATTAGTTTTTAGCACCTTTTTGTGAGCTTTATTGGTAAATCCATGCTTTTCCCATTGTTTCCGTTTATAACCGTTTTCTAGTTAATTTCATTATTTATCGTATCTATCTATCTTTTGTGTTTTTATTGCAGATTTTTACATGGAAGGGTGTGGAATAGAGCCTCGAGGATCCCACAAAAACAGTTTGAAGAAATTTGGATTTTTCGAGCATGCTTTGAGCGCGCTCCCAGCGCGAGGATGGAGTGGCTTACAGTAGCTTGCGCGCTCAGCGGGCTAATTATCGCGCTCAGCGCGGTTTGGCGGTTTAGCATTTAAGTTGCGCGCGCTCAGCGCGCTTCGCGACACTCAGCCCCCTTATAAAGTGGTTTGATCAGATTTTTTGGGGATTCATCATTACATTCTGAGATCAAAATACATTACACTGTAGCGTAGCATTTGTGGAAGATAAAAAGCATCATTTTGTCGATAAAATCGTCGTTGATGCTCGTTTCTCTTCTACCGATTCTTGTTGATCAAGCTACCATGAATATGTGTAGCTAATTTCTCTTTTGTGTCAAGGTTAGATGTAAGTAAACCTTTACTTTGTATGTATATGTATTGATCCTATCTAGTGAACTCTTGGATGATGAATGTATGATGATAAACCTTGATTTTATGTTTATTCTTTGTGTTGGTTCATGATTGAGAAATATGCTCCAACTCTTTACCTAGGTTTGTCATCCATCAATGTACATTGGCTAGAGATAGCAATGTGTGTGATGTTCACCATATATTGAACTTTAATGTTGTCATTTTGATAGTTTGTGTGAGAAATCAACAAAGGATCAAAATGGCAAAACTCACAATATGTGTTAGAGATAAACATATTAGGAGGATATGTGATTGTATTTATCATTTAACCGTTCATTAGCTTTATCGATTATACACGTGCAAAGAGGTTTGTCGAACCCTAACCTTGACATGTTTTTATAAACCGTTAAAACAATCATTTACCGCTTTTAATTAACTTTGAATGAAACTGTTGCGAAATCAATCTAAAACCCCTTGTTACTTTAAAGTTTGAAACGTTACAACTGTCGAACGGCGGTCATATCACGAACAATCTCTGTGGAACGATAACACTAAACCCGAACTCTATTTGTATTTCAACAAATTGGCGCCGTTGCCGGGGATTGTAAATTGATATTGCAAGCATTGCAATAGTTGTGAAGTTTTCGACTTGTTACAATTTTTCTTGTGCTTGTTGATGTGTTTTGTTTAAGTGTGCAGACTTGGTTTATGAGGGGGAAACTACCGGCGGACCAACTTCTATTCGATCCTGAGATTGAAAGAACCGCTCGTAGGCTCAATAGCAGAACTAGACGGAGGAGGCAGCTTGCGAGACAAAGACAAGAGCAAGAAGGAAGTTCTACTACAACACCACCACCACCATTCACACCAATCATGGCGCAACCACCTCCATCTCCCGCATCCACACCTTGTGTGAACAGTCCACGACATACCGCTCAGTTTGCCAACAACAATCAAGGAAGGCAAGCTGAAATGAAAATTGGAACTTTGAATTTATTGTATGGAAGTCCATTCACCGGAATGGACCATGAAGATCCTTTTGCGTTTCTCACAAAATTCTATGAGATTGCATTAGCGGCCGGTGTAGATCCAGCACAAGAGTTACCTCTCTTTAAAAGATTATTTTCGCATGCTTTGCTTGGCAAGGCAAAGGATTGGTACCTCGATCAAACTCCAGCCGTGATGATCGATTGGAATGTCTTGGAGGAAAAATTTATTGAACGCTTCTTCTCTCATAACCGTTTCATGGAGTCAAAAACAGCAATTTCAGTGTTCTCTCAAGGCACTAATGAATCCCTCAATGAAGCATGGGAACGATTCAAGTCCATGCTTCGCAAATGTAAAGGTCACAGGTTTGATGAGTTAACACAAATTCATATCTTCAAGAATGGTCTCCAACCGAATTGTAAGACTTTGTTGGATGCCACTGCGGGAGGAAGTTTGATGGCAAAGAATGCCGAGGAAGCAACTGATATTATCAATAGAATGGCTCTAAACGATCTTCAAAGTCAAAGCCGTGGCAACTCTCAAAAGAAGCCTGGTGTCCTTGAGTTGGGGACTAACGATGCGATCCTCGCGTAAAACAAGCTTATCTCTCAACAAGTGGAGCTTTTGACTCAACAAATCAAAGAAATGAAGGAGCCGAGCAGAAGTAAGCAAGTAGCTTGTTGCGAACTTTGTAAGGGGGAGCATGACACCGGATTTTGTCCTCCTCCGGGTTTTGAAGAAGTGAACTATATGGCAAATCAAAGGGATTATCAAGGTAGACAACAACAACCTTACCAACAACAACACAATTCTCAACAAAATTATCAAGGAAATCAAGGATTTCAACCGCGAGCAAATTATCAAAATAATCAAGGTTATGGTGCCGGTCCTTCAAACCGGAAAAATCCGTATCAACCTCCACCACCTCCAGTTGCTAGCTCTAAATTGGAAGACACTTTGACTCAATTCATGCAAATGTCAATGGCCAACCAAAAGAGTAGTGATGCGGCGATTAAGAATCTTGAAAACCAAGTGGGGCAACTTGCCAAGCAAATTGCCGAACAACAATCGGGTCCTTCCTTTTCCGCGAATACTCAAGTGAATCCTAAGGAGCATTGCAAGGCGATTGTTACTAGAAGTAGGAAGGAGTTGGAGAAAGAAAAGGAGAAAAAAATGGAGGAAGAAAAATTTGATGGTATTGTGGAGGATTGTAGTGATGAGGAAGTAGTTGAAAATAAAAGTGAAAGTGAAGGTGTAGTTGAAAATAAAAGTAATGACATGGTTGAAGTTGAAAATAATAGTGGTGAGGAGTTGAAGAAAAAAGAGAGACTTAGGAGAGTAAAGAAGGGAAAGGAATTAGTAAGCGCTATTCCGATCCAAAACTTACCATATCCTCATGCTCCTTCAAAGAAGGACAATGAGAGGCACTATACGCGGTTCATGGACATCTTCAAGCAATTACAAGTTAACATTCCGTTTGCCGAAGCTTTGGAACAAATGCCAAAGTATGCAAAGTTCATGAAAGACATCCTCACGAAGAAGCGGAGGTATTCGGAACCGGAAACTATTGTTCTTGACGCGAGTTGTAGTGCAATCATCCAAAGAACTCTTCCTAAAAAAGAAGTTGATCCGGGGCGTGTGACTTTGCCGGTTACCATTGGTGACATCTATGTTGGAAAGGGCTTAATTGATTTGGGCTCAAGCATTAATCTTATCCCTTTGTCCATTATAAAGAAGCTTGGGAACATTGAGATGAAAGCCATTCGTATGACTTTGCAACTGGCCGACAAGTCCACAACTCACCCTCATGGGTTAGCTCAAGATGTCTTGGTAAAAGTTGAAAAATTTTTCTTCCCGGTTGATTTTGTTGTTATCGATATGGAGGAAGATGAAGATGCACCGTTAATTCTTGGCCGACCTTTCATGAAAACCGCTCGTATGATGATTGATGTGGATGACGGTTTGATGAAGGTGAGGGTCCAAAATGAAGAGGTTTGTTTTGATCTTTTCGAAGCTATGAAACATTCCAAGGATAAACATGATAGCTTTCGGATCGATGCAATTGAAGAAGCAACTGTGGAGGTTTCTAAGCATATACATGAAATCTCTCCTTTGGAAATGGCTCTTAATGATTCTTTTGAAGTATTTTCCGAAGAAGAAGAAAGAGCTCTTGAAGAGTGCTTAAAAGAGCTTGATTCCCTCAAAGAGTTGCAACCTTGGGAGGTAGAACCGGAAGAATTAAAAAAGGATTTGAAAGTTGAGAATTCACCACTTGAATTGAAGGTCTTACCTTCCAATTTAAAATACGCTTATCTTGATGACGGTGGTAACAAGCCGGTTATCATTAGTAACGTGTTGTCAAAAAAAAAGGAAGGCCGTCTAATTCATGTTTTGAAGAAAAACCAAGATGCGATAGGTTGGGTCCTTTCCGATTTAAAAGGAATTAGCCTGGCTTATTGCATGCATCGTATCTTGATGGAAGAAGATTTCAAGATGGTAGCCCAACCGCAACGCCGCTTGAACCCAACAATGAAAGAGGTGGTGAGAAAAGAAGTGGTTAAGCTATTGGAAGCCGGTATGATTTACCCGATTTCCGATAGCCCTTGGGTTAGTCCTGTCCATGTTGTGCCAAAAAAGGGAGGAATGACCGTGATTCGTAACGAGAACAATGAGTTGGTTCCAACAAAAACAGTGACGGGGTGGAGGATGTGTATTGATTATAGACGGCTCAACACCGCGACAAGAAAAGATCATTTTCCATTACCGTTTATGGACCAAATGTTAGAAAGGTTATCCGGGCAGCAGTTCTATTGTTTTTTAGATGGATATTCGGGGTATAACCAAATTGCGGTTGACCCGGTGGATCATGAGAAGACGGCCTTTACGTGTCCCTTTGGTATCTTTGCGTATCGTAAGATGCCTTTTGGTTTATGTAATGCGCCTGCAACTTTCCAACGGTGCGTTCAAGCCATCTTCTCCGACTTAATAGAAAAGACAATGGAAGTCTTCATGAACGACTTTTCCGTTTTTGGAGGTTCGTTCGATTTATGCTTGACAAATTTGGAAACTGTGCTAGAGCGGTGTGTGAAGACAAACCTAGTGTTGAATTGGGAGAAGTGTCACTTTATGGTAACGGAGGGAATTGTGCTCGGCCACAAAGTTTCGTCCAAAGGCCTTGAGGTTGATAGAGCTAAAGTTGAAGTGATCGAGAAGTTGCCTCCTCCGACCAACGTGAAAGGAATCCGGAGTTTCCTTGGGCATGCCGGATTTTATCGGCGTTTTATCAAAGACTTTGCAAAGGTGGCTAGACCATTGAGCAACTTGCTAAGCAAGGACCAGGTATTTCTTTTTGACGATGAATGTCTTCGCGCTTTCGAATTTTTAAAAGAAAAGTTAGTTACCGCTCCAATAATAATCGCTCCAAATTGGACCAAAAATTTTGAACTTATGTGCGATGCGAGCGATTATGTTGTTGGAGCGGTACTTGGCCAGAGGAAGGAGAAAAATTTCCATGCCACACACTATGCAAGTAAGGTTTTAAATGAGGCACAAGTTAATTATGCCACACCTGAAAAAGAACTACTTGCTATTGTGTATGCGCTTGAGAAATTTAGATCCTACCTCATCGGGTCTAAAGTTGTTGTTTACACCGACCACTCGGCGATCAAGTATTTGCTAACCAAACCGGATTCGAAGCAAAGGCTCATCCGATGGATCCTTTTATTACAAGAGTTCGATTTAGAGATAAAAGATAAAAAGGGATCGGAAAATTTGGTGGCGGATCACTTGTCTCGCCTTATGAATGTTGAGGTCACCATTGATGAAAAGGAAATCCAAGAGGAATTTCCTGATGAAAAGCTTTTTAAAGTCCAAGTTAGGCCTTGGTTTGCAGATTTTGCTAACCATAAGGCTACTGGTTGGGTGCCCGAAGACCTAACTTGGAACCAAAAAAGGAAGTTCCTTTCGGATGCTAGTTATTACGTATGGGACGACCCGTATTTATTTAAGTTAGGAAGTGACAACCTTTTGAGAAGGTGTGTCACGAGTGATGAGGCTCAAAGCATTCTTTGGCATTGCCACAACTCGTCGTATGGAGGCCATTTTAATGGTGCGAGAACGGCCACTAAAGTCCTTCAATCGGGCTTTTATTGGCCTTCTCTTTTTAAAGACGCACATCTCCATGCCAAAAGTTGTGACATGTGCCAAAGAACTGGTGGAATTGGACAACTAGATGAAATGCCTCTCCAAAACATACAAGAGGTAGATATTTTTGATTGTTGGGGCATCGATTTTATTGGTCCATTTCCACCATCTTTTGGAAATGAGTATATGTTGGTAGCCGTTGACTACGTTTCGAAGTGGGTTGAGGCGATTGCCTCACCGAGGGCTGATGGCAAAACGGTGATAAAATTTTTAAAGAAATATATCTTTTCCCGTTTTGGCACTCCTCGGGTGCTCATTAGCGATGGTGGGTCGCACTTTTGTAATACACCTCTCGAAAATGTCTTAAAACACTATGGTGTATCACATAAGGTGGCGACCCCTTACCACCCGCAGTCGAATGGTCAGGCTGAGGTATCCAACCAGGAGATAAAGAGAATCCTTGAAAAAACCGTGTCAAGTTCAAAAAAGGATTGGTCACAAAAATTGGATGAGGCTTTGTGGGCATATCGCACTACTTACAAAGCTCCAATTGGTCTAACTCCGTTTCAATTGGTTTATGGTAAAACTTGCCATTTACCGGTTGAATTGGAGCACAAGGCCATGTGGGCCTTAAAAATGCTGAATTTTGACAAGGACTTGGTCAGGACCAAAAGAAAAGTGCAACTTCTTGAGTTGGAAGAAATGCGTAATGCCGCATACCACTCAAGCTGGTTGTATAAAGAAAAAGTGAAAAAGTACCACGACAAGAAGCTCCGAAAAAAGGACTTCAAGGCCGGACAATTGGTATTGCTGTTTAACTCTCGGTTAAGACTCTTTCCGGGAAAATTAAAGTCCAAATGGTCCGGACCTTTTCGTGTGAAGGAAGTGAAGGATTTTGGAGCGGTTGTTATTGAAGACTTAGAAATGAAGGACTCGTGGACCGTTAACGGTCAGCGTCTAAAAATTTACCTTCTAGGGAATTTCGATCGAGCTTCCAGTATTGTTCTCCTTGATGTTCTTAATTGAGCATCTTGGACCGTCGAGCTTAGCCGACGTTAAACAAGCGCTCATTGGGAGGCACCCCAACACTGTAAGCTTTTATCGTTTTTACTAGTGAATTTGCTGTTTAGACATGGTTTGTGAAAATTTGATGTTGTATGATGTTTTGGGTGATGTTTTGAACGTGTGGATGATGTCTTTTTGCTGCTGGGAGAATTTTTGATTTTGCTCAGCGCGCTCTTGAAAAAAAGAACCTATACTTCCAGAGACTAGCGCGCTCAGCGCCCTATTTGCCCGCTCAGCGCGGGTTGCGATTTTTGAAAAAAAAAATATTTGAATTTCTGGGCCCACCGTGATGTACCCGGCCCAGGTTAAATGTTAAAAGGGCTAGGGTTTTAAAACCTTGCCTCTTTTCCTCATTTCCCTCATTTTTCCTCCATTTTCTCTCCTTCAAAATTTTCCAAATTTTCTTCGATTTTCTCTCCTCTACATCATCTCCCTTTCATTTTCTACTCATCATCATCATCATCAAGCATTGTAAGTTTTTGTTTTAGCAATATTTTCATTTTTCAATTAGAAACCCATTTTTGGGACATTGTTAGTAATTGTTGGATGTTCATGTTCTTCTTCTTTCCTTTGCCTCTGTAATGACGAATTTTTATGTAATAGTTTACTGAGTATGCTTGCATGTTATTAATAGTTAGAATTGTGGAAATTAGGGTAGGAAATTTTAGACTTAGGGTTTGTAGAAAGGTTAAATTGCTTTGATTTTGGATGTTTAGTTCTCTGTAACAGGCTGTGTAGTGAAATTAGGGCTTGTGCCTATCTATTTAAGCCATCTGTGCAGAGGGGATTTTTCTGCATTTCGATGAGCCCGCTCAGCGCGCTCCTGCGCGCTCAGCGCGCTCCTGCGCGCTCAGCGCGCTCTGAGATTTGCAGAATAATTCCCCCTTTTCCCAACTCTGTTTTGCTATATTGTCATTGTTCTTATTACTGTTTACATAATTTAGGAATTTTAGTTTGCTTTTGTCACTAACTTGTGGTACTATTTTGTTTGTACGTTGTTTTTCTTTTGTATTTTTCAGATGTCAGGAAGGAAGAAGCAATGTGTTGGTTCGACGTCGAATCCTAACCGAAGAGCTCCCGCTGGCCAATTTGATTCAACGCGTTTTGTGGGCCTCGAGCAACAACAAAGATATGTGGAGCTTGAAAAAAGATCAATATGGCCGGACAGGTTAATCATGATTGATCCTGATGGTCCACACAGGAACATGAGTCATTTTGTGCAGGGTGGGCCATGGGATAAGCTTGGTTCTCCCTTCCCTGAGTACAACATTGATATTGTTAGGGAGTTCTATGCTAATGCATTGCCGGCTGATGGTGTGACGTTCACTTTTCAAACATGGGTTCAGGGGAAGGTAATAAATTTCTCGAGGGAATCCATCAATACCTATCTTGGGGGACCACCTCAGCTGGGGGAAGATGATTTATGTGATTTTTCACGGACGTTGGCTCGGCGGAACTGGAATGCCGACCAACTTAGGGAGTCTTTGTGCAGAGAGGGGGGCACTTACATTTTAAGTGCTGCTGGTGTGCCGGCAAAGTTTGCTAGGAGGGTGTTGGATTCTGTCACTCAGCTTGTCATGTTGGTTGTTCTATACAACCTTCGACCGAGAAGCCACACCTCATCTATTCCCATGGAGACCGCGCTCTAATTTTCCATTTGTGCGCAGCGGGACATACCGTGGACTTTGGGCGGATTATTTCAAATGAATTGAAGAGAACTGCCACCAGTGGTACACCACTTGGAGACCGTGTGGCTTGCGCTCTCATTTATCCAGGTTTGATTATGGCTTTATGCCATGAGGCACAAGTTGCATTGCCTTCCCACCCGAATGTGAAGCTCCAGATTGTTGATGATAACTATGTCACTCGTCAATGTATGGGGGCGATTGATTTTGAGCAGGCTGTCCCTGTAGCTGCTGCTGCTCCTGCTCGTGGCCGTGGGCGCGGACGCGGACACACTTTTGATCCAAGTGCTGAGGCCAATTGGGCCATGCACGAGGCTCATCAGCGAGCTTTATTATTTATGCATGACTCTATGATGCAATTGCAACTGCAGATTCGGGAGCCACATGTGGACCATCGGCTGAGGACTCGCGAGGAACTCATTGCTTATGCTCGTTGGCCTGAGGACAGGCCTGGTTTTTTGGAGGGGGCAGGCGGCCATGATGACGATGGCGGTGATGATGATGTGGATAGCTCTAGTTCTGACTGACGTTGGGGTTTGACTAGCCTTTTATGTTATTTTGTTTTGTTTTTATTATTTTACTTGGTATAACTATTATGGTTGGAATTTTGTAGTCTCCATCCGGGCGGATGTGAGTTTGAATTTGGTGTTAAAAATTTTTTGGTTGATTTAATGAATTTAACATCCGGGTGGATGTTGTTTTATGTTTATATGGTTAGTTTGGATAGAAATTTTTGTTGTTTGCCAACTTTATTTTTTTTTAAAGGTAATGGATGGTTGAAGCAAGTGTGTTTCTTTGAACTTTAAGTGTGCACTTAACCTTTCATTGATGGTGATGATATAAGTCTAAGCTGGTGCACACAAAGGTACTCTGTTTTGTGCTTGGTAGAATGTTAGTATGTTTTTGAACTTTGTGCTTCACATGATTTTCAAGCTCTTCTTCATTTTGCATTTTTGTTCATTTTGGAATCAATTAGGACACAACCACAAATGTGAGTCCCTCCATTGTTCATATATTGAGTGATTTAGTAATTGTTGTTTAGCTCGTATGATTCATGTTTAATCTTTTATTCATGTGCAAACCGTGGAAACATTGAAATGATCTAGGCAATTTTTGATTATGAGAAAAACCACCAATCCATATAATCTTCAATTTTACCTTATGAGAGGTGTGAGCACTTGCTAGCCATGTTGAGCCTTGAATTGGAATGAATCTTGTATCTACCCGTCATATGATCAAAAGAATGCGCTTTATAGTGGGTTGTTGATGCTTAATGAAAATCATTGTGATTCATTCCAGTTCTTTTGTTTTTACACTTAACCTTTTGTTTGAACATACTTTTGAAGAACATTGCCCACTAATTATAGTATGGTTTAAAGTTGGGGAGAGTTGTGCTAGTTTGTTGAAAAGAAAATGGAGTGGTGAATTGGTGCCTCTTGTGAAGAAAGAAAGAAACTTGAAGCACTATTATGTGCTATGCTTTGCACTCCAAAGGGAGTTGTTTGAAAAGAAAATGAAAGAGTGCACCATAAGAAAGGAATAGAAAAGAAAAGAAAGGTTTGATTTGAATTGTTATGAGGTTTGTCTAAGTGGGTTATTGGCATGTTCTTCATTTGTTGATAATATTTGTTAACCACTTTGATTCATTGGCCTTTTTACAAATATCCCTTTCTTGTTTAACCTTGCCTAGTTACAACCTTTAGAAGCCCTTAAGTGATCTTTGTTTCCTCGGTTTTCCTGTTGAATTAGTTTGATGAAAGCATGAATTATTCTGGATGCTGACACTTTTGCTATGAGTGTGTTTTGCCCCTTGGATATATTGAGCTAGGCTCATTCGAAAAATTAGGTGATTCTAATTTGAGCATTTGTTGCTTATGAATTGTGCTTGTTAATGATGTTTAGAATTTAGTTCATTTACATATTTTCATTCTTCGTAAGGACGAGCGGTACTTGCGTGCGTGTTTATTTGGTTTGAACCATTATGTTTTGTTGGTATTTGTTCCCTGTTTTCCGCTTGCTTCTATTCTAAATTATCTTCGTTTGAGGGCAAATAAAGAGACAAGTTGGGGAGAGTTGTTAGGTGCTAAAAAGTGTTAATATTTAGATTAGTTTTTAGCACCTTTTTGTGAGCTTTATTCGTAAATCCATGCTTTTCCCATTGTTTCCGTTTATAACCGTTTTCTAGTTAATTTCATTATTTATCGTATCTATCTATCTTTTGTGTTTTTATTGCAGATTTTTACATGGAAGGGTGTGGAATAGAGCCTCGAGGATCCCACAAAAACAGTTTGAAGAAATTTGGATTTTTCGAGCATGCTTTGAGCGCGCTCCCAGCGCGAGGATGGAGTGGCTTACAGTAGCTTGCGCGCTCAGCAGGCTAATTAGCGCGCTCAGCGCGGTTTGGCGGTTTAGCATTTAAGTTGCGCGCGCTCAGCGCGCTTCGCGATACTCAGCCCCCTTATAAAGTGGTTTGATCAGATGTTTTGGGGATTCATCATTACATTATGAGATCAAAATACATTACACTGTAGCATAGTATTTGTGGAAGATAAAAAGCATCATTTTGTCGATAAAATCGTCGTTGATGCTCGTTTCTCTTCTACCGATTCTTGTTGATCAAGCTACCATGAATATGTGTATCTAATTTCTCTTTTGTGTCAAGGTTAGATGTAAGTAAACCTTTACTTTGTATGTATATGTATTGATCCTATCTAGTGAACTCTTGGATGATGAATGTATGATGATAAACCTTGATTTTATGTTTATTCTTTGTGTTGGTTCATGATTGAGAAATATGCTCCAACTCTTTACCTAGGTTTGTCATCCATCAATGTACATTGGCTAGAGATAGCAATGTGTGTGATGTTCACCATATATTGAACTTTAATGTTGTCATTTTGATAGTTTGTGTGAGAAATCAACAAAGGATCAAAATGGCAAAACTCACAATATGTGTTAGAGATAAACATATTGGGAGGATATGTGATTGTATTTATCATTTAACCGAGTTCATTAGCTTTATCGATTATACACGTGCAAAGAGGTTTGTCGAACCCTAACCTTGACATGTTTTTATAAACCGTTAAAACAATCCTTTACCGCTTTTAATTAACTTTGAATGAAACCGTTGCGAAATCAATCTAAAACCCCTTGTTACTTTAAAGAACAATCTCTGTGGAACGATAACACTAAACCCGAACTCTATTTGTATTTCAACAAAAATGTGATTCAACCTAGGGCCTTGATTAGGTTAAAAGATTAAATACATAATTTAGACTATAAGAATAACTTAGACGTCGATGCTTGTATGAAATGGTACCTCATTGTGTATCATGGACCTATAATCGCCACACATAGGAATAATAGGCCTTGTATGGAACATATGGTAATGATGTGAATATTGGTGAATGATGTCACATAGTGATTGATGAATTCAATCATGTTTTGTGTAACTAATCACGTATTCAGTTATTTTTCCCTTGAATGTGCACATAACCTTTTTGAGATGCTTATGTAATGTAAAAGCGGGGATGTGGAACCAATGATTCGTGCCTTGATTGGGTTTGAGTCCAAACTATGGTTGAGCCATGAGGGAGACGTGGACACCTAAGTGGGTTCGAGTCCAATACAGTGAAAGATACTGAAAGTGGGTTCGAGTTCCATACATGTCATGATTCTTGAAGTGGGTTTGAGTCCCATGGAGAACCCGATATCTACATGAAAATCGAATCATACAAGCATATGTGAACCAATCCTTGCCATAGATGTAGGTCCAGTCGGGAATAAATGTTTCGTGAATCTGAATAGTGATTGGTTGAGTTATATGAACTCAAGTTACATGTTTCCATACAATGTGAGAACTCCCCGTTACTTAAGCCTTGTTCCCCTTTTTTGACTTAAGTTAATAATCGATTAGAACCCCTGTAGAGCAGAGGGGACCCATAAGATAGGGAACCCACTGAGATTATTATCTCACCCCATGATTGATGTTTTTTTTTCCAGGAAGTTCTGTAGAAGTTAAGGGCATGGACAAGATGGTTTGATGTCCTTGACTACTTGAAATTTTTGGATGGCATTCCTTTGTGAAGATATCTATTTTGCAATCATTTAGAGAATGATCTAGTTCTTAGTTTTATTTTAGGCACCTTTGTATATAATGTGTCGTAGTTGTAGCATATATTTTGGCATGTATATATGTATATTGTTGCTGATATGCTCCTATGTATTTAAGAACCAGAATTACACTATATATAATATGTATTCTAGACATATATTATATGTGGGTGTTCCATATTATATAATTATTGAAATATTTATACAATGTATAAAATATAATATTTAGTAAGTCACTTTTGATTGTTTGATTTTTTATATTGTATAATTAAATAATACAAGATATTTAGTAAGTCACTTTTATTAAATTTGTTATTAAATACAATGTATTATATAATATTTATACACTATATACTATGTAATATTTAGTCAATTACTTTTAATTCTTTGATTTTTTTTCATATAGTATAATTAAACAATACATAATATTTAGTTAGTCAGTTTTACTAAATATGTTATTAAATACATTGTGCTATTTAAATATTTATACAGTGTATACAATGTAATATTTAATAAGTTACTTTTAATTCTTTAATTTTTTATATTGTATACTTAACCCATAGATCATATTTTGTAAGTCAATTTTACTAAGTCTGTTATTATATACATTGTACTATTAAAAATATTTATACAATGAATACAGTGTAATATTTAATAAGTTTCTTTTTATTCTTTGATTTTTTTATATTGTATAATTAAGTAATCCATCATATTTTGTAAGTTACTTTTACTAAATATGTTATTATATACAATGTATTATTTAAATATTTATACAATGTATACAGTGTAAAATTTAGAAAGTTATTTTTATTTCTATGATTTTTTAAATATTTTATAATTAAATAATACTGCATATTTAGAAGTCACTTTTACTAAATATGTTATGAAATTCAATGTATGATTTATATATTTATACAATGTATACTATGTATATTTAGTAAATTATTTTTAATTCTTTCATTTTTTTATAATGTATAATTAAATAATATATTATATTTAGTAAGTCACTTTTACTAAATATGTTATTGATTATAATGTATTAATTAAATATTTATACAATGTATACAACCTAACATTTAGTAATTTACTTTTAATTCTTTGATTCGTTTTATATCGTATACAATGTATTATTTAATTAAAACACAGTATTAAATTAAATAGTTAAAATATTTCGCTTTTACTAAATATGTTATTCAATACAGATGCATATATTGAGAGTTAATTAATTTTCTATAAGAATAAATATACTACAAATGATTAATCTTGCGCAATATATTGAGTGATGCCCACAGGTCACTACACCATCGAACTAGCGACCTTGTTGTTAATCAACTTTCTTCTTGTAGGTCATTGATTCCATCCATGGATTCAAAAAACACATCACCATCATTTCCATCTCCTCTTCCTCTAGAACCCAACAAGAACACTAATCTTTCATTCATAGATTCCTCATCAACAATTCCTACCAATAGTTATGGTAGTCATGCTCCAGCAATAAGGAAGGCGATGAATATTCTTGAAGCTCAATTTTCTCATTCAAATATATCATCATCACCATCAGTTACCAATAAAGAGGATTACAACGACAACACGAAGATTAACGTTTTTAATGATGTTAATCATCCTGATCTCCTCATTGCAAGATCATCACAGCCACTTGAGCCATACTCCGATCCGGCAGGTATCGTTACTACTGATGGTAATGCTTCTGTTGGTGTTCATTTCAAGAAGAAGAAAGTTGATGATGGTAGAACCCACAGCCTTCCACACAAGAAATATGGACCTTACACGTGTCCAAAATGTTACCAAGTGTTGGCTACTTCGCAGAAATTTGCAAGTCACATGACATCAAATCACTACAAGTTTGATAGTCCAGAAGAAAGAAAAAAGAGATACTTATCCAGAATCAATAAAAAACCAGATCACCAAACTCAAAAAACCGATAACGGACAAACTACTTTAGTTCCTTTTGTTCCATCTACTAATCAACCGCATGCATGATGTTTCTTTTGTCAATAATGGTCTAACTTCTTCTTAGTCAGGATAATACCTAGGTACTGTTGGATTTTTTTATGCATTCTTTGAGTTTTTTTAGTGTGTTGTTTCATTTGTTCTTTAATTTCGAGTCTAATTTGTCTTGTTCTAGTGTATAAGATTTAAATATCATGTACCCATGTACCAACACAATTATTTGATTGATAAGTTTTTCCCATCTTGCTATAAGTTTATATATCATATGATTCAAGTCGCATGTGTTTTACGTACATTAAATTGTATGTGATCCACTAGGATTTTCACTTCCATTTCTTTATTATTTTGACTTTGATAAATATATATTATGTAATGCGAGAGGGGCGTTCTTCCTAGAGGGGCAACTCTTTGTGATTCAACAGACTCGTTTTGCCGCAAAACCCCTTTATTCTTAGCTGCGGGTTTTGTAGGAGTCTAACATTACCATGTAAAAAAAATATACGTAATGGTTCAGAATGATTTTCATAGTCGTTCAGATTTTACATTTGAATACTAAGAGATTCGTAATGGTTTTCAACATACCTCATCATCTATGGAATTGAGGTCTAACGACCATGCAACAAATGAACCTATTGCATCTCGCAGCAATGTAACCTCTGAAACCGAGTCAGGTATGGGTAGTACCGCATCCGTATCTAAAGCGATATCAACCGACACTTTCAGATGTCCATGAGGGAGCGGTTGATGGTGAAGTAACTCTCCCACATGGTTATGCACTTTTCCCTTGCCAACCATGCGGTAAGTCGGTAACGACAAATACAGCTGGCAAGATGAAATGCCCTGAAGCAATAATAAATATGTAATTGTTAATGTGTATAAAGGTCAATTAAAATAAATGTGTTAATTTAATTAAAATAAATATGTGCTAATTACCTCGGGAATTTTATTTTGACAATTGATACTAGCTTTATCACTAGCATCTTTCAAACCAGAACCGCGCTTTTCCGCCTCATATCTCTCTTTATCCTTTTGCAATTCACGGACTTGCGCCTTTAGTTCCTCCAATTATTGCTTGACTTCTCGGTTGCTGGGATTTTTTCTCTTTGGATACAAGGAAGATGGAGTCACACCAAATCCATTACCTCTCACCCGGCCGGAATACTCAGGAACATTTAGTACTCGACAAAGAATGCTCCTGCAATCCTCCTCGCCTATGGTTAAGGATTTAGATAGAGTCTCCTGAAATTCATTGACATATCGAAAATTATTAGTGGGGATTACAAATTAATTATATTTTAATAAAATTTCGATAAACTTAAAGACATAATGTTATACTTACACATTCGTCATAAACATGCTGAACATCTTCCCTAGAAACTCCATCCTTACCCACACGAGCTTCCTTCCACAAAACATGTACCGAAAGTGATGATTCTTCACTTTTCATCTCTTCTAACTACACATTTAGTTAAATAATAAATTCATCAAGTATAACACAATAATACAATTAATAAAATCATAGCATTAATATATACTTACCATTTTTTGCTGTAACCGTGCATATCCCAAACGCCATTTTCTGTATGGATACGTGGGTTTTGATGCTCTTTGGCGATTAATGGCACTCAAATCCTGGATAAACAAGTTTAAGTCATATCAGAACAAACTAATGCAACAAGTATATAATACAATTAATAGACATGACAAGATAACATTACATTGAATTTTTCGATTTTCTGTTTGGCAACAAACGTGCTCCATTCTTCGGGTTCAATCACGTCCGCATACAACTGTGGAAGTTCTGCTTCAAAAAAATTTTTATCCGCATCCCTAAGATATTTGTTTGATAATAAGGCTCGGAAACCTCTGTGTCTCTTTCCGGCCAACCGAAGACAATATTTTTTCCGGCTTTCATCAATATTAAAGGACCTCTACAAAAAAACACACACATATAAACATAAAGTGTGTTAGTTTAAGTAACAATGAAACTACCATTCATCATGTTCTATCCTTACTTAACAAAATTCCTATTAGTCTCAATTTCTAAGGATCAAATTTTCAAGAGTGCGGCTGGTGCAGATTTGTGTCTGTCTGTCCTACAGAGTGGATTTGATGCCTTTTCAATAACCTTTGGGTGTTACTTAAAATACAACTCCAAACCATCCAATAAAAAGATGAACCATCTAGAAAAATCAAAGTATTAAAAACAATAGGCTAATCAATGAACCAATGGAGGGATATTTGCAATGGGGGAGTTAGTAAACTTATTTCAAAGAGTTGTCAAAGAGGATGGTTGAACTGCAGTATACACTAAATATTGGCACTAATTGGTGCTACAAATATTAATTAATTTGAACAAGAATGAATTTTGTATCATGTAGTTTAAAACCATTGGTCTATGTAAGTGTTTTAGGTGTCAATTCATAAACCTAAAAACTTGACAAAATACTGCAGTGACAATGAGAAACATATTTGTAACCAACACATTCACAGTGACAGTTCTAAAGCCTTTAATTTAATAGAGGATTTGTTAAAAACAACAATGAACGGCAACAACAACAACAGCAAAAAATAAGATTCATTCTTGGATGGTTTACGATAAAAATACATTCATTCTGATAAAAAAATAACATAAGCAACAACAACAGCAACAGAACGACAACAACAACAACAGAACAACGAAAATGCTGACGACAAGAATGAACGGCAACAACAACAACGACGGAAAGAACAGTGTATGAAGCAAGAACAACAACCACAACGTACCTCTTCTTTTTGTTTTCGTCTTCTCCTTCACGAATGCAAGAATGAACGATGGCAATGGTGACTGCAACGGTTTCAGAACGACGGCAACGGTGACGGTAAAGGTTTCAGAACGACGGCAATGAAAGCAAGGGTTTTAGAAAGCATGCAAGAACGATTGAACGCAAGGGTTTCAGCAGAAAGAAACGGTCGAGAGCCTAAAATGAAAAGAAGTTTCTGAAAATGATATGAAATGTATTTTATATTTTAATTCATAAATGACCTTAGAGGGCGCTTTTCAAAAAGCGCTTTCTTAACTGCTACCTATGAGAGCGCTTTCCTTAGAAAGCGCTTTCTAAAGTGAGGAGAATTTAAGACCTATAGCAGCGCTTTCAGAAAGCGCATTCTAAAGTGAGGAGAATTTAAGACCTATAGCAGCGCTTTTTGAAAGCGCATTCTAAGGTTAACCTATAAGAGCGCTTTTCAAAAAGCGCTTTCTAAAGTGGCTTCCATTTAGGGCATTTAACAGCGCTTTTAAAAAACGCTCTCTAAAGGCTGTCTTTTACAGCGCTTTTTTGAGCGAAATTTTTTAAAGACCTATAGCAGCGCTTTGTCTAAAAAGCCCTGTCTTTGGTGCGATGTGAAAAGCCAATTTTGGCGTAGTGACTGGGTATTGTATTTGATAGAAATGATTAAACATGAATGATTGGGAAGTGGACATGATCCAATCCATTGGTTTTGGGTTCCCCTGCAAGATAATCGATTATTTAGGCCTGATATTTGAAGAAGAAATGAATTTTTCACTGCAACAATCGATTGGTTTCCGGCCACAATCGATTGGTCCCTATAACATTTTGAGAAAATGGATTATAAGGAGTTACACTAATCGATTGGTTTAGTGTGTACTTTTTGTGAAAATATGGGCAGCGAGTAAAACCAATCGATTGGCTCCCCTTAGCAATCGGCTGACCTATGTTGTTTTTCTTCATGTCGTGATTTGAATGATTCTTAGGGTACTAAAACAACTTCTAAACACCTACCATGTTATATATGCATTAAATTAACAATAATTAAGTAAAATTCATGATGAACAATGTGATTCAACCTAGGGCCTTGATTAGGTTAAAAGATTAAATACATAACTTAGACTATAAGAATAACTTAGACATCGATGCTTGTATAAAATGGTACCTCATTGTGTATCATGGACCTATAATCGCCACACATAGGAATAATAGGCCTTGTATGGAACATATGGTAATGATGTGAATATTGGTGAATGATGTCACATAGTGATTGATGAATTCAATCATGTTTTGTGTAACTAATCACGTATTCAGTTATTTTTCCCTTGAATGTGCACATAACCTTTTTGAGATGCGTATGTAATGTAAAAGCTGGGATGTGGAACCAATGATTCGTGCCTTGATTGGGTTTGAGTCCAAACTATGGTTGAGCCATGAGGGAGACGTGGACACCTAAGTGGGTTCGAGTCCAATATAGTGAAAGATACTGAAAGTGGGTTCGAGTTCCATACATGTCATGATTCTTGAAGTGGGTTTGAGTCCCATGGAGAACCCGATATCTACATGAAAATCGAATCATACAAGCATATGTGAACCAATCCTTGCCCTAGATGTAGGTTCAGTCGGGAATAAATGTTTCGTGAATCTGAATAGTGATTGGTTGAGTTATATGAACTCAAGTTACATGTTTCCATACAATGTGAGAACTCCCCGTTACTTAAGCCTTGTTCCCCTTTTTTGACTTAAGTTAATAATCGATTAAAACTCCTGTAGAGCAGGGGGGACCCATAAGATAGGGAACCCACTGAGATTATTATCTCACCCCATGATTGATGTTTTTTTTCCAGGAAGTTCTGTAGAAGTTAAGGGCATGGACAAGATGGTTTGATGTCCTTGACTACTTGATATTTTTGGATGGCATTCCTTTGTGAAGATATCTATATTGCAATCATTTAGAGAATGATCTAGTTCTTAGTTTTATTTTAGGCACCTTTGTATATAATGTGTCGTAGTTGTAGCTTATATTTTGGCATGTATATATGTATATTGTTGCTGATATGCTCATATGTATTTAAGAACCAGAATTACACTATAGATAATATGTATTCTAGACATATATTATATGTGGGTGTTCCATATTATATAATTATTGAAATATTTATACAATGTATAAAATATAATATTTAGTATGTCACTTTTGATTGTTTGATTTTTTATATTGTATAATTAAATAATACAAGATATTTAGTAAGTCACTTTTATTAAATTTGTTATTAAATACAATGTATTATATAATATTTATACACTATATACTATGTAATATTTAGTCAATTACTTTTAATTCTTTGATTTTTTTTCATATAGTATAATTAAACAATACATCATATTTAGTTAGTCAGTTTTACTAAATATGTTATTAAATACATTGTGCTATTTAAATATTTATACAGTGTATACAATGTAATATTTAATAAGTTACTTTTAATTCTTTAATTTTTTATATTGTATAATTAAACCATATATCATATTTTGTAAGTCAATTTTACTAAGTCTGTTATTTTATACATTGTACTATTAAAAATATTTATACAATGAATACAGTGTAATATTTAATAAGGTGCTTTTTATTCTTTGATTTTTTTATATTGTATAACTAAGTAATCCATCATATTAAGTAAGTTACTTTTACTAAATATGTTATTATATACAATGTATTATTTAAATATTTATTTAAAGTATACAGTGTAATACTTAGAAAGTTATTTTTATTTCTATGATTTATTAAATATTTTATAATTAAATAATACTGGATATTTAGAAGTCACTTTTACTATATATGTTATGAAATTCAATGTATGATTTATATATTTATACAATGTATACTATGTATATTTAGTAAATTATTTTTAATTCTTTCATTTTTTTATAATGTATAATTAAATAATATATTATATTTAGTAAGTCACTTTTACTAAATATGCTATTGATTATAATGTATTAATTAAATATTTATACAATGTATACAACCTAACATTTAGTAATTTACTTTTAATTCTTTGATTCCTTTTATATCGTATACAATGTATTATTTAATTAAAACAAAGTATTAAATTAAATAGTTAAAGTATTTCGCTTTTACTAAATATGTTATTCAATACAGATGCATATATTGAGAGTTAATTAATTTTCTATAAGAATAAATATACTACAAATGATTAATCTTGCGCAATATATTGAGTGATGCCCACAGGTCACTACACCATCGAACTAGCGCCCTTGTTGTTAATCAACTTTCTTCATGTATGTCATTGATTCCATCCATGGATTCAAAAAACACATCACCATCATTTCCATCTCCTCTTCCTCTAGAACCCAACAAGAACACTAATCTTTCATTCATAGATTCCTCATCAACAATTCCTACCAATAGTTATGGTAGTCATGCTCCAGGAATAAGGAAGGCGATGAAAATTCTTGAAGCTCAATTTTCTCATTCAAATATATCATCATCACCATCAGTTAACAATAAAGAGCATTACAACTACAACACGAAGATTAATGTTTTTAATGATGTTAATCATCCTGATCTCCTCATTGCAAGATCATCACAGCCACTTGAGCCATACTCCGATCCAGCAGGTATCGTTACTACTGATGGTAATGCTTCTGTCGGTGTTCATTTCAAGAAGAAGAAAGTTGATGATGGTAGAACCCACAGCCTTCCACACAAGAAATATGGACCTTACACGTGTCCAAAATGCTACCAAGTGTTGGCTACTTCGCAGAAATTTGCAAGTCACATGACATCAAATCACTACAAGTTTGATAGTCCAGAAGAAAGAAAAAAGAGATACTTATCCAGAATCAATAAAAAACCAGATCACCAAACTCATAAAACCGATAACGGACAAACTACTTTAGTTCCTTTTGTTCCATCTACTAATCAACTGTTAGTTAATAATAATATTAGCTGCCTATTATCTTAGTCAAGAAGCAAGATACTAGCTACCTATTATCTTAGTCAAGAAGCAAGATATTTGCTACCTATTATCTTAGTCAAGAAGCAAGATACTAGCCACCTATTATCTTAGTCAAGAAGCAAGATATTAGCCACCTATTATCTTGATCAAGAAGCAAAGTGCATGCATGAGTAACACTTGGTGATTTGCATGGAAGGCACCTTTAGCTTACTTTTCCTATAAATAGGACCATAAGCAAAGCATTCTATTCATTCCAACATTGAGAGAAAAATATATAACAACCTTGAGAGAGTTTCAAGAGAATTAGAGAGATTTCTAGTTAGTGAAATTCTTGGGTGTAATTGGGATTTTGGGTAGTGAGAGATTGTGAGTGTTTGTAAACACTTTGTGTAAATTTCCCTTTTCAATAAAAACATCTGCAGCAGCCCGGAGACGTAGGCATACTTGGCCGAACTCCGTTATCAATTTTTGTGTTTTATTATTCCGCATTTATCACTTCTCATTAATCTGACTTTGGGAAAATTAGACGAAGTTTCCTAACAACTGGTATCAAAGCAAGTCAGGTTCAAGTGGAAGTGATGGCCGCAGACGAAGGAAAGGTGAAAATTGAAAAGTTCGATGGTGTTGACTTCAGCTTTTGGAAGATGCAAATAGAGGATTATCTGTATCAGAAAAAGCTTTACCAACCTCTCACAGGAAAGAAACCAAATGACATGAAAGATGATGAGTGGAAGCTCCTCGACAGACAAGCTCTCGGTTTTATTCGATTGTCGTTGTGTCGTAACGTTGCATTTAATATTGCAAAGGAAAAGACCACCGTGAGTCTTATGGCGGCTCTTACTAGCATGTATGAAAAGCCATCAGCATCAAATAAAGTTCATTTGATGAGGCGGTTGTTTACGTTACGGATGGGAGAAGGCGCTTCAGCTACTCAACATCTCAATGAACTCAACATCGTCATAACCCAGTTGAGTTCAGTTGGAATCGAGTTTGATGATGAGGTACGAGCATTAATACTTTTGTCTTCCCTACCAGATAGTTGGAGTGCTACTGTCACCGCCGTGAGTAGCTCGTCAGGAAGTACAAAGTTGAAGTTTAATGATGTTCGTGATCTGGTTCTCAGTGAAGAGATCCGACGAAGAGAGTTGGGTGAATCTTCATCCTCTTCATTGTTGCATACAGAGTCAAGAGGAAGAAATTCAACCAGAGGAAATGGACGCGGTAAATCAAAGGACAGGCGGTCCAAATCCAGAAATCATCGTAGTTCCTATAACTCGAAAACTATCGAGTGTTGGAATTGCGGAAAGACGGGGCACTTCAAAAATCAATGCAAGAGTCCACCAAAGAACAAGGAAACGAAGGACGAGGCCAACGTTGCTTCTAGCCCAGGAGAAGATGATGCTTTAATATGCTCTCTAGAAAGTAAGGAAGAGTCTTGGGTGTTAGATTCTGGAGCATCTTTTCATGCTACTTCACAGAAAAAATTCTTCGAGAATTATGTCCCTGGTAACCTTGGTAAAGTTTATCTTGGTAATGAGCAATCTTGTGAGATTGTAGGCAAAGGTGAAGTGAAGATTAAGTTGAGTGGGTCTGTTTGGGAATTGAAAAATGTCAGACATATTCCCGACCTAACAAAGAACTTAATCTCGGTAGGCCAGTTGGCTAGTGACGGATACACAACAGTATTCCAGGGTGATGATTGGAAGATTTCAAAGGGTGCAATGATGATCGCTCGCGGTAAAAAGAGTGGTACTCTTTACAAGACAGCGGGAACATGTCATTTAATTGCAATTGCAGCAAATGAAAATCCCAATCTATGGCACCAGAGATTAGGCCATATGAGTGAAAAAGGGATGAAGATTATGCACTCAAAAGGAAAACTTCCAAGTCTCCGGTCAATAGAAATTGACATATGCGAAGACTGCATATTTGGAAAGCAGAAAAGAGTCAGCTTTCAGACAAGTGGAAGAACCCCAAAGAAAGATAAACTCAAACTTGTACACTCTGATGTTTGGGGTCCAACAACCGTCTCATCCATTGGTGGGAAGAATTACTTCGTGACTTTTATCGATGATCACTCTAGAAAGGTATACACATACTTTCTAAAACATAAGTCAGAAGTATTTGAGGCTTTTAAGAAGTGGAAAGCCATGGTAGAAAATGAGACAGGCTTGAAGATCAAAAAGCTCAGAACCGACAATGGTGGTGAATACGAAGACACAAAATTCAAGAAGTTTTGCTATGAGTACGGTATCAGAATGGAGAGAACCGTGCCTGGTACGCCTCAACACAATGGTGTAGCTGAGCGTATGAATCGGACGTTGACAGAACGAGCCAGAAGCTTACGTATGCAGTCAGGCCTACCAAAGCAATTCTGGGCAGAAGCAGTCAACACAGCAACCTACTTGATCAACCGAGGTCCATCGGTACCATTGGAGCATAAAATACCAGAAGAGGTATGGAGTGGAAAGGAGGTCAAACTCTCACATCTTAGAGTTTTCGGGTGTGTAGCATATGTGCATATTAGTGATCAAGGTAGAAATAAACTTGATCCTAAATCTAAGAAGTGCACTTTCATCGGTTATGGTGAGGATGAGTTTGGATACCGTCTTTGGGATGATGAAAACAAAAAGATGATCCGCAGTAGAGATGTGATATTCAATGAAAGAGTGATGTACAAGGATAGGCATAACACAACCACTAGAGATTCAGAAGCTCGTGAGCCTGTGTATGCAGACTTAGATGATGTTCCTGAAATTCCTCAATCTGAGGAACTATCTGAATCAAGCAGCGGAGAACGTTCTCCTTCATTGAGAAGGTCTATTCGATCACATGTTCCTAACAAGAGGTTAGCAGATTATGTTTTGTTAACAGATGAAGGAGAGCCTGAAGAGTATGCAGAGGCATGTCAAACTGCAGATGCTAGCAAGTGGGAGTTTGCCATGAAAGACGAGATGAAGTCTTTAATCTCAAATCAAACATGGGAACTAGTTGAGTTACCTATGGGAAAAAGGGCACTTAACAACAAATGGGTGTATAGAGTAAAGGAGGACCATGATGGTTCCAAGAGATACAAAGCTTGACTAGTGGTCAAGGGATTCCAGCAAAAGGAAGGAGTTGATTACACAGAAATTTTTGCCTCGGTTGTGAAACTCAATACTATCAGGACAGTATTAAGTATTACTGTCAGTGAAGAGCTCTTTCTTGAGCAATTAGATGTGAAGACTGCATTTCTTCATGGAGAATTAGACGAGGAGATATACATGCACCAACCTGAAGGATTCTCAGAAAAAGGTAAGGAGAACAAAGTGTGTAGATTAATGAAGAGTTTGTATGGCCTGAAACAAGCTCCAAGGCAGTGGTACAAAAGGTTTGAAAGCTTCATGCACAAGGAAGGTTTCCAGAAGTGCAATGCCAACCATTGTTGCTTCTTCAAGAGATATAACTCTAGTTATATCATTTTGCTACTTTATGTCGATGACATGTTAGTGGCAGGTTCAAATATAGACGAGATTAGAAACTTGAAGATGCAGTTGTCAAAAGAATTTGACATGAAGGACTTGGGTCCTGCAAAGAAGATCCTTGGAATGCAAATCACGAGAGATAAGAAAAAAGGAGTTTTAAAATTATCTCAGGCAGAGTATATCAACCGTGTCTTGCAAAGATTCAACATGATCAACGCAAAACCAGTCAGCACACCTTTGGCAAATCATTTTCGCTTATCCAAGGAACAATCACCTCAGACCGAGGAGGAGAAAGAACTCATGGCTATGATTCCATATGCCTCAGCAATAGGAAGTCTTATGTATGCAATGGTCTGTACGAGGCCAGACATTGGCCATGCAGTGGGAGTTGTTAGCAGGTTTATGTCAAATCCAGGTAAAGCTTATTGGGAAGCAGTTAAGTGGATTTTGAGGTATCTACAAGGCACCACAAAGAAGTGCTTGTATTTCAGTAAAGGAGAAATTAAAGTACAAGGATATGTAGATGCAGACTTTGCAGGTGAGGTCGATCACCGAAGAAGTACCACTAGTTACGTATTCACTGTCGGTACTACAGCAGTTAGTTGGATGTCGCGGATACAAAAAAATATTGCTATGTCCACTACAGAGGCTGAATATGTAGCAATAACTGAAGCTAGCAAAGAGTTGATATGGCTTCAAGGGTTGTTGACAGAGTTGGGTTTCATTCAGAAGCAAAGTGTCTTACATAGTGACAATCAAAGTGCAATACATCTTGCAAAGAATTCAGTATTTCACTCAAGAACAAAGCACATTGATCTTCGTTATCACTTCATCAGATCTCTTCTTGAGGATGAGGTATTAACATTGAAGAAGATTGAAGGAAGAAAGAATCCAGCAGACATGTTGACAAAGGTGGTAACCATTGACAAACTGAAGTTGTGCTCAACTTCAGTAGGCCTGCTAGAGTAACAGACCAGGGAAGGCTGCTGCATGATTGATGTGTGAAGACCGATTGAAATCAGTCTTCAAGTGGGAGATTGTTAGTTAATAATAATATTAGCTGCCTATTATCTTAGTCAAGAAGCAAGATACTAGCTACCTATTATCTTAGTCAAGAAGCAAGATATTAGCTACCTATTATCTTAGTCAAGAAGCAAGATACTAGCCACCTATTATCTTAGTCAAGAAGCAAAGTGCATGCATGAGTAACACTTGGTGATTTGCATGGAAGGCACCTTTAGCTTACTTTTCCTATAAATAGGACCATAAGCAAAGCATTCTATTCATTCCAACATTGAGAGAAAAATATATAACAACCTTGAGAGAGTTTCAAGAGAATTAGAGAGATTTCTAGTTAGTGAAATTCTTGGGTGTAATTGGGATTTTGGGTAGTGAGAGATTGTGAGTGTTTGTAAACACTTTGTGTAAATTTCCCTTTTCAATAAAAACATCTGCAGCAGCCCGGAGACGTAGGCATACTTGGCCAAACTCCGTTATCAATTTTTGTGTTTTATTATTCCGCATTTATCACTTCTCATTATTCTGACTTTGGGAAAATTAGACGAAGTTTCCTAACATCAACCGCATGCATGATGTTTCTGTTGTCAATAACGGTCAAACTTCTTAGTCAGGATAATACCTACGTACTGTTGGATTTTTTTATGCATTCTTTGAGTTTTTTTAGTGTGTTCTTTCATTTGGTCTTTAATTTCGAGTCTAATTTGTCTTGTTCTAGTGTATAAGATTTAAATATCATGTACCCATGTACCAACACAATTATTTGATTGATAAGTTTTTCCCATCTTGCTATAAGTTTATATATCATATGATTCAAGTGGCATGTGTTTTACGTACATTAGATTGTATGTGATCCACTAGGATTTTCACTTCCATTTCTTTATTATTTTGACTTTGATAAATATATATTCTGTAATGTCTCAAGAAAGAATTTGAATTTGCCACAATCAAAATGAATAGGAGTTATACCAAGCTATCAAATGATACCATTAACAAGACAACTATCTCAAAATAGTTTCATTTTTTTAACTTCTTATTGAAAATAATTACTTTAATTACTATTAGCTTTGAACACAAAATACAAGCTTTATCTACTATCAGCTTTATCTACGATTGGTACAAATTCCCGTTCGACTTCTTATAATTGTACTTTTGGTTTGAAGATTTCCTTAATCTCTCTTATTGAATTGCTTATAAAAAAATAAAAAAAATTACATATTACAGAAAATAACGGTGCTACAACACTACTATAGCCAATATTTCAAAATAATTTTTACTAAACAAATTATTGCAGAATAATAACAATGTGTATTGCCTTGAATGTGATATTGGATGATTGATTCTTGTAGAGATGTTATGGGTAGAAATAATAAGTAAATGTGGACCACTCCTTACTCGACTCGACTTTATTTTCTACCCCCCTCTCCCTCCTCCCTGGTGGCTACACACGCGCGCACATACATATTTTATGATTTTTCTGCAATCTTATATCTATTGTAGGGTTTTATTTTAAAAGGTGCCAGTGCAACAAAATATAAACAAGAGAGATAATGTACATATGTTTAATCATTTTTTGATGGAGTTGGAAAGTTATCTCCATCACTTTATTGAATTTATGAATATAGCTGCTGATGTATTCTAAATAAGCTTTTATAAATTAAGGGAAGCCTCGCATAGGAAATGCCACATAACTTGAGGGAAGCTCTCCATAGTAGCATAAAAAAAAAGTGTCATCAGATAGGAACATGAGGATTTCAGCACGTACAGGTCCTATGAAAAATGCTATGCAATGCTATCCGAGATTAACAATATTGGTATCTAAAACTTTATTATTTTAAATTTAAAAAACCTTTATTTTAAAATTTGTTTTATGTCTGGATAACTGTTAGTTATACTTGTACCTTCAATCTGTTTCTAAGAGTCTATTATTATTATTATTATTATTATTATTATTATTATTATTATTATGCTTACACTCAATTTTTATACACCGCATCTATACCTTAACTTTTTCACAACATTTAAACATTGACACAAAAACCAAGACAAAAAAATTATTAAAAAAACAAATGTATAGGTAAGAGTGTATAAATACGGTATTGGTATAAATTTTTTTGTTGTCCTTCTAATATTTCACTACTATTATTATTATTATTATTATTATTATTATTATTATTATTTGTCTAGCGTTATTCATATTTGATTTCTTTATATACATAATAACTAAATTAAAATGATCAAAAGGAATACCATGAATCAAAAGGAGTATCCTACAAAATAACATTATCGAAAAAGAAAATTAAAAAGTTTTTCAATTTTTTTAAAAAAGAAAATAGAACTATAGATATAAGAAGAACAAAAAAAGTCTCGAGTACAAATACAAGAAAATGTGAAGCGACACAAGAAGTAACCAAAGACACCACAAACTGAAACAACCAAACATGTTTATGAACTTATGTTGAGTGTTTCCCCTCAATCAATTGCTATGTATGAATCGTGTATATGAACTTATGTAGAGTGTATAGGAAATAAAAGTAATAACAGAGAAAAATTATTAACATAAAATATTAAAAACATAGAAAAACTGTAATAACATAGAAAAAATTTTAACACAGAAAAATCATTAATATATAAAATTTTAAAAATAAGGAAAGAATAACCGAAAAATTATTAAGATAGAAAATTTATTAACATAGGAAAATTAAAAAAAAAAAGTATTGATATAGAAAAATTATTAACATAAAATATTATTAACATAGAAAAATTGAAAAAAATGCAATAACATAGGAAAATAATTAACACGGAAAAATCATTAAAATATAAGATTTTAAAATAAGGAAAGTAATAACAGAAAAATTATTAACATTGGAAAATTATTAACACTGAAAAATCATTAATATATAAAAATTTAAAATAAGGAAAGTAATAAAAGAAAAATTATTAATATAGAAATTTTATTAACATAGAAAAATTAAAAATGGAAAGTAATAACCTGGAAAAATTATTAACATAAAAAAATTATTACCATAGGAAAATTTAGAAAAAGGAAATTAATAAAAAAAAAAAAGTAGATGATAGAATATAACAAAAAAAATACAATGTTTCTTTGTATTTGAAAGCTTTAAATTTATCTTAATTAATATAATATTTGAATGATTTCGTTTAATTATGATTTGCTCAACACTTAAAGTTATTAAAAAAATTAAAAAATAAAATGTTATACTAAAATTGATGGATTAGTGTGCTTAACGTCTATAATTAGGCTATAATGGCATTAATTAGCGATTTTGATTTAAAGCTAAGGGAAAAGATGAAGTTTTTCCACTTCCTTATTAAAAGCCAAATGAAGGAATTTCTCTCATTTTTCTCATCACTTCAGAGAGAGAGAGAGGGGCTGAAGATTCTCTAATTAAAAACCAAGGCTCACTAATGTCAGGCTAAAAAGGCTAACCTAAAGCATAAAATAAAAGTTAAGGAAGAAAAGATCTAACCAAGATATAAGCCTTTGACATAAACAAGCTAAAACTCCCATTCTTTGAACTTAAGCACCAAGATAAGCTAATATACAATAATAACCAAGCATCAGACGTAAACGTGGTATACAAGTGAAGTCTTCACAAGAGGTCAACTCAAGATCAAAGTGACAAATAAGATCCAAGGTCTCAAGTCATAACTCCAAAGCATACTGCAAAGATCCTAATTCTAAGTCCATCATCCATGAGCAAGCGATAGTAACCAAATAGTCCAAAGAACATTAAGAGTCTTTTAAGTGTTTAAGCATTTATTAATGTCTTAAAAAGAAAAAAAGCCCAAATGGACAAAAAGAAAAAATGTAATAAACATAAACAAGATGATAATATGATATGAAATGATAATGATAAAAATAAAAAGCATAAAAAATAAAAAACATAAAGATAAAGAGCATAAAGGTAAAAGAGCATAAAAATAAAAGTGTATAAAGTAAAATTTAGTACAATTAAAGTTAGTGTTAGTGTTAATGAATAACATATTTTATCATTCAAAGTAGATTACTTAACTAATCAACCCAACAAGTGTGAGAACTTTGCATTATCCTTTGAGAAGGGCTACAACATGGGTAAAATCAACAAGTATGCCTCAAGCTCTCTTAGGTGGAAAAGAATCCACACAATCTGGAGATAAGAGATTTATACTTCTAAACTAAAAATAACTCATATCTAAAATTGGACCAATATGATCACTTTCCGATTAGAGACAAATTTAGCGCTATGTTAAGCAATCGTAGCACAATCTATAAGGAAGATCATAATATGGGAGGTCGGTGAATAGCAATTTATGTATCATACATGTTAGAGATATGATATAAATATTATACTCCTAAAACATGTACCACAATTCAAAACAAGGTGGATCAAGACCTAAGTCAAGAAAAGATGGATCAATTGCATCAATCAACCTCTCATGATACTTTGGACAAACTTATGCATCAATCTAAAGTACCTCATTTAATCAAATGATCAATCAAATGGTAGATTTGAAATGATGAAAGTTCATCAAGCACCACTCAACATCTCGTGAACAAGACGGTCTACACATCTTACAATTGATCCAAAGAAATGGTGAAAAAGAAAAACAAAGGGATGAAGAAGAGAGGATCAAGCAAGATCAATCATGCATTTTGTTGGATTAGGGTTTTTACCCCATCAACACCCAAATCCATTGAGTTTGATGAGACTTATGATCAAATCAACCAAGATCCAAGGCTAATAGAAGTCAACACAAGTCAAACCAATATAAAATGCAATAATATAAATTAAAATCCACTAAAATGATTTTTAAAATTAATTTAAAAAAAAAAACAAGGATGAAAATTTAAATAATTCATCAAATTAAATGAAAAATGATCATGAAAAATCACGCAAGTCAGAAACAAGTCAAGAATGCTATGTAAAATTTTTGAGAATTTTTTAATGCATAAAAATATTTTTAAACTAATTAAAATACTAAAAAAAAAAAGAGAAAAATCATGAAAAAATAGAAAATAATTAAAATAAAATATGAAAATTTTAAAATCAGAAAGAGATAATTAAAAGAGAAGCTTAAAAATTAATTTAGTATTTTTTTGATTAAAAAAGAAATTACTATGAATTTTCAAAGAAAATGCAATTTGAAAGATGATTGAGTTCGCCTCTTCAAAGCAAACTCAATCTCACTCTTCATTTTAATTTATTGAAAGGGAGAAGAGAGAATTTCAGAGAAAACACAATGAAATGAAAAACACGAAAACAAAAATTAAATGATGAACCTGAACAATCAACATCAACTAGGTTAGGGGAAACATTCAGCCAACAAAGGAATACATTGTGGTAACTTGTTTGATTGAAAATGGAGCTTCAAACTACCTTGTCCAGAAACGATCGGAGGAGCTCTAAAATTGGATTTGGTTGGAGTTATTCAAAGATTCTTTGAGCTTGATTCTTGTTGCAGAAGCTTTAGAGGAACACGATAGAGCTAATGGATTCAAGAAATTGAGTTGAAAGTGGCAGGAAATAAAAAAACGATAGCTCACTTTTTTGCAGAAAATTTATAGGTGGAGCAGAGGTTTTTTAGATCTCAAAAGCTTGCAAATGAAGGTACCAAGGCTCTCTATTTATATTTGAAGATGATGGAATGCTGAGAGAGGTGAATTTAGTGAAAATTGAGTGAATTCGTAGTGTGAAGAAAAGGTGAAAATTGAGTTCCACCGCACCGGAGCGACGGAGCTCCGAAGATATCCTATCTTGATCGAAATTCCCCGTATATATTGAATACGTAATTAGATTCGTGTGAAAGTGTCTCAATCAACCGAATTAATACCGCAGATTTATGTCGAAACTTCCAATACCTTTAAATTCGGGGAAGCAGTGCTTCAATTCCTGTTCCTCTCTCTTCTACTGCTCTTGAATGTTGCTGTTGTGGTTGAAATGTGATGAATAGAATTGAATTTGAATTGATTTGAAAGTTTTTTAGAAGCTTTTGGTTTGGAGCTTTAGTAGAGGTTTTGGAACTTAAAGAAGAAGACGAACCCATGAGAGGGTGACTATATTACCACGGTCTTATGTTTTATCCGTGATTATATCTTACCAAAATTTTCATAAGTAAATAAAAAAAAATTCTAACGTCTGTATATCTTTAGGTAACGGGGCTGAAACTTTGTTCTGGTATTCTATTTGGGCTGCTGATTCCCCTCAAAGATATTTTTCCCAATTTGTTCCTTTTTGCTGTCGGAACTCTTTGTTCTATCGCTAGCTTAGGGTCGTGGATTGGTAACGAGTGGGTTTGGAATATCACTTTTTCTGCTTTCCCAGAGGGTTCGGTGATGGAAAGGGAGGAAGAAGACTTGAGGTATTTACTGCAATCTGTTGCCCCTAGCAGTGGAGAGGATATACATAAATGGGCTTCTAAAAAATTCAGTGGTACTGAAGAATGCAGAGGTTTCTCAGTTAAAGGATGCTACGATTTGTTATGGTCCTCTAGAAATGATTCTGTTACCGCAAATGAGTCTTCTGCAGTTATGAGTAAAGTATGGCGATCAAAACTTCCTTTGAAGATCAAGATATTCATGTGGAGATTTGCTAGGGATAGACTCCCAACTATGGATCAACTAGCGAAACGTGGCTTTCTCGGAAGTGTCGGGGCACTGTCATGTGTTGAGTGTGGGAGTGAGGTTGAATCTCTTAACCACATTATTTTTTAATGTCCTAAATCGTTGGCTGTGTGGAAAGGAATGAAGGCTTGGATGGGCATTGCCACTTGTAATTCTGATAGCTGGACTGTCTCTGCTAATGCATACTCAGTCGCGGTTCTGAAAGAGTCCGGAAGCAGCGCTGGTATCATGATCTGGTGTGTTGTAGCATGGTATATCTGGTACAGCAGAAATGCTAGACGTTTTGAGTCGAAAGGTTTATCTGTTCATGATATTTTAAACTCTATAAAATATTTTAGTTGGAAGTGGTGTATTAATCTTAGGAACAACAGGTTTATAGCATTCTACGATTGGTTCACAGTCCCTATTCTATGTTGTAAAAGGAACTAGTGTTGTTGTTGTTGTAGGGATTCTGCACCCCTTGTGCAGGCTTTGTTATTCAATTATCACTTGCTTTTAAAAAAAAAAGAAAAAAAAGAAATTATCGCATGTTAATTAAAACATATCATCACGGTGAAAGCCTAGCCGTAGTAGAATTAGTATTACCAAAGGTGTATTTCGTAATAGTGCATGAATAATAATTTTTCCCATCTTGCTATTAGTTTATATAAAATGTAAATTATTTAGTTGATTCAGGTCAAAGCGTTTTGCATTAGATTGTACGAGATCTATTAGGATATTTCCTTTCATATATTTATTATTTTGACTTTGATTACTATATATTTTGCATTGTCTTGCCTCACGTAAGAGTTTTAGTCTGCCAAAGTTAAATGAATAGGAGATATATCAAGCTATCAACTAATATAATTAAAAGACAACACTCATTTTTAAATTCAGTTTTCAAGTTCATAACAGTTTCATGTTTTCAATATCTTATTGAAAAAAATTATTTGAAAAATTCAAATGTTAAAAACAAAATGCAAGCTTCTATTTTTATCTACTACATTCTTGATAATTACGTTTAAAATCATTACAGGAACGTACAATTTAAATGTTGTCAATTACATATCCATGATTGTGAGATGTTTTTAACACTATAGTTTCTACCCTCTCTTCCTTTTCGCTGCACACATAAGCATGTGTGCGCACATACACACATGCATTCTCTTTTTGATTTTTTTGTTTGCAAATTTATATGTATTGTCGGGTTTTATTAGAGAGGAGTAGGCTTGTTCATGATACAGTTTATAGAGAAAAGCGTACCGAACAGAACCAAACCACAATAAAAATTTACTCGATTTGAACCGAACTGTTTCAATTTATTTAGAACCGAAACGAACCAAAGTCATTGGTTTGGTATACCATTTAGAAATTTCGAACCGTTAGAAGACAATTTTTCCAAACCGAACCATTTATTAAAGAACAGAACCATTAAACTATTTTTCAAAATTTTAAAATAATAAAAATTAAAACTTGTTTTTAGTATTTTTAATTTTCAGTTTCGGTTCAGTTCGGTTACAATTTCGGTTCGGTTCGGTTTCAGTTCGGTACGGTTCTATAACTGTTTCGTGCAATATGGTTTGGTTCACTGACTAAACATAACAGTTTGATTATTTTAACTTCAATTCGGTTTAGTTTGGCGGTTTGGTTCGTCGTTTTTTTAACAACCCTAGAGAGGAGCCATATTAGGAAAAGATAAACAAGAGAGTTAATGTACATATCATTAACCATTCTTTGTTGGAAGTTATTTACAGAACTTTATTAAATTTATGTATATTACTGCTAATGTATTATGTATTTTTATACAACTAGAAAGAAAAAGCAGAGGCTGAAGAAGCTCTTATAAATGTTCTACCAGCTCAACCTTAGAAAACATTGAGATTAAGAGGACAAGAGAACCATTCCTCTTTCTTAGCTCCTTCCCCAATAAACAAGCCTCGCATAGGAAACACCACAACACTTGCGAGAGGCTCTACATAATAACATAAAAAAAGAAATAAAATTTCTTAACACACCATATAAGTTTTTTAGGCACCTTGTGTGCCTACAAAAATACCCCTCTAATCCGGATGTGCAAATCCGGGCGCACTTTTTTTTTTAATTTTTCAGTTTTTTCCGGATGTGCACATCCAGTAAAAATTTGCATTTGCAAATACGGAATAAAACCAGATGCAGAATACGAAAAACCCAACAATGTTTCTCACATTCATAAAATTAAATCGGGATTACATTCAGAAATTCGGCATTACATCGACAAAAATTTAAATATTACAAGATCAATAGCCCGGTGGACGCGTGCACATCTCTAAGATGTCATCGGCCGTTCTTCGGATTTTGACGGTCGCCTCGAACTCGAGCGGGAATCGTTCTTCGTAACCGAAAAAAGTTTGCCACATCGCTCTAACATCCTCTTGATTCTTGAGCTCAACATTGTTGTAAGCGACGTTCCCTTTGTTGTCAACCGAAGGTGAACGATACTCAAGCTTTGCAACCTTCCGTTTGTCTCGGTAAGGTAGGAGATGTTCGATGTCGTCAATGATCTCGCCAATGGAGATGTCCCTCATTAGCTTAAACGTGCGACCGCGTGTTTTGCCGTCGGTGTAAGAGACACTTGCGACATACCAACGGAACTTGATTTCATACAATTGAGACATTTTGAGTTTGTCTGAACGATATCAAATGAAATCCTAATTTATAGAAAACTTAGGGTAAAGTAATTTCTGCATAACTTCTTTTCGGATATACAGAAACGAAAAAACTCTATAAATATTAGTTTCGGATGTGTATATCCGGAACTTTCCTGTATTTGCAAATCAGAATATTTTACTAATACATTTTTCAATCAGAATTGACTATGTTATGCAACCAATTGCAATGCTTTCAATGGAATAAAATTCATAAGTGCATTAAAAAGGTGTTGCGGTGAAAATCAGATAACAAGCTATTTATTAACTTGCATCATTTTCTTTTACAACCAACTTTGATTTATCCAAAGGAAAGCTTCAAGATCGTTAGAAAAACCTAAAGGGGAAGAGATCTAAGGTTCGGGGGTTGGTTACGTCTAGGGAAGGTATTAGAACCCTAAACGTCCGTAGTACTCTACGGGAGCCTCTTGTTTCAATGTTATCTTATGTTTGCTAAAGGTTCTATGCTAAAGGTTTGAAACCCTAGGGGTTAGTATCTAAGTATACTCGATAAGGCATCGCACCTTACGCCTACGTATCCTCGGGAATAGAATAAGAGTATGCGTAGTTCTACTTCTACTGAATGATTGACTATGGCCAATATTTAGAGGGGAAATGAGTACAAGCTCATTATAGAGTTTAAGAATTCTCTAGATCTAGTTGAAGTGGACTTATGTTATGTTTTAGTCAGTAGGGGAAAGTGATAAATTCATTATGATGAATATCACTAAGAGTTTAAGAACTCTCTCCTAAAGCTAGTTGTAATTTCTATGGCTCTGATGAGGCCAAGAAATAAAGTCTCTCCTAAGAGGTTACTTAGGTTAAGAAGGGGGCTATGACTTTAAGAGTCAACACTAATCACCTTCCTTTGGAATAGGGGGAATAACAGTTCTAGAATAATATAACAATAGATAAAGACATGATAAAAAGATAAAACATTGATAATATGATGAGATGAAAGCAATACAAGCATAAGGATGGCAAGATGCTTCATGATAAAGTATGGATAAGATGGACATGATCATTATAAGGACATATCAATATGTTTAAATCTTAAGGAAGACAAACATATAGAATACTCACAAAGATAAAGAGAATGATATTTGAAGAGAAATAACATTCATATTAAAGTCAAGTATATGACAAATAAACATGTATAGATTAATTCAAGATTTAAGCAAGTATTTAGTGGAATAAACCCTTAAAAGGTCAACAAAGATGATTCACAAATGATGTTAACAATTAATCCAAAATTGATAATCAATTGACAACACAATTAAAATTAACAATTAACAACACATATAGGTAATTAGAGATTAAAACATATTGATAATTAAAATTAAAAGTTAACACTTAACAATGCAAATTAACAATACAAAGTGATAATTAAAATTAAAAGTGAGAACAATAATTAACCATTAAAAATAAATTGCTAATTTAAAAAAAGAGATAAAAATATTTGGAGTTTTTTTTTAATAAAGAAAAATAAAATAAAAAGGTTTTTCTAAAAGTGATTAAAAACAGAAAAATAATAAAAGGAGAGGCGCAGGGGGTGTATGAGGTAATTGGTTTAGTTTTAAAAATGAGAAGGATGGAATTGGGCTAGAACTGGGGGGGGTGGCAGCAGCAATTGGGGCACAAGGCCCAGGAGAGGAAAAAAAGAAAATACAGGCGAAATAGTAAAAAGGCAAAAAGGGTTTATCCAAGGATCGAACCCAGGCATGGTAGGTGAAAGGCGAGAATACGTGCATGTGTGTGACCGTTGGGACGGCGTGTTTCATCCGGTAAAGAAACACTTCCAATAATACATAAGCCAAAATAAGCCAAGAGACATATTAAATGGAAAACAAAAACGCGTACATGCTGAACATATAGTACACATGGTATCAATTGGTCATTATCATTAAATGTACTACACGACAGAAACAAGACCCAACCAATCAAAAGACACGCATGGATATGAAACATGCAGCAACACATAAAACTATCGTATTTTCAAATTCAAAACACCAAAGGAAACGTTCATTTTCAAACCATCATAAATCAACCAAAATACAACCAAACATGATGAAACAAAAGGCTAAACTGAAGTACTCCAAACGTAGAACACAATGAAGCCCTAAGTTGAACAAGCTAGCGATTATGTTATGAGCAGTAAGCAAATGAAAACCAGTGTTCAAAAAAGAAAAGCAGTTCAAAAAAAAAGAAGTGAGACACCAGTTTCTGTTTCAAATCTTACCAATATTTTGTTTCAAAACTCAATCAATAAACATGTAATAAACCAAAACTTTATAAACTTCATCCATACAATGACATGAGCAACAATTAATAGATTAAAACCCAAACATTAGAAACAAAACATACAGCCAGCATACATTCAAGTTATTAGTTCAACAATCTCAAAGCATTATGGACATGGTAGAGGTATAAAGACAGACAAGGCATGATATCATAAGAACAAACTTCCAATCAACACATTCTAGCATTTTACGATAACATGAGTACCCTTAGACAATCAAACTATGGTAATTTCAAAAAAATACAACACAAAAACCAATCATTATTTCAATATGCCAGTAAGAGTTCATCAATAATCCAATACGATGACATGTGCTATGAATAAATCACACCAAAAGGAACATTCAAGCAATACCTAAAACTCCAACAAATTGGAAATAACATTACACCAGAAGACATACATTCAAGATAATCATGCACATGATGAGTATCACTTCATCTCTAAACTTCAGTTATAACCATTAATACAAACCCTAACAGTGCTATCATAAAAGTTACACAAATAACATACATTGTGAGGAAGCATACTTGGTGTTCTTTTGATAGATCCCAGTCATGCATACACGAATGTGAACCATAACAAACACATATATCTCAGCCAAACTTAATGATGCACAAGAACAAACACATCTTAGCAGCATATTAACATACATCATACATTCCAAAAGATCATTATCTTGGTGTTCAAAGCCAAAAAAACCATTACAACTTCTAACATGGATTCAGAGTTGATGTTCACGACTTCATTTCAAAGTAAAATAGAAGCAACAATATGAACATGTATAACATTAATACCTTAAACAATACAAACTCATAAATAACCAAACAAGCCAGCATGCTTCCCATACAAGACTCACATGTGACAGTAATGTCTAAACCATTAGGGCAGCCATGGATAAATATGAAGCTTCCAACACAAACTCAACCAGAGATTCATAATAACATTCATGCCATACAAACACAACACAACATTAAAACAGCATAGTAAATATTAACTAAAACATGTTCAGCCTAACATATGAATAAGCATGATAAGCATAATAAATGGAAGTTTGAGAAACTTACCTAATTTCCACGCAAGTTGCAAGAGCTTCTTTTCCTTCCCCAGCTAGCTCGTGTGCTCCTCCAAAGAAACAAGTTTCAGAGTGTTTTTAGTATTTGTTATTGGTTTGTTCGTGAGAAATGAAGGGGAGAAGGGTGCCTTTTATAGGGAGCTCATCTGGACAATGGGAGTAGATAACCAATGTAACAAGGGTTTGTCTTGAAGGGAAAAATCGTGGGAGGATTTTGGAATATGGCTGTTCTGAGCATAACATTATGGAGCCAAGTGATATCCCTCCTTTGATGCAACTAGGTCAGAAAAGTAGCATGCTTTGGATTGTATACTGATGGTTTAAGGATATGCACGAAGGATGGTTTGGTTTGCTTGCAAGTATTAACATGAAAGTACAAAAGAGAAAGTACTTTGCAGCGTGTTTAGTGGTAAAGTGAAGTTGGAAAAGATGTGGAGGGTCTGCAGAATGTGTACTTGGAGAGAGAGAGGATAAAATTTGAAATTCAAAACTGATGTGTTCTTGGTGCAAAATCAGTTTGAGTAACCATATTCCATGCATGATATCTCTCAATTGTGTGATCCAAATTTCATGCCATTTGGTTCTAATGAAAGTTCATGCATCATACTACAATGTTGGTGTTGGAAAGTAGTTGAAATGATGCCTTGAATTGGTAGAAAAATCGCCTACAAATTGTGTGCCCAAAACTGCCAAGAAGAACTTAGAAAAATTCTAAGTTATAGAAATTTGACAACTTGAAGTGCTTATCTTTGACAATCCATAACTTGAGAATGGTTTATCCTATTGAGATGTTCCACATATGGTTGGAAAGCTCTCATCATGATCTACAACTTTCATTTGGGACCCAAGTCTTGAATCCAAATGGAAATGGGTGAAAAATGAGGTTAAAGTTGAGAAAAAGAGTGGTGAAAAGTGCTGATTCCAAAGATCTTGCACTGGAGACCTTTTGTTGATTTGACTTGCTTCAAAACAACTTGTGGAGCTTCAGGGTGATATGTAAACCTAATTTGAACACAAAGAAACAAACTACAAGATATAGGTTAGCTCAAACAATGCAGAGATGCTCCTAAGATGCACAAAAGCTGGATGACATTTAAGGGTAAAAATTTAGGGTACAACAGTTGCCCCTATTTAAATAGCTTCACCAGATGGCACGAGGAACGGAGATTCCAGGGACATCTAGGTGAAAGATATTTAAATATAGCAAACCAAAAATTTTGCCCTTAGATGGAATTCAAATGCTAAGGACAAGCGACAGACACGCAAATGCTGACATGCCATGAACTTCTAAAAATGATGATATGATGCCAAGAATGAAAAAGATGCAGACAGACCATACACCAGGGACAACAGGAAGCAAACACACAAGATAAGCTTCGCCGGGGAAAGACGAAAGCTAGTATCCACAAGAAAAACTCATTGGGGATACAGGCTAACCAATGAAAGAGACTCACTGGGGAGGCTCCAAAGAGACACCGGGGAAAAACCAAAAAACAATCTCCACCGGGGAAAGATCCGGGGAGATAAACAACAGGGGACAAAACAAAACCCACAGTCTTCCTAGGCACAAAACCAGAAAGAGAAACCTGATCACTAGGGATCAGCCCAAAAAAGACAGACAACCAAGCAAAGACTTCCTGGGGATTCCTAAACTGAAGAGTTCAAAATGGGATCTTCAAGAAAAGCCAGGAAGACAGAGACGAACCCTGCGCACCAGATAGGAGTCTTATAAGGTTGAAGAAATTTGTTCCAAGAAGCTTAGCTTAAAGTAAGTTCAGAAAATCCAAGGCAAGGGTTCAATGTCCGACACGATTCGAACAAGAACGGTTTTAAAGCTAGCAGACAATGCTTGACACGATTCAAACAAAGTCCAAGTTCAAGTTTGACACGATTCAAACAAGAATAGTTTTACAAAATCTTTAATGTTAAACTTCTAGGGGCATAGTAAAAGGTTTAAAGATTCAAACCTGGCGCGCAAAGGTTAAGACCGAACAAGCACGACACAAAGCAAACCGGGAATGTCCTTACTTCACTAGGGAAATAAAGACAGGCACGAACACAAGACCACAAGCAAAACGAAGCACAAAGAAAGCAAAGATGCTAGGGTATGATGCATATGCTTGGCTATATGCAGAAACAACGCGAACGACGCAAAATAGGAAAGAAGAAAGGATAACACAAGCCAACACCCTGAAACCCAAACATCAAAGATAACCGAAGCAATCTTCTCTTTACTGGAGATGGAAAATCCAAGCCAAAGATATAGTACTACTAATCCTTCCTGCACAAACTTGATTCCAAAACATCTTGATACTAGAGTAAAACCTAGTTCATCTTTGTGTTTTCTTAGAACTTCCGCTTCTAAGAATCAGATGACGAAGTTATTGTATTCAAAGACCAATAACGATTCTAGTGACTAAGAATTCTGTCGTCTAACAGCTGACTTCTCTGGGGACTCCCGCATGAAGAGCTGGGGTTTAAATGGGAACATGGTTAAATGAGTCAAGAATAGACTCTGGTACTCAAATAAGAGTTTCATGAAGGAAAACCGGTAGGAGCCAGAAAGGTAACCTCATTGGAGATAAAACCAAGAAATGGGCTCCAATAAAGGTATCTAGAATGATTGATCATCAAGGCTAACGTGACTAAATGACATCCTAGAAAACACCTCTAAAGTGATGGAACAACACGTTCAAGTATGACCAGTTGGCGCTTTAGAAGTAACCTTATTGGAGAGAGAACCAAAAAATGGGCTCCAATAAAGTATCTAGAATGATTGATCATCAAGTCTAACGTGACTAAATGACATCCTAGAAAACACCTCTAAAGTGATGGCACAACAGGTTCAAGTATGACCAGTTGGCTCTTTAGAAGTAACCTCTAAAGTGATAGAACAACAGGTTCAAGTATGACCTGTTGGCTCTTTAGAAGTAACCTTATTGGAGGTAGAACCAAAAAAATTGACCCTTATAAAGTATAGAATGATTGATCATCAAGTCTAACACGACAAGATGACATTCTAGCGAACACCTCTAAAGTGATGGAACAACAGGTTCAAGTATGACCAGTTGGCTCTTTAGAAGTAACCTCTAAAGTGATAGAACAACAGGTTCAAGTATGACCAGTTGGTGCTTTAGAAGTAACCTTATTGGAGAGAGAACCAAAAAAATGGACCCCAATAAAGTATAGAATCTGATAGGTTAGTACCGGGGTTGCATAACTGAAGATAAGGCTTCCTGGGGAATACCCAATTACGGTTGCGAAGAGGTTGAATAGTACCAGAGATAGATAAGCTGCTTATAGAGACTGCCAAGCTTCTTCAAGAGATTGCTGCATCAAAGATATGTTGATATCACAATAATGTTGGAGAAATAATCTTGTCTTCACTGTGGATCTGTGAAAGATGCTTCTTGCGAGAAACGGTGCAAAATAAAAGCACGTTTAAAGATAGGTTAAAACTCACACCTGCCAGGGACCAAAGTTCAATCTAGGAACCAGCTAGAAAGAAACGGTCAAACAAGACTCCAATTGAGGAATGAACTCAAATGGGGATTTATCTTATCCAAATGTGGAAAAGATAACTGAACTAACCATCATCCAAGAGGATAAAACTCTGTAGGGAATTCAGGAAAGAATGGGCACTTTATGCCTAGGGCTGACTTTCTATTGGAGAGAAAAGACACACCCAGTCACTTGGGGAGATAACCGCCAAAGTGAACAAAGACAGGTAAACACCAGAAAAGGAAGCAGAAATGCAAAATTGCTATGCATATGAGTGCTTATGCCATGCTTATGCCTATGCTGACAAAACAGACAGAAAGCGAAACTGGAGATGAAATAAACGATCGTCAAGGATACCCAGCCAAACTCAACAGGTTGGACCAATACTGGGGATGAAGAAGAATCAACAACTCCAATGGTGAAAAGAGTATTCTACTTGAGGTATAACATCATGAGGATTGCCATCATGAGCTTGATCTCTTTTGTTGGTGAAGAATCCTTAGAGAATGGCCAAGATTATCTGAAATAACAACTTATTGGGGAGCTAACAAAGTAATTATTCATTCCACTGGCATAACTACCATCTTCAAATCTTATCTGCCCCAAGCTAGACAGTCTATACGATAACAAGAGGATTTTATAGAAGAATTGGCATACAGGGTGTTTCAATATCTTCAAACTCTTGGAGAGATCTTGACGTAACTACCCCAGATTAACGGCGTTTGCACAACAAAGTTCTTGAACTTGATCTTCAGAATGGTTGTTGACAACTGGGGAAGAGATGCCCCAGACTGATTGGCCCTTTAGAGATTTACCGAATCTCGCCTTAACTGCCTCTGATTAACTGGCAGGTGAGGGTAAGTCATCAAAAGGATTTTACAGAAGAATTGATATACCAGATGCTTAAATGTCTTCAAACTTTTGAAAGGAAATGAACCTAGACATGATTGCCCCAGTTCAACTATATTCGTGATACACAAATGGTAGTAGAAACGATTGGGGAACACAACTTGCCCCTGCTGATGGGTTACTGGAGTCCATACTTGTCATAAGCTGACCTGGAGAAGGCTTGCCCATGTATTTTGAACTTGACGAGTTCTGCCCCCGATTCAGTAGATTGGCAAATCTTTCTACTTGGTTGCCCCTGACTGAGCTTCCTTTATCAAGTCGAATCCCCTAGCTGGTTGTATTTGTTGGGATTCCTTTGATATCGAATGGTATTGCAAACAAGTGTTGTTCATTAAAATTGGCAAAATTTCATGCAAAGGTTTAATGCAAAGTTTGAAAACAAAGCTTTGATAAAAAACACACAATGAAATGATTAAATAGTCAAAAACAAAGGTGGGTCTAGTCATTAAGGAAGTGACCAACACACGCGAGTAACAAAGATTATTAGGAGTCAGGTTACTCAACCTTGTTGTAGTATGCTTTTCAAAACAACCTTACCTCAATTAGGTCTTTTAGGGGTTGTAATGTGGTATGGTTCATGGTTTATGAAACAAAAGATAAAGGCTCAAATCCTACGCTCAGTTAACTCAAGATATACGTTCAAATCTCCAAAAATAGGAAGTCACTTAATTTGAAAGCTAACTGGTGCCTTATATGAAGCGCTCGTGTTTGCATGCATAACCGAGTTAAACTGAGAACTACCCTGCCCCCAAGGTTGAGATTTAAGGGTTTTCGTGTAAGGAAAGAAAGCGCCACCTTCTAGGCTCGAAGGGGTTAACGAGGGATAAATTGAAACAATGCCTTACATCCTCGGCGAGGTTAATTTGAAGGTATACCACAACAATTATGAACACGAGGTTTTCATCATCCTCCCTAATCTTTGCTTTAACAAAAGTTTGAAAAAGGAATGGAAAAAAGACATATATTTTGCTTTTATGAAAATAAAAGTAAATGAGTGAAACGAATGGATTTAACCAAAAGATGCATAAACATTTCAGTAATGTTGCCAATTTAAAGGTACAACAAAGCTCATAAGCAAATATCAATAAAATTAAAGGAAATACAACTGAAATACGAAACACAGCCAACTAAAGATTTCAGTTTTCGGCTCCGAACGAAAAAAAGTATTCACCACCAATCACTTGTTCCTTGTGGTATCGAACTTTGAGAGGCCTTGCCGGTCCTTTACCTTTTGCTTCAAAAGTTGAGGTACCAACGTCTAAAGTATCTCCCTGAGGTTTCAGATTCTTTAGCAAGCTCATCAGCTTCTTTTCAAATTCCTTGCATTCTTCAATGGGATGTTCGATAGTCCCAGTGCGAAATTTGCATTCAGTCTTTGGGCGGTCTTCTTCGAAGATTAAGTCCTTGTCAAGGATCAGTTATTGCACAAAATATCCTAAATCTCGGCAATTGTCCAAATCATGCCCTTCAGCTCCCTTATGGAATTCACAAGTTAGGTTGGGATCATACCAAGCTCCTCGAAAGGTGTGAGAAGTCGTGGAGTTACCAGCTTGTTTTTCATCAACATTGGGAAGAGTTTGCTCAATGGTACAGGGATAGGCTGGTGGTTAAATTTTCCTCTTTTGACAGAGCTTTTCTTCTTATCTCGGCCTTGAGAACCTCGAGGAGAATCATCCGTTGGAGTCTGAAACGCCCTTTTGGTAGACACCTGACGGCGATTACATTCTAGCCCAGGAACATGACCACAGGCCGGCTGGTATGGGAGATCCTCAGGAGATGGCAAAGGATTATTCTTGGACTGGGAGTCATTGAAAGATAAAATATTTCTTTCCACTAGATCCCTCACAATATGTTTCAAAGCAAAACAACCTTCTAAGTCATGTCCTTGTGCACCTTCATGGAATGCACAATGAGCATTGGGATTGTAAGAAGATGGAAGCGGATCAGGAGGTGGGCCTGATGACTTTGTAGTTATTAATCCTTGTTGCACCAAAGCAGGATACAATGTTGTATACGTCATAGGAATGGAAGGAATCAGAGGCCTACCACCCTGTCTCTTATTTGGAACGTTTTGACGAGAAACTTGAGTTTGTTGTGGATAAGCAGGAGCGTTGGGCGCTCGTTGATAGATTGGTGATTGAGAAACTGACTGATAAATGGAAACTTGATCTTTGAATGTTGGTATGATAGGGTGAATGTGATTCTCCTTTTCTATTAGAGCTTGCAAAGTTTCTAGAACCCAATTCATCTGGCATTTAACAATCCTGACTTCTTCTTTCAGCTTTTCCTGGTTCTTTAAAATTTCCTTTATCGTTGCCATTGTCCTGAATGCAGGCTAGGTATCCTTGTCGAGTCGGAAAATCAGGGTGACGGGTGTTGAGAACAAGACGACAATAAGACGCGGAGGAATCCACATGCACATGCAAAAATGCAAATGAGATGCTAATGCAAGCCGAATGGTTTCAAGGAACTCAAAGGTAAGTTCCAAAAAAAAAAAATTGGGAAAATTAAGAGTTTTTGTTTTTAAAATCCCTGATCTGTTGATCTTTTGAAAAGGAAACAAGTATTTGAGTTTCTCGAAACCAAAGGGCTAAGAATGCTTGAATGTAGAGATGCACAAAGCACACAAGCACAACATATATACACACAGCAAAACAAACGAACCCTAGGTTTGTAGGTCTCATGAATGGAGCCGTGGTTTACCCATCCCAATAGGTATGTACTACTGGTTTTCACCTGCCGAACAAGGTTCTAAAGAGTTCCCAGAGTCTACAATCCGTCTTTCAGATTTTAAGGATTTCCCAGATGACTTGGTAATCGATAAAATTCTCAAGAGGATCTCGTCTGAGTGTAGTATCACGTGACAACCAATTCAGAAATAGACTCCATCATGGTCTCCGCACTACATCCTAAAAGGCTTAGTGGGGTTTGGTAACTACGGTTCTCAATATCATGGGCTCCTAGGTCGAGAGTAGCACGCTTTCACGAATAGGATCGTTCAACATAACTAGACTCTCGAGAGGGCCTCAACTGAGTGATTGTGTTATCAATTCAACTTTTCAGGAATCGACTCCCTCAAAGCCTCCTTGAATACCATCGTCCTATCATAAGTGTACGCTCAAATCCGGGTATAGGATTTATCTCACTCAAAGGTATCATATCAACCCAATATAACAGGAAAAGTCAAGCAAGAGCAAATATACAAATATATAAGCAAGTATGACATATACAAGCATATACAAGTAAATAAGCAAACATGAATAACACAAAAACAAGATTGGCTTAACCCTCTTAGGAAAGGACCAGCAGTAGGTCTAACTCTCCCCAGTGAAGTCGTCATTTCTGTTGCGGTGAAAATCGGATAACAAGCTATTTATTAACTTTCATCATTTTCTTTTATAACCGACTTTGATTTATCCAAAGGAAAGGTTCCAGATCGTTAGAAAAACCTAAAGGGGAAGAGATCTAAGGTTCGGGGGTTGGTTACGTCTAGGGAAGGTATTAGCACCCTAAACGTCCGTAGTACTCTACGGGAGCCTCTTGTTTCAATGTTATCTTATGTTTGCTAAAGGTTCTATGCTAAAGGTTTGAAACCCTAGGGGTTAGTATCTAAGTATACTCGATAAGGCATCGCACCTTACGCCTACGTATCCTCGGGAATAGAATCAGAGTATATGTAGTTCTACTTCAACTGAATGATTGACTATGGCCAATATTCAGAGGGGAAATGAGTACAAGCTCATTATAGAGTTTAAGAACTCTCTAGATCTAGTTGAAGTGGACCTATGTTATGTTTTAGTCAGTAGGGGAAAGTGATAAATTCATTATGATGAATATCACTAAGAGTTTAAGAATTCTCTCCTAAAGCTAGTTGTAATTTCTAAGGCTCTGATGAGGCCAAGAAATAAAGTCTCTCCTGAGAGGTTACTTAGGTTAAGAAGGGGGCTATGACTTTAAGAGTCAACACTAAAAACCTTCCTTTGGAATAGGGGGAATAACAGTTCTAGAATAATATAACAATAGATAGAGACATGATAAAAAGATAAAACATTGATAATATGATGAGATGAAAGCAATACAAGCATAAGGATGACAAGATGCTTCATGATAAAGTATGGATAAGATGGACATGATCATTATAAGGACATATCAATATGTTTCAATCTTAAGGAAGACAAACATATAGAATACTCACAAAGATAAAGAGAATGATATTTGAAGAGGAATAACATTCATATTAAAGTCAAGTATATGACAAATCAACATGGATAGATTAATTCAAGATTTAAGCAAGTATTTAGTGGAATAAATCCTTAAAAGGTCAACAAATATGATTCACAAATGATGTTAACAATTAATCCAAAATTGATAATCAATTGACAACACAATTAAAATTAACAATTAACAACACATATAGGTAATTAGAGATTAAAACACATTGATAATTAAAATTAAAAGTTAACACTTAACAATGCAAATTAACAATACAAATTGATAATTAAAATTAAAAGTGAGAACATTAATTAACCATTAAAAATAAATTGCTAATTTAAAAAAAGAGATAAAAATATTTGGAGTTTTTTTTTAATAAAGAAAAATAAAATAAAAAGATTTTTCTAAAAGTGATTAAAAACAGAAAAATAATAAAAGGAGAGGCGCCGGGGGTGTATGAGGTAATTGGTTTAGTTTTAAAAATGAGAAGGATGGAATTGGGCCAGAACTGGGGGGGTGGCAGCAGCAATTGGGGTGTAAGGCCCAGGAGATGAAAAAAAGAAAATACAGGCGAAATAGTAAAAAGGCATGAAGGGTTGATCCAAGGGTCGAACCCAGGCATGGTAGGTGAAAGGCGAGAATACGTGCATGTGTGTGACCGTTGGGATGGCGTGTTTCATCCGGTAAAGAAACACTTCCAATAATACATAAGCCATAATAAGCCAAGAGACATATTAAATGGAAAACAAAAACGCGCACATGTTGAACATATGGTACACATGGTATCAATTGGTCATTATCATTAAATGCACTACACGACAGAAACAAGACCCAACCAATCAAAAGACACGCATGGATATGAAACATGCAACAACACATAAAACTATCGTATTTTCAAATTCAAAACACCAAAGCAAACGTTCATTTTCAAACCATCATAAATCAACCAAAATACAACCAAACATGATGAAACAAAAGGCTACACTGAAGTACTCCAAACGTAGCACACAATGAAGCCCTAAGTTGAACAAGCTAGCGATTATGTTATGAGCAGTAAGCAAATGAAAACCAGTGTTCAAAAAAGAAAAATAGTTCAAGAAAAAAGAAGTGAGACACCAGTTTCTGTTTCAAATCTTACCAACATTTTGTTTCAAAACTCAATCAATAAACATGTAATAAACCAAAACTTCATAAACTTCATCCATACAATGACATGAGCAACAATTAATAGATTAAAACCCCAACATTAGAAACAAAACATACAGCCAGCATACACTCAAGTTATTAGTTCAACAATCTCAAAGAATTATGGACATGGTAGAGGTATAAAGACAGACAAGGCATGATATCATAAGAACAAACTTCCAATCAACACATTCTAGCATTTTACGATAACATGAGTACCCTTAGACAATCAAACTATGGTAATTTCAAAAAAACACAACACATAAACCAATCATTATTTCAACATGCCAGTAAGAGTTCATCAATAATCCAATACGATGACATGTGCTATGAATAAATCACACCAAAAGGAACATTCAAGCAATACCTAAAACTCCAACAAATTGGAAATAACATTACACCAGAAGACATACATTCAAGACAATCATGCACATGATGAGTATCACTTCATCTCTAAACTTCAGTTATAACCATTAATACAAACCCTAGCAGTGCTATCATAAAAGTTACACAAATAACATACATTGTGAGGAAGCATACTTGGTGTTCTTTTGATAGATCTCAGTCATGCATACACGAATGTCAACCATAACAAACACATATATCTCAGCCAAACTTAATGATGCACAAGAACAAACACATCTTAGCAGCATATTAACATACATCATACATTCCAAAAGATCATTATCTTGGTGTTCAAAGCAAAAAAACCATTACACCTTCGAACATGGATTCAGAGTTGATGTTCACGACATCATTTCAAAGTAAAATAGAAGCAACAATATGAACATGTATAACATTAATACCTTAAACCATACAAACTCATAAATAACCAAACAAGCCAGCATGCTTCCCATACAAGACTCACATATGACAGTAATGTCTAAACCATTAAGGCAGCCATGGATAAATATGAAGCTTCCAACACAAACTCAACCAGAGATTCATAATAACATTCATGCCATACAAACACAACACAACATTAAAACAACATAGTAAATATTAACTAAAACATGTTCAGCTTAACATATGAATAAGCTTGATAAGCATAATAAATGGAAGTTTGAGAAACTTACCTAATTTCCACGCAAGTTGCAAGAGCTTCTTTTCCTTCCCCAGCTAGCTCGTGTGCTCCTCCAAAGAAATAAGTTTCAGAGTGATTTTAGTATTTGTTGTTGGTTTGTTCGTGAGAAATGAAGGGGAGAAGGGTGCCTTTAATAGAGAGCTTAGCTGGACAATGGGAGTAGATAACCAATGTACCAAGGGTTTGTCTTGAAGGGAAAAATAGTGGGAGCATTTTGGAATATGGTTGTTCTGAACATAACATTATAGAGCCAAGTGATATCCCTCCTTTGATGCAACTAGGTTAGAAAAGTAGCATGGTTTGGATTGTATACTGATGGTTTAAGGATATGCACGAAGGATGGTTTGGTTTGCTTGCAAGTATTAACATGAAAGTACAAAAGAGAAAGTACTTGGCAGCGTGTTTAGTGGTAAAGTGAAGTTGGAAAAGATGTGGAGGGTCTGCAGAATGTGTACTTGGAGAGAGAGGATAAAATTTGAAATTCAAAACTGATGTGTTCTTGGTGCAAAATCAGCTCGAGTAGCCATATTCCATGCATGATATCTCTCAATTGTGTGATCCAAATTTCATTCCCTTTGGTTCAAATGAAAGTTCATGCATCATACTACAATGTTGGTGTTGGAAAGTAGTTGAAACGATGCCTTGAATTGGTAGAAAAATGGCCTACAAATCGTGTGCCCAAAACTGCCAAGAAGAACTTAGAAAAATTCTAAGTTATAGAAATTTGACAACTTGAAGTGCTTATCTTTGACAATCCATAACTTGAGAATGGTTAATCCTATTGAGATGTTCCACATATGGTTGGAAAGCTCTCATCATGCTCTACAACTTTCATTTGGGACCCAAGTCTTGAATCCAAATTGAAATGGGTGAAAAATGAGGTTAAAGTTGAGAAAAAGAGTGGTGAAAAGTGCTGAAAAATTTCTAAGTGCTGAAAAATTTCTAAGTTTTGGTCAAAATATCTTGCAAGCTTCATAACTCAAAAACCAAGCATTTTTGGACAAAAAGTCATTTGGAACAAATGGAAGATCTTGAAAAGAGCTTTCCAATGAGCTTTGAGTCACTCCAATTGGGTGTGTGGTTTAGGAGTTATGGTCATTTCAAAATATGCTATTAGGGGAAAAATCACACAAATGACATCTTTCTTGGTCAAAACCCTACTTCTCTTCCAAGAAAACTCGTGAAACTTGATATGGATACTTTGAAGACTTCATGGGACATTATATGATGATTAGAACCATTGATACTTCATTTGAACCAAAATTCCAAAGGATTAGGGTTTCAGTCAAACCCTAATTTTGACTGTGAATGCACTGAGGTTAGATCTTGTAGGCTTGCTCCTTCCTTCTCATCTAAAGGTCTTAGGAGGCTCTTGAGGATATGGATAAACCAATAGAACCAAGAATTAGGGTTTGGGAGTCCATTTTGATGAAGATCAAAGCCATTGACTGATAAGTGTCACAGAAACCCTAATTTGGAAGTATAGAGAGGCTGAGGCTCAAACTTCTCTTGTTGAGGACCCATAGATCTTGGATTTCGGTTGAATGATGTCTCTTGGATGTAGGTGAACCACACAAATCTTGACTTGATAGAACTAAATTCTCAGTGATTTCTTCAGAGCAAAACCCTAATTCCAAAGTTCTTGCACTGGAGACCTTTTGTTGATTTGACTTGCTTCAAAACAACTTGTGGAGCTTCAGGGTGATATGTAAACCTAATTTGAACACAATGAAACAAACTACAAGATATGGGTTAGCTCAAACAATGCAGAGATGCTCCTAAGATGCACAAAAGCTGGATGACATCTAAGGGTAAAAATTTAGGGTACAACAAAAGGCATATGAATAAAAATTCAATATATTTCACTTCAAAAATGTACATTTTGTTGTACGATTATACAAAAGAGTTAAAACAAAAGTCTCCGTCTAAATCTATTAGAGCTTGACCTTTGGACTTTTCCGCATTTGATGCCTTTTCAATTTCGTTCAATCTATCGAATTCAACCATCCTTTCAACAAAACTATCCGGTCACGACTCGGCAATTGTGGTTGCATGCGTCGCCCATTGCGGTGATTTAGGTGGTATGGGGCATCCGGGTTTCAAGATAACTTGTACAAAATGTCTTAATTTCGTAAGCCATCCGATACACATCATGCGATCATTTGGATTGGACGGTGGTGCGGTGCGGAGTGGAAAAAAAGGTTTTCAAAAAACCGTATCGCGTCAAGTCAATACACACCATATCGTACGCGCATGCGATAAGATGACCCATCTCGTGGAAGCTCATCCATTTCGATACCGGGGCCAGACCACTCAACCATGGAATAAGTGACTCGTAAACCTTGTCGTATTTTTCTTTGTTTTCATACAAACACAAGTATTTTTCTTTATGCGTCTCCAACTCTAGGATAAGTTGATGACGGACAAGTTCATGACCTTCCTCTCCGCTACTGAGTAGAGCCGAAACGGCTCGGTAACTGCAATTACCATCCCCTACAACATCGATGAGACCGTTGATATGCTTGTGCATAAAAACTGGCATCTTGTCGATAAAGGAAATTATAGGTGGAATCGGTGTCGGAAGCGGTGCATTCGGAGTCGGAACTCGTGGAATCGGTGTCGGAGCCGGTTTGGTAATGCGAGCTCCTTTCATGGCACTTTGTAGAGATTTAGGAGTCGGTGAGTCCAAAAAGAGTTTGTCAACGTGCTCACAATATGAAGGAGACCGAGTTGTCGAGTTGTCATTCGGTGTAGGCTTCAACTTCTTCGAGCACCTTTTGTCTTAACCAGTTGAGACGGCGGTATCATTGCGGTTGTTTCGGGAAAGGAAATCTTCCTCAATTCTTCTTTGATGTGTAGCTTCATGTTGTCATCCGCCTTTGAAAATCTCGCTTGAATCGCTTCTAATTCGGGTAAAATAGAGATATCCGGTTTATCTCCTTCCTTGCAACCATCATCATCAAAACTAAGTCTCATCCAATGAGGGCAAACTTCGTCAATTTGTATTGACTCACCTAGTTTCAACTTTGTAGCAATAGCACAAACACACAGAAGACCGTAGGTTTTCACAATAGTGCAACCACACTTTGCGCTATCGGAATCTACCGTTTCGGCTCGGTTGGCCTCGTGAAAAATATAGCCCAATCCCGCCCGAGACATGTTTCCGATCAATTGAAAGTAAAGAAAGTTACCTTTAAAATGATGTTCCAAAACCGTAATACTCCGACCAAATATGGTTTGTATCTCGTTATGTTGATTTTTAATCATGAGATACACGGAGTCCCAATCTCGACATAAATCGCCCTTGCTATTACCCAACCAATTCTTCAAAGTAGCATGTGCCGACTCAACTCTATTGGTTGTTGTATTTCCAAGGTGTTGGACATTATCCGTCCACGCACATACTATCTTCTCCTTCACTTGATCAAGAATAATGCTTTCAACGTATTTCAACAACGCAGGGTACTTTTCACACACTTTCCGGAATTTCATGACCGAATCAGCATATAATGCTTTTATGGAACAATTTATAATACGATTCCATGCATCCATTATTTTTTCTACAATGACACCGGCCTTAACCAATTTTCCATCTTCCGACTCCACTTGTTTCACACCCACCGCGGGTTTAACCCGACTTCTCACATTCTTTGTTATGTGAAATCGACAAAGTAATGCATTAGAAGAAGGAAAGACCTTTGTAGCCGCATTCATCAAAGCGGTATCATGGTCTGTAACAATCACTTTAGGCATTTGAACATGTTTCTTCAAAAGTGACCGACACGTCTCCAATGCCCATGTAAAATTGTCCTCTTTTTCGCACTCCAAAAATGCAAAACCAATGGCATATGTCATATCCGTAGACGTAACACCAACCATCTCAAATAATGGAAGTTGATACTTGTTCGTCTTGTAGGTACAATCGAGAATGAGCACTGTCGAGAACGTGTTGAACAACTTTACAGAATCCGGATGAGTCCAAAAAATATCTCGGACCGTAACTCCATCATCGCGATATCTGTACCGAGACACGTAATTGTTATCATCCAACAATTTCAACAGTTATTGCATCTCACTTCTATCTCCCCTAATTGCTTTGTTCGTCTGATACCGAATGTTATACACTTGCTTTATATTTACTACATTGTCGGATTCCTTCCGTTTCAACGTGGCAAGTATATTTTTCGGTTGGACAAGATTCAAGGTCATGTCGGCAATACACGTCTTCTCTTCCGACTTGAGCCGACATACACTAGGATGGCCTTGAAACTTTGAGCACAATTCATGATTATGTATACCACAACGAACAGTAAATCTCCATTTTTTGGAAGCTAAAATGTAACCACCAATCTTAAAAGGGCACTCACATTTCTACTACCGGTGTTGTCTTTTTTTAACTTCCGTAGAGGAACCTGATATTTCCCGCTTCTTTCACACCCCAAAATTACAAAAGCCTTTCTTTTTTCCGAACCATTATCCGATCTTTAGATATTCACACCGAAACCAAGGCCAATAGCCGTCCTACGAATATATGCGAGCATGCTATCACGATTATCAAACTCTTGCTTGTTATTAAAGTCACCACCGACATCAACCGACTTTACGATAATCCCTTCAACTTTCGGAGAAATCGGTGAAAATAATTCTTTTGAGACGTTATCGGGATGCACCATATCTATTTAAAAACAATAATAGAACAATAAATATATATAACTGTCATACCCCAAATTTGAACTATCTGTATATACTTTTCATCTGTACATTCATCCACTTACCATTATTCAAAAATCCAAAAATATGTGTTGTCTTCAACTTCATCCCTCTTCTATCCATTTAACCTTTTCCATTATCCACAATCCATAACTTGTTTCTAAAAAAAAAGAAAGAAACCTTTTTGTTACAAAAAATCCAATTCATGTTTAAGATCTATTTCTTTCCATTTTAAAATCAAATCAAGTTCATTATCCATCCATATTATTTTCTATTATCCATATCCACTTCACATATCCATTTTACATATTCCTTATCCTATGTCCATTTTTCATATCCAGTTTTTTTTAACCCACTAATCCAATTATCCATATCCAATGACCTTTCTTATTTTTATCCCTATATCCATTTAAAACAAAAATCCAAAAAAGTCCAATTTGCTTTTTTTAATCAAATCACCATTTCTTTTTATATCCATAATCCTTTTTCCAAAAGTTCATTTTACAAATTTATAAACCAAAAGCCCATTATCCAAAATACAAAAAAATAAAATGAAAAAAAATCCATTTTTCATTACACAAATATTTGCACTACCTGCACATGACACAATCCCGTTCAACAATAATCAGTTTTCAAATTAAGAAAAATAAACAAACTTTCCAAAATTCCAAACCCACAATCTGTTCAAAACTTTTACACAACAACACGCCGAACAAAACCTGCTCCAAAACCATGCGTTGCTACCACTCTCCACTCTGGACCAAGCTGCTACGCAAAGACCACTCTGCATCCGTACCTGTTACACAAACCGACTTGCACGAAATCATGAAACACATACAAAGACTGAAGCCTTTCCAATTTCACACCATTTACCACTAGCTTCATGCGACAATTCCACTACAAACCCGTACGCAACACACAAACTCGTACGAACCCGACCTCATCGCCACACTCCACCCCAATTTTCTGCAAAACCAACAATGACCTACAAGCAACAATGGCATTTCTACAACAACTGAGAAATCTGCATTGAAAATGACTTGTCACAACCGCAAGACAAAACCTGCTATCAACAACCAACAACAACAGAAGACCTGCAACATTTTAAAACGCCAGGACAATCAATAACACGTCCGACCTTAGGCTACAAAACCAAAATAAAACATAGCCAAAGCGAGGGGGAGACGGGAGATAACCTTTTCAATCTTCCTCTGATTCTTTTCCTTTCTTTCCTCCTTGTCCTTCAATTAGCCTTGTTCAAAAATCTCTAAAAAAACTCCAAGCACCATCGTCAACCTCACACTTCTTCTTCTTTTTCTCGCAGCAAAACCTTTAATCATCCACCCAAATCAAACACAAATCTTAGAACCCATTCAAAACCAGAATCAAAACCTCTACCCCACTGTTGAATCGTCCGTGCCTTCCATGCGTAAAACATCAACTCCGACAACTTTCAAAGAACCTTATTTCATCATCACCGTCGAACCACATAAACTCATAACTTCAAACCCCAACACAAAGCCCTTCAGACACGCACAAACCCAAGACCCATAGGCCGATTTAGATCCAGAAATTCGAAGAGAAGAAGAGGAAATCGTACAAACTGGAATCGAAACTGGAATCAAACGAACCTGTAGCTAGAAAACAGAGAGGAGGAAGACGAAACCGATCTTGAGTTGTGGCAAGATAGAAGGTTGGATCGCGTCGCTTTTCTTCACTGTGACGATTCGATTCATTCTTCTGTTGTTGGTGTCGCTTTTATTTTGAGGGACGCAATGATGATGATGTTGGGTGTATCGCAATCTAATGTTGTTTCGGTTGCTTTTTCCTTTCAATTTGTTCCTCTCTTTTGTTTGTTGGTATATCGATGATGAGAACAAAATTTCTCAGAACGAGTCGTTCTTGCCATGTTCCTCATACTCCATTCTTTTATTTTTGTTTTGCTTTAAAAAGAAAAATGATTTCTAAACTTCATGTGACTGATGGTTTGTAAAACGTGTAATGGGTTTATCAGTCCATTTGATGGTTTTTATTCACACCCATATTTCTTGTTGCAACATTTAGCATTGCTTAGGTGATAGGCTTTGGCCCATGTTAGAGTTTCTTAATCACCTACGATACTATTCACACACCCATCCTTAAGAATTTGTTTTCAATTCATTTTCTGTCTTAAATTTCTTTCCTAAAAAAAACATTTTATTTCTTTTTTTTTTTTAATTTCTAATATGGCTTTGTTTAGTTTTTAAGTTTTTTTTTCAAAAATTAGTTTCACTTCCATTTTCATTTTTAGGGCCAATGATATCAAAAGCATCATGATTTATTGATTTATTTCAAGTAGATCTATAATCTTGGTTAATATGAGGCCTATTTATTTTCCTTTCGATTTATTTGTTTTTTATTCATTTTTGTGTCAATGAAAATCAAATACTAAAGATTATCGATTTTTCGATTTAAAATCTTAGTAAAGGTGAGACTTTTCTTAGTTTTCCGATTTTCATGTCTATTTCGATGTATATTCTTTTGTTTCCACTTTTGGTCAATGAAGGTCAAAAATCGTTGATTATCGATTTCTCGATTAAATCTTGATTAAGACGAGACCACTTCGATTTATTTTCTATTTCCATTTCATTTTCTGGTATCTTCCTCTATTTTCTCATTCTCGATCGATGAGGTCTTTCTATTCGCGAATGTTGATTGTTGAAGCGATTAACCTTCATTATTTCAAATCTGTAGTGAGTGATCATCGAGATCTCTTTCTATACTTTGAGATCGTGATAAGTTACCTTCTATTAATCGATGAAAGTTTGCGATTATTGATGGGGCACTTTGTGGAGAAACAAACTCTCTAGAATGAAGAGCTTAGAAGACAACATCTTGATACTTATGAAACCCTTAGGCAGATAAACACTATGGTCGAGTCCCTCGCAACTCACAATGAGGCATTAGAGACTCAAATCTCCCTGCTTGCACAGACACCTATAGGACCCTCCCTTGAGAAGCATGTGGATGTTGTAGTGACCAGTACTGAAAGACAAATCGAAAATCCTAAGGAGAGTGTTAATAAGGTTGAGTAGAGTGATAATGAGGTTGAGGAGAGTTTTGGTAAGGAAAGAGTAGAGATTGAGAAAAACTCACTGACACCACCCGAAAGGGAGGTCGTCGAATAGGTAGAGAAGGAAGCACATGTTATTGTTCCTTCTCCCTATACCCCACCAATTTCTTTCCCGCATAGGTTTGTAGAAGTTAAGGTAGACTCCTAATCCAGAACGTATGTGGAGGTATTAGAAAATATCCACACCGATGCACCTTTGTCAGAGGTCCTGCACAGAAAGAGAAAATCAGAGGACCATGAAACTAGGGATATCATTACTGTTAAGAGGGTAGTGTTAGACTTTGAGATGGTGGATTAAATAACTAAGCCCAAACTTGAAAAGCTAATACTTAGGATAGATCCAAAACCACCACCACAACTCCAAAAGAATGAACCACCCCACAGAAGGAAGAAAAGAAAAGGTGAGGGATATGTGAGATGGCTAGATAAATGGCCATGGAATCCGAAGATTAACACTCCTAACCGTCGAGCTATCGACGTTAAACAAAGCCCTGCGTGGGAGGCAACCCACGAGCTTTTAATTTAATGTTTTACTTTTATTTTTTGTGTTTGCAGAAAATAAAGAAATGAATTGCTTGTCACGTCTTAGCTACATTTAGGCGAAAGATCTCTAGATGACAATCCCTTAAAATGACCTGGTGCCCACGGACATTCCTACGAATGTCGCTACTGGTGGTGACACCGATGATGAGTATGATAAGAGAGGGCATATCTCTCCCGTTCGTGACTCACCTTCTCCTTGTCCTTTCGCATGGTCAGGTTCCACCTGCACACACCGCACCGTATTTTTCTAACATTTTTTTTGCAGGTACTTCCTTCGGAAACAGGTAGTATGATGAGAGGCTTCAGTAAAGTGAAGTTTTAGTACTTTCAGATAACTCGTTGTACAAGACGCCGTTGTAGAAGTGGCTAGCGAAGACAGGGACAACATGCGAAGAATCAAAGCGAATTTGGTCATGGCATTCATACAGGTTCTATCCTTCCTTTACCACCTTTTATCAAAACATTGAGGACAATGTTGGGTTTAAGTGCGGGGAGGACATTTACCGCTTTCATTTTACCCCTTTCTAGTTAGATTTACTGTTTTCTAGCATGATTTTAAAATTTTTTCTGTTTTAATGTTTCGTACGTCTGTGCATGTGCTGTCGAGTCTTTATGCATGATTTTATGTTGTTTATCGATTTCCTCATCCTCTTGAGCCATACCAAATATTTTGAAAATTTTTTAGTCAAAAATAGTGTTTCTTTTGAAAATCTTAGGTTACAGACGAAATTGAGGCTAGATTGTGAGGCTTGGGAAAATTCCGCAAGATCGATATCGTTTTAACACCGTGAGCCTCTCAATTATGGAAATCAATTTGAGTACTTGTTATGCCATAGCCTTAAGTTCTCACCCCTTTAGTAGTCGCTAAGTAGTATATTTAGCAGTCAGCACCATCCAAAGCACGCACCACGATGCAAATAAGTGTATGATCTCAGGCTTAAAAGGTAAATTAAGAAAAGAAAAAATAAATGAATAAATGAAAAGAAATGCTCCACCTAAGTTAGGTGATCCTCACCCGATCATTTAGCCCAACGGTGCAAACTTCTTTATTTTATTGATATTTAAGCCAATGCGCAAAAAAAAAATGATGATAATGAGATCATAGTCACTAACTGGCTTTCCTCCCATGAGTGTGAAAGGATAACGGGCTTAATGTGATTGTGCCAGAACGAAAAGGGATAAAAGAAGGATGAGTGAGTTAGGATTAGGTGTAATGACATGATTCAGATTGGTTTGTATAGGAGGGAGGTTGATGACCGGAAAAGCAAAATTGTGTTGTTACGATATCCTTAGTGTGTGAGCAAGTACCTATCGACACAAACTTAACCGAAGTAGAGTTGGTAGCCTAGGATGCGTATCCGTATACACTATTTTTCTCGCGAGTCATGGTTTGCTTGAGGACAAGCAAAGGTTTAAGTGTGGGGGAGTTTGATAATGCGAAATTACATTATATATTTACCTTGATTTACATTAAATTATTTTATCATTTTTCGTTATTTGCGTTTTATTTTGCAAGTGTTCAAGCCTATTTTTAGGTATTTCATTTCACAAATCTTGCATGAGAAAACAAGGGAAAATGAGGAAACAAAGAGGAAACAGAAGACAAAAGACGGAAAAAATAGAGAATTGCACACAGAAGAGTGTGGCGACCGTCACACCTTCTGTGGCGACCGTAACGAGCTCAGAATAAGTGTGACCCTCGTCACACATTACGTGGCGACTGGCACAACCTATTTTCCAGGAATTTAATTTTGACAGCGTGGACAACTCAGTAACCGATCCCACGTTTCAACCCAGTCTCAAGTCTCCCGGAGATCTCTCAACTCAACCAAGTCACTCCGATTTCATCGACTCAAACTTCCATCTCTTAATTTTTCTCTCCCACTAAACCTGCTGAGTACTATAAATTGAATGCAGTTGAGAACGTGAAGGCCCCCCTTCTTTTTGGGGCTGCAGAAATTCCTTTACGTTCAGAGCTTTTTCATTCTTGTTTTTTTTCGTTCTATTTTCATTCACCTAAATAGCAATAGTTTCCTACACCGGGGAACTATTGCACTCTAGTTAGATTATTTAGTTTAAGTTTTTATCATTCGGCGAAGCAAAATCCTACCGACTTGTGGAGGATTGCTAACTTCAAGATCTATTTAATTCCAGTTCAATTTAATTTCCAGGTTCTTATTCAATTAATAGAATTGCTTTTATTTTCAATAACCATGCATGAGTTGATGCTTTACTGCTTCTGCTTTTGTATGTTTGTAGTCATTAATATGTCCGACTAAATTGTTTATAGTCCGGTATGTGAGGACCGTCGTTCCGACGGGACTCGCTAATTAATTTAGCGTTAACTTATAATAAATTATGTTTTGGTCTTTGTTTTCAAGTTTAATTTAAATAGCTTTGTCACGAGAGTGAGAGGTTATTTAACACTGTTTCGTCACGAGAGTGAGAAGCAAGTAAAGGTTAGAGCCGGCACTGCGAGAGCGTGGGGTTCAAACCAGATAGTGGGAACGGGGCATTAATTCTAAAAATAGCGAGAGCACTTTAGGTATCAATTAGGATCTAATTGATTTTCAAAATATGTTTTCTAATTAAAACGGGCGAGGGAGAGCAAAATCCCGTGGTTAGGAGATGTGGTTTTAGCCAATAGCGCGAGAGTGTGAGGCAAAGTCTTTAGATCAATATTTTCTACGGAACATAAGTAAATTAACGCCGACCAATTACAGAGTGCCTGAGGTACACGGAATCCACATTTCGGTCTCTCTTTTCTGTTATATTTTCTTAGTTTTATTTTAGTTCTAGTCTTAGTTTCCCTTTTATCAATTATCATTAGCCTTAGTTTTACAAAGCGACGATAGATACAGTAGGTTGACATTGGTCTCTGTGGGTTCGACAATCTTTTATATTACTTCGTTATTTCCATGCACTTGCGGACGCATCAAATAAAAAATCAAAAGATCACATATTTGTCTCTATTTAATTTATCTCAATATTTTGAAAAAAGAAAATAAAAATAAAAGGAATTAAAATAAATAAAAATCAGGCGCGAAAACGCTCAGGAAAATAAAATAAATTCACTAAAATGATCTACACGAAATAAATTTCTGGAAAACAGACAGAAAAATGTCAAATTTTACAATAAAGAACGCTCGGTTGAAAAGGCACAAGTTGATCCGAATGTGACCACAAATGGAATCGAAACAATAAAATGAGTACGTCAGGCTAAACTAAGCGAACCGTAGATCAATAAAAATGACAATTACAAGCCTAATCTCGAAATTTGTTGCCGCTAAATTTACATGCAGTTTATAAATGATTCAACATATCTGTCTATCAAATCGAACTTTTGTTTTGGTCAATTATTTAAGAATTATACTGAAAGAAATGCATGTTAGGCTATGTAGATAATAACAATGTCATGATGAATATATCACTTTATTTATTTAGGAAAAAATTGAGTATAACAGCAATATACAAAAATTTAATAAAGTGATGCAAATAAATTCCAAGAAGAATGATTAAAGATATATAAATTTGGTTGTCTTTTTTTAATATGGCTCATGTCAAATAAAACCTAACAATAGATGTAAGTTTAGAGAAAAATCAAAAGTGAGTGTCTATTTTTGCTGGCCCATGTGCTAGTATGTGCAGCCAGAAGGGACAGAGGGTGGAAAATAAAATGATAAAAACATCTCACAATCATTGATAACATCGAAATTGTGCGTACCTACGATGATTTTAATCATAAAAATAGGAGCTTGCATTTTGTGTTTAACCTGTAAATTTTTCAAGTAATTATTTCCAATAAGATATTAAAAACATGAAATTGTTAAGAAATTAAAAACTGATCATTTACTAACAACCCATTTATGAGTGTTTGTTTTGTTAATGATATTAGCTGATAGGTTGGTATAGCTCTTATTCATTTAAGGGTTAATACCCCTTTTGCCCCCTGCCATATGAGCGAAATCCTAAAAACAACCCTGTAAAAAAAAAAACACAGATTTCATCCCTGCCATTTGTAGATTCCCTCGTTTTGCCCACTGAGTAGATTTGGTCAACAAAATTGATGATATGACACTGCTTTGTTGGCTTTTTTTATTTTATTTATGGGGAAAACATCGTTACCCATCACAAAAAGTTGGGTAGTCTACCTTCAACCATTCCACTAATGCCATATCATTTTATTATACTTAATTATGTATTTAATGATTTAAATTTTGTAGATTTCTAATGCAATGTAGCCTAATTTATTCTATGGGTAACTCTACCCAACTTTTTGAAGTGGGTAGATAAGAATTCACCTTTATTTATTTATTTAATATGACTTGTCATGCTTTGATGGCTTTTTTTAATTATATTTTTAAGTAAATTAATATTTAATATATTTAATAATATACTAAATTAATATTTAATTTTTTTAATTAATTGATTAATTAAAATGTTAAGAGTTTCTATTTGGGCCTGGGCCCATTTAGCTATATTTTCCATATCAATCCAATATCAATCAAACTTATCATGTATATATGACATATATAAACACTTTGCTTTATTACTAAAAAATCGATGTGGGACATTTTACAGCTTTACCAAAAGTTCTTATGCTGCTACACCATTTTCTTCACATAACCGGCTACTTCATTTTCAAAAAATCCAAGGCGCCACTGCCATAATCTCCCTAAAGTTGATCCTTAAGCCGCACAAGAAGCTCGCCTGCAGCTTTTTGATTCCCATGTACGTTTGCAATTTGTAAAAGTTATCTGTTCATATGAATCCTTGCTTGCACTAAATGACTCAATGCCCTAATGCTCCAATATGAATCCTTGCTTACTTGCTATAGCAGTAGCTTAAAGCCAATTGTTTCAGATAGTGTTGTAATTATAAATTTGGGTTCCCCGGTGATTTATCCTCATGAAAACGTAGAGCATGTAATTACTTTATTAAGAAAAAGTAAATGTATTTTTGTAAATTCTCTCCACTGACATGTCCTCCATGTTGCTTTCTATGAGTTGTTGGCTTATTAACATGAAAACTGATGATTTGGGGTGAATGAAAAATTTAGAAGCTCTTAATAGTGTATCTGAGACTGCACCAACTTATTTCTATTTGTTCTTTTTACATATATGTATTGAATACAATTAGTTAGAAATCCTAATTCCTAATGTCATGGGTGCAGCAACAAAATTGAGGTTGCTTATCAGGAAGTTGTTGCTCTAAAGAGACAAGAAGAACTCATTCGTGAAGAAGAGGCATCATGGCAAGCTGAAAATGACCAGAAAACAAAACGTGGAGTCAATGAGAGGGAAAAGAAGTCAAAGAAAAAACAGGTTGTTGCAGATTGAAACAGTGGATATTCTTTTCTTGCATATGCGATTATGTGAAGAAAATGGTGTAGCAGCATAAGAACTTTTGGTAAAGCTGTAAAATGTCCCACATCGATTTTTTAGTAATAAAGCAAAGTGTTTATATATGTCATATATACATGTTAAGTTTGATTGATATTGGATGGATATGGAACTATAGCTAAATGGGCCCAGGCCCAAATAGAAATTCTTAACATTTTAATTAATCAATTAATTAAAAAAATTAAATATTAATTTAGTATATTATTAAATATATTAAATATTAATTTACCTAAAAATATAATTAAAAAAAGCCAACAAAGCATGACAAGTCATATTAAATAAAGAAATAAAATAAAAAAAGCCAACTAAGCAGTCCACATCATCAATTTTGTTGACCAAATCTACTCAGAGGGCAAAACGAGGGAATCTACAAATGGCAGGGATGGAATCTGTGTTTTTTTTTTACAGGGTTGTTTTTGGGATTTCGCTCATATGACAGAGGGCAAAAGGAGTATTAACCCTTCATTTAATTGTGGAAAACTCAAAGTTCTTACCTGAGACAACACAAAATATATAGTTATCAATGTCAAAATAATAAAGTTATGAAAGGTAATATCCTAATAGATCACATACAATCTTAAGCAAACCCCTTGTGACATGAATCTGATAAATAATCTACATGATATATAAACTAATAACAAGATAGAAAAATTTATTATTCATGTAACTGGTACATAAAATGAAAATCACACACTTGAACAAGATAAATTAGACATGAAATTAAAGACCAAATGAAAGGAAACAATAAAAAAAAGATTGAAGAATGCGTACAAAGAATTTATCTTTATCGAGCTTATGAATCTGGAGATCTCGTTTCTTACCAATCCTAGACATATATCTCTTTTTTCTTTGTTCCGGGCTATCAAACTTGTAGTGCTTGGAAGTCATGTGAGAAGCAAATTTTTGTGAAGTAGCTAGCACCTGGTAGCACTTTGGACACGTGTACGGTCCATATTTCTTGTGTGGTAAACTACGGGTTCTACCATCATCAACATTCTTCTTCTTGAAATGAATCCCAACCGAAGCAACACGATTAGCAGAAGCAACAACTTTCTGATTGGATTGTGGTTCATGTGATTGTGATGAACTTGTGCGGAAGAGATTATAATGATAAGCATCACTATAAACATCCATCTTCATGTTGTTATTGTAATCACCGACGACACCCTTATTTTTATGAACTGATGGTAATGATGATGCATTTAAATGAGCAAACTGATCTTCAAGAATTTTCATTGCTTTTCTGATTCCAGGAGCATGACTACCATAATTATCAAAAGCTATTAATGATGAAGAATTTTTCAACGAAAGATTGTAAGAGTGTGTATTGGTATTGTGGTGAGTGTTCAAGGATGACATAACTAGGAGCGCCAAATTGTTGTCGTCGTGACTTGGGTTATACTATCCTCAATTTATAGCGCTCTATTATTCAATCCTAGCTATCATTTAATTAATTCTCAAAAATATATTTTATCTATTAAAATATTTCGTATAGGTAATTTACTTTAATGCTTTTAATTAAATACTATGTTTAAATAAAATAATGCATTCTGTAGAATATTATTAAAGTATTATTCATTTTTCCATATTCAGGGTTTTACCTTAATTATAGAGTCTAGTAAATTTTTCTTTCAAAAATTTCCATTCCCAAAAAAACGAGTCAATTCAATTTTTATAAGAAAAGAAAAATCGTATGTAATTTTACAAAATTATCTAATTATTAACATATAAAATTATATAAAAAAAGATAGTCATAAATAATAGGAGAAAGATTATAAAAATGTCAATATTTCATTGATAGACAAAATATATGAACTTACTCTATTAATTTAATTTAGAAATAGCATTTTATCGATATTTTTTATATAGTAATTTTTTTATGTTAGCATATTTAAACATTTATATTTGAATTAAACATATTTTTTAATGATACTTTTTCTAATGCTTAAAGTTATTAAAAAAACCAAAAGATAAAATTGTTGACATCATTAGTCAAGCATAATATTTCAATTATATATATCATAAAAATAATTATTTTTATAGTTATTTATCACAATTATTTATAAAATCACACATATTATATATTTTTTCAAATGGCCACACATATTATATTGTGATAATAATAAAAAATAGTTATATATTTGAAAACAAGTAGAATGTTTTACTCCTTTTTTTTAAGCAAAAAAAGATTCATTAAAAGGGATACAAACGGGAAAAACCACCGACCCATCTAATCTCTACAGAAAATCACAAGGATTTTGAATCCATTCATAGTAATTACACGAGTAAGAATTGTTGGAAGTCTTGCCAATCCACCACCAGGAGAACATAAAGATGGAATGTAATACCTCGTCCTCGTCCCAAATTTTGTTCTTGAACAAAATACCATTCCTGATCTTCCACATAGTCCAAAGAATAATTAACCACAAACCTACTGCACTCTCAATGCTAACCTTTTTACGCTTCAACTCGTTTATCCAAAATTGGAGGTGATCCAACGTATTATCAACCGAGTCCACCTCAATACCTCACCATGCCTCAGCTTTCTTCCAAACTAAACAACTACATCTGCACAAAAAGAAAATATGAACAACAGTCGCCAATTCCAAACAACCAAAAGGACACAATATGTCATCCGAGTTTATAATTATACCGCGAAGATATAAGTTATCTCGAGTGGGAAGTCTATTTAATAAAATTCTCCAACCACAAAGAATAGATTTCAAAGGGACTTTTGCCATCCACAACAGCTTGAAAGCCGCCTGCAAATTCTGGTTCGCAACATGTACAGAATTGGCCCCCAACAACAACTGATATCCTAATTTTGCAGTATACACCAGGTCCATACCATCAGTCCAAATACACCGATCGTCTTCCCCATGATCCACCACGACATCTGCCAATGAATCAAGCAGCTCCGCTGCCTGTTGTGATAAAGAAAAATGATGATGAATCGCACCGGTATTGAGTTTCCAGATCCACAAACCGTCGACCCAGCTGCCAAAATCTTTAACTGTGCCCTGCTTAAACTCTTCCACCTGCCATAGATCAGGATATGCATCTCTGAGCCTCGACCTCCCCAACCAAATAGAATCCCAGAAAAATGCAAGGCCCCCATTACCAATTCTGTACCTGCATATTTCAGCAAAGGAAGTATGACAAAACATTTGAGCAATTTTGAACATATCTTTCCACCAGAGGAATGGCAGAACCCTGTAATTTGGAATCGAACCCACAGATAAATCATGGACAAAATTATTATATCTTCCTTTGAGGATATTACTCCGTAATCCTTCCTTAAAACTGAGAAATTTCCAAAGCCATTTGGCAATCAATGCAGCATTGAATAATTTGATATCTTTAATTCCAAGGCCACCATCTTCAACAGGCCTACATATTGCCTTCCAACTAATCCAAGAAATACCAGAGCTACGAGCGCATCCGTTCCAGAAAAATCTACTCTGAATTGCCGTAAGAATCTGACACATTTTGGATGGGATTTTATAGAAGGATAGATAATGTATAGGGAGATTAGAGAAAACCGACTTAATAAGCGTTAATCTGCCTCCAAATGACATAAGCCTTCCCTTCCAAGACGCCAATCTCGAGTGGAATTTCTTAATCACTGGTTTCCAGAATGATACCAATTTGTGATTTCCACCCACAGGGATACCAAGAAAACGAAAGGGACAAGCATCAATCTTACACGCCAAAATGTTCTCAACTGCCATTAAAAACGAATCATCCAAACCAAATCAATAAAAAGAACTCTTGCTGAAATTAATTTGTAGGCCGGATACAAGTTGAAATCCTTTAAGAATTGTTTTAATTGCCAACAAATTACTCCAAGATCCTTCCCCAACGATAACCGTATCATCCGCATATTGTAAGAAACTATATGAAACTTGTTGGCCTAACTTGAATTTCTTAAATGTCCCATCCACCACTGCTTTTTTCATTAGCATTGCCAACCCCTCTGCCGCAATTACGAATAGGAACAGAGCTAAAGGATCCCCTTGTCGAAGTCCTCTAGACATCTCAAAATCTCTTGTAGGACTACCGTTTACTAGAACCGAGAGAAAGACTTTCATTACTGCCCCTTCCATCCATCTCAACCATGTCTCACCAAAACCCATGCCTCTCATAATACTACTAAGGTAACTCCAAGCCACACAATCGTAGGCTTTAGCAAAGTCGACTTTCATGAGTAACCCGTTACACTTACTTCTCTTAGCGTAATCTACTATTTCATTCAGCACTAAAACACCATCTAAAAGATGTCTTCCTTCTAAAAATGTTGTTTGTGAGTTTGATATAATCTTGCCAATGACCCCTTTGATCCTATTTGCTAACAGTTTGGCCAGAATTTTATAGATACTCCCGATTAAACAAATAGGTCTGTACTCATCAAGATTCGAGGGAGCCTCAACCTTAGGTATCAAGACAAGAAACGCAGAAGAAATAGCCTTTGGAAGGGTTCCAACATCATAGAATTCCTGTATACATTTTGTGAAATCGTCACCAACAATATGCCAACAATGTTTGAAAAATTGGATAGTAAAACCATCCGGGCCCGGACTCCTATCACCCGCACACATAAATACCGTTTCCTTGATTTCCTCTATCTCAAATCTGCGTTCTAAAAACAAACTATCAGCAGGCTTTAGTTTTTTAAAATCGCCACACCCAATAGCAGGAAAAGGCCTCTCATCAGCAGTGAAAATTTTTGCAAAATGCGACGCTACCCTCTCCTTAATCCCCGCCACATCCTCCACCACAGAATCGCCATCTTTAATAAAGGAAATAGTATTAAGATTGATCCTATGTTTAACCAAGGCATGATAGAACTTAGTATTATGATCACCTTCAACAATCCACTTAGAACGCGCCTTTTGTTTCATAAAACTCTCCTTGAGCCTCAAATGCTTCCACATTTCATCCATCGCAATGCTTCTACAATCCAATTAAAGAGGAGATACATCTGCAACATTATCTGCTATGGCATCTTCAACTCCGTTAATAATACCAACTTCTTCCGCTATCTTAGCATTTATCCAACCAAAGATGTTAATGTTCCACCAGCGTAACCTTTCTCTCAGTAGTTGTAATTTTCTGGTTAATATGTACACGTCATTACCTCGCACCACAAAAGACTACCACTCCTTCTTTACAAACTCATAAAAGTTAGGATGCTCAAACCAGCAACTTAGAACCTTGAAGGGTTTTGGCCCCCAGTTAGTGTTCCTTGCTAAAATCCACACCGGTCGGTGATCTGAGATGTCCCTTTCTCCCACTCTCTGAAATACCATATTCCAATCGTTAAGTAACCCCGGCGAAATAAAAAATTTGTCCAACCTGCTACATGCAGAACCAGAAGAATTGTACCAAGTAAACTTGTTGCCTATTACTGGTAGATCGACACAGCCAGACATACCAATAAAATCCCCAAAAGCCTCCATACTTCTTCTGCTATGAGCCCCTCTACCAATTTTTCCCCCACACACTTCACTGCATTGAAATCCTCACCAAATATCCACTCACCAGCATTTAGTTTCGATTTCAGACTTAACAACTTACACCATAATGCTTTCTTCTCAGAAAAAGAACAAGACGAATAGATATTAAAGAAGAAACAATTCTTTCCTTTCCATATAGCCTGCAAGCCTAAATAACCACTTCCTAAATAACTACAAATGGGAATGACTACCCCTTTTCTCCAAATTGTTAGAATACCTCCCGCTATGCCCACAGAGTTAGATGCTGACCAGTCACAATTTGCATCTCCCCACATGCTATAGACTAGGTTGTCCGTCATTATGGAGCACTTTGTTTCCTGAATAAAACACACGTATGCTTCCAATTTGTGAAACAGAGCTCTTATGTTTCTTCTTTTAATTGCACATCCGCACCATCTTATGTTATATGAAACAAAATTAATGTTAAATTTATAGCTGCCACCTTCTTTCCTTTTGTTCGCACTCTATCGGCCACCTCCATGTTGCGAAGGACACCTTCAAATACCTCGTCATCTTCATCTGCTTCAATTCCCAACATCTTTATGGATTCCCAAATCCTTACTGGTATATCTCCCAATTTTTTTTTAATTCTCGAATTACTCCGTCCTACGGCTTTATCATCAATGGATCCCATCCTAAAACTGTCCTGGTTTGAATGCTCTGAAATAGAATCACCATCAGCTGACTGGCTCTCAAAACTATTCTTCACCTCCGAGGGGGTAAATATATTTGTATTGGTTTGAAAAAAACTCTCTGAATGTAGCAAGGTAGCGTAATACGATGGGGCAAAGGGTATCTTAATCTTGTTATAAATGTGTTGCTCCTTAAATATGGAGAATTTTTTTAATTCTTTGACCATTTTTATAGAAGATTTAAAAGTAATAAAAAATTTTATTTATTTTTTATTTATATTAGATTTTATTTTTAAAATAAAACTTTTTACTTATTAAAGAAAAAAAATAAACTTATTAAAAATTATAAATTGTATTTAAATTGTTTTTTATTATCTTAATTAATATTATATTTGAATGAAACATATTTTTTTAATGATAGTGTTTCTAATGACTTAAAGTTATTCAAAAAAACTAAAAGATAAAACTGTTATACTAATGAGGAAAAATGTATCAGGCAATTGTTCTTCTCCAAATTATTTTTGTAATACCCCGTAAATTATTTTGCTCCTGATAATATTAGTTGTGATCAACTGAGTCCCAGTGTGCTCTGAGAAATTATCTGCAGAGATAATTAGGGTAACTGATGAACTTATGTAGCGAGCGATTTTGGACGCGGTTCTTAAGCGCTGGTCGCTCTCTGCGGTTAAGCTTAAACTACAGGTCAATTCATTTTTTATCCTATTAAAGCTGATGAAGGAAGGGAAATAGATGTTTCCAATTAACCCTGCTTTGCATACTGAGTTTAAACAGCGGTCTGTGGGGGGCCTTTGTACTGGTTATTTGTATTTTCGCCAATACGGTTTTCTTTCTTTTTACCTTGACAGAAGGTTTCTGGCGGGGAACAAGGATTAGGATGTTAGGACTGATGTTTTTGAATTACTGCTTTTGATTGATGGAGATATGGGATTTTGGGTTTTTGTTTAGTGTGCTCGCTAAGATTTTTCTTTCAATCTTATGCCTACGTATTCCCGTTTACCGAAACAGGGAAATCAAAGCATTCGTAGTTCCTCCTATTCTATGGGAGGAAATGGGTGTTTTTGGTGTCTTGTTCAAACCCCAAGACGTGAGGCGAAAGGTAGTTTGCATCTTGTTCAAAGCCCAAGATGTGAAGCTGAAGAGTCTATTTGTATCTTGTTCAAAGCCCAAGATGTGAAGCTGAAGGGGGTTTGACTTTAGAGAGAATTTGTCATCTCTAAAGAAGGGTTTGTCTGTCACAACTGTTGGGTGACTAGTTATAAAGGAGAATTACTTTAACCGGGATTTGTGAATCCGGCAATGCCATAATTTCCTTTATAGGGTAGTTTTAACCTGAAAGAGAAGACTTTAACTCAGTGTAGAGCAATGCTATCTTTCCTTAGGAATTTCTCATGCTAAAAGAGGGACAGTGGCATGGATGTAGATGATCTAGAGGCTTGCCGCTTACAGCGATTAGACGAAGGGGAAGAAGTTGTTGATTTTTGTGTACTATGAACGAGGCACCGCTTTGATGCTAAAAGGTTGATTGGATCAACCAGTGGTTTTCTTATACAAAGCCTAAGAGGAGGCTAATATGTGTCTCGTACAAAACCCGAGAGAGAGGCTAAAAGGTTTTGACTCAACGAGGGAATCTTTTGGTAGCTCGTATAAGCCCGAGATGAAGGCTAATTGACTCAACAAGGGAGTTTTTTTGTATCTCGTACGGAGCCCGAGATGGAGGTGAAAGGGGTAATTGACTCAACGAGGGAGTCTTTTATGTGTCTCGTACAAAGCCCGAGAGAGAGGCTAAACGTTGTTTGACTCCGCTGGGGAGAATGATTGTATAATGCCCAAGAGAGAGGCTAACTTCACTGGAGAAGGATCATTATACAAAGCCTAAGGGGAGGCTAGGGTAACTTTTTTAGTTAAGTGACAGGTCCAATATACTGATTTTGAAAGAGAAAACCAGTTCTTATATGAGCAACACTGTACTCATGGATTTGATTTGAGGATCAGGGATATTTCCTTTTCTTTGAGGAAACGGGAAATCCAAAGGGTATTGAGACTGTCCGAGTCTGCGGGTTTCCTTCCTATTTAACGAAGGGGTCACTTGAGAATGTCTTTGAGACTCAAGGAAGTTAGACTGTCCAAGTTTAGAGTTTCATCTTTTGTACTATGCTTTGAGAAACAGTAGTAGACTCTATGAAAGGACTGTTCTATGCAGATAACTAAGTTCTGTTCCTATACCTCTAGGAGGTCGTCGGGACAATTTGTACGAAGCCCAAGAGGAGGCTGGAAACTTTTAAGAAGCCGACGGGTCCTTGTACTAAGCCCAAGAGAAGGCTATCATTCCCGGAGGAAGAGATCATTATACGAAGCCTAAGAGGAGGCTGTGAATACTTCTAGGAAGCCGTAGGGTCCTTGTACTAAGCCCAAGAGGAGGCAGGGTTGCTTTTAGGAAGCCTGCGGGTCCTTGTAGGATGCCCAAAAGGAGGCCGATTGCTTTTAGGAAGCCGAAGGGGTCCCCAAACCCCGAGAAATTCAAGGCAATGCTATTCACCGAGAATATATCAAAGTCAGGAAAGTTCGAGAATTTGGAAGAAACTCAAAGATGCCATTCACGGGGAATACATTCATCTCTGGGAGTAGAGTTTCTTGACAGTTCCTAATGAGGACAGCCGAAGAGAAGACTGTATCTGGTGATCCTATTGGGGATCTAGTTGTCTATTTCTACGAATAAACGAAATGGCGTCACCTAGTTCTAGACGTAGTTGCCGGGGAAACTCGAAATATCTATACTATTATTACACAGTTGATATGAGTTTATGAAAGAAGACTTACTGTGAAACAGCTCCACAATACAGTTATATGTATATGAAAGCGGTAAATGAAAGCCATAACCACTTACTCGGTTGTAGAGCTTCCTTGTTGTCTGGTTAGTTGTTCAACAAAGAAAGATTGAAAACAACAGTATATTCAAAATCAAAGGAGAAAGTGCTTCGAAATAAAAAGATTTGGGGCTTACAGCTCAAGGAGAGGCCCAGGGTTTTATCAGTGAGCGCACTGTTTGAATTTGTACAGGGGGACTTATACAAGTGACTGAGGCCCAAAATGTTTTCTGTACAAAGGGATGGGTCTTACACTCTCTCAAGAGGCCCAAAAGGTTTAAAGAAAAAGAGTGGGGCTTATCACACAAGGGTAGGCCCAGTTGAATTTTCGTTAAAAAATGGCGATTGCGCCGGGGTTTTCTTTTAACACAGAGGGACTTATACAATAAGTGAGGCCCAAAATGTTTTGTTTAAAATGGGATTGGGTCTTACACTCTAATAGAGGTCCAAAAGTTTTGAATGGGTCTTATAGCTCAAGGAGAGGCCCAAGGTTATTTTTCAAAAGGGCGATGATCGTGTCGTTTATTTGAAAATGTACAGTGGGACTTATACAACGAATGAGGCCCAAAATGTTTTATTTACAAGGGGGTTGGGTCTTACACTCTAATAGAGTCCCAAAGTGTTTTGAACATGATTTATGAGGGTTGAATTAATCCAAAAACCCTAATTTGTTTTCAAAAATGTATTTAATTGAATAAAAATTCAATTAAAATGATCAAAATTGTTTAACATATGAAAAACAAATTGTGATCTTGGATTAATGCTTCAAAAATTAAGTATTGACCTACAAAATAATTAGAAAGCATTAAAAGTTGCAAAATCAATGTGGAAAAAATATTTAAAATGTCAAAAACAATTAAAATATTAATTCTTTGCAAAAATATCAATTATATGAAATAAATAATATTTTTGGGATTTTTTGGGAAAATAAAATATTTTAACATTTTTGTGAATTATTAAAAAAAGAATCAACTCAAAATCATTAAAATTCAGAGAGAAATTAATTTTTGAATCAATTAAATAAAATCACAAATTCAAATATTCAAATTTCTAAAAATGGCGCCAAGAACAAGCTGAAGAACACGCGCGTGTTCTGAGATTCTCAGATTTGCATTTTCTATCCAATCTCCCTGAATACTTGATTATAACATGCAATCCACATATCATTATGCTCGTCTCAACCTCACGATCATGTCTATGTCCATTAATTTCATTTAAATTAAACATATAACAAGAAATCATGAAAAATCCTCAAGAACCCTAATTTCGGCATGAAGGCTAGGATTTTTGATACACGATTCAAACAATGCAATTAATTGAGGGAAAACATTCCATGCATGATTATGAACATATGGCCAAATTATTGTGCAGCAAAAATTGCATGGATCATAGAGTTAGAAGAGCTCATGCTTACCACTTGCAGCTGGTGATCGTGATTTGTGTTGGAGGTGTTACAGCTAGGTTCCAATGATGTGGATAGCTTCCCTAGGTGCCAAGTGATGTGTCTGAGTGCTTGGAATGGATTGAAATGGTTTGGAGTTGAAGATGGCACCTCAACTGTAAAACTGTCAAGAACTTGAGCAATTGGCTGGTGATTTTGTGAAATTTGTGTTCCAGATGTTATGTGAGTGTTTGGATCACTTCTATATGATGTATGTGAGGTGTGTGAGTGATTGGTTTGATTGGAAAAGCTCTCAAACTCAAAACCCGATAGCTACCTTGCTAAGAAAGGCATTTTTGCCAAGAGAAAGAGATTTTGAGGAAAGCATCTGTTAGATGGATTTGGTGTACTCAAACTGATCACAATTGAGCTCTATTTATAGTAGAGCAAGTTTGTTTTGCAAGGAATAGTGAATGGCAACTGCTATGTAGGTTTGGCCAATGTTGGCAAATGAAAATCCAAGTCTCCTCTAGCCATTGACTAGAGGTAGGGGCACAGAGCTTTGGTTCCCTTGGTCTTGGATAAGTCTTGACTAATTTCAGATGAGAATGGCTCAGTCCATGCCACCTTGATTCTTCCATCGAATGCTTCAATCCAAATTTGGAGTCTTGTCCCTATTTTGGCCATTCTAGGTTCAACATGCTATTTCTTGTTCCATGGACTTTGGAGGCTTGGCTCAGTGATTGTCCCCTTTAGATTCAATCCTCATATGTGTCCAAGTGGATAGGAGCATTTGAATTTGGCTGATTTTTGCAAATCGAGCAAAATTGCAAACTCTGCCTAGCCTTTGACAGATTTCAGCAAGGCAACTTGCCAATGTCATATCTCATTGTGTAAGTTGAATTTGGTAATGTTCTTGACCATTTTGGAAAGCCCTTACATGATACAACAACTGTTTGAACATGTTTGGTTTTGATCTCTTTTGAATCCAAGTGAAAAATCCCCATACATTTGGCAAAAAGTGAAGGCAGATTCTGACTTAGTGAAAATTTCACTAAGTGTTGGAAAAAGTGACATTTTCATTTTTCAACCATTTTGATCACTCCATAACTCAAAACCCTAATGAATTGGACTTAGGTCTAGTTGAAGTTTTTGTATAGGGTAATGAGGGCTACAAATCCATCTTTGGATGAGAAAAAATGGCCTTGTGGTTTAGGAGTTATGATCCTCCAAAGTTGGTACCCTAGTCACTTTATTTTTTAACTTAGAAAATTTTCTAAGTTTTTATGGTTACCCCTTTTGCAAGTTATCCAAATTTTCTTGATTTTTATTGATGAATGATGATTCAAATCATACATTAACATCATTTTAGGGTTAAAAATCCATTTTGGTGAAAAATCTCAAAAAGTTAAAGTTGAGTTTTGTGCACAGTTGACTTTTTATCAAATGAATTCCAAACTATGCAATTCTTCAGGAAATCATGTCCTTGACCTAAATCAAATTTGATGGACATATTTCATGGATGCCATAGGGTGTATTGAGGCATGTCATAGGGCTTGGGAGCATGTCCTGGTCAAAAGTCAAAGTTACAGTTGACTTTTTCCTTAAAACCCTACTTGTGGTGCAGATGAAATTGAGACTTGTTGCTCAAGCTTCATGGATGAAACCATTGTTCCAAATGGATCAATATAGTTCATTAGAGACCCTCAAACCCTCTCTTGAGGTCTTGGTTCATGATTTGTCTCAAAAGTCAACTTAGGGGTGAATTAGGTCAAGAAACCCTAATTCCTGATTTTTGATGTATGCATCCCCTGAGGCAAAATTGACTTGATGAATGGGTCCATGAGGTTCCATGGAGTACATTAGGTTGTGTTTTGGATCTTTGGCTTGTGTCCAGATGAAATTTTTCATCAGGAGGCCCTGGTCGACCAAAACCCTAATTAAGTGATACCGGCGATCTTGAGACTTGATCCACCTAGAAGGGAGCAACCTTGTGCTTAATCCTTGAAGTGGGAGTCCTTTTGATCCATTGTGGATGTTTGAGAGGTTAGACAAGTTGAAGATCATGTCATTCCTTGATTGATCCTTTGTCTAAGCACTCAGAGAGGGCTCGAAACCCTAATTTTGATTGTAGTGGATGCTCACCCATCTTTGGGGAGACTGACAAGGTATGATGGTTCCTCCATATTGTGATGATGATTTTCACAATGATGGGAAATCTTAGTGGTCAAAATTTGGGGTATGACAGATGCCCCTATTTAATCTTCTTGGACACGAAGGCGTGAATGACGAAAGTGTTCGGGCATTCGGGGTGCAAGAGGATTAAATATCGAAATACCCAAAATTTTGATGGTGGTTATGAATGGTAGCTTACGCATTCATCTTCTTTTGCTAAGCAATGATGCTTAGAAAAGGTAAACTTCCCCTCGATCCTGGTTTCCTGCCAAGGAACTGGTCTTAGTTTCCTTTGAAAACTTCCCATCGATCCCGGTTTCCTACCAAGGATCTGGTCTAAGTTTCTGAAATAAACTTCCCCTCGATCCTGGTTTCTTACCAAGGACCTGGTCTTAGTTGCTGAAATAAACTTCCCCTCAATCCTGGTTTCTTACCAAGGAACTGGTCTCAGTTTCTTTTGTCAATAAACTTTCTTGACAAGGAACGCTATTAGTAGCGGTTTTCCCTCAAACTTCTCGCCGAATTTTCCTCGGGATATGCCATTTGATGGGAAAAAGAACGATGTCAGACTTGCTGGGGAACCCAATCATCTGATTTGTGTACAAACTTCTCTGCTGGAGATGCCATTTGTTGACTCTATCCGGGGAAAATGAGTCTCTTGAGAGACTACTTCCGCTTGGGGTCTTACATCATTCTTTTCTCGGGATCTTCCTGGAGAAACGCCATATGATGGGGTCCAATTTTGAGGTGACGATGACATTTTCATCAGCGGTACTTTCGGAGAAAAACTGCCGTATTGCCGAAGCTCCGATTAAGAGGCTTTCTCTGGGAATTTTCCTTAATCCGGGAAAGCAAGGATATCATCTTCAATGGCGAAGAATGATATTTGTTGAAAGTTTTCTTGGTTCTCAGAGGTTCAAGTTATCAAAGTGGTCAAGGACCAACTTCATTCCAGAAGTAAACTGGAGGAGAGAGATTGTTCAGACACAGTATTTCCTGACGAGGCAAGAACTAACAACTCGATTGAGAGAACTTCTATCACTAGGGGACAAGACCGACTAGAGTGATAGTGATGCAATATGAAATGTGAATGTAAATCAATAATGCATGATGCATGTATGTTTATGCTGACAAAACTGACGCGACATACAAACTGACAGGTGAACACGACTGGATACTCGGCCATCGCAGGGCAAAGAAGTACCGTTGGTTCAGAATAGCAATTATGCCTTGCTTAGGAGAGATAGTCCCTGCGGGGAATACCGTTGGTCGGGCTTAGGAGATAAGAACTCGGCCGAGGGGTGTCAGACGAAACAAGGTCTCTGACACAAGTTGATCCCTTCATTCAGGCGTAGTGGCTTTTAGAAGGAGTACTTTGATTCTGCACTTTGAGGTTCGATTACATCTGGAGAAGCGACCGATGTTCTTCTGATGTTCAACAGTCAAAATAAATTGCCGTCTTTATTAAAAAGCAGAAAAAGTTTTAACAAGTAAATTCATTTTTGTTTTATTTCAAGAATCGTTAATCCCATCAACAACGTCATTCTGTAAAGCTAAAACAAATAAGAATTACAAATAAAAGCACAAAGGCTCAAATTTTATTGATAAGATGGAGGTCAGCCAAACGCGTGATTCCAAGGAGTATATACAAAGTTTGAAAATAGTAATTTACAGGGAAAAGGGCTACGTTGAAACATAACGACCACTATCCTTCTACCAACTTTGAATTCGGGACATCCTGAGCTTCTGTCGAAGATGACCTTGACTGGAGTTTTCCTGACGGATGATGTAACTGCTGCTGCTGAGGGACTTTCCACTGTTGAACATAGTTACTTGCCATTATCCCTAATTTTTGGCTGGATTGTACTGTGATGTTTCCAATCCATCGGGATGATTTTTTTCATGTCTCTAACTTTTGCCTGGACCGCCCTTTCAGGTTTTCAATCCACTGAGACATTTTTTTTAGTTTAGGCAAAGTATTTCTTGACTACGTCAACATTCATGGGATAGGCAAATTCCTCTCTGTCCATGGTCGCAAGTCTCAAGGCGCCGCCTGAGAAAGCTTTCGTGACCACATAAGGGCCATCATAATTCGGGGTCCATTTGCCCTGAGAGTCAGTGAGAAACGATTGTATCTTCTTGAGCACGAGGTCTCCTTTTTTGAAGACACGAGGTCAGACCTTTTTGTCGAACACCTCCTTCATTCTCTGCTGATACAACTGACCGTGGCATAGTGCCGTGATTCTCTTTTCTTCGATCAGATTCAGCTCATCGTGTCGGCTTTGACACCATTCAGCTTCGGTGAGCTTAGCTTCCATCAATACCCGGATTAACGGGATCTCTACTTCTATGGGAAGCACTGCTTCCATGCCATACACTAGAGAGAAAGGAGTGGCCCCTGTTGAAGTGCGGACAGATGTGCGATAACCGTGCAGAGCAAAGGGTAGCATGTCGTGCCAGTCTTTGTAGGTTACAACCATCTTTTGAACGATCCTCTTGATGTTCTTGTTAGCCGCTTCTACCGCCCCGTGCATTTTAGGTCGTTACGGAGATGAGTTATGATGTTCGATCTTGAACTCTGCACACAACTCTTTCATCATCTTGTTGTTCAAGTTAGATCCATTATCAGTAATGATCTCGCTTGGAACACCATAACGGCAGATGATATTGTTTTTGATAAATCGGACCACCACTTGCCGGGTTAGATTGGCGAATGACGTTGCTTCGACCCACTTGGTGAAGTAGTCAATGGATACTAGGATGAACCGATGTTCGTTTGAAGCCTTGGGCTCAATCATGCCAATCATGTCGATTCCCCATATGGAAAATGGCCATGGGGAAGAGATAACTTTGGGATGTGATGGCGGTACATGAATTTTGTCGGAGTATATCTGACACTTGTGACCCCTCCTCATGTACTTGTAGCAGTCGGATTCCATGGTCAACCAATAGTACCCTGCTCTCAGAATTTTTCTCGCCATTGTGTGTCCGTTGGCATGAGTGCCAAAGGATCCTTCATGAATTTCTTTCATAAGCATGTCTGCTTCTGGTCTGTCGACGCATCGAAGCAAAACCATGTCGAAATTCCTCTTATAGAGAGTGTCACCGCTCAGGAAGAAGTTTCCAGCCAATCTTCTGAGGGTCTTTCTATCTTTTCTGAGTACCCCAGATGGGTACTCTTGTTTCTGAAGGAAGCATTTGATATCGTGATACCAAGGTTTGTCATCTATGACAGCTTCGATCATGAAGACGTAGGCGGGCCGTTCAAGGCGCATTATGTCGATCTTAGGTATGTCATTCCATTGACCTACACTAATCATGGAAGAGATAGTGGCTAATGCATCAGCCATGTGATTCTCCTCACGAGGGATGTGATGAAACTCGACTCTGTTGAAGAAAGGTAGCAACCTTCTTGCATAGTCTTTGTAACGAATCAATCCTGATTGGTATGTGTTCCAATCTCCTTTTATCTGATTGACAACCAGAGCTGAGTCGCCATATACGTCCAAGTTTTTGATCCTTAAGTTAATTGCTTCTTCGAGACCCATGATACAAGCTTCGTATTCGGCCTCGTTGTTCGTACATTTAAACGTATGTCTGGCGGTGAAAGGAATGTGGGTACCCTGAGGGGTAACAATGATTGCCCCAATTCTGTTTTCGTAATGATTAACTGCTCCGTCAAAGATAAGTCCCCATTGTGAACTTGGTTCTGGCCCTTCACTGGGTAGCGGTTCATTGCAGTCTTTCATCTTTAGATACATGACATCTTCGTCTGGGAAGTCAAACCCGATTGATTCTTGATTGTCAATCGGTTGATGAGCCAAATGATCGGCTAAAATACTTCCTTTAACGGCTTTCTGAGCGTGGCACTCGATGTCGTACTCTGATAACAACATCTGCCAACGGGCAGTTCTTCCCGTGAGAGCAGGTTTCTCGAAAACGTACTGGATTGGATCCATTCAGAGACCAACCAATTAGTATGATGAATCATGTATTGGCGAAGACGTTTGGCTGCCCAAGCCAAAGCGCAACAAGTTTTCTCAAGCATCGTGTACCGAGTCTCGCAGTCGGTGAATTTCTTGCTTAGATAGTAAATGGCAGACACTTTCCTTTTGGTTTCGTCTTGTTGGCCAAGTACACATCCCATTGAGTCCTCTAGAACTGTGAGGTAAATGATCAGTGGTCTTCCTTCCACTGGAGGTGATAGAATCGGAGGATTCAACAGATATTCCTTAATACTGTCGAAGGCAGTTTGGCAATCTTCTGACCAAACGCAAGCCTGGTTCTTTTTCATTAATTTGAAAATCGACGCACATCTCGCGGTCATAAGGAATATGAATCTGGAGATGTAGTTTAAACGTCCCAGGAATCCTCTGACTTGTTTTTCAGTTTTCGGAGAAGACATTTCTTGAATGGCCTTGACCTTGTCAGGATCAACCTCAATCCCTTTCTGGCTGACGATGAACCCTAGTAGTTTCCTTGAACGGACACCGAAGGTGCACTTGTTGGGATTCAAGCGGAGCTTGAATTTTTTTAAACATTCAAAGAATTTTGACAGATTTTCAACGTGCTCATTCTCTGTTTTTTATTTTGCAATCATATCATCAACATATACCTCGATTTCCTTATGTATCATGTCATGAAACAGAGTTGTCATGGCCCTTTGATAGGTTGCCCCGGCGTTCTTCAAACCGAATGGCATTATCTTGTAACAAAAGGTGCCCCATGAGGTAATGAACGAAGTTTTCTCCATGTCTTTTGGCGCCATTTTGATCTGGTCATAGCCCGAGAATCCATCCATGAAGGAGAAAACTTTAAACTTTGCTGTACTGTCTACCAGCATGTCAATGTGTGGTAAAGGAAAGTCGTCCTTTGGACTTGCCTTGTTCAGATCCCTGTAATCAACACACATTCTGACCTTTCCGTCCTTTTTGGGAACGGGTACGATGTTGGCTAACCATTGAGGATATTCAGACGTAGCGAGGAAACCCGCGTCAATCTATTTATGTACCTCCTCCTTGATTTTGATGGCCATATCCGGGTGAGTGCGTCTCAACCTTTGCTTTACTGGCAGACATTCCGATCTTAACGGTAAGTGATGTTCCACGATGCTGGTATCCCACCCTGGCATATCCTGGTAGGACCAAGCGAATACATCGGGAAATTCTCTGAGAAGCTTTATCAAACTCTCTTTGGCAGTTGGACTGAGCAGTGCCCCAATCCTGATTTCTTTTCTCTCTTGCTCTGAACCTAAGTTTACCGTTTCCAACGGTTCTTTGTGAGGTTCAATGGACCTTTCCTCTTGTCTGAGTAATCGGGAGATCTCTTCTGGAATTTTGTCATCATTTTCTTCTTCAGCCTCGAATATCGGGAACTCAAAGTTGGGAGAAGGCATCGGATCGTATGTTTCAACGGGGTTTAAAACAAGCAATCTGCATGACGTGATGATTCGTGTTTAGAAGAGATAGAGAAAATGCAAGTGTGTGCAGTGTTTTATTTTACTGCTTGTTTTTATTTGAATTGTTTTTTAGGATTACCATTTTCTGAAAAAGCAAAAAGAGAAAACAACAATTAATGCGTAAATTACAGAACAATGTTATTTTATTAATGAACAAGTCGATCCTTGAAACTACAACCCTATAAAACAAAACTCTGTCGCTTTGGCCAAAGCGAAGAGGGAAATTTACAGAAAGTGAGCCCTATCAAAACATCTGTTTCACCTGGGCAGGGTGAAAGGTTAAAGATGGCAATTACTTTGACTGATGAACGATCTTCGGAATCTCGACGGCAACCCATTAGCGGCGAACTCCTCGGTGAATCACAAAGTCTGGCACCTTCCTTGATTTGTCTTCAGAAATAACGCTGATTTCTGGTGGAGCAGGATCACTGGAATCTGTCTCCCAGGCAGAATTGTCGTTGGAGGATTCCTCTGTTACATTTTGCAGAGTAGTTATGCTCTCAACTGTATCTCCCCATCCAGTAGGCTGGATGTCTTCAAACCTGATACGAGAGCTTTCGGGCGCAGTGTACTTGACCATATAGTTGTATTTCCCACTTGGTTCTCCCAGAGTGTCCCAAACTTCTTTGGAACTGGAGGAGTCATCTCTCTCGATGACGTTAACCTCAGGAAAAGCATAGTTGATGAATTCAAGTCCTACGAACGTTGCGAATTCATCCTCATGTTGAGTAGTTTTCGAGTGACCTGAGTGTTGATCCCATGACATGGTGGGGACACAGGTATTCTGTTCAATGATGGTCAGCTGATTTTCATTACTCGGCTGACTTTCTTGCCCCAAGTCTCCTGGATAAGGTTGCCACATTGGCAGACCATCCATTGGGCCATAGTAATTATGGTCAAAGTTGTCTTTCATCAGAGTGTCTTCCTCTAATGAATTTGGCGGAGCACGGCATCCTTCCGGATCACAATCTCCATATATCATTTCAACGTCTGACCTTGGTATAAATCTCGGACTCTCTGTAGGAAATCAAAAAGGCGTAGGCACCTCTTCCTGAGACATATAACCGTCCTCATTCAAATAGGACTTCCATTCTTCATCCGTGTCAGAGGGATCTTCCTCATTGATAGCATGGACTGCTTGAGACACTGGGTGGAGGAAACCTCCACTGTGGAAGAAGTTTTGAAGGGAATGAAGACTTTCATCGTTGGCAGCTAACCGGGTACCGGTTGCAGAAAAACCAAGACCCTTCTTTGTTTTATTGTCAATAGGAATGACAAGCTGTCCCCATCCGATTGTACTGGTACTCTCGACAGCTTTGATAGCATCGTTGTATGAAGAAATGGAAGTTCCTCCTTGGAACTGATTGTCCTTGCTCACCGACAGTGCTTGGAACTGCGTTCCAATAACCTCCTCGGGTTCTATACCAGCAGATGATGACAAGTTGCTTACAAGCAAGGCTTGTTCTCCACAGACTGTGACAAGTTGATCGTTCTTGATGAACTTTAGCTTTTGGTGGAGGGTTGAAGTAACCGCTCCAGCCTGATGTATCTAAGGTCTTCCTAATAAGCAACTGTACGTTGCCCGGATGTCCATGACCTGGAAAGTGACTTGGAAAATGTGAGGACCAATAGTTATGGGAAGATCAACTTCGCCGATAACTATTTTTCTGGATCCGTCGAATGCTTTGACGACGACCTCGCTGACTCTCATCGGAGGGCCTTTGAATGATAATTGCTTCAAAGTAGACTTCGGCATAACATTCAGGGCTGACCCTGTATCTACCAGTACGCTGGCTAAAGCATCGTCCTGGCAGTTAACTGTAATGTTGAGTGCCATGTTATGACGGCGACCCTCTTCGGGTATTTCCTCATCACTAAATCCCAAATTATTGAAGGAAGTGATGTTAGAGACAATACTATCGAACTGTCTGATTGTTACATCCTGTTCCACAAAGGCTTGCTCCAAGACTTTCTGTTGAGCCTCCCTATGCGCTTCTGAACTGAGTAATGGTGATAATACCGAGATCTTTGAAGGAGTCTGTAACAGCTGATCGACAATGTTGTATTCACTTCTTTGGATGAGCTTCAGCATCTCATCATTATTTTCCAAAAGGTCAGGATTACTGGATTGACCGACTGATGGATCGGGAGCTTCTATCTGAAGTTCCTTTTCCTTGTTAGGTTCTCCAACTCCTCGGTTGAAGATTCGACCGCTCCGTGTTACACGACTGATGTCTGCAATATTCACGACGGAGGGTAATGGAATTTCCTTTCCATTTTCAACTGTCGTTGCACCGTATTTGTAAGGGATTGCCTTAGTTGATTCATACGGTAGTGGTCCTGGTAGATAGATGACTATGGGAGTCCCCTGATTTTTCTGACCATCGTAAGTAATCTCGATCCGTTCCCGGTTGGGAACTTTAGATTCGTCAAGTAGAGGGATGATGGCAAAAACATCCCTGGTCTGGTGACGACCAGAGATGGTGACAACATCCTCAACTTGATCGGCAAGGTAATTCGGCATCCAGTTGATGGGTCCAGAGCCCGGATATGGACGAATTTCTCCACGGTCCACCTGCCCCTGGAGAGCTGGTCGCACAAGGTAGCACCCTTGGTTACTTTCCGAACAGACGCTACAACGATCGTAATTGTGTGGTGGCACCTGGCCACGCCCACTTTGAATACAATGTAACTTCACTAGGTTAGCTTCCACAGATCGGACATCCTGACTCTGATGCCGAGTGGGGTTTCTATTACTGATACTAATCTGCTGAGTATCTTCATCCATATAAATTGGCATCCACCAATGATTTAACAAGTGTTGAAGTGCCTCCTGGACAAGGGTACAACCTCGATCGTTTTCGCAACCTACTTTATAGCTTTGATAATCGTGTGATATTAAGAATCCGAGTCGGACCTGTTCAGTATGTAACTCTACCAGGTTGGTATTCATCACGCGAATATCAATGATCTGAACCATGTTGATCTGATAAGGATTCCTATCATGGTAGTCTTGGATCCATCCAAGATCCATCTGACGCTGGAGGGCCTCTTGTATGAAAGAGCATCCCTGTTTATTTACCGAGCAAGTCAGACAGGAACTGTAATCGTGCCACGGCAGATTATGATACTGGCTTTGCCTTGAATGCATCGCCACCAGATTGACATTCATCGCACGAATGTTGTGGTTCTGAATGATTTAGAATTCGTGTAGACCATGTTAACTCCACGAACTCGGTGCTCTTGGATCCATCCGAGATCCATTTGTTCCTGTAGAGCTGCTTGCACTACAGAACATCCTTGGTTGTCTTTAGAGCAGATATCACACTGATGATAGTTATGAGGTGGCACATGGCCATATCCACTCTATCTACAATGCATCTTGACCAAATTGGTTTTCAACAAGAGTACACCGTGAATTTGATAGACATTGTTAGTCTCTCCTTCTATCAAATTGACTGCAGCCTTCTCGTGTTGAGGCAACGGGTTCGTGAGAACATTAGGATTCGTATCCTTGAAGGATAAGACCCCGCTCCTAACAAGTTTTTGCACGTCGGACTTGAAATTGAGACAAGTCTCTATGTTATGCCCTGAACCTCCTTGATGATAAGGGCATGTTTGATCCACCTTAAACCAAAAAGGCAGATTTTTCGGTACTGTAAGAGGAGATTTAGTCTGAATGTACCCTTTAGCCAGTAGTAATGGAAACAGTTCTGCGTACGTCACGGGTATAGGATCAAATCCTGGTGGCCGTGTTGTACGGTTGTTATTGCATGGAGGACGAGCCTGCTGAAGAGGCTGTTGTGTCCTTTGTTGATCAGGTTGGCTCTGCACAACCTGAGGTTGATACGTAGGAATAGACGCAGGGTTGATAGCAGGAGTCACAGCTGCTACCGGTTGATAACGTCGCCTTTGCTTTTCGAGAGAGATATTCCCAATATCCTGCTCTTGTTTCTTAGGGAGAGCACTACCGTATTTTTTAGTACCGCTCGTCGATCTAGTTTCTTTTACCAAACGTCCCTCTCGGACGGCTTCCTCAAGACGTACGCCCATGCCGACCATTTCGGTGAAATCACTGGGCGCACTGGCAACCATTCGGTCATAGTAAAATGAGCTTAAGGTCTTTAAGAAGATCTTTGTCATCTCTTTTTCCTCAAGAGGTGGACAAATTTGAGCGGCAATTTCACGCCACCTTTGAGCATACTACTTAAAGGTTTCCTTGTCCTTTTGCAACATCGATCTGAGTTGATCTCTGTCGGGTGCCATGTCCAAAAATACATTCATTCTGATAAAAAAATAACATAAGCAACAACAACAGCAACAGAACGACAACAACAACAACAGAACAACGAAAATGCTGACGACAAGAATGAACGGCAACAATAACAACGACGGAAAGAACAGTGTATGAAGCAAGAACAACAACCACAACGTACCTCTTCTTTTTGTTTTCGTCTTCTCCTTCACGAATGCAAGAATGAACGATGGCAATGGTGACTGCAACGGTTTCAGAACGACGGCAACGGTGACGGTAAAGGTTTCAGAACGACGGCAATGAAAGCAAGGGTTTTAGAAAGCATGCAAGAACGATTGAACGCAAGGGTTTCAGCAGAAAGAAACGGTCGAGAGCCTAAAATGAAAAGAAGTTTCTGAAAATGATATGAAATGTATTTTATATTTTAATTCATAAATGACCTTAGAGGGCGCTTTTCAAAAAGCGCTTTCTTAACTGCTACCTATGAGAGCGCTTTCCTTAGAAAGCGCTTTCTAAAGTGAGGAGAATTTAAGACCTATAGCAGCGCTTTCAGAAAGCGCATTCTAAAGTGAGGAGAATTTAAGACCTATAGCAGCGCTTTTTGAAAGCGCATTCTAAGGTTAACCTATAAGAGCGCTTTTCAAAAAGCGCTTTCTAAAGTGGCTTCCATTTAGGGCATTTAACAGCGCTTTTAAAAAACGCTCTCTAAAGGCTGTCTTTTACAGCGCTTTTTTGAGCGAAATTTTTTAAAGACCTATAGCAGCGCTTTGTCCAAAAAGCCCTGTCTTTGGTGCGATGTGAAAAGCCAATTTTGGCGTAGTGACTGGGTATTGTATTTGATAGAAATGATTAAACATGAATGATTGGGAAGTGGACATGATCCAATCCATTGGTTTTGGGTTCCCCTGCAAGATAATCGATTATTTAGGCCTGATATTTGAAGAAGAAATGAATTTTTCACTGCAACAATCGATTGGTTTCCGGCCACAATCGATTGGTCCCTATAACATTTTGAGAAAATGGATTATAAGGAGTTACACTAATCGATTGGTTTAGTGTGTACTTTTTGTGAAAATATGGGCAGCGAGTAAAACCAATCGATTGGCTCCCCTTAGCAATCGGCTGACCTATGTTGTTTTTCTTCATGTCGTGATTTGAATGATTCTTAGGGTACTAAAACAACTTCTAAACACCTACCATGTTATATATGCATTAAATTAACAATAATTAAGTAAAATTCATGATGAACAATGTGATTCAACCTAGGGCCTTGATTAGGTTAAAAGATTAAATACATAACTTAGACTATAAGAATAACTTAGACATCGATGCTTGTATAAAATGGTACCTCATTGTGTATCATGGACCTATAATCGCCACACATAGGAATAATAGGCCTTGTATGGAACATATGGTAATGATGTGAATATTGGTGAATGATGTCACATAGTGATTGATGAATTCAATCATGTTTTGTGTAACTAATCACGTATTCAGTTATTTTTCCCTTGAATGTGCACATAACCTTTTTGAGATGCGTATGTAATGTAAAAGCTGGGATGTGGAACCAATGATTCGTGCCTTGATTGGGTTTGAGTCCAAACTATGGTTGAGCCATGAGGGAGACGTGGACACCTAAGTGGGTTCGAGTCCAATATAGTGAAAGATACTGAAAGTGGGTTCGAGTTCCATACATGTCATGATTCTTGAAGTGGGTTTGAGTCCCATGGAGAACCCGATATCTACATGAAAATCGAATCATACAAGCATATGTGAACCAATCCTTGCCCTAGATGTAGGTCCAGTCGGGAATAAATGTTTCGTGAATCTGAATAGTGATTGGTTGAGTTATATGAACTCAAGTTACATGTTTCCATACAATGTGAGAACTCCCCGTTACTTAAGCCTTGTTCCCCTTTTTTGACTTAAGTTAATAATCGATTAAAACTCCTGTAGAGCAGGGGGGACCCATAAGATAGGGAACCCACTGAGATTATTATCTCACCCCATGATTGATGTTTTTTTTCCAGGAAGTTCTGTAGAAGTTAAGGGCATGGACAAGATGGTTTGATGTCCTTGACTACTTGATATTTTTGGATGGCATTCCTTTGTGAAGATATCTATATTGCAATCATTTAGAGAATGATCTAGTTCTTAGTTTTATTTTAGGCACCTTTGTATATAATGTGTCGTAGTTGTAGCTTATATTTTGGCATGTATATATGTATATTGTTGCTGATATGCTCATATGTATTTAAGAACCAGAATTACACTATAGATAATATGTATTCTAGACATATATTATATGTGGGTGTTCCATATTATATAATTATTGAAATATTTATACAATGTATAAAATATAATATTTAGTATGTCACTTTTGATTGTTTGATTTTTTATATTGTATAATTAAATAATACAAGATATTTAGTAAGTCACTTTTATTAAATTTGTTATTAAATACAATGTATTATATAATATTTATACACTATATACTATGTAATATTTAGTCAATTACTTTTAATTCTTTGATTTTTTTTCATATAGTATAATTAAACAATACATCATATTTAGTTAGTCAGTTTTACTAAATATGTTATTAAATACATTGTGCTATTTAAATATTTATACAGTGTATACAATGTAATATTTAATAAGTTACTTTTAATTCTTTAATTTTTTATATTGTATAATTAAACCATATATCATATTTTGTAAGTCAATTTTACTAAGTCTGTTATTTTATACATTGTACTATTAAAAATATTTATACAATGAATACAGTGTAATATTTAATAAGGTGCTTTTTATTCTTTGATTTTTTTATATTGTATAACTAAGTAATCCATCATATTAAGTAAGTTACTTTTACTAAATATGTTATTATATACAATGTATTATTTAAATATTTATTTAAAGTATACAGTGTAATACTTAGAAAGTTATTTTTATTTCTATGATTTATTAAATATTTTATAATTAAATAATACTGGATATTTAGAAGTCACTTTTACTATATATGTTATGAAATTCAATGTATGATTTATATATTTATACAATGTATACTATGTATATTTAGTAAATTATTTTTAATTCTTTCATTTTTTTATAATGTATAATTAAATAATATATTATATTTAGTAAGTCACTTTTACTAAATATGCTATTGATTATAATGTATTAATTAAATATTTATACAATGTATACAACCTAACATTTAGTAATTTACTTTTAATTCTTTGATTCCTTTTATATCGTATACAATGTATTATTTAATTAAAACAAAGTATTAAATTAAATAGTTAAAGTATTTCGCTTTTACTAAATATGTTATTCAATACAGATGCATATATTGAGAGTTAATTAATTTTCTATAAGAATAAATATACTACAAATGATTAATCTTGCGCAATATATTGAGTGATGCCCACAGGTCACTACACCATCGAACTAGCGCCCTTGTTGTTAATCAACTTTCTTCATGTATGTCATTGATTCCATCCATGGATTCAAAAAACACATCACCATCATTTCCATCTCCTCTTCCTCTAGAACCCAACAAGAACACTAATCTTTCATTCATAGATTCCTCATCAACAATTCCTACCAATAGTTATGGTAGTCATGCTCCAGGAATAAGGAAGGCGATGAAAATTCTTGAAGCTCAATTTTCTCATTCAAATATATCATCATCACCATCAGTTAACAATAAAGAGCATTACAACTACAACACGAAGATTAATGTTTTTAATGATGTTAATCATCCTGATCTCCTCATTGCAAGATCATCACAGCCACTTGAGCCATACTCCGATCCAGCAGGTATCGTTACTACTGATGGTAATGCTTCTGTCGGTGTTCATTTCAAGAAGAAGAAAGTTGATGATGGTAGAACCCACAGCCTTCCACACAAGAAATATGGACCTTACACGTGTCCAAAATGCTACCAAGTGTTGGCTACTTCGCAGAAATTTGCAAGTCACATGACATCAAATCACTACAAGTTTGATAGTCCAGAAGAAAGAAAAAAGAGATACTTATCCAGAATCAATAAAAAACCAGATCACCAAACTCATAAAACCGATAACGGACAAACTACTTTAGTTCCTTTTGTTCCATCTACTAATCAACTGTTAGTTAATAATAATATTAGCTGCCTATTATCTTAGTCAAGAAGCAAGATACTAGCTACCTATTATCTTAGTCAAGAAGCAAGATATTTGCTACCTATTATCTTAGTCAAGAAGCAAGATACTAGCCACCTATTATCTTAGTCAAGAAGCAAGATATTAGCCACCTATTATCTTGATCAAGAAGCAAAGTGCATGCATGAGTAACACTTGGTGATTTGCATGGAAGGCACCTTTAGCTTACTTTTCCTATAAATAGGACCATAAGCAAAGCATTCTATTCATTCCAACATTGAGAGAAAAATATATAACAACCTTGAGAGAGTTTCAAGAGAATTAGAGAGATTTCTAGTTAGTGAAATTCTTGGGTGTAATTGGGATTTTGGGTAGTGAGAGATTGTGAGTGTTTGTAAACACTTTGTGTAAATTTCCCTTTTCAATAAAAACATCTGCAGCAGCCCGGAGATGTAGGCATACTTGGCCGAACTCCGTTATCAATTTTTGTGTTTCATTATTCCGCATTTATCACTTCTCATTAATCTGACTTTGGGAAAATTAGACGAAGTTTCCTAACAACTGGTATCAAAGCAAGTCAGGTTCAAGTGGAAGTGATGGCCGCAGACGAAGGAAAGGTGAAAATTGAAAAGTTCGATGGTGTTGACTTCAGCTTTTGGAAGATGCAAATAGAGGATTATCTGTATCAGAAAAAGCTTTACCAACCTCTCACAGGAAAGAAACCAAATGACATGAAAGATGATGAGTGGAAGCTCCTCGACAGACAAGCTCTCGGTTTTATTCGATTGTCGTTGTGTCGTAACGTTGCATTTAATATTGCAAAGGAAAAGACCACCGTGAGTCTTATGGCGGCTCTTACTAGCATGTATGAAAAGCCATCAGCATCAAATAAAGTTCATTTGATGAGGCGGTTGTTTACGTTACGGATGGGAGAAGGCGCTTCAGCTACTCAACATCTCAATGAACTCAACATCGTCATAACCCAGTTGAGTTCAGTTGGAATCGAGTTTGATGATGAGGTACGAGCATTAATACTTTTGTCTTCCCTACCAGATAGTTGGAGTGCTACTGTCACCGCCGTGAGTAGCTCGTCAGGAAGTACAAAGTTGAAGTTTAATGATGTTCGTGATCTGGTTCTCAGTGAAGAGATCCGACGAAGAGAGTTGGGTGAATCTTCATCCTCTTCATTGTTGCATACAGAGTCAAGAGGAAGAAATTCAACCAGAGGAAATGGACGCGGTAAATCAAAGGACAGGCGGTCCAAATCCAGAAATCATCGTAGTTCCTATAACTCGAAAACTATCGAGTGTTGGAATTGCGGAAAGACGGGACACTTCAAAAATCAATGCAAGAGTCCACCAAAGAACAAGGAAGCGAAGGACGAGGCCAACGTTGCTTCTAGCCCAGGAGAAGATGATGCTTTAATATGCTCTCTAGAAAGTAAGGAAGAGTCTTGGGTGTTAGATTCTGGAGCATCTTTTCATGCTACTTCACAGAAAAAATTCTTCGAGAATTATGTCCCTGGTAACCTTGGTAAAGGTTATCTTGGTAATGAGCAATCTTGTGAGATTGTAGGCAAAGGTGAAGTGAAGATTAAGTTGAGTGGGTCTGTTTGGGAATTGAAAAATGTCAGACATATTCCCGACCTAACAAAGAACTTAATCTCGGTAGGCCAGTTGGCTAGTGACGGATACACAACAGTATTCCAGGGTGATGATTGGAAGATTTCAAAGGGTGCAATGATGATCGCTCGCGGTAAAAAGAGTGGTACTCTTTACAAGACAGCGGGAACATGTCATTTAATTGCAATTGCAGCAAATGAAAATCCCAATCTATGGCACCAGAGATTAGGCCATATGAGTGAAAAAGGGATGAAGATTATGCACTCAAAAGGAAAACTTCCAAGTCTCCGGTCAATAGAAATTGACATATGCGAAGACTGCATATTTGGAAAGCAGAAAAGAGTCAGCTTTCAGACAAGTGGAAGAACCCCAAAGAAAGATAAACTCAAACTTGTACACTCTGATGTTTGGGGTCCAACAACCGTCTCATCCATTGGTGGGAAGAATTACTTCGTGACTTTTATCGATGATCACTCTAGAAAGGTATACACATACTTTCTAAAACATAAGTCAGAAGTATTTGAGGCTTTTAAGAAGTGGAAAGCCATGGTAGAAAATGAGACAGGCTTGAAGATCAAAAAGCTCAGAACCGACAATGGTGGTGAATACGAAGACACAAAATTCAAGAAGTTTTGCTATGAGTACGGTATCAGAATGGAGAGAACCGTGCCTGGTACGCCTCAACACAATGGTGTAGCTGAGCGTATGAATCGGACGTTGACAGAACGAGCCAGAAGCTTACGTATGCAGTCAGGCCTACCAAAGCAATTCTGGGCAGAAGCAGTCAACACAGCAACCTACTTGATCAACCGAGGTCCATCGGTACCATTGGAGCATAAAATACCAGAAGAGGTATGGAGTGGAAAGGAGGTCAAACTCTCACATCTTAGAGTTTTCGGGTGTGTAGCATATGTGCATATTAGTGATCAAGGTAGAAATAAACTTGATCCTAAATCTAAGAAGTGCACTTTCATCGGTTATGGTGAGGATGAGTTTGGATACCGTCTTTGGGATGATGAAAACAAAAAGATGATCCGCAGTAGAGATGTGATATTCAATGAAAGAGTGATGTACAAGGATAGGCATAACACAACCACTAGAGATTCAGAAGCTCGTGAGCCTGTGTATGCAGACTTAGATGATGTTCCTGAAATTCCTCAATCTGAGGAACTATCTGAATCAAGCAGCGGAGAACGTTCTCCTTCATTGAGAAGGTCTATTCGATCACATGTTCCTAACAAGAGGTTAGCAGATTATGTTTTGTTAACAGATGAAGGAGAGCCTGAAGACTATGCAGAGGCATGTCAAACTGCAGATGCTAGCAAGTGGGAGTTTTCCATGAAAGACGAGATGAAGTCTTTAATCTCAAATCAAACATGGGAACTAGTTGAGTTACCTATGGGAAAAAGGGCACTTAACAACAAATGGGTGTATAGAGTAAAGGAGGACCATGATGGTTCCAAGAGATACAAAGCTTGACTAGTGGTCAAGGGATTCCAGCAAAAGGAAGGAGTTGATTACACAGAAATTTTTGCCTCGGTTGTGAAACTCAATACTATCAGGACAGTGTTAAGTATTACTGCCAGTGAAGAGCTCTTTCTTGAGCAATTAGATGTGAAGACTGCATTTCTTCATGGAGAATTAGACGAGGAGATATACATGCACCAACCTGAAGGATTCTCAGAAAAAGGTAAGGAGAACAAAGTGTGTAGATTAATGAAGAGTTTGTATGGCCTGAAACAAGCTCCAAGGCAGTGGTACAAAAGGTTTGAAAGCTTCATGCACAAGGAAGGTTTCCAGAAGTGCAATGCCAACCATTGTTGCTTCTTCAAGAGATATAACTCTAGTTATATCATTTTGCTACTTTATGTCGATGACATGTTAGTGGCAGGTTCAAATATAGACGAGATTAGAAACTTGAAGATGCAGTTGTCAAAAGAATTTGACATGAAGGACTTGGGTCCTGCAAAGAAGATCCTTGGAATGCAAATCACGAGAGATAAGAAAAAAGGAGTTTTAAAATTATCTCAGGCAGAGTATATCAACCGTGTCTTGCAAAGATTCAACATGATCAACGCAAAACCAGTCAGCACACCTTTGGCAAATCATTTTCGCTTATCCAAGGAACAATCACCTCAGACCGAGGAGGAGAAAGAACTCATGGCTATGATTCCATATGCCTCAGCAATAGGAAGTCTTATGTATGCAATGGTCTGTACGAGGCCAGACATTGGCCATGCAGTGGGAGTTGTTAGCAGGTTTATGTCAAATCCAGGTAAAGCTCATTGGGAAGCAGTTAAGTGGATTTTGAGGTATCTACAAGGCACCACAAAGAAGTGCTTGTATTTCAGTAAAGGAGAAATTAAAGTACAAGGATATGTAGATGCAGACTTTGCAGGTGAGGTCGATCACCGAAGAAGTACCACTAGTTACGTATTCACTGTCGGTACTACAGCAGTTAGTTGGATGTCGCGGATACAAAAAAATATTGCTATGTCCACTACAGAGGCTGAATATGTAGCAATAACTGAAGCTAGCAAAGAGTTGATATGGCTTCAAGGGTTGTTGACAGAGTTGGGTTTCATTCAGAAGCAAAGTGTCTTACATAGTGACAATCAAAGTGCAATACATCTTGCAAAGAATTCAGTATTTCACTCAAGAACAAAGCACATTGATCTTCGTTATCACTTCATCAGATCTCTTCTTGAGGATGAGGTATTAACATTGAAGAAGATTGAAGGAAGAAAGAATCCAGCAGACATGTTGACAAAGGTGGTAACCATTGACAAACTGAAGTTGTGCTCAACTTCAGTAGGCCTGCTAGAGTAACAGACCAGGGAAGGCTGCTGCATGATTGATGTGTGAAGACCGATTGAAATCAGTCTTCAAGTGGGAGATTGTTAGTTAATAATAATATTAGCTGCCTATTATCTTAGTCAAGAAGCAAGATACTAGCTACCTATTATCTTAGTCAAGAAGCAAGATATTAGCTACCTATTATCTTAGTCAAGAAGCAAGATACTAGCCACCTATTATCTTAGTCAAGAAGCAAAGTGCATGCATGAGTAACACTTGGTGATTTGCATGGAAGGCACCTTTAGCTTACTTTTCCTATAAATAGGACCATAAGCAAAGCATTCTATTCATTCCAACATTGAGAGAAAAATATATAACAACCTTGAGAGAGTTTCAAGAGAATTAGAGAGATTTCTAGTTAGTGAAATTCTTGGGTGTAATTGGGATTTTGGGTAGTGAGAGATTGTGAGTGTTTGTAAACACTTTGTGTAAATTTCCCTTTTCAATAAAAACATCTGCAGCAGCCCGGAGACGTAGGCATACTTGGCCAAACTCCGTTATCAATTTTTGTGTTTTATTATTCCGCATTTATCACTTCTCATTAATCTGACTTTGGGAAAATTAGACGAAGTTTCCTAACATCAACCGCATGCATGATGTTTCTGTTGTCAATAACGGTCAAACTTCTTAGTCAGGATAATACCTACGTACTGTTGGATTTTTTTATGCATTCTTTGAGTTTTTTTAGTGTGTTCTTTCATTTGGTCTTTAATTTCGAGTCTAATTTGTCTTGTTCTAGTGTATAAGATTTAAATATCATGTACCCATGTACCAACACAATTATTTGATTGATAAGTTTTTCCCATCTTGCTATAAGTTTATATATCATATGATTCAAGTGGCATGTGTTTTACGTACATTAGATTGTATGTGATCCACTAGGATTTTCACTTCCATTTCTTTATTATTTTGACTTTGATAAATATATATTCTGTAATGTCTCAAGAAAGAATTTGAATTTGCCACAATCAAAATGAATAGGAGTTATACCAAGCTATCAAATGATACCATTAACAAGACAACTATCTCAAAATAGTTTCATTTTTTTAACTTCTTATTGAAAATAATTACTTTAATTACTATTAGCTTTGAACACAAAATACAAGCTTTATCTACTATCAGCTTTATCTACGATTGGTACAAATTTCCGTTCGACTTCTTATAATTGTACTTTTGGTTTGAAGATTTCCTTAATCTCTCTTATTGAATTGCTTATAAAAAAATAAAAAAAAATTACATATTACAGAAAATAACGGTGCTACAACACTACTATAGCCAATATTTCAAAATAATTTTTACTAAACAAATTATTGCAGAATAATAACAATGTGTATTGCCTTGAATGTGATATTGGATGATTGATTCTTGTAGAGATGTTATGGGTAGAAATAATAAGTAAATGTGGACCACTCCTTACTCGACTCGACTTTATTTTCTACCCCCCTCTCCCTCCTCCCTGGTGGCTACACACGCGCGCACATACATATTTTATGATTTTTCTGCAATCTTATATCTATTGTAGGGTTTTATTTTAAAAGGTGCCAGTGCAACAAAATATAAACAAGAGAGATAATGTACATATGTTTAATCATTTTTTGATGGAGTTGGAAAGTTATCTCCATCACTTTATTGAATTTATGAATATAGCTGCTGATGTATTCTAAATAAGCTTTTATAAATTAAGGGAAGCCTCGCATAGGAAATGCCACATAACTTGAGGGAAGCTCTCCATAGTAGCATAAAAAAAAAGTGTCATCAGATAGGAACATGAGGATTTCAGCACGTACAGGTCCTATGAAAAATGCTATGCAATGCTATCCGAGATTAACAATATTGGTATCTAAAACTTTATTATTTTAAATTTAAAAAACCTTTATTTTAAAATTTGTTTTATGTCTGGATAACTGTTAGTTATACTTGTACCTTCAATCTGTTTCTAAGAGTCTATTATTATTATTATTATTATTATTATTATTATTATTATTATGCTTACACTCAATTTTTATACACCGCATCTATACCTTAACTTTTTCACAACATTTAAACATTGACACAAAAACCAAGACAAAAAAATTATTAAAAAAACAAATGTATAGGTAAGAGTATATAAATACGGTATTGGTATAAATTTTTTTGTTGTCCTTCTAATATTTCACTACTATTATTATTATTATTATTATTATTATTATTATTATTATTTGTCTAGCGTTATTCATATTTGATTTCTTTATATACATAATAACTAAATTAAAATGATCAAAAGGAATACCATGAATCAAAAGGAGTATCCTACAAAATAACATTATCGAAAAAGAAAATTAAAAAGTTTTTCAATTTTTTTAAAAAAGAAAATAGAACTATAGATATAAGAAGAACAAAAAAAGTCTCGAGTACAAATACAAGAAAATGTGAAGCGACACAAGAAGTAACCAAAGACACCACAAACTGAAACAACCAAACATGTTTATGAACTTATGTTGAGTGTTTCCCCTCAATCAATTGCTATGTATGAATCGTGTATATGAACTTATGTAGAGTGTATAGGAAATAAAAGTAATAACAGAGAAAAATTATTAACATAAAATATTAAAAACATAGAAAAACTGTAATAACATAGAAAAAATTTTAACACAGAAAAATCATTAATATATAAAATTTTAAAAATAAGGAAAGAATAACCGAAAAATTATTAAGATAGAAAATTTATTAACATAGGAAAATTAAAAAAAAAAAGTATTGATATAGAAAAATTATTAACATAAAATATTATTAACATAGAAAAATTGAAAAAAATGCAATAACATAGGAAAATAATTAACACGGAAAAATCATTAAAATATAAGATTTTAAAATAAGGAAAGTAATAACAGAAAAATTATTAACATTGGAAAATTATTAACACTGAAAAATCATTAATATATAAAAATTTAAAATAAGGAAAGTAATAAAAGAAAAATTATTAATATAGAAATTTTATTAACATAGAAAAATTAAAAATGGAAAGTAATAACCTGGAAAAATTATTAACATAAAAAAATTATTACCATAGGAAAATTTAGAAAAAGGAAATTAATAAAAAAAAAAAAGTAGATGATAGAATATAACAAAAAAAATACAATGTTTCTTTGTATTTGAAAGCTTTAAATTTATCTTAATTAATATAATATTTGAATGATTTCGTTTAATTATGATTTGCTCAACACTTAAAGTTATTAAAAAAATTAAAAAATAAAATGTTATACTAAAATTGATGGATTAGTGTGCTTAACGTCTATAATTAGGCTATAATGGCATTAATTAGCGATTTTGATTTAAAGCTAAGGGAAAAGATGAAGTTTTTCCACTTCCTTATTAAAAGCCAAATGAAGGAATTTCTCTCATTTTTCTCATCACTTCAGAGAGAGAGAGAGGGGCTGAAGATTCTCTAATTAAAAACCAAGGCTCACTAATGTCAGGCTAAAAAGGCTAACCTAAAGCATAAAATAAAAGTTAAGGAAGAAAAGATCTAACCAAGATATAAGCCTTTGACATAAACAAGCTAAAACTCCCATTCTTTGAACTTAAGCACCAAGATAAGCTAATATACAATAATAACCAAGCATCAGACGTAAACGTGGTATACAAGTGAAGTCTTCACAAGAGGTCAACTCAAGATCAAAGTGACAAATAAGATCCAAGGTCTCAAGTCATAACTCCAAAGCATACTGCAAAGATCCTAATTCTAAGTCCATCATCCATGAGCAAGCGATAGTAACCAAATAGTCCAAAGAACATTAAGAGTCTTTTAAGTGTTTAAGCATTTATTAATGTCTTAAAAAGAAAAAAAAGCCCAAATGGACAAAAAGAAAAAATGTAATAAACATAAACAAGATGATAATATGATATGAAATGATAATGATAAAAATAAAAAGCATAAAAAATAAAAAACATAAAGATAAAGAGCATAAAGGTAAAAGAGCATAAAAATAAAAGTGTATAAAGTAAAATTTAGTACAATTAAAGTTAGTGTTAGTGTTAATGAATAACATATTTTATCATTCAAAGTAGATTACTTAACTAATCAACCCAACAAGTGTGAGAACTTTGCATTATCCTTTGAGAAGGGCTACAACATGGGTAAAATCAACAAGTATGCCTCAAGCTCTCTTAGGTGGAAAAGAATCCACACAATCTGGAGATAAGAGATTTATACTTCTAAACTAAAAATAACTCATATCTAAAATTGGACCAATATGATCACTTTCCGATTAGAGACAAATTTAGCGCTATGTTAAGCAATCGTAGCACAATCTATAAGGAAGATCATAATATGGGAGGTCGGTGAATAGCAATTTATGTATCATACATGTTAGAGATATGATATAAATATTATACTCCTAAAACATGTACCACAATTCAAAACAAGGTGGATCAAGACCTAAGTCAAGAAAAGATGGATCAATTGCATCAATCAACCTCTCATGATACTTTGGACAAACTTATGCATCAATCTAAAGTACCTCATTTAATCAAATGATCAATCAAATGGTAGATTTGAAATGATGAAAGTTCATCAAGCACCACTCAACATCTCGTGAACAAGACGGTCTACACATCTTACAATTGATCCAAAGAAATGGTGAAAAAGAAAAACAAAGGGATGAAGAAGAGAGGATCAAGCAAGATCAATCATGCATTTTGTTGGATTAGGGTTTTTACCCCATCAACACCCAAATCCATTGAGTTTGATGAGACTTATGATCAAATCAACCAAGATCCAAGGCTAATAGAAGTCAACACAAGTCAAACCAATATAAAATGCAATAATATAAATTAAAATCCACTAAAATGATTTTTAAAATTAATTTAAAAAAAAAAACAAGGATGAAAATTTAAATAATTCATCAAATTAAATGAAAAATGATCATGAAAAATCACGCAAGTCAGAAACAAGTCAAGAATGCTATGTAAAATTTTTGAGAATTTTTTAATGCATAAAAATATTTTTAAACTAATTAAAATACTAAAAAAAAAAAGAGAAAAATCATGAAAAAATAGAAAATAATTAAAATAAAATATGAAAATTTTAAAATCAGAAAGAGATAATTAAAAGAGAAGCTTAAAAATTAATTTAGTATTTTTTTGATTAAAAAAGAAATTACTATGAATTTTCAAAGAAAATGCAATTTGAAAGATGATTGAGTTCGCCTCTTCAAAGCAAACTCAATCTCACTCTTCATTTTAATTTATTGAAAGGGAGAAGAGAGAATTTCAGAGAAAACACAATGAAATGAAAAACACGAAAACAAAAATTAAATGATGAACCTGAACAATCAACATCAACTAGGTTAGGGGAAACATTCAGCCAACAAAGGAATACATTGTGGTAACTTGTTTGATTGAAAATGGAGCTTCAAACTACCTTGTCCAGAAACGATCGGAGGAGCTCTAAAATTGGATTTGGTTGGAGTTATTCAAAGATTCTTTGAGCTTGATTCTTGTTGCAGAAGCTTTAGAGGAACACGATAGAGCTAATGGATTCAAGAAATTGAGTTGAAAGTGGCAGGAAATAAAAAAACGATAGCTCACTTTTTTGCAGAAAATTTATAGGTGGAGCAGAGGTTTTTTAGATCTCAAAAGCTTGCAAATGAAGGTACCAAGGCTCTCTATTTATATTTGAAGATGATGGAATGCTGAGAGAGGTGAATTTAGTGAAAATTGAGTGAATTCGTAGTGTGAAGAAAAGGTGAAAATTGAGTTCCACCGCACCGGAGCGACGGAGCTCCGAAGATATCCTATCTTGATCGAAATTCCCCGTATATATTGAATACGTAATTAGATTCGTGTGAAAGTGTCTCAATCAACCGAATTAATACCGCAGATTTATGTCGAAACTTCCAATACCTTTAAATTCGGGGAAGCAGTGCTTCAATTCCTGTTCCTCTCTCTTCTACTGCTCTTGAATGTTGCTGTTGTGGTTGAAATGTGATGAATAGAATTGAATTTGAATTGATTTGAAAGTTTTTTAGAAGCTTTTGGTTTGGAGCTTTAGTAGAGGTTTTGGAACTTAAAGAAGAAGACGAACCCATGAGAGGGTGACTATATTACCACGGTCTTATGTTTTATCCGTGATTATATCTTACCAAAATTTTCATAAGTAAATAAAAAAAATTTCTAACGTCTGTATATCTTTAGGTAACGGGGCTGAAACTTTGTTCTGGTATTCTATTTGGGCTGCTGATTCCCCTCAAAGATATTTTTCCCAATTTGTTCCTTTTTGCTGTCGGAACTCTTTGTTCTATCGCTAGCTTAGGGTCGTGGATTGGTAACGAGTGGGTTTGGAATATCACTTTTTCTGCTTTCCCAGAGGGTTCGGTGATGGAAAGGGAGGAAGAAGACTTGAGGTATTTACTGCAATCTGTTGCCCCTAGCAGTGGAGAGGATATACATAAATGGGCTTCTAAAAAATTCAGTGGTACTGAAGAATGCAGAGGTTTCTCAGTTAAAGGATGCTACGATTTGTTATGGTCCTCTAGAAATGATTCTGTTACCGCAAATGAGTCTTCTGCAGTTATGAGTAAAGTATGGCGATCAAAACTTCCTTTGAAGATCAAGATATTCATGTGGAGATTTGCTAGGGATAGACTCCCAACTATGGATCAACTAGCGAAACGTGGCTTTCTCGGAAGTGTCGGGGCACTGTCATGTGTTGAGTGTGGGAGTGAGGTTGAATCTCTTAACCACATTATTTTTTAATGTCCTAAATCGTTGGCTGTGTGGAAAGGAATGAAGGCTTGGATGGGCATTGCCACTTGTAATTCTGATAGCTGGACTGTCTCTGCTAATGCATACTCAGTCGCGGTTCTGAAAGAGTCCGGAAGCAGCGCTGGTATCATGATCTGGTGTGTTGTAGCATGGTATATCTGGTACAGCAGAAATGCTAGACGTTTTGAGTCGAAAGGTTTATCTGTTCATGATATTTTAAACTCTATAAAATATTTTAGTTGGAAGTGGTGTATTAATCTTAGGAACAACAGGTTTATAGCATTCTACGATTGGTTCACAGTCCCTATTCTATGTTGTAAAAGGAACTAGTGTTGTTGTTGTTGTAGGGATTCTGCACCCCTTGTGCAGGCTTTGTTATTCAATTATCACTTGCTTTTAAAAAAAAAAGAAAAAAAAGAAATTATCGCATGTTAATTAAAACATATCATCACGGTGAAAGCCTAGCCGTAGTAGAATTAGTATTACCAAAGGTGTATTTCGTAATAGTGCATGAATAATAATTTTTCCCATCTTGCTATTAGTTTATATAAAATGTAAATTATTTAGTTGATTCAGGTCAAAGCGTTTTGCATTAGATTGTACGAGATCTATTAGGATATTTCCTTTCATATATTTATTATTTTGACTTTGATTACTATATATTTTGCATTGTCTTGCCTCACGTAAGAGTTTTAGTCTGCCAAAGTTAAATGAATAGGAGATATATCAAGCTATCAACTAATATAATTAAAAGACAACACTCATTTTTAAATTCAGTTTTCAAGTTCATAACAGTTTCATGTTTTCAATATCTTATTGAAAAAAATTATTTGAAAAATTCAAATGTTAAAAACAAAATGCAAGCTTCTATTTTTATCTACTACATTCTTGATAATTACGTTTAAAATCATTACAGGAACGTACAATTTAAATGTTGTCAATTACATATCCATGATTGTGAGATGTTTTTAACACTATAGTTTCTACCCTCTCTTCCTTTTCGCTGCACACATAAGCATGTGTGCGCACATACACACATGCATTCTCTTTTTGATTTTTTTGTTTGCAAATTTATATGTATTGTCGGGTTTTATTAGAGAGGAGTAGGCTTGTTTATGATACAGTTTATAGAGAAAAGCGTACCGAACAGAACCAAACCACAATAAAAATTTACTCGATTTGAACCGAACTGTTTCAATTTATTTAGAACCGAAACGAACCAAAGTCATTGGTTTGGTATACCATTTAGAAATTTCGAACCGTTAGAAGACAATTTTTTCAAACCGAACCATTTATTAAAGAACAGAACCATTAAACTATTTTTCAAAATTTTAAAATAATAAAAATTAAAACTTGTTTTTAGTATTTTTAATTTTCAGTTTCGGTTCAGTTCGGTTACAATTTCGGTTCGGTTCGGTTTCAGTTCGGTACGGTTCTATAACTGTTTCGTGCAATATGGTTTGGTTCACTGACTAAACATAACAGTTTGATTATTTTAACTTCAATTCGGTTTAGTTTGGCGGTTTGGTTCGTCGTTTTTTTAACAACCCTAGAGAGGAGCCATATTAGGAAAAGATAAACAAGAGAGTTAATGTACATATCATTAACCATTCTTTGTTGGAAGTTATTTACAGAACTTTATTAAATTTATGTATATTACTGCTAATGTATTATGTATTTTTATACAACTAGAAAGAAAAAGCAGAGGCTGAAGAAGCTCTTATAAATGTTCTACCAGCTCAACCTTAGAAAACATTGAGATTAAGAGGACAAGAGAACCATTCCTCTTTCTTAGCTCCTTCCCCAATAAACAAGCCTCGCATAGGAAACACCACAACACTTGCGAGAGGCTCTACATAATAACATAAAAAAAGAAATAAAATTTCTTAACACACCATATAAGTTTTTTAGGCACCTTGTGTGCCTACAAAAATACCCCTCTAATCCGGATGTGCAAATCCGGGCGCACTTTTTTTTTTAATTTTTCAGTTTTTTCCGGATGTGCACATCCGGTAAAAATTTGCATTTGCAAATACGGAATCAAACCAGATGCAGAATACGAAAAACCCAACAATGTTTCTCACATTCATAAAATTAAATCGGGATTACATTCAGAAATTCGGCATTACATCGACAAAAATTTAAATATTACAAGATCAATAGCCCGGTGGACGCGTGCACATCTCTAAGATGTCATCGGCCGTTCTTCGGATTTTGACGGTCGCCTCGAACTCGAGCGGGAATCGTTCTTCGTAACCGAAAAAAGTTTGCCACATCGCTCTAACATCCTCTTGATTCTTGAGCTCAACATTGTTGTAAGCGACGTTCCCTTTGTTGTCAACCGAAGGTGAACGATACTCAAGCTTTGCAACCTTCCGTTTGTCTCGGTAAGGTAGGAGATGTTCGATGTCGTCAATGATCTCGCCAATGGAGATGTCCCTCATTAGCTTAAACGTGCGACCGCGTGTTTTGCCGTCGGTGTAAGAGACACTTGCGACATACCAACGGAACTTGATTTCATACAATTGAGACATTTTGAGTTTGTCTGAACGATATCAAATGAAATCCTAATTTATAGAAAACTTAGGGTAAAGTAATTTCTGCATAACTTCTTTTCGGATATACAGAAACGAAAAAACTCTATAAATATTAGTTTCGGATGTGTATATCCGGAACTTTCCTGTATTTGCAAATCAGAATATTTTACTAATACATTTTTCAATCAGAATTGACTATGTTATGCAACCAATTGCAATGCTTTCAATGGAATAAAATTCATAAGTGCATTAAAAAGGTGTTGCGGTGAAAATCAGATAACAAGCTATTTATTAACTTGCATCATTTTCTTTTACAACCAACTTTGATTTATCCAAAGGAAAGCTTCAAGATCGTTAGAAAAACCTAAAGGGGAAGAGATCTAAGGTTCGGGGGTTGGTTACGTCTAGGGAAGGTATTAGAACCCTAAACGTCCGTAGTACTCTACGGGAGCCTCTTGTTTCAATGTTATCTTATGTTTGCTAAAGGTTCTATGCTAAAGGTTTGAAACCCTAGGGGTTAGTATCTAAGTATACTCGATAAGGCATCGCACCTTACGCCTACGTATCCTCGGGAATAGAATAAGAGTATGCGTAGTTCTACTTCTACTGAATGATTGACTATGGCCAATATTTAGAGGGGAAATGAGTACAAGCTCATTATAGAGTTTAAGAATTCTCTAGATCTAGTTGAAGTGGACTTATGTTATGTTTTAGTCAGTAGGGGAAAGTGATAAATTCATTATGATGAATATCACTAAGAGTTTAAGAACTCTCTCCTAAAGCTAGTTGTAATTTCTATGGCTCTGATGAGGCCAAGAAATAAAGTCTCTCCTAAGAGGTTACTTAGGTTAAGAAGGGGGCTATGACTTTAAGAGTCAACACTAATCACCTTCCTTTGGAATAGGGGGAATAACAGTTCTAGAATAATATAACAATAGATAAAGACATGATAAAAAGATAAAACATTGATAATATGATGAGATGAAAGCAATACAAGCATAAGGATGGCAAGATGCTTCATGATAAAGTATGGATAAGATGGACATGATCATTATAAGGACATATCAATATGTTTAAATCTTAAGGAAGACAAACATATAGAATACTCACAAAGATAAAGAGAATGATATTTGAAGAGAAATAACATTCATATTAAAGTCAAGTATATGACAAATAAACATGTATAGATTAATTCAAGATTTAAGCAAGTATTTAGTGGAATAAACCCTTAAAAGGTCAACAAAGATGATTCACAAATGATGTTAACAATTAATCCAAAATTGATAATCAATTGACAACACAATTAAAATTAACAATTAACAACACATATAGGTAATTAGAGATTAAAACATATTGATAATTAAAATTAAAAGTTAACACTTAACAATGCAAATTAACAATACAAAGTGATAATTAAAATTAAAAGTGAGAACAATAATTAACCATTAAAAATAAATTGCTAATTTAAAAAAAGAGATAAAAATATTTGGAGTTTTTTTTTAATAAAGAAAAATAAAATAAAAAGGTTTTTCTAAAAGTGATTAAAAACAGAAAAATAATAAAAGGAGAGGCGCAGGGGGTGTATGAGGTAATTGGTTTAGTTTTAAAAATGAGAAGGATGGAATTGGGCTAGAACTGGGGGGGGTGGCAGCAGCAATTGGGGCACAAGGCCCAGGAGAGGAAAAAAACAAAATACAGGCGAAATAGTAAAAAGGCAAAAAGGGTTTATCCAAGGATCGAACCCAGGCATGGTAGGTGAAAGGCGAGAATACGTGCATGTGTGTGACCGTTGGGACGGCGTGTTTCATCCGGTAAAGAAACACTTCCAATAATACATAAGCCAAAATAAGCCAAGAGACATATTAAATGGAAAACAAAAACGCGTACATGCTGAACATATAGTACACATGGTATCAATTGGTCATTATCATTAAATGTACTACACGACAGAAACAAGACCCAACCAATCAAAAGACACGCATGGATATGAAACATGCAGCAACACATAAAACTATCGTATTTTCAAATTCAAAACACCAAAGGAAACGTTCATTTTCAAACCATCATAAATCAACCAAAATACAACCAAACATGATGAAACAAAAGGCTAAACTGAAGTACTCCAAACGTAGAACACAATGAAGCCCTAAGTTGAACAAGCTAGCGATTATGTTATGAGCAGTAAGCAAATGAAAACCAGTGTTCAAAAAAGAAAAGCAGTTCAAAAAAAAAGAAGTGAGACACCAGTTTCTGTTTCAAATCTTACCAATATTTTGTTTCAAAACTCAATCAATAAACATGTAATAAACCAAAACTTTATAAACTTCATCCATACAATGACATGAGCAACAATTAATAGATTAAAACCCAAACATTAGAAACAAAACATACAGCCAGCATACATTCAAGTTATTAGTTCAACAATCTCAAAGCATTATGGACATGGTAGAGGTATAAAGACAGACAAGGCATGATATCATAAGAACAAACTTCCAATCAACACATTCTAGCATTTTACGATAACATGAGTACCCTTAGACAATCAAACTATGGTAATTTCAAAAAAATACAACACAAAAACCAATCATTATTTCAATATGCCAGTAAGAGTTCATCAATAATCCAATACGATGACATGTGCTATGAATAAATCACACCAAAAGGAACATTCAAGCAATACCTAAAACTCCAACAAATTGGAAATAACATTACACCAGAAGACATACATTCAAGATAATCATGCACATGATGAGTATCACTTCATCTCTAAACTTCAGTTATAACCATTAATACAAACCCTAACAGTGCTATCATAAAAGTTACACAAATAACATACATTGTGAGGAAGCATACTTGGTGTTCTTTTGATAGATCCCAGTCATGCATACACGAATGTGAACCATAACAAACACATATATCTCAGCCAAACTTAATGATGCACAAGAACAAACACATCTTAGCAGCATATTAACATACATCATACATTCCAAAAGATCATTATCTTGGTGTTCAAAGCCAAAAAAACCATTACAACTTCTAACATGGATTCAGAGTTGATGTTCACGACTTCATTTCAAAGTAAAATAGAAGCAACAATATGAACATGTATAACATTAATACCTTAAACAATACAAACTCATAAATAACCAAACAAGCCAGCATGCTTCCCATACAAGACTCACATGTGACAGTAATGTCTAAACCATTAGGGCAGCCATGGATAAATATGAAGCTTCCAACACAAACTCAACCAGAGATTCATAATAACATTCATGCCATACAAACACAACACAACATTAAAACAGCATAGTAAATATTAACTAAAACATGTTCAGCCTAACATATGAATAAGCATGATAAGCATAATAAATGGAAGTTTGAGAAACTTACCTAATTTCCACGCAAGTTGCAAGAGCTTCTTTTCCTTCCCCAGCTAGCTCGTGTGCTCCTCCAAAGAAACAAGTTTCAGAGTGTTTTTAGTATTTGTTATTGGTTTGTTCGTGAGAAATGAAGGGGAGAAGGGTGCCTTTTATAGGGAGCTCATCTGGACAATGGGAGTAGATAACCAATGTAACAAGGGTTTGTCTTGAAGGGAAAAATCGTGGGAGGATTTTGGAATATGGCTGTTCTGAGCATAACATTATGGAGCCAAGTGATATCCCTCCTTTGATGCAACTAGGTCAGAAAAGTAGCATGCTTTGGATTGTATACTGATGGTTTAAGGATATGCACGAAGGATGGTTTGGTTTGCTTGCAAGTATTAACATGAAAGTACAAAAGAGAAAGTACTTTGCAGCGTGTTTAGTGGTAAAGTGAAGTTGGAAAAGATGTGGAGGGTCTGCAGAATGTGTACTTGGAGAGAGAGAGGATAAAATTTGAAATTCAAAACTGATGTGTTCTTGGTGCAAAATCAGTTTGAGTAACCATATTCCATGCATGATATCTCTCAATTGTGTGATCCAAATTTCATGCCATTTGGTTCTAATGAAAGTTCATGCATCATACTACAATGTTGGTGTTGGAAAGTAGTTGAAATGATGCCTTGAATTGGTAGAAAAATCGCCTACAAATTGTGTGCCCAAAACTGCCAAGAAGAACTTAGAAAAATTCTAAGTTATAGAAATTTGACAACTTGAAGTGCTTATCTTTGACAATCCATAACTTGAGAATGGTTTATCCTATTGAGATGTTCCACATATGGTTGGAAAGCTCTCATCATGATCTACAACTTTCATTTGGGACCCAAGTCTTGAATCCAAATGGAAATGGGTGAAAAATGAGGTTAAAGTTGAGAAAAAGAGTGGTGAAAAGTGCTGATTCCAAAGATCTTGCACTGGAGACCTTTTGTTGATTTGACTTGCTTCAAAACAACTTGTGGAGCTTCAGGGTGATATGTAAACCTAATTTGAACACAAAGAAACAAACTACAAGATATAGGTTAGCTCAAACAATGCAGAGATGCTCCTAAGATGCACAAAAGCTGGATGACATTTAAGGGTAAAAATTTAGGGTACAACAGTTGCCCCTATTTAAATAGCTTCACCAGATGGCACGAGGAACGGAGATTCCAGGGACATCTAGGTGAAAGATATTTAAATATAGCAAACCAAAAATTTTGCCCTTAGATGGAATTCAAATGCTAAGGACAAGCGACAGACACGCAAATGCTGACATGCCATGAACTTCTAAAAATGATGATATGATGCCAAGAATGAAAAAGATGCAGACAGACCATACACCAGGGACAACAGGAAGCAAACACACAAGATAAGCTTCGCCGGGGAAAGACGAAAGCTAGTATCCACAAGAAAAACTCATTGGGGATACAGGCTAACCAATGAAAGAGACTCACTGGGGAGGCTCCAAAGAGACACCGGGGAAAAACCAAAAAACAATCTCCACCGGGGAAAGATCCGGGGAGATAAACAACAGGGGACAAAACAAAACCCACAGTCTTCCTAGGCACAAAACCAGAAAGAGAAACCTGATCACTAGGGATCAGCCCAAAAAAGACAGACAACCAAGCAAAGACTTCCTGGGGATTCCTAAACTGAAGAGTTCAAAATGGGATCTTCAAGAAAAGCCAGGAAGACAGAGACGAACCCTGCGCACCAGATAGGAGTCTTATAAGGTTGAAGAAATTTGTTCCAAGAAGCTTAGCTTAAAGTAAGTTCAGAAAATCCAAGGCAAGGGTTCAATGTCCGACACGATTCGAACAAGAACGGTTTTAAAGCTAGCAGACAATGCTTGACACGATTCAAACAAAGTCCAAGTTCAAGTTTGACACGATTCAAACAAGAATAGTTTTACAAAATCTTTAATGTTAAACTTCTAGGGGCATAGTAAAAGGTTTAAAGATTCAAACCTGGCGCGCAAAGGTTAAGACCGAACAAGCACGACACAAAGCAAACCGGGAATGTCCTTACTTCACTAGGGAAATAAAGACAGGCACGAACACAAGACCACAAGCAAAACGAAGCACAAAGAAAGAAAAGATGCTAGGGTATGATGCATATGCTTGGCTATATGCAGAAACAACGCGAACGACGCAAAATAGGAAAGAAGAAAGGATAACACAAGCCAACACCCTGAAACCCAAACATCAAAGATAACCGAAGCAATCTTCTCTTTACTGGAGATGGAAAATCCAAGCCAAAGATATAGTACTACTAATCTTTCCTGCACAAACTTGATTCCAAAACATCTTGATACTAGAGTAAAACCTAGTTCATCTTTGTGTTTTCTTAGAACTTCCGCTTCTAAGAATCAGATGACGAAGTTATTGTATTCAAAGACCAATAACGATTCTAGTGACTAAGAATTCTGTCGTCTAACAGCTGACTTCTCTGGGGACTCCCGCATGAAGAGCTGGGGTTTAAATGGGAACATGGTTAAATGAGTCAAGAATAGACTCTGGTACTCAAATAAGAGTTTCATGAAGGAAAACCGGTAGGAGCCAGAAAGGTAACCTCATTGGAGATAAAACCAAGAAATGGGCTCCAATAAAGGTATCTAGAATGATTGATCATCAAGGCTAACGTGACTAAATGACATCCTAGAAAACACCTCTAAAGTGATGGAACAACACGTTCAAGTATGACCAGTTGGCGCTTTAGAAGTAACCTTATTGGAGAGAGAACCAAAAAATGGGCTCCAATAAAGTATCTAGAATGATTGATCATCAAGTCTAACGTGACTAAATGACATCCTAGAAAACACCTCTAAAGTGATGGCACAACAGGTTCAAGTATGACCAGTTGGCTCTTTAGAAGTAACCTCTAAAGTGATAGAACAACAGGTTCAAGTATGACCTGTTGGCTCTTTAGAAGTAACCTTATTGGAGGTAGAACCAAAAAAATTGACCCTTATAAAGTATAGAATGATTGATCATCAAGTCTAACACGACAAGATGACATTCTAGCGAACACCTCTAAAGTGATGGAACAACAGGTTCAAGTATGACCAGTTGGCTCTTTAGAAGTAACCTCTAAAGTGATAGAACAACAGGTTCAAGTATGACCAGTTGGTGCTTTAGAAGTAACCTTATTGGAGAGAGAACCAAAAAAATGGACCCCAATAAAGTATAGAATCTGATAGGTTAGTACCGGGGTTGCATAACTGAAGATAAGGCTTCCTGGGGAATACCCAATTACGGTTGCGAAGAGGTTGAATAGTACCAGAGATAGATAAGCTGCTTATAGAGACTGCCAAGCTTCTTCAAGAGATTGCTGCATCAAAGATATGTTGATATCACAATAATGTTGGAGAAATAATCTTGTCTTCACTGTGGATCTGTGAAAGATGCTTCTTGCGAGAAACGGTGCAAAATAAAAGCACGTTTAAAGATAGGTTAAAACTCACACCTGCCAGGGACCAAAGTTCAATCTAGGAACCAGCTAGAAAGAAACGGTCAAACAAGACTCCAATTGAGGAATGAACTCAAATGGGGATTTATCTTATCCAAATGTGGAAAAGATAACTGAACTAACCATCATCCAAGAGGATAAAACTCTGTAGGGAATTCAGGAAAGAATGGGCACTTTATGCCTAGGGCTGACTTTCTATTGGAGAGAAAAGACACACCCAGTCACTTGGGGAGATAACCGCCAAAGTGAACAAAGACAGGTAAACACCAGAAAAGGAAGCAGAAATGCAAAAATGCTATGCATATGAGTGCTTATGCCATGCTTATGCCTATGCTGACAAAACAGACAGAAAGCGAAACTGGAGATGAAATAAACGATCGTCAAGGATACCCAGCCAAACTCAACAGGTTGGACCAATACTGGGGATGAAGAAGAATCAACAACTCCAATGGTGAAAAGAGTATTCTACTTGAGGTATAACATCATGAGGATTGCCATCATGAGCTTGATCTCTTTTGTTGGTGAAGAATCCTTAGAGAATGGCCAAGATTATCTGAAATAACAACTTATTGGGGAGCTAACAAAGTAATTATTCATTCCACTGGCATAACTACCATCTTCAAATCTTATCTGCCCCAAGCTAGACAGTCTATACGATAACAAGAGGATTTTATAGAAGAATTGGCATACAGGGTGTTTCAATATCTTCAAACTCTTGGAGAGATCTTGACGTAACTACCCCAGATTAACGGCGTTTGCACAACAAAGTTCTTGAACTTGATCTTCAGAATGGTTGTTGACAACTGGGGAAGAGATGCCCCAGACTGATTGGCCCTTTAGAGATTTACCGAATCTCGCCTTAACTGCCTCTGATTAACTGGCAGGTGAGGGTAAGTCATCAAAAGGATTTTACAGAAGAATTGATATACCAGATGCTTAAATGTCTTCAAACTTTTGAAAGGAAATGAACCTAGACATGATTGCCCCAGTTCAACTATATTCGTGATACACAAATGGTAGTAGAAACGATTGGGGAACACAACTTGCCCCTGCTGATGGGTTACTGGAGTCCATACTTGTCATAAGCTGACCTGGAGAAGGCTTGCCCATGTATTTTGAACTTGACGAGTTCTGCCCCCGATTCAGTAGATTGGCAAATCTTTCTACTTGGTTGCCCCTGACTGAGCTTCCTTTATCAAGTCGAATCCCCTAGCTGGTTGTATTTGTTGGGATTCCTTTGATATCGAATGGTATTGCAAACAAGTGTTGTTCATTAAAATTGGCAAAATTTCATGCAAAGGTTTAATGCAAAGTTTGAAAACAAAGCTTTGATAAAAAACACACAATGAAATGATTAAATAGTCAAAAACAAAGGTGGGTCTAGTCATTAAGGAAGTGACCAACACACGCGAGTAACAAAGATTATTAGGAGTCAGGTTACTCAACCTTGTTGTAGTATGCTTTTCAAAACAACCTTACCTCAATTAGGTCTTTTAGGGGTTGTAATGTGGTATGGTTCATGGTTTATGAAACAAAAGATAAAGGCTCAAATCCTACGCTCAGTTAACTCAAGATATACGTTCAAATCTCCAAAAATAGGAAGTCACTTAATTTGAAAGCTAACTGGTGCCTTATATGAAGCGCTCGTGTTTGCATGCATAACCGAGTTAAACTGAGAACTACCCTGCCCCCAAGGTTGAGATTTAAGGGTTTTCGTGTAAGGAAAGAAAGCGCCACCTTCTAGGCTCGAAGGGGTTAACGAGGGATAAATTGAAACAATGCCTTACATCCTCGGCGAGGTTAATTTGAAGGTATACCACAACAATTATGAACACGAGGTTTTCATCATCCTCCCTAATCTTTGCTTTAACAAAAGTTTGAAAAAGGAATGGAAAAAAGACATATATTTTGCTTTTATGAAAATAAAAGTAAATGAGTGAAACGAATGGATTTAACCAAAAGATGCATAAACATTTCAGTAATGTTGCCAATTTAAAGGTACAACAAAGCTCATAAGCAAATATCAATAAAATTAAAGGAAATACAACTGAAATACGAAACACAGCCAACTAAAGATTTCAGTTTTCGGCTCCGAACGAAAAAAAGTATTCACCACCAATCACTTGTTCCTTGTGGTATCGAACTTTGAGAGGCCTTGCCGGTCCTTTACCTTTTGCTTCAAAAGTTGAGGTACCAACGTCTAAAGTATCTCCCTGAGGTTTCAGATTCTTTAGCAAGCTCATCAGCTTCTTTTCAAATTCCTTGCATTCTTCAATGGGATGTTCGATAGTCCCAGTGCGAAATTTGCATTCAGTCTTTGGGCGGTCTTCTTCGAAGATTAAGTCCTTGTCAAGGATCAGTTATTGCACAAAATATCCTAAATCTCGGCAATTGTCCAAATCATGCCCTTCAGCTCCCTTATGGAATTCACAAGTTAGGTTGGGATCATACCAAGCTCCCCGAAAGGTGTGAGAAGTCGTGGAGTTACCAGCTTGTTTTTCATCAACATTGGGAAGAGTTTGCTCAATGGTACAGGGATAGGCTGGTGGTTAAATTTTCCTCTTTTGACAGAGCTTTTCTTCTTATCTCGGCCTTGAGAACCTCGAGGAGAATCATCCGTTGGAGTCTGAAATGCCCTTTTGGTAGACACCTGACGGCGATTACATTCTAGCCCAGGAACATGACCACAGGCCGGCTGGTATGGGAGATCCTCAGGAGATGGCAAAGGATTATTCTTGGACTGGGAGTCATTGAAAGATAAAATATTTCTTTCCACTAGATCCCTCACAATATGTTTCAAAGCAAAACAACCTTCTAAGTCATGTCCTTGTGCACCTTCATGGAATGCACAATGAGCATTGGGATTGTAAGAAGATGGAAGCGGATCAGGAGGTGGGCCTGATGACTTTGTAGTTATTAATCCTTGTTGCACCAAAGCAGGATACAATGTTGTATACGTCATAGGAATGGAAGGAATCAGAGGCCTACCACCCTGTCTCTTATTTGGAACGTTTTGACGAGAAACTTGAGTTTGTTGTGGATAAGCAGGAGCGTTGGGCGCTCGTTGATAGATTGGTGATTGAGAAACTGACTGATAAATGGAAACTTGATCTTTGAATGTTGGTATGATAGGGTGAATGTGATTCTCCTTTTCTATTAGAGCTTGCAAAGTTTCTAGAACCCAATTCATCTGGCATTTAACAATCCTGACTTCTTCTTTCAGCTTTTCCTGGTTCTTTAAAATTTCCTTTATCGTTGCCATTGTCCTGAATGCAGGCTAGGTATCCTTGTCGAGTCGGAAAATCAGGGTGACGGGTGTTGAGAACAAGACGACAATAAGACGCGGAGGAATCCACATGCACATGCAAAAATGCAAATGAGATGCTAATGCAAGCCGAATGGTTTCAAGGAACTCAAAGGTAAGTTCCAAAAAAAAAAAAATTGGGAAAATTAAGAGTTTTTGTTTTTAAAATCCCTGATCTGTTGATCTTTTGAAAAGGAAACAAGTATTTGAGTTTCTCGAAACCAAAGGGCTAAGAATGCTTGAATGTAGAGATGCACAAAGCACACAAGCACAACATATATACACACAGCAAAACAAACGAACCCTAGGTTTGTAGGTCTCATGAATGGAGCCGTGGTTTACCCATCCCAATAGGTATGTACTACTGGTTTTCACCTGCCGAACAAGGTTCTAAAGAGTTCCCAGAGTCTACAATCCGTCTTTCAGATTTTAAGGATTTCCCAGATGACTTGGTAATCGATAAAATTCTCAAGAGGATCTCGTCTGAGTGTAGTATCACGTGACAACCAATTCAGAAATAGACTCCATCATGGTCTCCGCACTACATCCTAAAAGGCTTAGTGGGGTTTGGTAACTACGGTTCTCAATATCATGGGCTCCTAGGTCGAGAGTAGCACGCTTTCACGAATAGGATCGTTCAACATAACTAGACTCTCGAGAGGGCCTCAACTGAGTGATTGTGTTATCAATTCAACTTTTCAGGAATCGACTCCCTCAAAGCCTCCTTGAATACCATCGTCCTATCATAAGTGTACGCTCAAATCCGGGTATAGGATTTATCTCACTCAAAGGTATCATATCAACCCAATATAACAGGAAAAGTCAAGCAAGAGCAAATATACAAATATATAAGCAAGTATGACATATACAAGCATATACAAGTAAATAAGCAAACATGAATAACACAAAAACAAGATTGGCTTAACCCTCTTAGGAAAGGACCAGCAGTAGGTCTAACTCTCCCCAGTGAAGTCGTCATTTCTGTTGCGGTGAAAATCGGATAACAAGCTATTTATTAACTTTCATCATTTTCTTTTATAACCGACTTTGATTTATCCAAAGGAAAGGTTCCAGATCGTTAGAAAAACCTAAAGGGGAAGAGATCTAAGGTTCGGGGGTTGGTTACGTCTAGGGAAGGTATTAGCACCCTAAACGTCCGTAGTACTCTACGGGAGCCTCTTGTTTCAATGTTATCTTATGTTTGCTAAAGGTTCTATGCTAAAGGTTTGAAACCCTAGGGGTTAGTATCTAAGTATACTCGATAAGGCATCGCACCTTACGCCTACGTATCCTCGGGAATAGAATCAGAGTATATGTAGTTCTACTTCAACTGAATGATTGACTATGGCCAATATTCAGAGGGGAAATGAGTACAAGCTCATTATAGAGTTTAAGAACTCTCTAGATCTAGTTGAAGTGGACCTATGTTATGTTTTAGTCAGTAGGGGAAAGTGATAAATTCATTATGATGAATATCACTAAGAGTTTAAGAATTCTCTCCTAAAGCTAGTTGTAATTTCTAAGGCTCTGATGAGGCCAAGAAATAAAGTCTCTCCTGAGAGGTTACTTAGGTTAAGAAGGGGGCTATGACTTTAAGAGTCAACACTAAAAACCTTCCTTTGGAATAGGGGGAATAACAGTTCTAGAATAATATAACAATAGATAGAGACATGATAAAAAGATAAAACATTGATAATATGATGAGATGAAAGCAATACAAGCATAAGGATGACAAGATGCTTCATGATAAAGTATGGATAAGATGGACATGATCATTATAAGGACATATCAATATGTTTCAATCTTAAGGAAGACAAACATATAGAATACTCACAAAGATAAAGAGAATGATATTTGAAGAGGAATAACATTCATATTAAAGTCAAGTATATGACAAATCAACATGGATAGATTAATTCAAGATTTAAGCAAGTATTTAGTGGAATAAATCCTTAAAAGGTCAACAAATATGATTCACAAATGATGTTAACAATTAATCCAAAATTGATAATCAATTGACAACACAATTAAAATTAACAATTAACAACACATATAGGTAATTAGAGATTAAAACACATTGATAATTAAAATTAAAAGTTAACACTTAACAATGCAAATTAACAATACAAATTGATAATTAAAATTAAAAGTGAGAACATTAATTAACCATTAAAAATAAATTGCTAATTTAAAAAAAGAGATAAAAATATTTGGAGTTTTTTTTTAATAAAGAAAAATAAAATAAAAAGATTTTTCTAAAAGTGATTAAAAACAGAAAAATAATAAAAGGAGAGGCGCCGGGGGTGTATGAGGTAATTGGTTTAGTTTTAAAAATGAGAAGGATGGAATTGGGCCAGAACTGGGGGGTGGCAGCAGCAATTGGGGTGTAAGGCCCAGGAGATGAAAAAAAGAAAATACAGGCGAAATAGTAAAAAGGCATGAAGGGTTGATCCAAGGGTCGAACCCAGGCATGGTAGGTGAAAGGCGAGAATACGTGCATGTGTGTGACCGTTGGGATGGCGTGTTTCATCCGGTAAAGAAACACTTCCAATAATACATAAGCCATAATAAGCCAAGAGACATATTAAATGGAAAACAAAAACGCGCACATGTTGAACATATAGTACACATGGTATCAATTGGTCATTATCATTAAATGCACTACACGACAGAAACAAGACCCAACCAATCAAAAGACACGCATGGATATGAAACATGCAACAACACATAAAACTATCGTATTTTCAAATTCAAAACACCAAAGCAAACGTTCATTTTCAAACCATCATAAATCAACCAAAATACAACCAAACATGATGAAACAAAAGGCTACACTGAAGTACTCCAAACGTAGCACACAATGAAGCCCTAAGTTGAACAAGCTAGCGATTATGTTATGAGCAGTAAGCAAATGAAAACCAGTGTTCAAAAAAGAAAAATAGTTCAAGAAAAAAGAAGTGAGACACCAGTTTCTGTTTCAAATCTTACCAACATTTTGTTTCAAAACTCAATCAATAAACATGTAATAAACCAAAACTTCATAAACTTCATCCATACAATGACATGAGCAACAATTAATAGATTAAAACCCCAACATTAGAAACAAAACATACAGCCAGCATACACTCAAGTTATTAGTTCAACAATCTCAAAGAATTATGGACATGGTAGAGGTATAAAGACAGACAAGGCATGATATCATAAGAACAAACTTCCAATCAACACATTCTAGCATTTTACGATAACATGAGTACCCTTAGACAATCAAACTATGGTAATTTCAAAAAAACACAACACATAAACCAATCATTATTTCAACATGCCAGTAAGAGTTCATCAATAATCCAATACGATGACATGTGCTATGAATAAATCACACCAAAAGGAACATTCAAGCAATACCTAAAACTCCAACAAATTGGAAATAACATTACACCAGAAGACATACATTCAAGACAATCATGCACATGATGAGTATCACTTCATCTCTAAACTTCAGTTATAACCATTAATACAAACCCTAGCAGTGCTATCATAAAAGTTACACAAATAACATACATTGTGAGGAAGCATACTTGGTGTTCTTTTGATAGATCTCAGTCATGCATACACGAATGTCAACCATAACAAACACATATATCTCAGCCAAACTTAATGATGCACAAGAACAAACACATCTTAGCAGCATATTAACATACATCATACATTCCAAAAGATCATTATCTTGGTGTTCAAAGCAAAAAAACCATTACACCTTCGAACATGGATTCAGAGTTGATGTTCACGACATCATTTCAAAGTAAAATAGAAGCAACAATATGAACATGTATAACATTAATACCTTAAACCATACAAACTCATAAATAACCAAACAAGCCAGCATGCTTCCCATACAAGACTCACATATGACAGTAATGTCTAAACCATTAAGGCAGCCATGGATAAATATGAAGCTTCCAACACAAACTCAACCAGAGATTCATAATAACATTCATGCCATACAAACACAACACAACATTAAAACAACATAGTAAATATTAACTAAAACATGTTCAGCTTAACATATGAATAAGCTTGATAAGCATAATAAATGGAAGTTTGAGAAACTTACCTAATTTCCACGCAAGTTGCAAGAGCTTCTTTTCCTTCCCCAGCTAGCTCGTGTGCTCCTCCAAAGAAATAAGTTTCAGAGTGATTTTAGTATTTGTTGTTGGTTTGTTCGTGAGAAATGAAGGGGAGAAGGGTGCCTTTAATAGAGAGCTTAGCTGGACAATGGGAGTAGATAACCAATGTACCAAGGGTTTGTCTTGAAGGGAAAAATAGTGGGAGCATTTTGGAATATGGTTGTTCTGAACATAACATTATAGAGCCAAGTGATATCCCTCCTTTGATGCAACTAGGTTAGAAAAGTAGCATGGTTTGGATTGTATACTGATGGTTTAAGGATATGCACGAAGGATGGTTTGGTTTGCTTGCAAGTATTAACATGAAAGTACAAAAGAGAAAGTACTTGGCAGCGTGTTTAGTGGTAAAGTGAAGTTGGAAAAGATGTGGAGGGTCTGCAGAATGTGTACTTGGAGAGAGAGGATAAAATTTGAAATTCAAAACTGATGTGTTCTTGGTGCAAAATCAGCTCGAGTAGCCATATTCCATGCATGATATCTCTCAATTGTGTGATCCAAATTTCATTCCCTTTGGTTCAAATGAAAGTTCATGCATCATACTACAATGTTGGTGTTGGAAAGTAGTTGAAACGATGCCTTGAATTGGTAGAAAAATGGCCTACAAATCGTGTGCCCAAAACTGCCAAGAAGAACTTAGAAAAATTCTAAGTTATAGAAATTTGACAACTTGAAGTGCTTATCTTTGACAATCCATAACTTGAGAATGGTTAATCCTATTGAGATGTTCCACATATGGTTGGAAAGCTCTCATCATGCTCTACAACTTTCATTTGGGACCCAAGTCTTGAATCCAAATTGAAATGGGTGAAAAATGAGGTTAAAGTTGAGAAAAAGAGTGGTGAAAAGTGCTGAAAAATTTCTAAGTGCTGAAAAATTTCTAAGTTTTGGTCAAAATATCTTGCAAGCTTCATAACTCAAAAACCAAGCATTTTTGGACAAAAAGTCATTTGGAACAAATGGAAGATCTTGAAAAGAGCTTTCCAATGAGCTTTGAGTCACTCCAATTGGGTGTGTGGTTTAGGAGTTATGGTCATTTCAAAATATGCTATTAGGGGAAAAATCACACAAATGACATCTTTCTTGGTCAAAACCCTACTTCTCTTCCAAGAAAACTCATGAAACTTGATATGGATACTTTGAACACTTCATGGGACATTATATGATGATTAGAACCATTGATACTTCATTTGAACCAAAATTCCAAAGGATTAGGGTTTCAGTCAAACCCTAATTTTGACTGTGAATGCACTGAGGTTAGATCTTGTAGGCTTGCTCCTTCCTTCTCATCTAAAGGTCTTAGGAGGCTCTTGAGGATATGGATAAACCAATAGAACCAAGAATTAGGGTTTGGGAGTCCATTTTGATGAAGATCAAAGCCATTGACTGATAAGTGTCACAGAAACCCTAATTTGGAAGTATAGAGAGGCTGAGGCTCAAACTTCTCTTGTTGAGGACCCATAGATCTTGGATTTCGGTTGAATGATGTCTCTTGGATGTAGGTGAACCACACAAATCTTGACTTGATAGAACTAAATTCTCAGTGATTTCTTCAGAGCAAAACCCTAATTCCAAAGTTCTTGCACTGGAGACCTTTTGTTGATTTGACTTGCTTCAAAACAACTTGTGGAGCTTCAGGGTGATATGTAAACCTAATTTGAACACAATGAAACAAACTACAAGATATGGGTTAGCTCAAACAATGCAGAGATGCTCCTAAGATGCACAAAAGCTGGATGACATCTAAGGGTAAAAATTTAGGGTACAACAAAAGGCATATGAATAAAAATTCAATATATTTCACTTCAAAAATGTACATTTTATTGTACGATTATACAAAAGAGTTAAAACAAAAGTCTCCGTCTAAATCTATTAGAGCTTGACCTTTGGACTTTTCCGCATTTGATGCCTTTTCAATTTCGTTCAATCTATCGAATTCAACCATCCTTTCAACAAAACTATCCGGTCACGACTCGGCAATTGTGGTTGCATGCGTCGCCCATTGCGGTGATTTAGGTGGTATGGGGCATCCGGGTTTCAAGATAACTTGTACAAAATGTCTTAATTTCGTAAGCCATCCGATACACATCATGCGATCATTTGGATTGGACGGTGGTGCGGTGCGGAGTGGAAAAAAAGGTTTTCAAAAAACCGTATCGCGTCAAGTCAATACACACCATATCGTACGCGCATGCGATAAGATGACCCATCTCGTGGAAGCTCATCCATTTCGATACCGGGGCCAGACCACTCAACCATGGAATAAGTGACTCGTAAACCTTGTCGTATTTTTCTTTGTTTTCATACAAACACAAGTATTTTTCTTTATGCGTCTCCAACTCTAGGATAAGTTGATGACGGACAAGTTCATGACCTTCCTCTCCGCTACTGAGTAGAGCCGAAACGGCTCGGTAACTGCAATTACCATCCCCTACAACATCGATGAGACCGTTGATATGCTTGTGCATAAAAACTGGCATCTTGTCGATAAAGGAAATTATAGGTGGAATCGGTGTCGGAAGCGGTGCATTCGGAGTCGGAACTCGTGGAATCGGTGTCGGAGCCGGTTTGGTAATGCGAGCTCCTTTCATGGCACTTTGTAGAGATTTAGGAGTCGGTGAGTCCAAAAAGAGTTTGTCAACGTGCTCACAATATGAAGGAGACCGAGTTGTCGAGTTGTCATTCGGTGTAGGCTTCAACTTCTTCGAGCACCTTTTGTCTTAACCAGTTGAGACGGCGGTATCATTGCGGTTGTTTCGGGAAAGGAAATCTTCCTCAATTCTTCTTTGATGTGTAGCTTCATGTTGTCATCCGCCTTTGAAAATCTCGCTTGAATCGCTTCTAATTCGGGTAAAATAGAGATATCCGGTTTATCTCCTTCCTTGCAACCATCATCATCAAAACTAAGTCTCATCCAATGAGGGCAAACTTCGTCAATTTGTATTGACTCACCTAGTTTCAACTTTGTAGCAATAGCACAAACACACAGAAGACCGTAGGTTTTCACAATAGTGCAACCACACTTTGCGCTATCGGAATCTACCGTTTCGGCTCGGTTGGCCTCGTGAAAAATATAGCCCAATCCCGCCCGAGACATGTTTCCGATCAATTGAAAGTAAAGAAAGTTACCTTTAAAACGATGTTCCAAAACCGTAATACTCCGACCAAATATGGTTTGTATCTCGTTATGTTGATTTTTAATCATGAGATACACGGAGTCCCAATCTCGACATAAATCGCCCTTGCTATTACCCAACCAATTCTTCAAAGTAGCATGTGCCGACTCAACTCTATTGGTTGTTGTATTTCCAAGGTGTTGGACATTATCCGTCCACGCACATACTATCTTCTCCTTCACTTGATCAAGAATAATGCTTTCAACGTATTTCAACAACGCAGGGTACTTTTCACACACTTTCCGGAATTTCATGACCGAATCAGCATATAATGCTTTTATGGAACAATTTATAATACGATTCCATGCATCCATTATTTTTTCTACAATGACACCGGCCTTAACCAATTTTCCATCTTCCGACTCCACTTGTTTCACACCCACCGCGGGTTTAACCCGACTTCTCACATTCTTTGTTATGTGAAATCGACAAAGTAATGCATTAGAAGAAGGAAAGACCTTTGTAGCCGCATTCATCAAAGCGGTATCACGGTCTGTAACAATCACTTTAGGCATTTGAACATGTTTCTTCAAAAGTGACCGACACGTCTCCAATGCCCATGTAAAATTGTCCTCTTTTTCGCACTCCAAAAATGCAAAACCAATGGCATATGTCATATCCGTAGACGTAACACCAACCATCTCAAATAATGGAAGTTGATACTTGTTCGTCTTGTAGGTACAATCGAGAATGAGCACTGTCGAGAACGTGTTGAACAACTTTACAGAATCCGGATGAGTCCAAAAAATATCTCGGACCGTAACTCCATCATCGCGATATCTGTACCGAGACACGTAATTGTTATCATCCAACAATTTCAACAGTTATTGCATCTCACTTCTATCTCCCCTAATTGCTTTGTTCGTCTGATACCGAATGTTATACACTTGCTTTATATTTACTACATTGTCGGATTCCTTCCGTTTCAACGTGGCAAGTATATTTTTCGGTTGGACAAGATTCAAGGTCATGTCGGCAATACACGTCTTCTCTTCCGACTTGAGCCGACATACACTAGGATGGCCTTGAAACTTTGAGCACAATTCATGATTATGTATACCACAACGAACAGTAAATCTCCATTTTTTGGAAGCTAAAATGTAACCACCAATCTTAAAAGGGCACTCACATTTCTACTACCGGTGTTGTCTTTTTTTAACTTCCGTAGAGGAACCTGATATTTCCCGCTTCTTTCACACCCCAAAATTACAAAAGCCTTTCTTTTTTCCGAACCATTATCCGATCTTTAGATATTCACACCGAAACCAAGGCCAATAGCCGTCCTACGAATATATGCGAGCATGCTATCACGATTATCAAACTCTTGCTTGTTATTAAAGTCACCACCGACATCAACCGACTTTACGATAATCCCTTCAACTTTCGGAGAAATCGGTGAAAATAATTCTTTTGAGACGTTATCGGGATGCACCATATCTATTTAAAAACAATAATAGAACAATAAATATATATAACTGTCATACCCCAAATTTGAACTATCTGTATATACTTTTCATCTGTACATTCATCCACTTACCATTATTCAAAAATCCAAAAATATGTGTTGTCTTCAACTTCATCCCTCTTCTATCCATTTAACCTTTTCCATTATCCACAATCCATAACTTGTTTCTAAAAAAAAAGAAAGAAACCTTTTTGTTACAAAAAATCCAATTCATGTTTAAGATCTATTTCTTTCCATTTTAAAATCAAATCAAGTTCATTATCCATCCATATTATTTTCTATTATCCATATCCACTTCACATATCCATTTTACATATTCCTTATCCTATGTCCATTTTTCATATCCAGTTTTTTTTAACCCACTAATCCAATTATCCATATCCAATGACCTTTCTTATTTTTATCCCTATATCCATTTAAAACAAAAATCCAAAAAAGTCCAATTTGCTTTTTTTAATCAAATCACCATTTCTTTTTATATCCATAATCCTTTTTCCAAAAGTTCATTTTACAAATTTATAAACCAAAAGCCCATTATCCAAAATACAAAAAAATAAAATGAAAAAAAATCCATTTTTCATTACACAAATATTTGCACTACCTGCACATGACACAATCCCGTTCAACAATAATCAGTTTTCAAATTAAGAAAAATAAACAAACTTTCCAAAATTCCAAACCCACAATCTGTTCAAAACTTTTACACAACAACACGCCGAACAAAACCTGCTCCAAAACCATGCGTTGCTACCACTCTCCACTCTGGACCAAGCTGCTACGCAAAGACCACTCTGCATCCGTACCTGTTACACAAACCGACTTGCACGAAATCATGAAACACATACAAAGACTGAAGCCTTTCCAATTTCACACCATTTACCACTAGCTTCATGCGACAATTCCACTACAAACCCGTACGCAACACACAAACTCGTACGAACCCGACCTCATCGCCACACTCCACCCCAATTTTCTGCAAAACCAACAATGACCTACAAGCAACAATGGCATTTCTACAACAACTGAGAAATCTGCATTGAAAATGACTTGTCACAACCGCAAGACAAAACCTGCTATCAACAACCAACAACAACAGAAGACCTGCAACATTTTAAAACGCCAGGACAATCAATAACACGTCCGACCTTAGGCTACAAAACCAAAATAAAACATAGCCAAAGCGAGGGGGAGACGGGAGATAACCTTTTCAATCTTCCTCTGATTCTTTTCCTTTCTTTCCTCCTTGTCCTTCAATCAGCCTTGTTCAAAAATCTCTAAAAAAACTCCAAGCACCATCGTCAACCTCACACTTCTTCTTCTTTTTCTCGCAGCAAAACCTTTAATCATCCACCCAAATCAAACACAAATCTTAGAACCCATTCAAAACCAGAATCAAAACCTCTACCCCACCGTTGAATCGTCCGTGCCTTCCATGCGTAAAACATCAACTCCGACAACTTTCAAAGAACCTTATTTCATCATCACCGTCGAACCACATAAACTCATAACTTCAAACCCCAACACAAAGCCCTTCAGACACGCACAAACCCAAGACCCATAGGCCGATTTAGATCCAGAAATTCGAAGAGAAGAAGAGGAAATCGTACAAACTGGAATCGAAACTGGAATCAAACGAACCTGTAGCTAGAAAACAGAGAGGAGGAAGACGAAACCGATCTTGAGTTGTGGCAAGATAGAAGGTTGGATCGCGTCGCTTTTCTTCACTGTGACGATTCGATTCATTCTTCTGTTGTTGGTGTCGCTTTTATTTTGAGGGACGCAATGATGATGATGTTGGGTGTATCGCAATCTAATGTTGTTTCGGTTGCTTTTTCCTTTCAATTTGTTCCTCTCTTTTGTTTGTTGGTATATCGATGATGAGAACAAAATTTCTCAGAACGAGTCGTTCTTGCCATGTTCCTCATACTCCATTCTTTTTTTTTTGTTTTGCTTTAAAAAGAAAAATGATTTCTAAACTTCATGTGACTGATGGTTTGTAAAACGTGTAATGGGTTTATCAGTCCATTTGATGGTTTTTATTCACACCCATATTTCTTGTTGCAACATTTAGCATTGCTTAGGTGATAGGCTTTGGCCCATGTTAGAGTTTCTTAATCACCTACGATACTATTCACACACCCATCCTTAAGAATTTGTTTTCAATTCATTTTCTGTCTTAAATTTCTTTCCTAAAAAAAACATTTTATTTCTTTTTTTTTTTTAATTTCTAATATGGCTTTGTTTAGTTTTTAAGTTTTTTTTCAAAAATTAGTTTCACTTCCATTTTCATTTTTAGGGCCAATGATATCAAAAGCATCATGATTTATTGATTTATTTCAAGTAGATCTATAATCTTGGTTAATATGAGGCCTATTTATTTTCCTTTCGATTTATTTGTTTTTTATTCATTTTTGTGTCAATGAAAATCAAATACTAAAGATTATCGATTTTTCGATTTAAAATCTTAGTAAAGGTGAGACTTTTCTTAGTTTTCCGATTTTCATGTCTATTTCGATGTATATTCTTTTGTTTCCACTTTTGGTCAATGAAGGTCAAAAATCGTTGATTATCGATTTCTCGATTAAATCTTGATTAAGACGAGACCACTTCGATTTATTTTCTATTTCCATTTCATTTTCTGGTATCTTCCTCTATTTTCTCATTCTCGATCGATGAGGTCTTTCTATTCGCGAATGTTGATTGTTGAAGCGATTAACCTTCATTATTTCAAATCTGTAGTGAGTGATCATCGAGATCTCTTTCTATACTTTGAGATCGTGATAAGTTACCTTCTATTAATCGATGAAAGTTTGCGATTATTGATGGGGCACTTTGTGGAGAAACAAACTCTCCAGAATGAAGAGCTTAGAAGACAACATCTTGATACTTATGAAACCCTTAGGCAGATAAACACTATGGTCGAGTCCCTCGCAACTCACAATGAGGCATTAGAGACTCAAATCTCCCTGCTTGCACAGACACCTATAGGACCCTCCCTTGAGAAGCATGTGGATGTTGTAGTGACCAGTACTGAAAGACAAATCGAAAATCCTAAGGAGAGTGTTAATAAGGTTGAGTAGAGTGATAATGAGGTTGAGGAGAGTTTTGGTAAGGAAAGAGTAGAGATTGAGAAAAACTCACTGACACCACCCGAAAGGGAGGTCGTCGAATAGGTAGAGAAGGAAGCACATGTTATTGTTCCTTCTCCCTATACCCCACCAATTTCTTTCCCGCATAGGTTTGTAGAAGTTAAGGTAGACTCCTAATCCAGAACGTATGTGGAGGTATTAGAAAATATCCACACCGATGCACCTTTGTCAGAGGTCCTGCACAGAAAGAGAAAATCAGAGGACCATGAAACTAGGGATATCATTACTGTTAAGAGGGTAGTGTTAGACTTTGAGATGGTGGATTAAATAACTAAGCCCAAACTTGAAAAGCTAATACTTAGGATAGATCCAAAACCACCACCACAACTCCAAAAGAATGAACCACCCCACAGAAGGAAGAAAAGAAAAGGTGAGGGATATGTGAGATGGCTTGATAAATGGCCATGGAATCCGAAGATTAACACTCCTAACCGTCGAGCTATCGACGTTAAACAAAGCCCTGCGTGGGAGGCAACCCACGAGCTTTTAATTTAATGTTTTACTTTTATTTTTTGTGTTTGCAGAAAATAAAGAAATGAATTGCTTGTCACGTCTTAGCTACATTTAGGCGAAAGATCTCTAGATGACAATCCCTTAAAATGACCTGGTGCCCACGGACATTCCTACGAATGTCGCTACTGGTGGTGACACCGATGATGAGTATGATAAGAGAGGGCATATCTCTCCCGTTCGTGACTCACCTTCTCCTTGTCCTTTCGCATGGTCAGGTTCCACCTGCACACACCGCACCGTATTTTTCTAACATTTTTTTTGCAGGTACTTCCTTCGGAAACAGGTAGTATGATGAGAGGCTTCAGTAAAGTGAAGTTTTAGTACTTTCAGATAACTCGTTGTACAAGACGCCGTTGTAGAAGTGGCTAGCGAAGACAGGGACAACATGCGAAGAATCAAAGCGAATTTGGTCATGGCATTCATACAGGTTCTATCCTTCCTTTACCACCTTTTATCAAAACATTGAGGACAATGTTGGGTTTAAGTGCGGGGAGGACATTTACCGCTTTCATTTTACCCCTTTCTAGTTAGATTTACTGTTTTCTAACATGATTTTAAAATTTTTTCTGTTTTAATGTTTCGTACGTCTGTGCATGTGCTGTCGAGTCTTTATGCATGATTTTATGTTGTTTATCGATTTCCTCATCCTCTTGAGCCATACCAAATATTTTGAAAATTTTTTAGTCAAAAATAGTGTTTCTTTTGAAAATCTTAGGTTACAGACGAAATTGAGGCTAGATTGTGAGGCTTGGGAAAATTCCGCAAGATCGATATCGTTTTAACACCGTGAGCCTCTCAATTATGGAAATCAATTTGAGTACTTGTTATGCCATAGCCTTAAGTTCTCACCCCTTTAGTAGTCGCTAAGTAGTATATTTAGCAGTCAGCACCATCCAAAGCACGCACCACGATGCAAATAAGTGTATGATCTCAGGCTTAAAAGGTAAATTAAGAAAAGAAAAAATAAATGAATAAATGAAAAGAAATGCTCCACCTAAGTTAGGTGATCCTCACCCGATCATTTAGCCCAACGGTGCAAACTTCTTTATTTTATTGATATTTAAGCCAATGCGCAAAAAAAAAATGATGATAATGAGATCATAGTCACTAACTGGCTTTCCTCCCATGAGTGTGAAAGGATAACGGGCTTAATGTGATTGTGCCAGAACGAAAAGGGATAAAAGAAGGATGAGTGAGTTAGGATTAGGTGTAATGACATGATTCAGATTGGTTTGTATAGGAGGGAGGTTGATGACCGGAAAAGCAAAATTGTGTTGTTACGATATCCTTAGTGTGTGAGCAAGTACCTATCGACACAAACTTAACCGAAGTAGAGTTGGTAGCCTAGGATGCGTATCCGTATACACTATTTTTCTCGCGAGTCATGGTTTGCTTGAGGACAAGCAAAGGTTTAAGTGTGGGGGAGTTTGATAATGCGAAATTACATTATATATTTACCTTGATTTACATTAAATTATTTTATCATTTTTCGTTATTTGCGTTTTATTTTGCAAGTGTTCAAGCCTATTTTTAGGTATTTCATTTCACAAATCTTGCATGAGAAAACAAGGGAAAATGAGGAAACAAAGAGGAAACAGAAGACAAAAGACGGAAAAAATAGAGAATTGCACACAGAAGAGTGTGGCGACCGTCACACCTTCTGTGGCGACCGTAACGAGCTCAGAATAAGTGTGACCCTCGTCACACATTACGTGGCGACTGGCACAACCTATTTTCCAGGAATTTAATTTTGACAGCGTGGACAACTCAGTAACCGATCCCACGTTTCAACCCAGTCTCAAGTCTCCCGGAGATCTCTCAACTCAACCAAGTCACTCCGATTTCATCGACTCAAACTTCCATCTCTTAATTTTTCTCTCCCACTAAACCTGCTGAGTACTATAAATTGAATGCAGTTGAGAACGTGAAGGCCCCCCTTCTTTTTGGGGCTGCAGAAATTCCTTTACGTTCAGAGCTTTTTCATTCTTGTTTTTTTTCGTTCTATTTTCATTCACCTAAATAGCAATAGTTTCCTACACCGGGGAACTATTGCACTCTAGTTAGATTATTTAGTTTAAGTTTTTATCATTCGGCGAAGCAAAATCCTACCGACTTGTGGAGGATTGCTAACTTCAAGATCTATTTAATTCCAGTTCAATTTAATTTCCAGGTTCTTATTCAATTAATAGAATTGCTTTTATTTTCAATAACCATGCATGAGTTGATGCTTTACTGCTTCTGCTTTTGTATGTTTGTAGTCATTAATATGTCCGACTAAATTGTTTATAGTCCGGTATGTGAGGACCGTCATTCCGACGGGACTCGCTAATTAATTTAGCGTTAACTTATAATAAATTATGTTTTGGTCTTTGTTTTCAAGTTTAATTTAAATAGCTTTGTCACGAGAGTGAGAGGTTATTTAACACTGTTTCGTCACGAGAGTGAGAAGCAAGTAAAGGTTAGAGCCGGCACTGCGAGAGCGTGGGGTTCAAACCAGATAGTGGGAACGGGGCATTAATTCTAAAAATAGCGAGAGCACTTTAGGTATCAATTAGGATCTAATTGATTTTCAAAATATGTTTTCTAATTAAAACGGGCGAGGGAGAGCAAAATCCCGTGGTTAGGAGATGTGGTTTTAGCCAATAGCGCGAGAGTGTGAGGCAAAGTCTTTAGATCAATATTTTCTACGGAACATAAGTAAATTAACGCCGACCAATTACAGAGTGCCTGAGGTACACGGAATCCACATTTCGGTCTCTCTTTTCTGTTATATTTTCTTAGTTTTATTTTAGTTCTAGTCTTAGTTTCCCTTTTATCAATTATCATTAGCCTTAGTTTTACAAAGCGACGATAGATACAGTAGGTTGACATTGGTCTCTGTGGGTTCGACAATCTTTTATATTACTTCGTTATTTCCATGCACTTGCGGACGCATCAAATAAAAAATCAAAAGATCACATATTTGTCTCTATTTAATTTATCTCAATATTTTGAAAAAAGAAAATAAAAATAAAAGGAATTAAAATAAATAAAAATCAGGCGCGAAAACGCTCAGGAAAATAAAATAAATTCACTAAAATGATCTACACGAAATAAATTTCTGGAAAACAGACAGAAAAATGTCAAATTTTACAATAAAGAACGCTCGGTTGAAAAGGCACAAGTTGATCCGAATGTGACCACAAATGGAATCGAAACAATAAAATGAGTACGTCAGGCTAAACTAAGCGAACCGTAGATCAATAAAAATGACAATTACAAGCCTAATCTCGAAATTTGTTGCCGCTAAATTTACATGCAGTTTATAAATGATTCAACATATCTGTCTATCAAATCGAACTTTTGTTTTGGTCAATTATTTAAGAATTATACTGAAAGAAATGCATGTTAGGCTATGTAGATAATAACAATGTCATGATGAATATATCACTTTATTTATTTAGGAAAAAATTGAGTATAACAGCAATATACAAAAATTTAATAAAGTGATGCAAATAAATTCCAAGAAGAATGATTAAAGATATATAAATTTGGTTGTCTTTTTTTAATATGGCTCATGTCAAATAAAACCTAACAATAGATGTAAGTTTAGAGAAAAATCAAAAGTGAGTGTCTATTTTTGCTGGCCCATGTGCTAGTATGTGCAGCCAGAAGGGACAGAGGGTGGAAAATAAAATGATAAAAACATCTCACAATCATTGATAACATCGAAATTGTGCGTACCTACGATGATTTTAATCATAAAAATAGGAGCTTGCATTTTGTGTTTAACCTGTAAATTTTTCAAGTAATTATTTCCAATAAGATATTAAAAACATGAAATTGTTAAGAAATTAAAAACTGATCATTTACTAACAACCCATTTATGAGTGTTTGTTTTGTTAATGATATTAGCTGATAGGTTGGTATAGCTCTTATTCATTTAAGGGTTAATACCCCTTTTGCCCCCTGCCATATGAGCGAAATCCTAAAAACAACCCTGTAAAAAAAAAAAACACAGATTCCATCCCTGCCATTTGTAGATTCCCTCGTTTTGCCCACTGAGTAGATTTGGTCAACAAAATTGATGATATGACACTGCTTTGTTGGCTTTTTTTATTTTATTTATGGGGAAAACATCGTTACCCATCACAAAAAGTTGGGTAGTCTACCTTCAACCATTCCACTAATGCCATATCATTTTATTATACTTAATTATGTATTTAATGATTTAAATTTTGTAGATTTCTAATGCAATGTAGCCTAATTTATTCTATGGGTAACTCTACCCAACTTTTTGAAGTGGGTAGATAAGAATTCACCTTTATTTATTTATTTAATATGACTTGTCATGCTTTGATGGCTTTTTTTAATTATATTTTTAAGTAAATTAATATTTAATATATTTAATAATATACTAAATTAATATTTAATTTTTTTAATTAATTGATTAATTAAAATGTTAAGAGTTTCTATTTGGGCCTGGGCCCATTTAGCTATATTTTCCATATCAATCCAATATCAATCAAACTTATCATGTATATATGACATATATAAACACTTTGCTTTATTACTAAAAAATCGATGTGGGACATTTTACAGCTTTACCAAAAGTTCTTATGCTGCTACACCATTTTCTTCACATAACCGGCTACTTCATTTTCAAAAAATCCAAGGTGCCACTGCCATAATCTCCCTAAAGTTGATCCTTAAGCCGCACAAGAAGCTCGCCTGCAGCTTTTTGATTCCCATGTACGTTTGCAATTTGTAAAAGTTATCTGTTCATATGAATCCTTGCTTGCACTAAATGACTCAATGCCCTAATGCTCCAATATGAATCCTTGCTTACTTGCTATAGCAGTAGCTTAAAGCCAATTGTTTCAGATAGTGTTGTAATTATAAATTTGGGTTCCCCGGTGATTTATCCTCATGAAAACGTAGAGCATGTAATTACTTTATTAAGAAAAAGTAAATGTATTTTTGTAAATTCTCTCCACTGACATGTCCTCCATGTTGCTTTCTATGAGTTGTTGGCTTATTAACATGAAAACTGATGATTTGGGGTGAATGAAAAATTTAGAAGCTCTTAATAGTGTATCTGAGACTGCACCAACTTATTTCTATTTGTTCTTTTTACATATATGTATTGAATACAATTAGTTAGAAATCCTAATTCCTAATGTCATGGGTGCAGCAACAAAATTGAGGTTGCTTATCAGGAAGTTGTTGCTCTAAAGAGACAAGAAGAACTCATTCGTGAAGAAGAGGCATCATGGCAAGCTGAAAATGACCAGAAAACAAAACGTGGAGTCAATGAGAGGGAAAAGAAGTCAAAGAAAAAACAGGTTGTTGCAGATTGAAACAGTGGATATTCTTTTCTTGCATATGCGATTATGTGAAGAAAATGGTGTAGCAGCATAAGAACTTTTGGTAAAGCTGTAAAATGTCCCACATCGATTTTTTAGTAATAAAGCAAAGTGTTTATATATGTCATATATACATGTTAAGTTTGATTGATATTGGATGGATATGGAACTATAGCTAAATGGGCCCAGGCCCAAATAGAAATTCTTAACATTTTAATTAATCAATTAATTAAAAAAATTAAATATTAATTTAGTATATTATTAAATATATTAAATATTAATTTACCTAAAAATATAATTAAAAAAAGCCAACAAAGCATGACAAGTCATATTAAATAAAGAAATAAAATAAAAAAAGCCAACTAAGCAGTCCACATCATCAATTTTGTTGACCAAATCTACTCAGAGGGCAAAACGAGGGAATCTACAAATGGCAGGGATGGAATCTGTGTTTTTTTTTACAGGGTTGTTTTTGGGATTTCGCTCATATGACAGAGGGCAAAAGGAGTATTAACCCTTCATTTAATTGTGGAAAACTCAAAGTTCTTACCTGAGACAACACAAAATATATAGTTATCAATGTCAAAATAATAAAGTTATGAAAGGTAATATCCTAATAGATCACATACAATCTTAAGCAAACCCCTTGTGACATGAATCTGATAAATAATCTACATGATATATAAACTAATAACAAGATAGAAAAATTTATTATTCATGTAACTGGTACATAAAATGAAAATCACACACTTGAACAAGATAAATTAGACATGAAATTAAAGACCAAATGAAAGGAAACAATAAAAAAAAGATTGAAGAATGCGTACAAAGAATTTATCTTTATCGAGCTTATGAATCTGGAGATCTCGTTTCTTACCAATCCTAGACATATATCTCTTTTTTCTTTGTTCCGGGCTATCAAACTTGTAGTGCTTGGAAGTCATGTGAGAAGCAAATTTTTGTGAAGTAGCTAGCACCTGGTAGCACTTTGGACACGTGTACGGTCCATATTTCTTGTGTGGTAAACTACGGGTTCTACCATCATCAACATTCTTCTTCTTGAAATGAATCCCAACCGAAGCAACACGATTAGCAGAAGCAACAACTTTCTGATTGGATTGTGGTTCATGTGATTGTGATGAACTTGTGCGGAAGAGATTATAATGATAAGCATCACTATAAACATCCATCTTCATGTTGTTATTGTAATCACCGACGACACCCTTATTTTTATGAACTGATGGTAATGATGATGCATTTAAATGAGCAAACTGATCTTCAAGAATTTTCATTGCTTTTCTGATTCCAGGAGCATGACTACCATAATTATCAAAAGCTATTAATGATGAAGAATTTTTCAACGAAAGATTGTAAGAGTGTGTATTGGTATTGTGGTGAGTGTTCAAGGATGACATAACTAGGAGCGCCAAATTGTTGTCGTCGTGACTTGGGTTATACTATCCTCAATTTATAGCGCTCTATTATTCAATCCTAGCTATCATTTAATTAATTCTCAAAAATATATTTTATCTATTAAAATATTTCGTATAGGTAATTTACTTTAATGCTTTTAATTAAATACTATGTTTAAATAAAATAATGCATTCTGTAGAATATTATTAAAGTATTATTCATTTTTCCATATTCAGGGTTTTACCTTAATTATAGAGTCTAGTAAATTTTTCTTTCAAAAATTTCCATTCCCAAAAAAACGAGTCAATTCAATTTTTATAAGAAAAGAAAAATCGTATGTAATTTTACAAAATTATCTAATTATTAACATATAAAATTATATAAAAAAAGATAGTCATAAATAATAGGAGAAAGATTATAAAAATGTCAATATTTCATTGATAGACAAAATATATGAACTTACTCTATTAATTTAATTTAGAAATAGCATTTTATCGATATTTTTTATATAGTAATTTTTTTATGTTAGCATATTTAAACATTTATATTTGAATTAAACATATTTTTTAATGATACTTTTTCTAATGCTTAAAGTTATTAAAAAAACCAAAAGATAAAATTGTTGACATCATTAGTCAAGCATAATATTTCAATTATATATATCATAAAAATAATTATTTTTATAGTTATTTATCACAATTATTTATAAAATCACACATATTATATATTTTTTCAAATGGCCACACATATTATATTGTGATAATAATAAAAAATAGTTATATATTTGAAAACAAGTAGAATGTTTTACTCCTTTTTTTTAAGCAAAAAAAGATTCATTAAAAGGGATACAAACGGGAAAAACCACCGACCCATCTAATCTCTACAGAAAATCACAAGGATTTTGAATCCATTCATAGTAATTACACGAGTAAGAATTGTTGGAAGTCTTGCCAATCCACCACCAGGAGAACATAAAGATGGAATGTAATACCTCGTCCTCGTCCCAAATTTTGTTCTTGAACAAAATACCATTCCTGATCTTCCACATAGTCCAAAGAATAATTAACCACAAACCTACTGCACTCTCAATGCTAACCTTTTTACGCTTCAACTCGTTTATCCAAAATTGGAGGTGATCCAACGTATTATCAACCGAGTCCACCTCAATACCTCACCATGCCTCAGCTTTCTTCCAAACTAAACAACTACATCTGCACAAAAAGAAAATATGAACAACAGTCGCCAATTCCAAACAACCAAAAGGACACAATATGTCATCCGAGTTTATAATTATACCGCGAAGATATAAGTTATCTCGAGTGGGAAGTCTATTTAATAAAATTCTCCAACCACAAAGAATAGATTTCAAAGGGACTTTTGCCATCCACAACAGCTTGAAAGCCGCCTGCAAATTCTGGTTCGCAACATGTACAGAATTGGCCCCCAACAACAACTGATATCCTAATTTTGCAGTATACACCAGGTCCATACCATCAGTCCAAATACACCGATCGTCTTCCCCATGATCCACCACGACATCTGCCAATGAATCAAGCAGCTCCGCTGCCTGTTGTGATAAAGAAAAATGATGATGAATCGCACCGGTATTGAGTTTCCAGATCCACAAACCGTCGACCCAGCTGCCAAAATCTTTAACTGTGCCCTGCTTAAACTCTTCCACCTGCCATAGATCAGGATATGCATCTCTGAGCCTCGACCTCCCCAACCAAATAGAATCCCAGAAAAATGCAAGGCCCCCATTACCAATTCTGTACCTGCATATTTCAGCAAAGGAAGTATGACAAAACATTTGAGCAATTTTGAACATATCTTTCCACCAGAGGAATGGCAGAACCCTGTAATTTGGAATCGAACCCACAGATAAATCATGGACAAAATTATTATATCTTCCTTTGAGGATATTACTCCGTAATCCTTCCTTAAAACTGAGAAATTTCCAAAGCCATTTGGCAATCAATGCAGCATTGAATAATTTGATATCTTTAATTCCAAGACCACCATCTTCAACAGGCCTACATATTGCCTTCCAACTAATCCAAGAAATACCAGAGCTACGAGCGCATCCGTTCCAGAAAAATCTACTCTGAATTGCCGTAAGAATCTGACACATTTTGGATGGGATTTTATAGAAGGATAGATAATGTATAGGGAGATTAGAGAAAACCGACTTAATAAGCGTTAATCTGCCTCCAAATGACATAAGCCTTCCCTTCCAAGACGCCAATCTCGAGTGGAATTTCTTAATCACTGGTTTCCAGAATGATACCAATTTGTGATTTCCACCCACAGGGATACCAAGAAAACGAAAGGGACAAGCATCAATCTTACACGCCAAAATGTTCTCAGCTGCCATTAAAAACGAATCATCCAAACCAAATCAATAAAAAGAACTCTTGCTGAAATTAATTTGTAGGCCGGATACAAGTTGAAATCCTTTAAGAATTGTTTTAATTGCCAACAAATTACTCCAAGATCCTTCCCCAACGATAACCGTATCATCCGCATATTGTAAGAAACTATATGAAACTTGTTGGCCTAACTTGAATTTCTTAAATGTCCCATCCACCACTGCTTTTTTCATTAGCATTGCCAACCCCTCTGCCGCAATTACGAATAGGAACAGAGCTAAAGGATCCCCTTGTCGAAGTCCTCTAGACATCTCAAAATCTCTTGTAGGACTACCGTTTACTAGAACCGAGAGAAAGACTTTCATTACTGCCCCTTCCATCCATCTCAACCATGTCTCACCAAAACCCATGCCTCTCATAATACTACTAAGGTAACTCCAAGCCACACAATCGTAGGCTTTAGCAAAGTCGACTTTCATGAGTAACCCGTTACACTTACTTCTCTTAGCGTAATCTACTATTTCATTCAGCACTAAAACACCATCTAAAAGATGTCTTCCTTCTAAAAATGTTGTTTGTGAGTCTGATATAATCTTGCCAATGACCCCTTTGATCCTATTTGCTAACAGTTTGGCCAGAATTTTATAGATACTCCCGATTAAACAAATAGGTCTGTACTCATCAAGATTCGAGGGAGCCTCAACCTTAGGTATCAAGACAAGAAACGCAGAAGAAATAGCCTTTGGAAGGGTTCCAACATCATAGAATTCCTGTATACATTTTGTGAAATCGTCACCAACAATATGCCAACAATGTTTGAAAAATTGGATAGTAAAACCATCCGGGCCCGGACTCCTATCACCCGCACACATAAATACCGTTTCCTTGATTTCCTCTATCTCAAATCTGCGTTCTAAAAACAAACTATCAGCAGGCTTTAGTTTTTTAAAATCGCCACACCCAATAGCAGGAAAAGGCCTCTCATCAGCAGTGAAAATTTTTGCAAAATGCGACGCTACCCTCTCCTTAATCCCCGCCACATCCTCCACCACAGAATCGCCATCTTTAATAAAGGAAATAGTATTAAGATTGATCCTATGTTTAACCAAGGCATGATAGAACTTAGTATTATGATCACCTTCAACAATCCACTTAGAACGCGCCTTTTGTTTCATAAAACTCTCCTTGAGCCTCAAATGCTTCCACATTTCATCCATCGCAATGCTTCTACAATCCAATTAAAGAGGAGATACATCTGCAACATTATCTGCTATGGCATCTTCAACTCCGTTAATAATACCAACTTCTTCCGCTATCTTAGCATTTATCCAACCAAAGATGTTAATGTTCCACCAGCGTAACCTTTCTCTCAGTAGTTGTAATTTTCTGGTTAATATGTACACGTCATTACCTCGCACCACAAAAGACTACCACTCCTTCTTTACAAACTCATAAAAGTTAGGATGCTCAAACCAGCAACTTAGAACCTTGAAGGGTTTTGGCCCCCAGTTAGTGTTCCTTGCTAAAATCCACACCGGTCGGTGATCTGAGATGTCCCTTTCTCCCACTCTCTGAAATACCATATTCCAATCGTTAAGTAACCCCGGCGAAATAAAAAATTTGTCCAACCTGCTACATGCAGAACCAGAAGAATTGTACCAAGTAAACTTGTTGCCTATTACTGGTAGATCGACACAGCCAGACATACCAATAAAATCCCCAAAAGCCTCCATACTTCTTCTGCTATGAGCCCCTCTACCAATTTTTCCGCCACACACTTCACTGCATTGAAATCCTCACCAAATATCCACTCACCAGCATTTAGTTTCGATTTCAGACTTAACAACTTACACCATAATGCTTTCTTCTCAGAAAAAGAACAAGACGAATAGATATTAAAGAAGAAACAATTCTTTCCTTTCCATATAGCCTGCAAGCCTAAATAACCACTTCCTAAATAACTACAAATGGGAATGACTACCCCTTTTCTCCAAATTGTTAGAATACCTCCCGCTATGCCCACAGAGTTAGATGCTGACCAGTCACAATTTGCATCTCCCCACATGCTATAGACTAGGTTGTCCGTCATTATGGAACACTTTGTTTCCTGAATAAAACACACGTATGCTTCCAATTTGTGAAACAGAGCTCTTATGTTTCTTCTTTTAATTGCACATCCGCACCATCTTATGTTATATGAAACAAAATTAATGTTAAATTTATAGCTGCCACCTTCTTTCCTTTTGTTCGCACTCTATCGGCCACCTCCATGTTGCGAAGGACACCTTCAAATACCTCGTCATCTTCATCTGCTTCAATTCCCAACATCTTTATGGATTCCCAAATCCTTACTGGTATATCTCCCAATTTTTTTTTAATTCTCGAATTACTCCGTCCTACGGCTTTATCATCAATGGATCCCATCCCAAAACTGTCCTGGTTTGAATGCTCTGAAATAGAATCACCATCAGCTGACTGGCTCTCAAAACTATTCTTCACCTCCGAGGGGGTAAATATATTTGTATTGGTTTGAAAAAAACTCTCTGAATGTAGCAAGGTAGCGTAATACGATGGGGCAAAGGGTATCTTAATCTTGTTATAAATGTGTTGCTCCTTAAATATGGAGAATTTTTTTAATTCTTTGACCATTTTTATAGAAGATTTAAAAGTAATAAAAAATTTTATTTATTTTTTATTTATATTAGATTTTATTTTTAAAATAAAACTTTTTACTTATTAAAGAAAAAAAATAAACTTATTAAAAATTATAAATTGTATTTAAATTGTTTTTTATTATCTTAATTAATATTATATTTGAATGAAACATATTTTTTTAATGATAGTGTTTCTAATGACTTAAAGTTATTCAAAAAAACTAAAAGATAAAACTGTTATACTAATGAGGAAAAATGTATCAGGCAATTGTTCTTCTCCAAATTATTTTTGTAATACCCCGTAAATTATTTTGCTCCTGATAATATTAGTTGTGATCAACTGAGTCCCAGTGTGCTCTGAGAAATTATCTGCAGAGATAATTAGGGTAACTGATGAACTTATGTAGCGAGCGATTTTGGACGCGGTTCTTAAGCGCTGGTCGCTCTCTGCGGTTAAGCTTAAACTACAGGTCAATTCATTTTTTATCCTATTAAAGCTGATGAAGGAAGGGAAATAGATGTTTCCAATTAACCCTGCTTTGCATACTGAGTTTAAACAGCGGTCTGTGGGGGGCCTTTGTACTGGTTATTTGTATTTTCGCCAATACGGTTTTCTTTCTTTTTACCTTGACAGAAGGTTTCTGGCGGGGAACAAGGATTAGGATGTTAGGACTGATGTTTTTGAATTACTGCTTTTGATTGATGGAGATATGGGATTTTGGGTTTTTGTTTAGTGTGCTCGCTAAGATTTTTCTTTCAATCTTATGCCTACGTATTCCCGTTTACCGAAACAGGGAAATCAAAGCATTCGTAGTTCCTCCTATTCTATGGGAGGAAATGGGTGTTTTTGGTGTCTTGTTCAAACCCCAAGACGTGAGGCGAAAGGTAGTTTGCATCTTGTTCAAAGCCCAAGATGTGAAGCTGAAGAGTCTATTTGTATCTTGTTCAAAGCCCAAGATGTGAAGCTGAAGGGGGTTTGACTTTAGAGAGAATTTGTCATCTCTAAAGAAGGGTTTGTCTGTCACAACTGTTGGGTGACTAGTTATAAAGGAGAATTACTTTAACCGGGATTTGTGAATCCGGCAATGCCATAATTTCCTTTATAGGGTAGTTTTAACCTGAAAGAGAAGACTTTAACTCAGTGTAGAGCAATGCTATCTTTCCTTAGGAATTTCTCATGCTAAAAGAGGGACAGTGGCATGGATGTAGATGATCTAGAGGCTTGCCGCTTACAGCGATTAGACGAAGGGGAAGAAGTTGTTGATTTTTGTGTACTATGAACGAGGCACCGCTTTGATGCTAAAAGGTTGATTGGATCAACCAGTGGTTTTCTTATACAAAGCCTAAGAGGAGGCTAATATGTGTCTCGTACAAAACCCGAGAGAGAGGCTAAAAGGTTTTGACTCAACGAGGGAATCTTTTGGTAGCTCGTATAAGCCCGAGATGAAGGCTAATTGACTCAACAAGGGAGTTTTTTTGTATCTCGTACGGAGCCCGAGATGGAGGTGAAAGGGGTAATTGACTCAACGAGGGAGTCTTTTATGTGTCTCGTACAAAGCCCGAGAGAGAGGCTAAACGTTGTTTGACTCCGCTGGGGAGAATGATTGTATAATGCCCAAGAGAGAGGCTAACTTCACTGGAGAAGGATCATTATACAAAGCCTAAGGGGAGGCTAGGGTAACTTTTTTAGTTAAGTGACAGGTCCAATATACTGATTTTGAAAGAGAAAACCAGTTCTTATATGAGCAACACTGTACTCATGGATTTGATTTGAGGATCAGGGATATTTCCTTTTCTTTGAGGAAACGGGAAATCCAAAGGGTATTGAGACTGTCCGAGTCTGCGGGTTTCCTTCCTATTTAACGAAGGGGTCACTTGAGAATGTCTTTGAGACTCAAGGAAGTTAGACTGTCCAAGTTTAGAGTTTCATCTTTTGTACTATGCTTTGAGAAACAGTAGTAGACTCTATGAAAGGACTGTTCTATGCAGATAACTAAGTTCTGTTCCTATACCTCTAGGAGGTCGTCGGGACAATTTGTACGAAGCCCAAGAGGAGGCTGGAAACTTTTAAGAAGCCGACGGGTCCTTGTACTAAGCCCAAGAGAAGGCTATCATTCCCGGAGGAAGAGATCATTATACGAAGCCTAAGAGGAGGCTGTGAATACTTCTAGGAAGCCGTAGGGTCCTTGTACTAAGCCCAAGAGGAGGCAGGGTTGCTTTTAGGAAGCCTGCGGGTCCTTGTAGGATGCCCAAAAGGAGGCCGATTGCTTTTAGGAAGCCGAAGGGGTCCCCAAACCCCGAGAAATTCAAGGCAATGCTATTCACCGAGAATATATCAAAGTCAGGAAAGTTCGAGAATTTGGAAGAAACTCAAAGATGCCATTCACGGGGAATACATTCATCTCTGGGAGTAGAGTTTCTTGACAGTTCCTAATGAGGACAGCCGAAGAGAAGACTGTATCTGGTGATCCTATTGGGGATCTAGTTGTCTATTTCTACGAATAAACGAAATGGCGTCACCTAGTTCTAGACGTAGTTGCCGGGGAAACTCGAAATATCTATACTATTATTACACAGTTGATATGAGTTTATGAAAGAAGACTTACTGTGAAACAGCTCCACAATACAGTTATATGTATATGAAAGCGGTAAATGAAAGCCATAACCACTTACTCGGTTGTAGAGCTTCCTTGTTGTCTGGTTAGTTGTTCAACAAAGAAAGATTGAAAACAACAGTATATTCAAAATCAAAGGAGAAAGTGCTTCGAAATAAAAAGATTTGGGGCTTACAGCTCAAGGAGAGGCCCAGGGTTTTATCAGTGAGCGCACTGTTTGAATTTGTACAGGGGGACTTATACAAGTGACTGAGGCCCAAAATGTTTTCTGTACAAAGGGATGGGTCTTACACTCTCTCAAGAGGCCCAAAAGGTTTAAAGAAAAAGAGTGGGGCTTATCACACAAGGGTAGGCCCAGTTGAATTTTCGTTAAAAAATGGCGATTGCGCCGGGGTTTTCTTTTAACACAGAGGGACTTATACAATAAGTGAGGCCCAAAATGTTTTGTTTAAAATGGGATTGGGTCTTACACTCTAATAGAGGTCCAAAAGTTTTGAATGGGTCTTATAGCTCAAGGAGAGGCCCAAGGTTATTTTTCAAAAGGGCGATGATCGTGTCGTTTATTTGAAAATGTACAGTGGGACTTATACAACGAATGAGGCCCAAAATGTTTTATTTACAAGGGGGTTGGGTCTTACACTCTAATAGAGTCCCAAAGTGTTTTGAACATGATTTATGAGGGTTGAATTAATCCAAAAACCCTAATTTGTTTTCAAAAATGTATTTAATTGAATAAAAATTCAATTAAAATGATCAAAATTGTTTAACATATGAAAAACAAATTGTGATCTTGGATTAATGCTTCAAAAATTAAGTATTGACCTACAAAATAATTAGAAAGCATTAAAAGTTGCAAAATCAATGTGGAAAAAATATTTAAAATGTCAAAAACAATTAAAATATTAATTCTTTGCAAAAATATCAATTATATGAAATAAATAATATTTTTGGGATTTTTTGGGAAAATAAAATATTTTAACATTTTTGTGAATTATTAAAAAAAGAATCAACTCAAAATCATTAAAATTCAGAGAGAAATTAATTTTTGAATCAATTAAATAAAATCACAAATTCAAATATTCAAATTTCTAAAAATGGCGCCAAGAACAAGCTGAAGAACACGCGCGTGTTCTGAGATTCTCAGATTTGCATTTTCTATCCAATCTCCCTGAATACTTGATTATAACATGCAATCCACATATCATTATGCTCGTCTCAACCTCACGATCATGTCTATGTCCATTAATTTCATTTAAATTAAACATATAACAAGAAATCATGAAAAATCCTCAAGAACCCTAATTTCGGCATGAAGGCTAGGATTTTTGATACACGATTCAAACAATGCAATTAATTGAGGGAAAACATTCCATGCATGATTATGAACATATGGCCAAATTATTGTGCAGCAAAAATTGCATGGATCATAGAGTTAGAAGAGCTCATGCTTACCACTTGCAGCTGGTGATCGTGATTTGTGTTGGAGGTGTTACAGCTAGGTTCCAATGATGTGGATAGCTTCCCTAGGTGCCAAGTGATGTGTCTGAGTGCTTGGAATGGATTGAAATGGTTTGGAGTTGAAGATGGCACCTCAACTGTAAAACTGTCAAGAACTTGAGCAATTGGCTGGTGATTTTGTGAAATTTGTGTTCCAGATGTTATGTGAGTGTTTGGATCACTTCTATATGATGTATGTGAGGTGTGTGAGTGATTGGTTTGATTGGAAAAGCTCTCAAACTCAAAACCCGATAGCTACCTTGCTAAGAAAGGCATTTTTGCCAAGAGAAAGAGATTTTGAGGAAAGCATCTGTTAGATGGATTTGGTGTACTCAAACTGATCACAATTGAGCTCTATTTATAGTAGAGCAAGTTTGTTTTGCAAGGAATAGTGAATGGCAACTGCTATGTAGGTTTGGCCAATGTTGGCAAATGAAAATCCAAGTCTCCTCTAGCCATTGACTAGAGGTAGGGGCACAGAGCTTTGGTTCCCTTGGTCTTGGATAAGTCTTGACTAATTTCAGATGAGAATGGCTCAGTCCATGCCACCTTGATTCTTCCATCGAATGCTTCAATCCAAATTTGGAGTCTTGTCCCTATTTTGGCCATTCTAGGTTCAACATGCTATTTCTTGTTCCATGGACTTTGGAGGCTTGGCTCAGTGATTGTCCCCTTTAGATTCAATCCTCATATGTGTCCAAGTGGATAGGAGCATTTGAATTTGGCTGATTTTTGCAAATCGAGCAAAATTGCAAACTCTGCCTAGCCTTTGACAGATTTCAGCAAGGCAACTTGCCAATGTCATATCTCATTGTGTAAGTTGAATTTGGTAATGTTCTTGACCATTTTGGAAAGCCCTTACATGATACAACAACTGTTTGAACATGTTTGGTTTTGATCTCTTTTGAATCCAAGTGAAAAATCCCCATACATTTGGCAAAAAGTGAAGGCAGATTCTGACTTAGTGAAAATTTCACTAAGTGTTGGAAAAAGTGACATTTTCATTTTTCAACCATTTTGATCACTCCATAACTCAAAACCCTAATGAATTGGACTTAGGTCTAGTTGAAGTTTTTGTATAGGGTAATGAGGGCTACAAATCCATCTTTGGATGAGAAAAAATGGCCTTGTGGTTTAGGAGTTATGATCCTCCAAAGTTGGTACCCTAGTCACTTTATTTTTTAACTTAGAAAATTTTCTAAGTTTTTATGGTTACCCCTTTTGCAAGTTATCCAAATTTTCTTGATTTTTCTTGATGAATGATGATTCAAATCATACATTAACATCATTTTAGGGTTAAAAATCCATTTTGGTGAAAAATCTCAAAAAGTTAAAGTTGAGTTTTGTGCACAGTTGACTTTTTATCAAATGAATTCCAAACTATGCAATTCTTCAGGAAATCATGTCCTTGACCTAAATCAAATTTGATGGACATATTTCATGGATGCCATAGGGTGTATTGAGGCATGTCATAGGGCTTGGGAGCATGTCCTGGTCAAAAGTCAAAGTTACAGTTGACTTTTTCCTTAAAACCCTACTTGTGGTGCAGATGAAATTGAGACTTGTTGCTCAAGCTTCATGGATGAAACCATTGTTCCAAATGGATCAATATAGTTCATTAGAGACCCTCAAACCCTCTCTTGAGGTCTTGGTTCATGATTTGTCTCAAAAGTCAACTTAGGGGTGAATTAGGTCAAGAAACCCTAATTCCTGATTTTTGATGTATGCATCCCCTGAGGCAAAATTGACTTGATGAATGGGTCCATGAGGTTCCATGGAGTACATTAGGTTGTGTTTTGGATCTTTGGCTTGTGTCCAGATGAAATTTTTCATCAGGAGGCCCTGGTCGACCAAAACCCTAATTAAGTGATACCGGCGATCTTGAGACTTGATCCACCTAGAAGGGAGCAACCTTGTGCTTAATCCTTGAAGTGGGAGTCCTTTTGATCCATTGTGGATGTTTGAGAGGTTAGACAAGTTGAAGATCATGTCATTCCTTGATTGATCCTTTGTCTAAGCACTCAGAGAGGGCTCGAAACCCTAATTTTGATTGTAGTGGATGCTCACCCATCTTTGGGGAGACTGACAAGGTATGATGGTTCCTCCATATTGTGATGATGATTTGCACAATGATGGGAAATCTTAGTGGTCAAAATTTGGGGTATGACAGATGCCCCTATTTAATCTTCTTGGACACGAAGGCGTGAATGACGAAAGTGTTCGGGCATTCGGGGTGCAAGAGGATTAAATATCGAAATACCCAAAATTTTGATGGTGGTTATGAATGGTAGCTTACGCATTCATCTTCTTTTGCTAAGCAATGATGCTTAGAAAAGGTAAACTTCCCCTCGATCCTGGTTTCCTGCCAAGGAACTGGTCTTAGTTTCCTTTGAAAACTTCCCATCGATCCCGGTTTCCTACCAAGGATCTGGTCTAAGTTTCTGAAATAAACTTCCCCTCGATCCTGGTTTCTTACCAAGGACCTGGTCTTAGTTGCTGAAATAAACTTCCCCTCAATCCTGGTTTCTTACCAAGGAACTGGTCTCAGTTTCTTTTGTCAATAAACTTTCTTGACAAGGAACGCTATTAGTAGCGGTTTTCCCTCAAACTTCTCGCCGAATTTTCCTCGGGATATGCCATTTGATGGGAAAAAGAACGATGTCAGACTTGCTGGGGAACCCAATCATCTGATTTGTGTACAAACTTCTCTGCTGGAGATGCCATTTGTTGACTCTATCCGGGGAAAATGAGTCTCTTGAGAGACTACTTCCGCTTGGGGTCTTACATCATTCTTTTCTCGGGATCTTCCTGGAGAAACGCCATATGATGGGGTCCAATTTTGAGGTGACGATGACATTTTCATCAGCGGTACTTTCGGAGAAAAACTGCCGTATTGCCGAAGCTCCGATTAAGAGGCTTTCTCTGGGAATTTTCCTTAATCCGGGAAAGCAAGGATATCATCTTCAATGGCGAAGAATGATATTTGTTGAAAGTTTTCTTGGTTCTCAGAGGTTCAAGTTATCAAAGTGGTCAAGGACCAACTTCATTCCAGAAGTAAACTGGAGGAGAGAGATTGTTCAGACACAGTATTTCCTGACGAGGCAAGAACTAACAACTCGATTGAGAGAACTTCTATCACTAGGGGACAAGACCGACTAGAGTGATAGTGATGCAATATGAAATGTGAATGTAAATCAATAATGCATGATGCATGTATGTTTATGCTGACAAAACTGACGCGACATACAAACTGACAGGTGAACACGACTGGATACTCGGCCATCGCAGGGCAAAGAAGTACCGTTGGTTCAGAATAGCAATTATGCCTTGCTTAGGAGAGATAGTCCCTGCGGGGAATACCGTTGGTCGGGCTTAGGAGATAAGAACTCGGCCGAGGGGTGTCAGACGAAACAAGGTCTCTGACACAAGTTGATCCCTTCATTCAGGCGTAGTGGCTTTTAGAAGGAGTACTTTGATTCTGCACTTTGAGGTTCGATTACATCTGGAGAAGCGACCGATGTTCTTCTGATGTTCAACAGTCAAAATAAATTGCCGTCTTTATTAAAAAGCAGAAAAAGTTTTAACAAGTAAATTCATTTTTGTTTTATTTCAAGAATCGTTAATCCCATCAACAACGTCGTTCTGTAAAGCTAAAACAAATAAGAATTACAAATAAAAGCACAAAGGCTCAAATTTTATTGATAAGATGGAGGTCAGCCAAACGCGTGATTCCAAGGAGTATATACAAAGTTTGAAAATAGTAATTTACAGGGAAAAGGGCTACGTTGAAACATAACGACCACTATCCTTCTACCAACTTTGAATTCGGGACATCCTGAGCTTCTGTCGAAGATGACCTTGACTGGAGTTTTCCTGACGGATGATGTAACTGCTGCTGCTGAGGGACTTTCCGCTGTTGAACATAGTTACTTGCCATTATCCCTAATTTTTGGCTGGATTGTACTGTGATGTTTCCAATCCATCGGGATGATTTTTTTCATGTCTCTAACTTTTGCCTGGACCGCCCTTTCAGGTTTTCAATCCACTGAGACATTTTTTTTAGTTTAGGCAAAGTATTTCTTGACTACGTCAACATTCATGGGATAGGCAAATTCCTCTCTGTCCATGGTCGCAAGTCTCAAGGCGCCGCCTGAGAAAGCTTTCGTGACCACATAAGGGCCATCATAATTCGGGGTCCATTTGCCCCGAGAGTCAGTGAGAAACGATTGTATCTTCTTGAGCACGAGGTCTCCTTTTTTGAAGACACGAGGTCAGACCTTTTTGTCGAACACCTCCTTCATTCTCTGCTGATACAACTGACCGTGGCATAGTGCCGTGATTCTCTTTTCTTCGATCAGATTCAGCTCATCGTGTCGGCTTTGACACCATTCAGCTTCGGTGAGCTTAGCTTCCATCAATACCCGGATTAACGGGATCTCTACTTCTATGGGAAGCACTGCTTCCATGCCATACACTAGAGAGAAAGGAGTGGCCCCTGTTGAAGTGCGGACAGATGTGCGATAACCGTGCAGAGCAAAGGGTAGCATGTCGTGCCAGTCTTTGTAGGTTACAACCATCTTTTGAACGATCCTCTTGATGTTCTTGTTAGCCGCTTCTACCGCCCCGTGCATTTTAGGTCGTTACGGAGATGAGTTATGATGTTCGATCTTGAACTCTGCACACAACTCTTTCATCATCTTGTTGTTCAAGTTAGATCCATTATCAGTAATGATCTCGCTTGGAACACCATAACGGCAGATGATATTGTTTTTGATAAATCGGACCACCACTTGCCGGGTTAGATTGGCGAATGACGTTGCTTCGACCCACTTGGTGAAGTAGTCAATGGATACTAGGATGAACCGATGTTCGTTTGAAGCCTTGGGCTCAATCATGCCAATCATGTCGATTCCCCATATGGAAAATGGCCATGGGGAAGAGATAACTTTGGGATGTGATGGCGGTACATGAATTTTGTCGGAGTATATCTGACACTTGTGACCCCTCCTCATGTACTTGTAGCAGTCGGATTCCATGGTCAACCAATAGTACCCTGCTCTCAGAATTTTTCTCGCCATTGTGTGTCCGTTGGCATGAGTGCCAAAGGATCCTTCATGAATTTCTTTCATAAGCATGTCTGCTTCTGGTCTGTCGACGCATCGAAGCAAAACCATGTCGAAATTCCTCTTATAGAGAGTGTCACCGCTCAGGAAGAAGTTTCCAGCCAATCTTCTGAGGGTCTTTCTATCTTTTCTGAGTACCCCAGATGGGTACTCTTGTTTCTGAAGGAAGCATTTGATATCGTGATACCAAGGTTTGTCATCTATGACAGCTTCGATCATGAAGACGTAGGCGGGCCGTTCAAGGCGCATTATGTCGATCTTAGGTATGTCATTCCATTGACCTACACTAATCATGGAAGAGATAGTGGCTAATGCATCAGCCATGTGATTCTCCTCACGAGGGATGTGATGAAACTCGACTCTGTTGAAGAAAGGTAGCAACCTTCTTGCATAGTCTTTGTAACGAATCAATCCTGATTGGTATGTGTTCCAATCTCCTTTTATCTGATTGACAACCAGAGCTGAGTCGCCATATACGTCCAAGTTTTTGATCCTTAAGTTAATTGCTTCTTCGAGACCCATGATACAAGCTTCGTATTCGGCCTCGTTGTTCGTACATTTAAACGTATGTCTGGCGGTGAAAGGAATGTGGGTACCCTGAGGGGTAACAATGATTGCCCCAATTCTGTTTTCGTAATGATTAACTGCTCCGTCAAAGATAAGTCCCCATTGTGAACCTGGTTCTGGCCCTTCACTGGGTAGCGGTTCATTGCAGTCTTTCATCTTTAGATACATGACATCTTCGTCTGGGAAGTCAAACCCGATTGATTCTTGATTGTCAATCGGTTGATGAGCCAAATGATCGGCTAAAATACTTCCTTTAACGGCTTTCTGAGCGTGGCACTCGATGTCGTACTCTGATAACAACATCTGCCAACGGGCAGTTCTTCCCGTGAGAGCAGGTTTCTCGAAAACGTACTGGATTGGATCCATTCAGAGACCAACCAATTAGTATGATGAATCATGTATTGGCGAAGACGTTTGGCTGCCCAAGCCAAAGCGCAACAAGTTTTCTCAAGCATCGTGTACCGAGTCTCGCAGTCGGTGAATTTCTTGCTTAGATAGTAAATGGCAGACACTTTCCTTTTGGTTTCGTCTTGTTGGCCAAGTACACATCCCATTGAGTCCTCTAGAACTGTGAGGTAAATGATCAGTGGTCTTCCTTCCACTGGAGGTGATAGAATCGGAGGATTCAACAGATATTCCTTAATACTGTCGAAGGCAGTTTGGCAATCTTCTGACCAAACGCAAGCTTGGTTCTTTTTCATTAATTTGAAAATCGACGCACATCTCGCGGTCATAAGGAATATGAATCTGGAGATGTAGTTTAAACGTCCCAGGAATCCTCTGACTTGTTTTTCAGTTTTCGGAGAAGACATTTCTTGAATGGCCTTGACCTTGTCAGGATCAACCTCAATCCCTTTCTGGCTGACGATGAACCCTAGTAGTTTCCTTGAACGGACACCGAAGGTGCACTTGTTGGGATTCAAGCGGAGCTTGAATTTTTTTAAACATTCAAAGAATTTTGACAGATTTTCAACGTGCTCATTCTCTGTTTTTTATTTTGCAATCATATCATCAACATATACCTCGATTTCCTTATGTATCATGTCATGAAACAGAGTTGTCATGGCCCTTTGATAGGTTGCCCCGGCGTTCTTCAAACCGAATGGCATTATCTTGTAACAAAAGGTGCCCCATGAGGTAATGAACGAAGTTTTCTCCATGTCTTTTGGCGCCATTTTGATCTGGTCATAGCCCGAGAATCCATCCATGAAGGAGAAAACTTTAAACTTTGTTGTACTGTCTACCAGCATGTCAATGTGTGGTAAAGGAAAGTCGTCCTTTGGACTTGCCTTGTTCAGATCCCTGTAATCAACACACATTCTGACCTTTCCGTCCTTTTTGGGAACGGGTACGATGTTGGCTAACCATTGAGGATATTCAGACGTAGCGAGGAAACCCGCGTCAATCTATTTATGTACCTCCTCCTTGATTTTGATGGCCATATCCGGGTGAGTGCGTCTCAACCTTTGCTTTACTGGCAGACATTCCGATCTTAACGGTAAGTGATGTTCCACGATGCTGGTATCCCACCCTGGCATATCCTGGTAGGACCAAGCGAATACATCGGGAAATTCTCTGAGAAGCTTTATCAAACTCTCTTTGGCAGTTGGACTGAGCAGTGCCCCAATCCTGATTTCTTTTCTCTCTTGCTCTGAACCTAAGTTTACCGTTTCCAACGGTTCTTTGTGAGGTTCAATGGACCTTTCCTCTTGTCTGAGTAATCGGGAGATCTCTTCTGGAATTTTGTCATCATTTTCTTCTTCAGCCTCGAATATCGGGAACTCAAAGTTGGGAGAAGGCATCGGATCGTATGTTTCAACGGGGTTTAAAACAAGCAATCTGCATGACGTGATGATTCGTGTTTAGAAGAGATAGAGAAAATGCAAGTGTGTGCAGTGTTTTATTTTACTGCTTGTTTTTATTTGAATTGTTTTTTAGGATTACCATTTTCTGAAAAAGCAAAAAGAGAAAACAACAATTAATGCGTAAATTACAGAACAATGTTATTTTATTAATGAATAAGTCGATCCTTGAAACTACAACCCTATAAAACAAAACTCTGTCGCTTTGGCCAAAGCGAAGAGGGAAATTTACAGAAAGTGAGCCCTATCAAAACATCTGTTTCACCTGGGCAGGGTGAAAGGTTAAAGATGGCAATTACTTTGACTGATGAACGATCTTCGGAATCTCGACGGCAACCCATTAGCGGTGAACTCCTCGGTGAATCACAAAGTCTGGCACCTTCCTTGATTTGTCTTCAGAAATAACGCTGATTTCTGGTGGAGCAGGATCACTGGAATCTGTCTCCCAGGCAGAATTGTCGTTGGAGGATTCCTCTGTTACATTTTGCAGAGTAGTTATGCTCTCAACTGTATCTCCCCATCCAGTAGGCTGGATGTCTTCAAACCTGATACGAGAGCTTTCGGGCGCAGTGTACTTGACCATATAGTTGTATTTCCCACTTGGTTCTCCCAGAGTGTCCCAAACTTCTTTGGAACTGGAGGAGTCATCTCTCTCGATGACGTTAACCTCAGGAAAAGCATAGTTGATGAATTCAAGTCCTACGAACGTTGCGAATTCATCCTCATGTTGAGTAGTTTTCGAGTGACCTGAGTGTTGATCCCATGACATGGTGGGGACACAGGTATTCTGTTCAATGATGGTCAGCTGATTTTCATTACTCGGCTGACTTTCTTGCTCCAAGTCTCCTGGATAAGGTTGCCACATTGGCAGACCATCCATTGGGCCATAGTAATTATGGTCAAAGTTGTCTTTCATCAGAGTGTCTTCCTCTAATGAATTTGGCGGAGCACGGCATCCTTCCGGATCACAATCTCCATATATCATTTCAACGTCTGACCTTGGTATAAATCTCGGACTCTCTGTAGGAAATCAAAAAGGCGTAGGCACCTCTTCCTGAGACATATAACCGTCCTCATTCAAATAGGACTTCCATTCTTCATCCGTGTCAGAGGGATCTTCCTCATTGATAGCATGGACTGCTTGAGACACTGGGTGGAGGAAACCTCCACTGTGGAAGAAGTTTTGAAGGGAATGAAGACTTTCATCGTTGGCAGCTAACCGGGTACCGGTTGCAGAAAAACCAAGACCCTTCTTTGTTTTATTGTCAATAGGAATGACAAGCTGTCCCCATCCGATTGTACTGGTACTCTCGACAGCTTTGATAGCATCGTTGTATGAAGAAATGGAAGTTCCTCCTTGGAACTGATTGTCCTTGCTCACCGACAGTGCTTGGAACTGCGTTCCAATAACCTCCTCGGGTTCTATACCAGCAGATGATGACAAGTTGCTTACAAGCAAGGCTTGTTCTCCACAGACTGTGACAAGTTGATCGTTCTTGATGAACTTTAGCTTTTGGTGGAGGGTTGAAGTAACCGCTCCAGCCTGATGTATCTAAGGTCTTCCTAATAAGCAACTGTACGTTGCCCGGATGTCCATGACCTGGAAAGTGACTTGGAAAATGTGAGGACCAATAGTTATGGGAAGATCAACTTCGCCGATAACTGTTTTTCTGGATCCGTCGAATGCTTTGACGACGACCTCGCTGACTCTCATCGGAGGGCCTTTGAATGATAATTGCTTCAAAGTAGACTTCGGCATAACATTCAGGGCTGACCCTGTATCTACCAGTACGCTGGCTAAAGCATCGTCCTGGCAGTTAACTGTAATGTTGAGTGCCATGTTATGACGGCGACCCTCTTCGGGTATTTCCTCATCACTAAATCCCAAATTATTGAAGGAAGTGATGTTAGAGACAATACTATCGAACTGTCTGATTGTTACATCCTGTTCCACAAAGGCTTGCTCCAAGACTTTCTGTTGAGCCTCCCTATGCGCTTCTGAACTGAGTAATGGTGATAATACCGAGATCTTTGAAGGAGTCTGTAACAGCTGATCGACAATGTTGTATTCACTTCTTTGGATGAGCTTCAGCATCTCATCATTATTTTTCAAAAGGTCAGGATTACTGGATTGACCGACTGATGGATCGGGAGCTTCTATCTGAAGTTCCTTTTCCTTGTTAGGTTCTCCAACTCCTCGGTTGAAGATTCGACCGCTCCGTGTTACACGACTGATGTCTGCAATATTCACGACGGAGGGTAATGGAATTTCCTTTCCATTTTCAACTGTCGTTGCACCGTATTTGTAAGGGATTGCCTTAGTTGATTCATACGGTAGTGGTCCTGGTAGATAGATGACTATGGGAGTCCCCTGATTTTTCTGACCATCGTAAGTAATCTCGATCCGTTCCCGGTTGGGAACTTTAGATTCGTCAAGTAGAGGGATGATGGCAAAAACATCCCTGGTCTGGTGACGACCAGAGATGGTGACAACATCCTCAACTTGATCGGCAAGGTAATTCGGCATCCAGTTGATGGGTCCAGAGCCCGGATATGGACGAATTTCTCCACGGTCCACCTGCCCCTGGAGAGCTGGTCGCACAAGGTAGCACCCTTGGTTACTTTCCGAACAGACGCTACAACGATCGTAATTGTGTGGTGGCACCTGGCCACGCCCACTTTGAATACAATGTAACTTCACTAGGTTAGCTTCCACAGATCGGACATCCTGACTCTGATGCCGAGTGGGGTTTCTATTACTGATACTAATCTGCTGAGTATCTTCATCCATATAAATTGGCATCCACCAATGATTTAACAAGTGTTGAAGTGCCTCCTGGACAAGGGTACAACCTCGATCGTTTTCGCAACCTACTTTATAGCTTTGATAATCGTGTGATATTAAGAATCCGAGTCGGACCTGTTCAGTATGTAACTCTACCAGGTTGGTATTCATCACGCGAATATCAATGATCTGAACCATGTTGATCTGATAAGGATTCCTATCATGGTAGTCTTGGATCCATCCAAGATCCATCTGACGCTGGAGGGCCTCTTGTATGAAAGAGCATCCCTGTTTATTTACCGAGCAAGTCAGACAGGAACTGTAATCGTGCCACGGCAGATTATGATACTGGCTTTGCCTTGAATGCATCGCCACCAGATTGACATTCATCGCACGAATGTTGTGGTTCTGAATGATTTAGAATTCGTGTAGACCATGTTAACTCCACGAACTCGGTGCTCTTGGATCCATCCGAGATCCATTTGTTCCTGTAGAGCTGCTTGCACTACAGAACATCCTTGGTTGTCTTTAGAGCAGATATCACACTGATGATAGTTATGAGGTGGCACATGGCCATATCCACTCTATCTACAATGCATCTTGACCAAATTGGTTTTCAACAAGAGTACACCGTGAATTTGATAGACATTGTTAGTCTCTCCTTCTATCAAATTGACTGCAGCCTTCTCGTGTTGAGGCAACGGGTTCGTGAGAACATTAGGATTCGTATCCTTGAAGGATAAGACCCCGCTCCTAACAAGTTTTTGCACGTCGGACTTGAAATTGAGACAAGTCTCTATGTTATGCCCTGAACCTCCTTGATGATAAGGGCATGTTTGATCCACCTTAAACCAAAAAGGCAGATTTTTCGGTACTGTAAGAGGAGATTTAGTCTGAATGTACCCTTTAGCCAGTAGTAATGGAAACAGTTCTGCGTACGTCACGGGTATAGGATCAAATCCTGGTGGCCGTGTTGTACGGTTGTTATTGCATGGAGGACGAGCCTGCTGAAGAGGCTGTTGTGTCCTTTGTTGATCAGGTTGGCTCTGCACAACCTGAGGTTGATACGTAGGAATAGACGCAGGGTTGATAGCAGGAGTCACAGCTGCTACCGGTTGATAACGTCGCCTTTGCTTTTCGAGAGAGATATTCCCAATATCCTGCTCTTGTTTCTTAGGGAGAGCACTACCGTATTTTTTAGTACCGCTCGTCGATCTAGTTTCTTTTACCAAACGTCCCTCTCGGACGGCTTCCTCAAGACGTACGCCCATGCCGACCATTTCGGTGAAATCACTGGGCGCACTGGCAACCATTCGGTCATAGTAAAATGAGCTTAAGGTCTTTAAGAAGATCTTTGTCATCTCTTTTTCCTCAAGAGGTGGACAAATTTGAGCGGCAATTTCACGCCACCTTTGAGCATACTACTTAAAGGTTTCCTTGTCCTTTTGCAACATCGATCTGAGTTGATCTCTGTCGGGTGCCATGTCCAAATTGTATTTGTATTGTTGGACGAAGGCAGTACCAAGATCTCTGAATGTGCTGATCGTGGAACGGTTTAAACCCATGTACCATTTGAGTGCGGCACCGGTTAAACTATCCTAAAAGTAGTGAATCAGTAGGTCCTGATTCTCCGTCTGAGCTGACATCCGCCGAGCGTACATCACCAGATGGCTTTGAGGGCAACAGTTACGCCTGTACATTTCAAAGTCGGGCACTTGAAATCTGTGCGGGACTTTCACATTTGGGACCAAGCAGAGATCTGCGACATCCTTTCCAAATAGATCCTGACCGCGAATGGATTGCAGTTCCTTCTGCATTTCCAAGAACTGCTCCTGAAATTCCTCCATTCTGTCAAACATAGTTTCCTTCTTACCAGAAGGTGCCTGTGGAATCTGTCCTTCCGGGACAGTGTGCACCACAGGGGGTGGTACCGTGACTACGGTAGTGAGTCTTGTCGTTTCCCGAAGTTTGTAACCTTCAGGAGTCTTTAGTATGCCCTTGGCATCTTCGCTTTCCTGAAGTTTGCAACCTTCAGGCCCAGCGGATTCTGTTGCGATTCCCTGATCTTCAGTGATCGGCGGAACATATCCTTCCGGGATATAGTTAACAGGCATGCCCCAAGGACGATCTTTCGGTATCTGATACCTAGGATCATACTTTTCCACTACGGGCGTTGAGGTGATCTCTGAGATCACAGTTCTTTATAGCTGAGCTTCTGCCATGGCTTGCATGTCGTTACGAAGCTTTCTCATATCTTCTCTCAGAGCGTCGATCTCTTCTTTCAACTCTCTATTTTCTTCCTCAAGATCATCCATCTTTTTCTGACGATTGGCCCGAGTATTGTATGAATGAGACAGTTTGACTCTAGAACCGAGACACAAATGTGAGATTCATATGTAAGAAGAATACGCGATGTGAGAATGATGAATGCAATGATTATATTAATTGTTTTTTGGTTTAATCAAAATAAACTTCGACAATTAGATTGCAAATATCAAACAGTGGGGAAACCCCTTTTTATTGAATTTAAAGGATTACAGAAATGGAAATATAGTAGATTACAAGGTGAAGAAAGAGAAACCTAAACTAATGGGTCCCGAGTCCTCTCTGAAGAGAAATCCGGTGCTGATTCTGGTATCTTCCTTTTCTTTGACGGGGCTCTTAGGCCGTTGTCGGGTTGTCATTCCTTTGCCAAGTGAAAGGAGCGAGCAAGTTCCTTTGGTCATCCTGATTATCCACAGCATGTTGCTCCAAAATTTCAATCAGAGCATCTTTCTCTTTCAGTAATTATTGTATTTTGATGCACTCTACGTCGAGGGTGCGGTACTTGTTTTTCCAAGACCTTCTCTCCTTTTGAACTTTGTTGAGAATAACCTGAAGCTTTTCAGTCTCAGTCATGAAGTACATGACAGATTCCCTCTGTGGAAGAATTCCGTAACGAGGATAAGGAATCTTTAGCTTGAGAGCTCTAGTTTGTACCCAATAGAGGTAAGGCTCCACCGAGACACAGTCTGGTTTTCCTAGAGACTCCCGTCCTTTCTTATGAACCTGTTTCCAAACGTGCACTATTTCCATCTTTAGTGGTCTGTCACTTTCTCCTTCTTTGAAGAAAAGACCTTCCAGATGGACACCCCGTGGGATGTGTCTCATCGGGTATCCAAATTGACGGCGAACCAATACCGGATGGTAGTTAATTCCTCCTTTAGTTCCTTTGAGGGGTACGTTGGGGAAGTTTCCACAACGGTCAATGATCCTGATTCCCTCATAAATCCTATTACACCAATCTATATCAGAGTTGGTAAGAGACATGATCCTCTGCGACCAACGTAAGGCACTCTTGTAATCTCAAAAAGCAGCAGACTTGGGCAAGTGAGATATAAACGATTTGTAAAGCAGGGGTACACAGCATGTGATCTCCCCTCCGCTGTACAAATTTCCCAAATGTACAGAATGATACGCATCTGCGAGCAAAGTCGGTACAGGGTTTCCAATAAGAAAAACCTTAATGGAGTTAATATCGACGAAGTTATTGATGTTGGGAAACAAAAATAACCCGTAGGTGAGCAAGACAAAGATGCTTTCAAAAGTAGTTATGTTTCCTATACTGGCAAAATACAGGGCTTTCTTCGTCAAGAACTGGGCTAGCAAACCTTGTATGCCACCCTTGGTAGTCAGGTGAGTCCTAACCTCATACTCGTCCAAATGAATTGCTCTCGCAATGGTCTGATTCTTTGGAATTTCTTCCAGTCCAGAAAATGGAGCTCAATCAGTAATGTGTAGATCGATCAGGTGAGAATACTCCTCCAGCGTTGGTGCTAACTGGTAATCCGGGAATGTGAAACAGTGATAAACTGGATCGTAGAATTGAATGAGCGCATCCTTGATTCCCTCAATCACATGGACTCTTAACAGTGGTAGAAAACCTCCGTACTTGGCTCTGAAAGCCTCAGGGTTAGTGATCATCCTTGCTAACCTTCTCAAATCCTCAAGTTTTGGAACCTTGAAGGTGTAACTATGAGTTTTCCTTCTACCGAAATCCATTAGTACAATCCTTTTCTCTGATTTTTGCAATCACAGTCTTAGTTTAATTTGAAAAACAGAGAGACTAGAAGAGAAGTTTTTTTTTGAATGTTTTAATGTTTTTTAGATGAATGCATGAATGCAACACACAAAAATATAGAAAAAACATGGGGTCAAAGGGTCGTTGTCATGAAGTCAAGGCTCTACCCATCCCCAAAGGTTTATACTAGGGTGATTTTTGTACCTGTACTCATTATCATCAGCTCCTCCCAGGAAAGCAAAACAACAAGCGGATCGCCAGCGAGTTGTAGAGTAATCTTAGAGTAATTGCCATTCATCGAGAATAGATCACCAGCCTCAAATGAGGGTAGTATCGCGTAACAACTATTTCTAATAGTTTCCGCACTACAAAAGGGTTTGGCTCCTCAGCTTCTCAGACTTAACAATCGGCCCATTGTCTAGGTAAGAGAATGGGTTGCATTGGTCAGCCTCCACTGAGGTTGATGGTCGACCCCGTCGCCATCACTTATCTTAAGTGTATACTCAATCTTTCCACATACGGCATCACCCACATTCGCATTAGCAGAAAAATAAACACGTATAGCAATTAGGAAAAGAAGTATATATATTTGTCCTAAACATCCTAGACCTTTAAAGCTATGAATCTTAAGTTCCTGACAGAAAATGGGTTCCCCGGCTGAAGCCCCAATCTGTGGTATTCACACAAGAGGTAAAAAGGAAAAAATAGAGACCGGCCCCACGGTGGGCGCCATTTTTCTGTAGCGAGCGATTTTGGACGCGGTTCTTAAGCGCTGGTCGCTCTCTGCGGTTGACCTTAAACTACAGGTCGATTCATTTTTTATCCTATTAAAGCTGATGAAGGAAGGGAAATAGATGTCTCCAATTAACCTTGCTTTGCATACTGAGTTTAAACAGCGGTCTGTTAGGTTACAGATATTATCAATGTGGGGGGGGGCCTTTGTACTGGTTATTTGTATTTTTGCCAATACGGTTTTCATTCTTTTTACCTTGAAAGAAGGTTTCTGGTGGGGAACAAGGGCTAGGATGTTAGGACTGATGTTTTTGAATTACTGCTTTTGATTGATGGAGATATGGGATTTTGGGTTTTTGTTTAGTGTGCTTGCTAAGATTTTTCTTTCAATCTTATGCCTACGTATTCCTGTTTACCGAAACAGGGAAATCAGAGCGTTCGTAGTTCCTCCTATTCTATGGGAGGAAATGGGTGTTTTTGGTGTCTTGTTCAAAGCCCAAGACGTGAGGCGAAAGGTAGTTTGTATCTTGTTCAAAGCCCAAGATGTGAAGCTGAAGAGTCTATTTGTATCTTGTTCAAAGCCCAAGATGTGAAGTTGAAGGGGTTTGACTTTAGAGAGAATTTGTCATCTCTAAAGAAGGGTTTGTCTGTCACAACTGTTGGGTGACTGGTTATAAAGGAGAATTACTTTAACCGGGATTTGTGAATCCGGAAATGCCATAATTTCCTTTATAGGGTAGTTTTAACCTGAAAGAGAAGACTTTAACTCACTGTAGAGCAATGCTATCTTTCCTTAGGAATTTCTCATGCTAAAAGAGGGACAGTGGCATGGATGTAGATGATCCAGAGGCTTGCCGCTTACAGCGATTAGACGAAGGGGAAGGAGTTGTTGATGTTTGTGTACTGTGAATGAGGCACAACTTTGATGCTAAAAGGTTGATTGGATCAACCAGTGGTTTTCTTATACAAAGCCTAATAGGAGGCTAATATGTGTCTCGTACAAAACCCGAGAGAGAGGCTAAAAGGTTTTGACTCAATGAGGGAATCTTTTGGTAGCTTGCATAAAGCCCGAGATGGAGGCTAATTGACTCAACAAGGGAGTTTTTTGTATCTCGTACGAAGCCCGAGATGGAGGCAAAAGGGGTAATTGACTCAACGAGGGAGTCTTTTATGTGTCTCGTACAAAGCCCGAGAGAGAGGCTAAACGTTGTTTGACTCCGCTGGGGAGAATCATTGTATAAAGCCTAAGAGAGAGGCTAACTTCACTGGAGAAGGATCATTATACAAAGCCTAAGAGGAGGCTAGGGTAACTGTTTCAGTTAAGTGACAGGTCCAGTATACTGATTTTGAAAGAGAAAATCAGTTCTTATATGAGCAACACTGTACTCATGGATTTGATTTGAGGATCAGGGATATTTCCTTTTCTTTGAGGAAACAGGAAATCCAAAGGGTATTGTGACTGCCGAGTCTGCGGGTTTCCTTCCTATTTAACGAAGGGGTCACTTGAGAATGTCTTTGAGACTCAAGGAAGTTAGACTGTCCAAGTTTAGAGTTTCATCTTTTGTACTACGCTTTGAGAAACAGTAGTAGACTCTATGAAAGGACTGTTCTATGTAGATAACTAAGTTCTGTTCCTATACCTCTAGGAGGTCGTCGGGACAATTTGTACGAAGCCCAAGAGGAGGCTGGAAACTTTTAAGAAGCCGACGGGTCCTTGTACTAAGCCCAAGAGAAGGCTATCATTCCCGGAGGAAGAGATCATTATACGAAGCCTAAGAGGAGGCTGTGAATACTTCTAGGAAGCCGTAGGGTCCTTGTACTAAGCCCAAGAGGAGGCAGGGTTGCTTTTAGGAAGCCTGCGGGTCCTTGTACGATGCCCAAGAGGAGGCCGATTGCTTTTAGGAAGCCGAAGGGTCCCCAAACCCCGAGAAATTCAAGGCAATGCTATTCGCCGAGAATAGATCAAAGTCAGGAAAGTTCGAGAATTTGGAAGAAACTCAAAGATGCCACTCACGGAGAATACATTCATCTCTGGGAGTAGAGTTTCTTGATAGTTCCTAATGAGGACAGCCGAAGAGAAGACTGTATCTGGTGATCCTATTGGGGATCTAGTTGTCTATTTCTACGTATAAACGAAATGGGGTCACCTAGTTCTAGACGTAGTTGTCGGGGAAACTCAAAATATCTATACTATTATTACACAGTTGATATGAGTTTATGAAAGAAGACTTATAGTGAAACAGCCCCACAATACAGTTATATGTATATGAAAGCGGTAAATGAAAGCCATAACCACTTACTCGGTTATAGAGCTTCCTTGCTGTCTAGTTAGTTGTTCAACAAAGAAAGATTGAAAATAACAGTATATTCAAAATCAAAGGAGAAAGTGCTTTGAAATAAAAAGATTTGGGGCTTACAGCTCAAGGAGAGGCCCAGGACTTTATCAGTGAGCGCACTGTTTGAATTTGTACAGGGGGACTTATACAAGTGACTGAGGCCCAAAATGTTTTCTGTACAAAGGGATGGGTCTTACACTCTCTCAAGAGGCCCAAAAGGTTTAAAGAAAAAGAGTGGGGCTTATAACACGAGGGTAGGCCCAATTGACTTTTCGTTAAAAAATGGCGACAACGTCGGTGTTTTCTTTTAACGCAGAGGGACTTATACAATAAGTGAGGCCAAAAATGTTTTGGTTAAAAGGGGATTGGGTCTAACACTCTAATAGAGGCCCAAAAGTTTTGAATGGGTCTTATAGCTCAAGGAGAGGCCCAAGGTTATTTTTCAAAAGGGCGATGATCGTGCCGTTTATTTGAAAATGTACAGAGGGACTTATACAACGAATGAGGCCCAAAATGTTTTCTGTACAAGGGGGTTGGGTCTTACACTCTAATAGAGGCCCAAAGTGTTTTGAAAATGGTTTATGAGGGTTGAATTAATCCAAAAACCCTAATTTGTTTTCAAAAATGTATTTAATTGAATAAAGATTCAATTAAAATGATCAAAATTGTTTAACATATGAAAAACAAATTGTGATCTTGGATTAATGCTTCAAAAATTAAGTATTGACCTACAAAATAATTAGAAAGCATTAAAAGTTGCAAAATCAATGTGGAAAAAATATTTAAAATGTCAAAAACAATTAAAATATTAATTCTTTGTAAAAATATCAATTATATGAAATAAATAATATTTTTGGGATTTTTTGGGAAAATAAAATATTTTAACATTTTTGTGAATTATTAAAAAAAGAATCAACTCAAAATCATTAAAACTCAGAGAGAAATTAATTTTTGAATCAATTAAATAAAATCACAAAATTCAAATATTCAAATTTCTAAAAATGGCGCCAAGAACAAGCTGAAGAACACGCGCGTGTTCTGAGATTCTTAGATTTGCATCTTCAATCCAATCTCCCTGAATACTTGATTATAACATGCAATCCACATATCATTATGCTCATCTCAACCTCACGATCATGTCTATGTCCATTAATTTCATTTAAATTAAACATATAACAAGAAATCATGAAAAATCCTCAAGAACCCTAATTTCTACATGAAGGCTAGTATTTTTGATACACGATTCAAACAATGCAATTAATTGAGGGAAAACATTCCATGCATGATTATGAACATATGGCCATATTATTGTGCAGCAAAAAATGCATGGATCATAGAGTTAGAAGAGCTCATGTTGACCACTTGCAGCTGGTGATCGTGATTTGTGTTGGAGGTGTTATATCTAAGTTTCAATGATGTGGATAGCTTCCCTAGGTGCCAAGTGATGTGTCTGAGTGCTTGGAATGGATTGAAATGGTTTGGAGTTGAAGATGGCATCTCAACTGCAAAACTGTCAAGAACTTGAGCAATTGGCTGGTGATTTTGTGAAATCTGTGTTCCAGATGTTATGTGAGTGTCTGGATCACTTCTATATGATGTATGTGAGGTGTGTGAGTGATTGGTTTGATTGGAAAATCTCTCAAACTCAAAACCCGATAGCTACCTTGTTAAGAAAGGCATTTTTGCCAAGAGAAAGAGATTTTGAGGAAAGCATCTGTTAGATGGCTTTGGTGTACTCAAACTGATCACAATTGAGCTCTATTTATAGTAGAGCAAGTTTGTTTTGCTAGGAATAGTGAATGGCAACTGCTAAGTGGGTTTGGCAAATGTTGGCAAATGAAAATCCAAGTCTCCTCTAGCCATTGACTAGAGGTTAGGGCACAGAGCTTTGGTTCCCTTGGTCTTGGATAAGTCTTGACTAATTTCAGATGAGAATGGCTCAGTCCATGCCACCTTGATGCTTCCATTGAATGCTTCAATCCAAATTTGGAGTCTTGTCCCTATTTTGGCCATTCTAGGTTCAACATGTTATTTCTTGTTCCATGGACTTTGGAGGCTTGGCTCATTGATTGTCCCCTTTAGATTCAATCCTCAGATGTGTTCAAGTTGATAGAAGCATTTGAATTTGGCTGATTTTGGCAAATTGAGCAAAATTGCAAATTCTGCCTAGCCTTTGACAGATTTCAGCAAGGCAACGTGCCAATGTCATATCTCATGGTGTAAGTTGAATTTGGTAATGTTCTTGACCATTTTGGAAAGCCCTTACATGATACAACAACTGTTTGAACATGTTTGGTTTTGATCTCTTTTGAATCCAAGTGAAAAATCCCCCTTCATTTGGCAAAAAGTGAAGGCAGATTCTGACTTAGTGAAAATTTCACTAAGTGTTGGAAAAAGTGACATTTTCATTTTTCAGCCATTTTGATCACTCCATAACTCAAAATCCTTAATGAATTGGAGTTAGGTCTAGTTGAAGTTTTTGTATAGGGTAATGAGGGCTACAAATCAATCTTTGGATGAGAAAAAATGGGCTTGTGGTTTAGGAGTTATGATCCTCCAAAGTTGGTACCCTTGTGACTTTATTTTTTAACTTAGAAAATTTTCTAAGTTTTTATGGTTACCCCTTTTACAAGTTATCCAACTTTTCTTGATTTTTCTTGATGAATGATGATTCAAATCATACATTAACATCATTTTAGGGTTAAAAATCCATTTTGGTGAAAAATCTCAAAAAGTCAAAGTTGACTTTTGTGCACAGTTGACTTTTTATCAGATGAATTCCAAACTGTGCAATTCTTCAGGAAATCATGTCCTTGACCTAAATCAAACTTGATGGACATGTTTCATGGATGCCATAGGGTGTATTGAGGCATGTCATAGGGCTTGGGAGCATGTCCTGGTCAAAAGTCAAAGTTACAGTTGACTTTTTCCTTAAAACCCTACTTGTGGTGCAGATGAAATTGAGACTTGTTGCTCAAGCTTCTTGGATTAATCCATTGTTCCAAATGGATCAATATAGTTCATTAGAGACCCTCAAACCCTCTCTTGAGGTCTTGGTTCATGATTTGTCTCAAAAGTCAACTTAGGGGTGAATTAGGTCAAGAAACCCTAATTCCTGATTTTTGATGTATGCATCCCCTGAGGCAAAATTGACTTGATGAATGGGTCCATGAGGTTCCAAGGAGTACATTAGGCTGTGTTTTGGATCTTTGGCTTGTGTCCATATGAAATTTTTCATCTGGAGGCCCTGGTCGACCAAAACCTTAATTTGGTGATAGCGACGATCTTGAGACTTGATCCACCTAGAAGGGAGCAACCTTGTGCTTAATCCTTGAAGTGGGAGTCCTTTTTATCCATTGTGGATGTTTGAGAGGTTAGAAAAGTTGAAGATCATGTCATTCCTTGATTGATCCTTTGTCTAAGCACTCAGAGAGGGCTCGAAACCCTAATTTTGATTGTAGTGGATGCTCACCCATCTTTGGGGAGACTGACAAGGTTTGATGGTTCCTCCATATTGTGATGATGATTTGCACAATGATGGGAAATCTTAGTGGTCAAAATTTGGGGTATGACAACTTAGAGTAAGTCCAATTAATATTATCTGACTCTGAGATATTTAAGTATTTGAACTTTAGAGACTTTTTGGACCATTAGTAGGGTTACTAATTGATGATATTTTACTATATCATTTCCTTTTTCCTCTCATTTTCCTCTTTAGAAGCAAAGGGAGAAAAAGATAGAAAGAAGTGGAGAGAAAGAAAAGAGAAGGAAAGGAAGAGAAAAAGAGGAAAACTCAAGATCAAGAACATCATCAAATCTTCATTGAATCATCTCATCTTCTTCATCATCATGCTCTGTATAAGGTGGGTTCTAGATAGATGCTCTAGACGTAGAATTCCATGTGATTTAGAGTTAGGTTGAAATTGTGAGAAAATGAATAATATTGCCGAAATCATGGATTTAACGGATGAAATACGATATAATTGTTGTTAAATGCTTGTTGTTATGATCATGCTATGTTTTTATGGTTATAATGAGGTTTGGATGTGTTTTACTGGAAAAATCACTGATTTTGGGTTGAAGAGCAGCGCTGTTGGGAAGTGGAATTTTCCAGGCTTCGCCTAGTGAACCTGGGGCGAGTCGCAGCGAACAGATTTTCGAGGGTTCGCCTAGCGAACCCGTCAGTGAAGGTCAGCGAATGTTCGCTAATGACGTTCGCCTAGCGAACTTTGTGATTTTTCAGTGTTGTTTGCTACTGCCTTGCTTCGCTGAGTTGTTCGCGAAGCGAAGGGTGAGGCGAATGCTCGCCAGGGAGTTCGCGAAGCAAACTTTATGTCTGTTTTTGTTCTGTTTGTACATTCTCTAGGAGCTTCGCCTAACGAAGGCTGAAGCGAAGGCTCGCTGGGACATTCGCCTAGCGAACATGGCAGATTATGTAGTTTTTTTATCTCATAACTTTTGACTCGATTATCCGTTTTGCGTATCCTTGGTATCGTTGTGAAGCTAAGAACATATTCTAGCTGATGGTAGTGAGAAATGTCTATTTATTGCCCGATTAAATGAATCGGAGGGAACCGTAAATTGGTATAAATTGTGGTATGTTGAATTTTGGGTGTTCCATTATGTGATTGATGATTACATGCCTATGTTATTATTGTTAAACATGTTGGAATATGTATGCATGTAAAAATATGAATAGGTAGAGTGAGGAACCTTACCGTAAATGATGTCGAAAGTGTGTAAATGACATGGTGACAACGCTCGTGCAAAAGAGGCCGGGGCGTGTGTCTAGTAATCATAACCGATTGATCTTGCGGTCTAGTTTCATGAGACTCGAGCACCTCCTCTAAAACGTATGCACAATTACTTGGCAAGTTTGATTCCCGCGTATAGTACGATTGGACCTTACGGGTAAAGAGACTTGTGACGGTGTACGGGCCGTGTGAAGTGACGGATCACGGTGTACGGGCCGATGATCCCGAATCCAATTCGTATGCCAAGTAAATACAAAGATCCATGACTAGAATCATCTTCTAGACGTAGAAGCGGACGGAAAAAGGGGATGCCTTGGTACGATTATCGTCTTCTTGATGTATTTCACCCCACTATTATTGTTTACATCACAAGTACTGCAGGGTCCGCGAAGGGTAAGGATAAGGCTGTGTGATTATCCTCGCTCATCTGTTGGCTTTGTTCCATTGTGAAGATTTTTGAGATCATTAGTTGATCTAGTTCTTAGTTTTTGCCTTTGGAACATCTTGTAGATATACTATGCCATAGTTATTTTGTATTTAGTACTTTTGGCATGTATATGTATAATGTGTTTACTAGGAACTTATTGTATATTTCAGTACCAAACGTGGACTTCATGTATAATATATGCTTTGATGTATGTATGTATATGTGGGCTTTACAGTTGGTATCAAAGAAGGTCGTATCCTCGACCTAGCCATGAAATAGTATAAGTGTTTCTTTCCGTATCATATGTGTTGTGTCGCCATTGGTCTTATGTGTTATATTTATGGTATTGAGCCTAATCAACTTAATCCTATTTGTATGACATTTAGGAACATGGCATACCGGCGCAGAAACAACCGTGGTAGACCGAGAACTACTCCAGCAGGGACAAATCTGCCAGGGGACGAAGGGAATGCCTCTCTGTATCAACTTATGCAACAGATGCAGCAACAGTAGAATCAGTTTGTGCAACAAATAGTACAACAAATGGCCGGTGGTGTGCATCCTCCAGTGGTTGTTCCCGAAGCTGCAGGGGGAACCTTTAGGGATTTCATTCGTATGAATCCTCCGGAGTTTCAGGGAGGATTAGATTCGGTAAAGGCGCATGAGTGGATATCCGGTATGGAGCGGAATTTCTTGATCGTTCAGTGTAGTGAAGAAAATAAGGTTGTTTTCGCTTCTCATTTGTTGAAGGGTCCTTCCATGAGGTGGTGGGAGAGCGCTTCAGCATTAATGACAATTCAAGAGGTACCGAAAATATGGGAGCAATTTAAGATAACTTTTATGGAGAAGTATTTTCCAAGTTCCTTAAGGTCTCAAAAAGAATTCGAGTTTCAGTAGCTGAGACAAGGTAACTTGACCGTGGCTTCTTATGCGGAAAATTTCGAGGTTATGGCTGCTTATTCTAGACAAGCCATGTATGCCCCTGATGAGAGGTGGAAGATTGATCAGTTTTTGTTTGGTTTAAGGGCTGAAATTTCACATAGTGTGTCTCAGAGAGAATTTACTAGCTATGCTGAATTGTTACGACAGTGTTATATGGCGGAGCATAGTTTTAAGAAGGTACAAACGGAAGGAGAATTAAGTAGAGTGAATCAAAGTGATCCTGGGCGATTGAATCAATAATTCAGATCGAGACAATAATCATTTAAGGGGAAGCAAGTTCGGAGTTCTAAGTCTAGTGCGCCTCCGGTATGTCGTACTTGTGGTAGGAATCATTTTGGGAGGTGCAATTGGGAAGGAATAATATATTATCAGTGCAATAAGGTGGGCCATTTATCGAGGGATTGTCCTCAGAAGAGGAATCAGATGCAAGAAAAGAATACCGGCCGAGTGTATACCTTGGATGAAAGGAAGACAAAGGGTGATAACTCCTTGATTGCGGGTATGTGTTTTGTGAATGGAAATCCTTGTTTTGTTTTATTTGATCGTGGGGCAACGCATTCTTTTGTGTCCAAGCGATGCGTGAAGCGACTGGGGTTGTAAGCTGTTCCTTTGTCTCCACCCATGGTGGTTACTACTGCCATGGATGAAATTGTTGAAACACCGTTGATGTGTGAAAATTGTGTATTATTGGTGAATGAAAGAGTCTTCCAGATTGATCTTATTTGTTTGCCGCTTAAGAAAGTGGATGTTGTTCTGGGAATGGATTGGCTTTCAACTAATTCGGTATTTATCGGGTGTGAAGAAAAACTAATCATTATTCCATCTACTAAAGCTACTCCGAGGGATGTGCTAACTACTATTTTAGAAGGTACGGTTGGAATGATTAATTTCTTGTTTGAGGAGGAAAAATCTGTTCTTTTGATTCTTCCCAAGGAGGAGGGTAGTAACCGTCAAGTTTTGAGTATTCCGGTAGCTTGTGACTTTCCTAAAGTTTTCTCCGAGGATATCACTTCTCTTCCTCCGGAGCGGGAAGTGGAATTCTCTATCGACCTGATACCCGGAATGGCTCCAATATCTGTTTCTCCGTATCGGATGACACCACTTGAATTAAGAGAATTAAAGGACCAATTGGAAGAATTAATGGCTAAGCATTTTATTCGACCCAGTGTTTCACCCTGGGGAGCCCCAGTGTTGTTGGTAAAGGAAAAAGATGGTGGAATGCGGTTGTGTATTGATTACCGTCAGTTGAATAAGGTCACCATCAAGAACAAATACCCATTGCCAAGGATAGATGATTTGTTAGATCAATTGAAAGGAGCCTGTGTGTTCTCGAAGATTGATTTACGGTCGGTGTTGGTTGCAATACAGGGCAAGCAAGCAAAAAGATTTGGAAGTATTTTTTTGGGAATTTATCGTGTCCACAGAGATCGGTGCTACTGAACTGCCGTTCGACAATTTAAATGTTAATGAGTTTGGTTTTAAAATGGTTTAAAGCGTAAAAACAAAAAAGTAAATATAAACATAAAAACAATTTATTCTTCGAAGAGAAAAGACGTATCAAGCATGTATATATTCCACTCGTCACAAACTTAAACCAATCGACCAGTTACACTCAACTTACAATACTCCTCAATATCACTCGGTATCGCTCACAATAGTGTTCATCTCTGACACACCGAGCTGAGAAACAACCGTATCACTCTCTTCGTCACTCTCGCGCACGAAGCCTCGAAATACGGAAGGCATTTAAGTTCCGATACCCATACGGATTGTTAGCTCTAAATCTATCTCTAGCATCCAGAAACTAACAGATAATCATCCCTAATCAAGATTTGCGATGTTTATCTCTAACACAACCCAAATCCCGCGCATAAAGCAAAAATCAGAAACAATCATCGATAAAGATTTGTAAAGCAAATTAAATATAACACCATGATCAACAAATATACATGAGATCTAAGTACAAACATATACAAACCCAACAAGATAGAGTTTACAAAAAGAGGAAAAAGAGATAAACCAACACTTCTCGAGTTGTCAAGCCGATCGATGAGAATCCACCTCCGATTCGACAAGATGCAAGCTCCATTTGTTGTTTTCAAGCTAATCCTATGAAGAAATGAAGTTTGATGGAGTTAGAAGTAAAAAATACCCAAAACCATCCCAAAAAATGTGTTTTTTCACTATATTTATTGCTGTCAAAGTCGCAGACCGCGTTCAGCGCGCTACGGGCGCTCAACGCGCTCTTTTTAAAGTTAAACCGACTTAAAATGCGCTCAGCGGGCTTGGAGCATGCTCAGCGCGCAACTCTCTAGAATATGCTTCATTCGGGGGCTTAGAGCGCGCTCAGAGCGCTCCAAGCATGCTTCCTGGGGCTTGGAGCGCGCTCAGCGCGCTCCAAGCATGCTTGAAAATCCAAACTTGTTTTCTTCATAACTTTTGAACCGTAATTCCGTTTTTCGCCCGGTTCGAAGCGTTGGAAAGCTTATTCAATGCTCTATACAACAATGGCAAAATCCCACTACTTGAATTCCTACAAAAATGAGATTAAATCAATTAAACTCAATGATATTTACACGAATCGCAATATATACACTAAAATGTAACTATACGCATTTGTAAACAAAACAGGGTTTATTCGTATGATATTTAACAAAAAGCAACGATAAGTGCAACAAAACATATATACAAAAATAGCTACAATTTGCACTTATCAACTCTCCCCAACTTACATAATTGTTTGTCCTCAAACAAAGCCAACAAACTAAAGGCACAAAAGTGAAATCCAAGAAATCACACAACAACAAGTTTTTACAAACAAAAACAAATGCAATGGTTCAATCGAAAATGGTACACACAGAGTAAACACTTACCACTAAACTACAACGATAACATAATCACGAAACAAATGCTAAATACAAAAGTCATGCCAAACATTCTAAAACAACACAAGTTCAAACGTGAATCACACCTAGCAAAACCAATCATCGGTAGATGAAAAACATAATATAAGGGATTTTTCACTCACACAACAATCCTGCAAACAACAGACTAAATTATGCAATCATCCAAAAATCATATTCAACATACAAAGGCAAGAATCACAAGGACTTTTCAAGGTTGTAATGTGGTCGGGCAAACAAACAAGGGGAAATTCCTAAAGCTAATCGAAACAAAAACTTGCCTAAACTTGGCTAAAACATCCCCGGCAATGGCGCCATTTTGTTGGTTGCAATACAGGGCAAGCAACCAAAAAGATTTGGAAGTATTTTTCTGGGAATTTATCGTGTCCACAGAGATCGGTGCTACTGAACTGCCGTTCAACAATTTAAATGTTAATGAGTTTGGTTTTAAAATGGTTTAAAGCGTAAAAACAGAAAAGTAAATATAAACCTAAAAACAATTCATTCTTCGAAGAGAAAAGACGTATCAAGCATGTATATATTCCACTCGTCACAAACTTAAACCAATCGACCAGTTACACTCAACTTACAATACTCCTCAATATCACCCGGTATCGCTCACAATAGTGTTCATCTCTGACACACCGAGCTGAGAAACAACCGTATCACTCCCTTCGTCACTCTCGTGCACGAAGCCTCGAAATACGGAAGGCATTTAAGTTCCAACACCCATACGGATTGTTAGCTCTAAATCTATCTCTAGCATCCAGAAACTAACAGATAATCATCCCTAATCAAGATTTGCGATGTTTATCTCTAACACAACCCAAATCCCGCGCATAAAGCAAAAATCAGAAACAATCATCGATAAAGATTTGTAAAGCAAATTAAATATAACACCATGATCAACAAATATACATGAGATCTAAGTACAAACATATACAAACCCAACAAGATAGAGTTTACAAAAAGAGGAAAAAGAGATAAACCAACACTTCTTGAGTTGTCAAGCCGATCGATGAGAATCCACCTCCGATTCGACAAGAAGCAAGCTCCATTTGTTGTTTTCAAGCTAATCCTATGAAGAAATGAAGTTTGATGGAGTTGGGAGCAAAAAATACCCAAAACCATCCCAAAAAATGTGTTTTTTCACTATATTTATTGCTGTCAAAGTCGCAGACCGCGCTCAGCGCGCTCTTTTTAAAGAAAAAATGTCAACTTATTTCAAACAATACTATGAGGATAGGAGGATCACATCTCAACTATGAAAATGACTCATGTATAATCTTTATGAAAAGTTTTAAAGTAAAAAGTGCACAAAAAGCACAAAATGGTTTGTATGAGTTATGTTTTTTTTTAGTCTGATGAAAATGGTCTAAGTATGGTTAAGATTGATTAGCACTTTATTAAGAAAATGAGCTTGAAAATGCACTTGAAAAAGTCAAGGTTTATTATGAAAGTGGGTATAGTTTGAAAGAAGAAGGTTTTGAAAAAAGGGAGAAGATTTTGAAAATTTACGAAGGGGAAGGAGATGAAGAGGCTAACTGTAATACCCCAAAATTTGCTCTCTCTTTTGTCATCATAGCATAGCATTATCATATATCATATCATATCCATCTCATTAGCATTGCGTTGCATATTGCATAAGGACATGTGATCAAGGCATCTTCCTTTGGTTTGAGATTTTCGTATTCAGAAGATTATCAGTGTGCATTCGAATCGGTCAAGTTGTTGTGGGTGGAAGTCCTCAAATCAACAAATAGTGGGCCATGTGAGGTGTGGATTCAATAATCAACGCAAGGTTTTCAATTGGTTCAAATGGTCGTTGCAATTGGTTCGGGGTAACTGTACTTATTTTATCAGAGGATATTGTAAAAAGTGTGAGTGTGGTTCCTGGATTAAAATCAGTCAAGGTGCTCGTTAGTGGAAATATCAATGGAGGGCTTTATACAGGTTCATCATTAAGTCATTTTTCATATTTCTAACCATTTTCTATTAATTTCCATTTTCTATTAATCAAAATCCATTGTTCATTTTCTAATATCCACATCCTTTTTAAACCATTTCTAACCAAAGTCCATATCCATTTTCGAAACCAATCTTTCCAATCCATTTCAAATAAAACCATTTTTTGAAATCCATAGTAATTCCAAATATCCTAATGCCAAAACCAATACCCATTATCCATCTCAAATCATAAAGGTTCATAGCCATTTTCTTATCCCAAACCATACTCATCCAAACCAGTTTTAATCTTAAATCCATATTCGAAATGACAATTGTATCAAATAACCTTCATGGAGATTATCAGCTAGCAAAGGGTTATGGACATGATGGCGTAGAAGGTGCTCTTAGGAGGCATAGAAATAACTTTATTACAATAGAGGATTTCAAAGTTCTATATGGACAGGGAATAAATACGGTGAGGATTTCGGTTGGGCGGTGGATTGCTTTTGATCCTGATCCTCCAAGTCCATTTATTGGAGGGAGTCTTGAAGCTCTAGATATTGCATTCTTAGGGACACGTGAGTATGATATAAAATCCATAAGAGAAATTCTTGACAGTTTCAGTGACATTCAATAACAAAAACTATAACTGATTTTTTGAATCACCATAACACCAATAACAAAAAACCAGAAAAATCATTAACCACCAGAAAACTCCTATCATAATTTTCCCTAACAGCTTTTTTTCTAACCGAACTAACCACCAAAAAACAGTTCCACAACAGAAAACCAATTTTTCACTTCTTCATCAAGACTCCACTTTAATCTCCCTCGCTCCCAGATTCGATTTTCGCCATCATCTTCAATCGTCAAGCTTCAACAACTCCATAGCTTCATCTTCAATCTTCATCATTCTCTAACCTTCAATCATCTTCTCCACCTACAAAGTCACACAAAAAAACCACAAACAGAAGAATGAGAGAAGAAGATCTAAGAGATTTTCTAACTGAATCGTAACCAAATTTCTAACTCCATAACCAACTTCTAACGGAATCAACCAACATCTTCTTCCTTCTTCAACGATCTTCTTCAACCATCTTCTGCAACCATCTTCAAGGAGACTCCAAAAACTCCGTCATCACCAATTCACAACCTGCAAAATTCCACAAAATCACAACATAATTCAATAAATCGCGCAACAACAATTCGCTGTGAAATTCATAGAAAGAGTAGAAGAATTCAACGACCGATTCTCCAATCACCAAGTCCGTACAACGCATCAAAAGCTACATCTCCGGCCATCACATCTCCTCCGCATCGTACAAGACTAAGCAGCGCCGACACTGCAATTCTTCTCGTCCTCATACCAGACCGGTGGCAAGATCGAGTAGATCCGCGAGTACTCCGACACCAGAAACCTATTGGAGAGCTTCGATGCTTTCTTCGCAATCGGCAACCTGCGCGATGATGACGACTACGCCTCCAACAATCCCTACTCTATCGCCGTTAATGATGAGAGAGAACCACGCAGGAACAACACCAAACTGAACCATGGTACCACGGTTTAACGGATGAAGCGATTGCGAAAAGTGCTTTCAATGCGTCTTTAACCGTTCGAGGCAGTGATGAACGAGGACAACAGAGGATGTTAACAAGAGTGTAACGATCTCGCGGCGGTATGATAATCATCGACAGAAGAAAGAAGAGCTCGAAAAGCGACGGGAATGATGAATAATAAACCGAAACGGAGGGAGTTGGAAGCAAGACAGAGAGTGTGGAGAGGATAGACGAGAAGAAGAAGGCGACGAAATTTGTGAAGCATGAAGCTGTGTGGTTGATTAGATGATGAAGAAGATGAAATGACGGTGAGGGAGAGCATGGAGGCGGTTCAACGTAGTGTAATAGGGGAGATGTTTGTAATTATGTTTTTCCATCTGTTATAGGGTTTGAACCGGACCAGACCAAAAGCCATTGGTCTCTGAACTCTATTCATGCGCAGTGATATTCACACCATTGAAACAAACTCTGCACCCCTTTTCACTGTAGGTACGTTTCTTAGATTTTTTTAAGTTAGTTTTGATCTTTAAATTTTAGTTCTAGAATTTATTTCTAGAGTAATTGATTTAGGTTAATTAGATTTTAACTTGGAATTAGATGTTAGTTTAGGATTAGATTTAGGTTTATACCTTGGTAATTGGATTTGAATAATTGTTTTGCTTAATTGTTCAATATTTGTTTTGCTTAATTGGCTTAATTGATTTTTTGCTTAATCTCACTAATCGTTGTTTTGTGCTTAATTGCATTACGTCATTTTTAGTTTAATTGCTCAATAATTGATTTTTGGTTGAATCATATCATAATTGATTTTTTTGCTTACTAGTCCACTAATGGTTTTGAGCTTAATTGCTCACTAATTGTTTTTGGCTTAATAGTCCACTAATTGTCTACTAATTGTTCATTAGAATTAACTTTGAACTAATTGGTCATTGATATAGTTTGGTTCGATTTTGTTCTAACATAGAATGTACTTAGATTTTAATGCTAACTTTGACTAATCATTTTAATAGTTTCATTTGGTAACTTTGTTAATAGTCTTTAATATGTTTTGCATAGATTTTTGACTAATTGGTGTTTATATTTAGTATTGATTTCAATTACTTCTTATTGACATTTCCTTTTGATCTTAGTTGCTCACTTTGGTTATTTCCATTTGAAGTTGGACTAACCTTTGAGTTCGTTTTGTAGTGTTTTACACTTGATTAGTAAAATGTAGAAGTTGTTGCCACATATACAGCTGATGTGCACAAAGTGTGCTGTAAAATGTTTCTATTTTGCCTGATTGTATACACACCTGCTCGTTCTGGAAATAGTAGCTGTTATAGGATGTTTTTACTTGTTGCTGGTTTTTATAGCTATGCAGGTGCAGGAGCGCTGTTGTTGCTGCTGTTTATGGCTCATTGCCTTGTTTTGTCTTAAGGACTTAAACTTGTTTTACCTTAGCCATTGGTGGATGTTTATAAGAGATGTGCGCACTTATAACATGAGTTCAATTATGGTTTTGGTTTACTTTTATGTCCTTTGCCTATACTTGTAATCCTTAGATGATTTCTTTTGTTGGTTGGTCTTGTAGCATAATTGTAACTTGACTCATAATTTCATAATCCTTTTAGGTCTTTCACTTTGACTAGTGTGACTCAAATGTACATAGCCATTAGAATTAGGTTTCATGTTGTACATACACTCTCTTGTTATTACTAATGTCTTTGGTTCACATGTGCAAGGTACATAAAGGAGACATTCCAAAGGTGGCTCGACCATTTCATTTTGTGAATAAAGACTTTTTTCTAAGTTGGTTTGCCATTTGTTTATAGGTGCTTTCGTGACTTGCTTTCGTTGCGCTTTCGTTGTTTTGCTACGGATTCATATCCGTTTGGTGGGACTTCTTATCTCTTCACTTCTCTTTAAAGCTTTCAAATGCCATGAGAAGTAGGAATAGCAAATGCCATGATAAGTAGGATTGTATGGAAAGCCCTCAAGTGAGGCCATGATTGTGCTTGTTTGATGTTGTGCTAAAGACCTCTAAGGAGGCAATTGACGGAAGGCAGGGTTCGCAATCGACCCCTGTTATTCTAGTCGAGTCGTTCTTAGCTCTCATTACATGATTGAAGCTTTGAACATCACCTGCTCCTGTTATCGAGTCAGTCAAGTGGAAGATAGGGTTCACAACCGACCCCCCACTCATTGTCATTAGCTCACATCGACCGATGTTGATGCTTATGTGATCTCATTCACATCTTTTTTTATTGATCTACTTTGATATTTGATATCATTGTATTGTTTGTTTTAGCTTTTGCTTCCTCATTAGGATACCTATTCTAACTTGTCCAAGTTAGATAGGTTAGAAAACATAACATAAGACTGACACTGGTTATTCTTCCGTCTGCTTTTAGTTCATTTTGTGATTGATTTATCCTGTGTTTACTTGTCTGATGACATGATCCCTTAGGATTCCTCGCTCCACTTAATTTTGGATTAAGTCGGAGGTAGGAGAGACATTAGGATAGCAATCCGTGCATACTGACATATGTAAACTTACCTCACATAACCATAGGATCTCCGTGCATGATAACTTTAGGATCATTAGTTTCCCCCTTAGACTTTATGTATGTCTTTCCCCTTTGTTCTCTCGCACCTATGCAGATGATTGTTCCAGCAGGGGGGATAATCATACAGATAGTTGTTCATATTATTCCAGCAGGTGGGATAATATTGCAGATGATTGTTCCAGCAGGTGGGATGATCATATAGACGGTTCGTTCATATTATTCCTGTAGGTGGGATAGTATTGCAGATGATTGTTCCAACAGGTGGGATGATCATACAGACGGTTCGTTCATATTATTCCAGCAGGTGGGATAGTATTACAGATGGTTGTTCTAGCAGGTGGGGTGATCATTATATACAATCATTCATATTATTCCAGCAGGTGGGATAGTATTGCAGATGGTTGTTCTAGCAGGTAGGATGATCATACAGACAGTTTGTTCATATTATTCCAGCAGGTGGGATAGTATTGCAGATGGTTATTCCAGCTGGTGGGGTGATCATTATATACAATTGTTCATATTATTCCAGCAGGTGGGATAGTATTGCAGATGATTGTTCCAGCAGGTGGGATGATCATGCAGACAGTTTGTTCATATTATTCCAGCAGGTGGGATAATATCGCAGATGGTTGTTCCAGCAGGTGGGGTGATCGTACAAACAATTGTTCGTGTTATTCCAGCAGGTGGGATAATATTGCAGGTAGTTGTTCTAGCAGGTGGGGTGATTATTTGGAAAAGCTTCCAAAGTCGGTTTGGTAACCATCGAAGTCAAATTTAGTTTGGCAAAGCTGCAAAAGTCCATCATAGGATGGCAAGTTTGAGATTCCAAAGCCGATTTGGTAATCATTGAAGTCCAACGACAGATTGACAGAAATCCAACACGAATTGGTAAAAGTCCATTGTTTAGAATGGTAGAGCAGCTAATGTCCATCGACAGTATGGAAAGCCAGTAGTCGCCTGGCGTCGTTCAAAAAGACATTGTTGAAAGTCCATCGACAGTATGGCAAGCCAGTAGTCACCTGGCGTCGTTCAAAAAGACATTGTTGAAAGTCCATCCATAGTATAGCAAGCCAGTAGTCGTCTGGCGTCGTTCAAAAGACAGATCTCTCCGACAACGTTTCATTGAAGTTTCAATCCAGCAGTCTCGTTGGGTTTATATCCCTTTTGTTTTTCGTCATCCAGAGCAAATTTTTCGTTATATTTGGTATTCAATCACTATATACCTTGAAAGTCTGAAAGCAATCACTTTCAGGCATTCAGGTCTACAGCGTTTGAATAGGGGCAGCTGTAATACCCCAAAATTTGCTCTCTCTTTTGTCATCATAGCATAGCATTATCATATATCATATCATATCCATCTCATTAGCATTGCATTGCATATTGCATAAGGACATGTGATCAAGGCATCTTCCTTTGGTTTGAGATTTCCGTATACAGAAGATTATCAGTGTGCATTCGAAGCGGTCAAGTTGTTGTGGGTGGAAGTCCTCAAATCAACAAACAGTGGGCCATGTGAGGTGTGGATTCAATAATCAGCGCAAGGTTTTCAATTGGTTCAAATGGTCGTTGCAATTGGTTCGAGGTAACTGTACTTATTTTATCAGAGGATATTGTAAAAAGTGTGAGTGTGGTTCCTGGATTAAAATCAGTCAAGGTGCTCGTTAGTGGAAATATCAATGGAGGGCTTTATACAGGTTCATCATTAAGTCATTTTTCATATTTCTAACCATTTTCTATTAATTTCCATTTTCTATTAATCAAAATCCATTGTTCATTTTCTAATATCCACATCCTTTTTAAACCATTTCTAACCAAAGTCCATATCCATTTTCGAAACCAATCTTTCCAATCCATTTCAAATAAAACCATTTTTTGAAATCCATAGTCATTCCAAATATCCAAATGCAAAAACCAATACCCATTATCCATCTCAAATCATAAAGGTTCATAGCCATTTTCTTATCCCAAACCATACTCATCCAAACCAGTTTTAATCTTAAATCCACATTCGAAATGACAATTGTATCAAATAACCTTCATGGAGATTATCAGCTAGCAAAGGGTTATGGACATGATGGCGTAGAAGGTGCTCTTAGGAGGCATAGAAATAACTTTATTACAACAGAGGATTTCAAAGTTCTATATGGACAGGGAATAAATACGGTGAGGACTCCGGGTGGGCGGTGGATTGCTTTTGATCCAGATCCTCCATGTCCATTTATTGGAGGGAGTCTTGAAGCTCTAGATATTGCATTCTCATGGACACGTGAGTATGATATAAAATCCATAAGAGAAATTCTTGACAGTTTCAGTGACATTCAATAACAAAAACTATAACAGATTTTTGAATCACCATAACACCAATAACAAAAAACCAGAAAATTCATTAACCACCAGAAAACTCCTATCATAATTTTCCCTAACAGTTTTTTTTCTAACCGAACTAACCACCAAAAAACAGTTCCACAACAGAAAACCAATTTTTCACTTCTTCATCAAGACTCCACTTCAATCTCCCTCGCTCCCAGATTCGATTTCCGCCATCATCTTCAATCGTCAAGCTTCAACAACTCCATAGCTTCATCTTCAATCTTCATCATTCTCTAACCTTCAATCATCTTCTCCACCTGCAAAGTCACACAAAAAAACCACAAACAGAAGAATGAGAGAAGAAGATCTAAGAGATTTTCTAACTGAATCGTTACCGAATTTCTAACTCCATAACCAACTTCTAACGGAATCAACCAACATCTTCTTCCTTCTTCAACGATCTTCTTCAACCATCTTCTGCAACCATCTTCAAGGAGACTCCAAAAACTCCGTCATCACCAATTCACAACCTGCAAAATTCCACAAAATCACAATATAATTCAATAATCGCGCAACAACAATTCGCTGTGAAATTCATAGAAAGAGTAGAAGAATTCAACGACCGATTCTCCAATCACCAAGTCCGTACAACGCATCAAAAGCTACATCTCCGGCCATCGCATCTCCTCCGCATCGTACAAGACTAAGCAGCGCCGACACTGCAATTCTTCTCGTCCTCATACCAGACCGGTCGTAAGATCGAGTAGATCCACGAGTACTCCGACACCAGAAACCTATCGGAGAGCTTCAATGCTTTCTTCGCAACCGGCAACCTGCGCGATGATGACGGGTACGCCTCTAACAATCCCTACTCTATCGCCGTTAATGACGAGAGAGAACCACGCCGGAACAACACAAAACTGAACCATGGTACCACGGTTTAACGGATGAAGCGATTGCGAAAAGTGCTTTCAACGCGTATTTAACCGTTCGAGGCAGTGATGAACGAGGACAATGGAGGATGTCAACAAGAGTGTAGCGATCTCGCGGCGGTATGATAACCATCGACAGAAGAAAGAAGAGCTCGAAAAGCAACGAGATTGATGAATAAGAAACCGAAACGGAGGGAGTTGGAAGCAAGACGGAGAGTGTGGAGAGGATAGACGAGAAGAAGAAGGCGACGAAATTTGTGAAGCGTGAAACTGTGTGGTTGATTAGATGATGAAGAAGATGAAATGACGGTTTGGGAGAGCATGGAGGCGGTTCAACGCAGTGTAATAAGGGAGATGTTTGTAATTAGGTTTTTCCATCTGTTATAGGGTTTGAACCAGACCGGACCAAAAGCCATTGGTCTCTGAACTCTATTCATGCGCAGTGATATTCACACCATTGAAACAAACTCTGCACCCCTTTTCACTGTAGGTACGTTTCTTAGAGTTTTTTAAGTTAGTTTTGATCTTTAGATTTTAGTTCTAGAATTTATTTCTAGAGTAATTGATTTAGGTTAATTAGATTTTAACTTGGAATTAGATGTTAGTTTAGGATTAGATTTAGGTTTATACCTTGGTAATTGGATTTGAATAATTGTTTTGCTTAATTGTTCAATATTTGTTTTGCTTAATTGGCTTAATTGATCTTTTTCTTAATCTCACTAATCGTTGTTTTGTGCTTAATTGCATTACGTCATTTTTAGTTTAATTGCTCAATAATTGATTTTTGGTTGAATCATATCATAATTGATTTTTTTGCTTACTAGTCCACAAATGGTTTTTAGCTTAATTGCTCACTAATTGTTTTTGGCTTAATAGTCCACTAATTGTCTACTAATTGATCATTAGAGTTAACTTTGAACTAATTGGTCATTGATATAGTTTGGTTCGATTTTGTTCTAATATAGAATGTACTTAGATATTAATGCTAACTTTGACTAATCATTTTAATAGTTTCATTTGGTAACTTTGTTAATAGTTTTTAATATGTTTTGCATAGATTTTTGACTAATTGGTGTTTATATTTAGTATTGATTTCAATTACTTCTTATTGACATTTCCTTTTGAACTTAGTTGCTCACTTTGGTTATTTCCATTTGAAGTTGGACTAACCTTTGAGTTCGTTTTGTAGTGTTTTACACTTGATTAGTAAAATGTAGAAGTTGCTGCCACATATACAGCTACTGTGCACAAAGTGTGCTGTAAAATGTTGCAATTCTGCCTGATTGTATACACACCTGCCCGTTCTGGAAATAGTAGCTGTTATAGGATGTTTTTACTTGTTGCTGGTTTTTTTAGCTATGCAGGTGCAGGAGCACTGTTGTTGCTGCTGTTTATGGCTCATTGCCTTGTTTTATCTTAAGGACTTAAAATTGTTTTACCTTAGCCATTGGTGGATGTTTATAAGAGATGTGCGCACTTCTAACATGAGTTCAATTATGGTTTTGGTTTACTTTCATGTCCTTTGCCTATACTTGTAACCCTTAGGTGATTTCTTTTGTTGGTTGGTCTTGTAGCATAGTTGTTACTTGACTCATAATTTCATAATCCTTTTAGGTCTTTCACTTTGACTAGTGTGACTCAAATGTACATAGCCATTAGACTTAGGTTTCATGTTGTACATACACTCTCTTGTTATTACTAATGTCTTTGGTTCACATGTGCAAGGTACATAAATGAGACATTCCAAAGGTGGCTCGACCATTTCATTTTGTGAATAAAGACTTGTTTCTAACTTGGTTTGCCATTTGTTTATAGGTGCTTTCGTGACTTGCTTTCGTTGCGCTTTCGTTGCTTTGCTACAGATTCATATCCGTTTGGTGGGACTTCTTATCTCTTCACTTCTCTTTAAAGCTTTCAAATGCCATGAGAAGTAGGAATAGCAAATGCCATGATAAGTAGGATTGTATGGAAAGCCCTCAAGTGAGGCTGTAGCGAGCGATTTTGGACGCGGTTCTTAAGCGCTGGTCGCTCTCTGCGGTTTGAGCTTAGACTACAGGTCGATTCATTTTTTATCCTATTGTGAGCTGAATTAGGAAGGGAAATAGATGTCTCCAATTAACCATGCTTTGCATACTGAGTTTAAACAACGGTCTGTTAGGTTACGAATGCTATCAATGTGGGGGGGGCCTTGTACTGGTTATTTGTATTTTCGCCTATACTGTTTTCTTTCTTTTTTCCTGGGCAGAAGGTTTCTGGCGGGGAACAAGGATTAGGAGGTTAGGACTGACGCTTTTGAATTACTGCTTTTTGATTGATGGAGATATGGGATTTGGGTTTTTTGTTGATTGTGCTCGCTAAGATCTTTTCTTTCGATCTTATGCCTACGTATTCCCGTTTACCGAAATAGGGAAATCAGAGCATTCGTAGTTCCTCCTATTCTATGGGAGGAAATGGGTGTTTTGGTGTCTTGTTCAAAGCCCAAGATGTGAAGCGAAGGTGGTTTGTATCTTGTTCAAAGCCCAAGATGTGAAGCTGAAAGGTCTATTTGTGTCTTGTTCAAAGCCCAAGACATGAAGCGGAAAGACCTCAGTTTTAGAGAGAATTTGTCATCTCTAAAGAGGGGAGAAGGAGAATTACTTTAACTGGGATACGCGGATCCGAGCAATGCCATAATTTCCGAAGAAAAGGGTTTTAACCTGAAGGAGAAGACTTTAACTCAGTGTAGAGCAATGCCATCTTTCCTTAGGAATTTCTCATGCTAAAAGAGGGACAGTGGCGTGGATATAGATGATCCAAAGGCTTGCCGCTTACAGCGATTAGATGAAGGGAAAGGAGTTGTTGATGTTTATGTACTGTGAACGAGGCACAACTTTGATGCTAAAAGGTTGATTGGATCAACCAGTGGTTTTCTTATATAAAGCCTAAGAGGAGGCTATTTTGTGCTAGGAAAATCATTATACAAAGCCTAAGAGGAGGCTATTTTGTGTCCCGTACAAAGCCCGAGAGAGAGGCTAAAAGTTTTTGACCCGACGATGGAATCTTTTGGTATCTCGTATAAAGCCTGAGATGGAGGCTAATTGACTCAACAATAGAGTTTTTTTGTATCCCGTACGAAGCCCGAGATGGAGGCTATTGTTTGTTTGACTCGACGAGGGAGTCTTTATGTGTCTCGTGCGAAGCCCAAGAGAGAGGCTAAAACGTTGTTTGACTCCGCTGGGGAGAATCATTGTACAAAGCCTAAGAGAAGGCTAGGGTTACTGTGTCAGTTAAGTGACAGGTCCAGTATACTGATTTTGAAAGAGAAAATCAGTTCTTATATGAGCATCACTGTACTCATGGGTTCAATCTGAGGATCGGGGTTGTTTCCTTTTGAGGAAACTGGAAATCCAAAAGGGTATTTAGACTGTCCGAGTCTACGGGTTTCCTTCCTATTTTTGAAGAGTGCTTGAGAATGTCTTTGAGACTCAAGGAAGTTAGATTGTCCGCGTCTAGAGTTTTATCTTTTGTACTATGTTGTGAGAAACAGTAGTAGACTCTATGAAAGGACTGTTCTATGCAGATGGCTAGGTTCTGTTCCTATACCTTTAGGAGGTCGTCAGGACAATTTGTACGAAGCCCAAGAGGAGGCTAGAAACTTTTAAGAAGCCGATCGGTCCTTGTACGAAGGCCAAGAGGAGGCTATCATTCCCGGGGGAAGAGATCATTATACGAAGCCTAAGAGGAGGCTGTGAATACTTCTAAGAAGCCGTAGGGTCCTTGAACAATGCCCAAGAGGAGGCGGGGTTGCTTTTAGGAAGCCTGTGGGTCCTTGTATAATGCCCAAGAGGAGGCCGATGCTTTTAAGAAGCCCGTGGGTCTATCATCTCCTTTCCATTAGGAGAGATAACTCTTTTAAAGATAAAAACCACTGGTAAACGTGCAAGGTTTACTATCCAGCGACTTTTAGCTTTTAAAGAGGGTTCCTTAGTTAAGGTCCAAGATTATGACCGTAGTGGGTACCCAAACCCCGAGACATTCAAGGCAAGCTATCCACAAGGAATAGATCAAGTCAGGAAAGTTCGAGAATTTGGAAGAAACTCAAAGATGCCATTCACGGAGAATACATTCATCTTGGGGAGTAGAGCTTCTTGACGATTCCTAAGGAGGACAGCCGAAGAGAAGACTGTATCTGGTGCTCCTATTGGGGATCTAGGCGTCTATTTCTACGAATAAATGAAACGGCGTCACCTAGTTCTAGACGTAGTTGCCGGGGAAACTCGAAATATCTATACTATTATTACACAGTAGATATGAGTTTATGAAAGGAGACTTATAGTGAGCAGCCCCACAATACAGTTTATAATATGAAAGCAGTAAACGAAAGTGATAACCACTTACTTAGTTGGAGTGCTTCCATGCTGTTTGGTTAGTTGTTCAACAAAGAAAGATTGAAAACAACAGTATATTCAAAATCAAAGGAGAAAGTGCTTTGAAAAAGAAAGATTTGGGGCTTACAGCTCAAGGAGAGGCCCAGGGTTTTATCAGCGAGCGCACTGTTTGACTATGTACAGAGGGACTTATGCAAGTGACTGGGGCCCAAAAATGGTTTTCTGTATAAAGGGATGGGTATTACACTCTCTCAAGAGGCCCAAAAAGTTTAAAGAAAAAGAGTGGGGCTTATAACACGAGGGTAGGCCCAGTTGTCTTTTCGTTTAAAAATGGCGATCGCGCCGAGGTTTGCTTTTAACGCGGAGGGACTTATACAATAAGTGAGGCCCAAAATGATTTTGGTTAAAAGGGGGTTGGGTCTTACACTCTATTAGAGGCCCAAAGTGTTTTTAATGGGTCTTATAGCTCAAGGAGAGGCCCAAGGGTTATTTTGAAAAGGGCGACGATCGCGCCGTTTGTTTTTGATGGTATCGGGACTTATACAAGTGACTGAGGCCCAAAAATGATTTGGTAAAAAAGGATTGGGTCTTACACTCTATTAGAGGCCCAAAAAGTTTTAAGAAAAAGAAATGGGTCTTACTACTCGAGGGTAGGCCCAGGTTTATTTTTAAAAAAGGCGACGATCGCGCCGTTTACTTGTAAAAAGGGACTTATACAATGAATGAGGCCCAAAAAGTTTTTGTACAAGGGGGGGTGGGTCTTACACTCTCTCAAGAGGCCCACAATGTATTGAAAATGATTTATGAGGGTTGAATTAATCCAAAACCCTAATTTGTTTTCAAAATGTATTTAATTGAATAAAAATTCAATTAAAATGATCAAAAATTGTTTAACACATGGAAAACAAATTGTGATTTTGGATTAATGCTTCAAAAATTAAGTATTGACCTACAAAATAATTAGAAAGCATTAAAAGTTGCAAAATCAATGTAGAAAAAATATTTAAAATGCCAAAAACAATCAAAATATTAATTCTTTACAAAAATATCAATTATATGAAATAAAATAATATTTTTGGGATTTTTTGATAAAATAAAATATTTTAACATTTTTGTGAATTATTAAAAAAAGAATCAACTCAAAATCATTAAAACTCAGAGAGAAATTAATTTTTGAATCAATTAATTTTTGCCTTCTAAGTGTTTGATCAGCTCATATGTGATGTATGTGAGGTGTGTGAGTGATTGGTTTGATTGGAATTGCTCTCAAACTCAAAACCCGATAGTGACTTGCCTTAGAAGGCAAAATTGGAGTGAAAGAAGAGATTTTGAGGAAAGCATCTATTAGATGGCTTTGGTGTACTCAAACTGACCACAATTGAGCTATATTTATAGTAGAGCAAGTTTGTTTTGGGATCCACAGTGAATGGCAACTGCAGCAGGTGTTTCCTCAATGTTGGCCAATGGAAATGCAAGTCTCCTCTAGCCATTGACTAGAGGTTAGGGCACAAAGCTATGGTCCCCTTGGTCTTGGATAAGTCTTGACTAATTTCAGATGAGAATGGCTTAGTCCATGCCACCTTGATGGTTCCATTGAATGCCTCATTCCAAATTTGAAGTCTTGTCCCTATTTTGGCCATTCTAGGTTCAACATGCTATTTCTTGTTCCATGGACTTTGGAGGCTTGGCTCAGTGATTGTCCCCTTTAGATTCAATCCTCTGAGGTGTCCAAGTGGATAGGAGCAATTTAATTTGGCTAATTTTGGCAAATCGACCAAAGTTGCAAATTCTGCCTTGCCTTGACAGATTTTAGCAAGGCAACTTGCCAATGTCATATATCATGGTGTAAGCTGAATTTGGCAATGTTCTTGGCCATTTTGAAAAGCTCTTACATGATACAACAACTGTTTAAACAAGTTTGGTTTTGATCTCTTTTGATTCCAAGTGAAAAATCCCCCTACATTTGGCAAAAAGTGAGGCAGAATCTGACTTAGTGAAAATTTCACTAAGTGTTGGAAAAAATGACATTTTCACTTTTCAGCCACTTTGATCACTCCACAACTCAAAATCCTTAATGAATTGGAATGACTTGTAGTTGAAGTTTTTGTAGGTGATAATCAGGGCTACAAATCCATCTTTGGATGAGAAAAAATGGCCTTGTGGTTTAGGAGTTATGGTCCTTCAAAGTTGGTACCCTTGCGACTTTATTTTTAACTTAGAAAAATTTCTAAGTTTTATGGTTACCCCTTTTACAAGTTATCTCACTTTTCTAGATTTTTCTTGATGAATGATGATTCAAATCATACATTAACATCATTTTAGGGTTAAAAATCCATTTTGGTGAAAAATCTCAAAAAGTCAAAGTTGACTTTTGTGCACAGTTGACTTTTTATCAGATGAATTCCAAACTGTGCAATTCTTCAGGAAATCATGTCCTTGACCTAAATCAAACTTGATGGACATGTTCCATGGGTGTCATAGGGTATATTCAATCATGTATTAGGGTTTGGGAGCATGTCTTGGTCAAAAGTCAAAGTTACAGTTGACTTTTCCCTTAAAACCCTAATTGTGGTGCAGATGGAATTGAGACTTGTTGCTCAAACTTATTGGATTAATGCATTGTCCTAAATGGATCAATATGGTATATTAGAGACCCTCAAATCATCTCTTGAGGTCTTGGCTCATGATTTGTCCCAAAAGTCAACTTAGGGGTGAATTAGGTCAAGAAACCCTAATTCCTGATTTTTGATGAATGCATCCCTTGAGGTAAAATTGACTTGATGCATGGGTTCATGAGGTTCCCTGAAGTATATTAGGTTATGTTTTGGATCAATGGCTTGTGCCCAGATGAAACTTTTCATCTGGAGGCCCTGGGTGATCAAAACCCTAATTTGGTGACACTGGCGATCTTGAGGCTTGATCCACCTAGAAGGGAGCAACCTTGTGCTTAATCCTTAAAGTGGGAGTCCTTTTGATCCTTTGAGGATGTTTGAGAGATTAGACAAGTTGAAAATTAAGTCATTTCTTGATTGAGCCTTTGTCTAAAGCTCAGAGAGGGCTTGAAACCCTAATTTTGATTATAGTGGATGCTCACCCATCTTTGAGGCATTTGGTGAGGCATGATGGTTCATCCATATTGTGATGATGATTTGCACAATGATGGGAAATCTTAGTGGTCAAAATTTGGGGTATGACAGATGCCCCTATTTAATCTTCTTGGACCCGAAGGTGTGAATGACGAAGGTGTTCGGGGATTCGGGGTGCAAGAGGATTAAATATCAGAATACCCGAAATTTTGATGGTGGTTATGAATGGTAGCTTACGCATTCATCTTCTTTAGCTAAGCGATGATGCTTAGAAAAGGTAAACTTCCTCTCGATCCTGGTTTCCTACCAAGGAACTGGTCTTAGTTTCTTTTGTTAACTTCCCCTCGTTCTTGGTTTCCTACCAAGGAACTGGTCTTAGTTTCTGATTTAAACTTCCCCTCGATCCTGGTTTCCTACCAAGGAACTGGTCTTAGTTTCTCATTTAAACTTCCCCTCGATCCTGGTTTCCTACCAAGGAACTGGTCTTAGTTTCTGACTTAAACTTCCCCTCGATCCTGGTTTCCTACCAAGGAACTGGTCTTAGTTTCTGATTTAAACTTCCCCTCGATCCTGGTTTCCTACCAAGGAACTGGTCTTAGTTTCTTTTGTCAATAAACTTTACTGACAAGGGACGCTATTCGTAGCGGCTTTCCTTCAAACTTCTCGCCGAATTTTCCTGGGGAGATGCCATTTGCGTGGAAAAAGTTTTGATGTCAAACTTGCTGGGGAACCCATTCGTCTGAATTGTAGAGGTACACAAACTTCTCTGTTTTGGAGACGCCATTTGTCGATTCTACCGGGGAAAGCGAGTCTCTTGAGAGACTGTTTTCGTTTGGGGTTACATCATACTTTTCTCGGGATCTTCCCGGAGAAACGCCATATGATGGGATCCAATTTTGAGGTGCCAATGACCTTCTCATCAGTGATTTTTCGGAGCAAAACTGGCGTGCTGCCGAATCTCTGATCACGAGGCTTTCTCTGTGGATTTTCCTTAATCCGGGAAAGCAAGGATATCATCTTCAATGGCGAAGAGTGATGTTTATTGAAAGTTTTCTCCGACTTTTCAGAGGTTCAAGTTATCAAAGTGGTCAAGGACCAACTTCTTTCCAGCATTAAACTGGAAGCGACGTTGTTCAGACACAGTATTTCCTGACGAGGCAAGAACTGACAACTCGATTGAGAGGACTTCTACCACTAGGGGACAAGACCGACTAGAGTGATAGTGATGCAATATGAAATGTGAATGCAAATAAAAAATGCATGATGTATGTATGTATATGCTGACAAAACAGACGCGACATACAGACTAATGGATGAACATAATTGGATACTCGGCCATTGCAGGACGAAGAAGTACCGTTGATTCAAAATAGCAATTCCACCTTGCTTAGGAGAGATAGTCCCGTTGGGAGCTATGTTGATCGGGCTTAGGAGATGAGAACTCGGCCGAGGATGTCAGACGAAACATGGTCTCTGACATTATTGATCCTTCATTCAGGAGTACTGGTCTAGAAGGAGTACCTTGATTCTGCACTTTGAAGTTCGCTTACTTCGGGAGAAGCGATCGATGTTCTTCTGATGTTCAACAGTCAAAAGAAAGGCCATCTTTAATTTAAAAGCAGAAAAAGTTTAACAAGTAAATTTATTTTTGTTTTATTTCAAGAATCGCTGATTAAGTTTAAACAACGTCGTTCTGTAAAGCTAAAACAAGTAAATAATTACAAACACAAGCACAAGGGCTCAAACTTTATTGATAAGATGGAGATCAGCCAAACGCGTGATTCCACAGAGTATATACAAAGTTAGAAAATGGTAATTTACAGGGAAAAGGGCTACGTTGAAACATAACGACCACTATCCTTCTACCAACTTTGAGTTCGAGACATCCTGAGCTTCTGTCGAAGATGACCTTTGACGGGAGATTTCCTCCGATGGATGCTGTAACTACTGCTGAGGGACTTGCCTCTGTTGAACTTAGTTACTTGCCATTATCCCTAACATTTTCCTGGATTGTACTATGCGATTTCCAATCCATCGGGATGATTATTTTTTCATGTCTCTAACTTTTGCCTGGACCGCCCTTTCAGGTTTTCAATCCACCGAGACGTTTTTTTTAGGCGAAGTATTTCTTGACTACATCAACATTCGTGGGGTAGGCAAATTCCTCTCCGTCCATGGTTGCATGTCTCAAGGCGCCGCCTGAGAAAGCTTTTGTGACCACATAGGGGCCATCATAAATTGGGGTCCATTTGCCCCGAGAATCAGTGAGAAATGATTGTATCTTCTTGAGCACGAGGTCTCCTTTTCTGAACACACGAGGTCGGACCTTTTTGTCAAACGCCCTCTTCATTCTCTGTTGGTACAACTGACCGTGGTATAGTGCCGTGATTCGCTTCTCTTCGATCAGGTTCAGTTCGTCGTGTCGATTTTGACACCATTCCGCTTCGGTAAGCTTAGCTTCCATCAATACGCGGATTGATGGGATCTCTACTTCTATGGGGAGAACTGCCTCCATGCCATATACTAGAGAGAAAGGGGTTGCCCCTGTTGAAGTGTGGACAGATGTTTGATAACCGTGAAGAGCAAAGGGTAGCATCTCGTGCCAATCTTTGTAGGTTACAACCATCTTTTGAACGATCTTCTTGATGTTCTTGTTAGCCGCTTCTACCGCTCCGTTCATCCTGGGTCGGTAGGGAGATGAGTTATGGTGTTCGATCTTGAACTCTGCACACAACTCTTTCATCATCTTATTGTTCAAGTTAGATCCATTATCAGTAATGATCTCGCTTGGAACACCATAACGGCAGATGATATTGTTTTTGATAAATCGAACCACCACTTGTCGGGTTACATTGGCGAATGACGCTGCTTCGACCCACTTGGTGAAATAGTCAATGGCTACAAGGATGAACCGATGTCTGTTTGAAGCCTTGGGCTCAATCATGCCAATTATGTCGATTCCCCATATGGAAAAAGGCCACGGGGAAGAAAGAACTTTGAGATGTGATGGCGGTACATGAATTTTGTCGGAGTATATCTGACACTTGTGACACCTCCTCATGTACTTGTAGCAGTCGGATTCCATGGTCAACCAATAATACCCTGCTCTCAGAATTTTTCTGGCCATTGTGTGTCCGTTGGCATGAGTGCCAAAGGATCCTTCATGAATTTCTTTCATGAGCATGTCTGCTTCTGGTCTGTCGACGCATCGGAGCAAGACCATGTCAAAATTTCTCTTATAAAGAGTGTCACCGCTCAGGAAGAAGTTTCCAGCCAATCTTCTGAGGGTTTTCCTGTCTTTTCTGAGTGCCCCAGATGAGTACTCTTGTTTCTGAAGGAAGCATTTGATATCGTGATACCAAGGTCTGTCATCTATGACTGCTTCAATCGTGAAGACGTAAGCGGGCCGTTCAAGGCGCATGATGTCGATCTTAGGTATGTCATTCCATCGACCTACACTAATCATGGAGGAGAGAGTGGCTAATGCATCAGCCATGTGATTCTCATCACGAGGGATGTGATGAAAGTCGACTCGGTTGAAGAAGGGTAACAACCTCCTTGCATAGTCTTTGTAAGGAATCAATCCTGATTGGTATGTGTTCCAATCTCCTTTTATTTGGTTAATAACCAAGGCTGAATCGCCGTATACGTCCAAGTTTTCGATCCTTAAATCAATCGCTTCTTCGAGACCCATGATACATGCTTCGTATTCGGCCTTGTTGTTCGTACATTTGAACGTAAGTCTGGGAGTGAAAGGAATGTGGGAACCCTGAGGGGTAACAATGATTGCCCCAATTCCGTTTCCATAATGATTGACTGCTCCGTCAAAGATAAGTCCCCACTGGGAACCTGGTTCTGGCCCTTCACTGGGTAGCGGTTCATCGCAATCTTTCATCTTTAGATACATGACATCTTCGTCTGGGAAGTCAAACCCGATTGATTCTTGATCGCCAATCGGTTGATGAGCCAAATGATCGGCTAAAATACTTCCTTTAACGGCTTTCTGAGCGTGGTACTCTATGTTATATTTTGATAACAGCATCTGCCAACGGGCAATCCTTCCCGTGAGAGTAGGTTTTTCAAAAACGTACTTGATTGGATCCATTTCGGAGACCAACCAAGTAGTATGACGAATCATGTACTGGTGAAGACGTTTGGCTGCCCAAGCCAAAGCCCAACAAGTTTTCTTAAGCATTGTGTACCAAGTCTCGCAGTCGGTGAATTTCTTGCTTAGATAGTAAATGGCAGACTCTTTCCATTTAGTTTCGTCTTGTTGGCCAAGTACACATCCCATAGAGTCCTCTAGGACTGTGAGGTAAATGATCAGTGGTCTTCCTTCCACTAGAGGTGATAGAATCGGAGGATTCAATAGATATTCCTTGATACTGTCAAAGGTGATTTGGCAATCATCTGACCAAACGCAATCCTGATTCTTTTTGAGTAATTTGAAAATCGGCGCACACGTCGCGGTCATAAGGAATATGAATCTGGAGATGTAGTTTAAACGTCCCAGGAATCCTCTGACTTATTTTTCAGTTTTCGGAGAAGGCATTTCTTGAATGGCCTTGACCTTGTCAGGATCAACCTCAATTCCTTTCTGGCTGACGATGAACCCTAGTAGTTTCCCTGAACGGACACCGAAGGTGCACTTGTTGGGATTCAAGCGGAGCTTGAATTTTCTTAGACGTTCGAACAATTTTGATAGATGTTCAACGTGCTCATCCTCTGTTCTTGATTTTGCAATCATATCATCGATATACACTTCGATTTCCTTGTGTATCATGTCATGAAACAGAGTAGTCATGGCCCTTTGATAGGTTGCCTCGGCGTTCTTCAAACCAAACGGCATTACCTTGTAACAAAAGGTACCCCATGGGGTAATGAACGAAGTTTTCTCCATGTCTTTCAGCGCCATTTTGATCTGATTATAGCCCGAGAGTCCATCCATGAAGGAGAATACTTTGAACTTTGCTGTGCTGTCAATCAGCATGTCAATGTGTGGTAAAGAAAAGTCATCCTTTGGACTTGCCTTGTTTAGATCTCTGTAATCAATACACATTCTGACCTTTCCGTCCTTTTTGGGAACGGGTACGATGTTGGCTAACCATTGAGGATATTCAGATGTAGCGAGGAAACCCGCGTCGATCTGTTTCTGTACCTCCTCCTTGATTTTGATGGCCATGTTCGGGTGAGTGCATCTCAACCTTTGCTTTACTGGCGGACATTCCGATCTTAACGGTAAATGATGTTCCACGATGCTGGTATCCAACCCTGGCATATCCTGATAGGACCAAGCGAATACATCGGGGAATTCTTTGAGAAGCTTTATCAGATCTTCTCTGGCAGTTGGACTGAGCAGTGCTCCGATCCTGATTTCTTTTCTCTCTTTTTTCGAACCCAAGTTTACCGTTTCCAACGGCTCTTTGTGAGGTTCAATGGACCTTTCCTCTTGTCTGAGTAATCGGGAGATCTCTTCTGGAATTTCGTTGTCATTTTCTTCTTCAGCCTCGAATACCGGGAACTCAAAGTTGGGAGAAGGCATCGGATCGTATGTTTCAACGGGGTATAAAACAAGCAATCTGCATGACGTGATGATTCGTGTTTAGAAGAGATAGAGAAAATGCAAGTGTGTGCAGTGTATTTATTTTACTGCTTGTTTTTACTTTTGAATTGTTTTTTTTTTTAGGATTACCATTTTCTGAAAAAGCAAAACGAGAAAACAGCAATTAATGCGGAAATTATAGAACGACGTTATTTTATTAATAAACAAGTCGAATCTTGAAACTACAGCCCTATAAAACAAGACTCTGTCGCTTCGGGCAAAGCGAAGAGGGAAATTTACAGAAAGCGAGCCCTATCAAAACATCCGTTTCACCTGGGCAGGGTGAAAGGGTTAAAGATGGCAATTACTTTGACTGGTGAACGACCTTCGGAACCTCGACGGCAACCCATTGGCGGCGAACTCCTCGGTGAATCACAAAGTCTGGCACCTTCCTTGATTTGTCTTCAGAAATGACGTTGATTTCTGGTGGAGTAGGATCGTTGGAATCTGTCTCCCAGGCAGAATTGTCGTAGGAGGATTCCTCTGTTGCATTTTGCATAGCATTGGTGCTCTCAGCTGTATCTCCCCATCCAGTTGGCTGGATATCTTCGAGCTTGATACGAGAGCTTCCGGGAGCAGTGTACTTGACCATAAAGTCGTATTTTCCACTTGGTTGTCCCAGAGTGTCCCAAACTTCTTTGGAACTGGAGAAGTCATCCCTCTCGATGATGTTGACCTCGAGAAAGGCATAATTGATGAATTCTAGTCCTGCAAACGTTGCGAATTCATCTTCATGTTGAGTAATTTCCGAATGACCTGAGTGTTGATCCCATGACATGGTGGGGACACAGGTATTCTGTTCAATGACGCTCAGCTGAGTTTCATTGTTCGGCTGCCTCTCTTGCCCCAAGTTTCCTGGGTAAGGTCGCCACATTGGCAGGCCATCCATCGGGCCATAGTAATTGTGGTCAAAGTGGTCTTTCATCAGAGTGTCCTCCTATAATGAATTTGGTGGAGCACGACATCCTTCCATATCACAATCTCCGTAGATCATTTCGACATCTGATCTTGGTATAAATCTCGGACTTTTTGTAGGAAAGCAAAAAGGCATAGGCACCTCTTCCTGAGACATATACCCGTCCTTGTTAAGATAGGACTTCCATTCTTCATCCGTGTCAGAGGGATCTTCCTCATTGATAGCATGAACTGTCTGAGACACTGGGTGAAGAAAACCTCCACTGTGGAAGAAGTTTTGGAGGGGATGAAGACTTTCATCGTTGGCAACTGTCTGGGTACAGGTTGCAGAAAAACCAAGACCCTTCTTTGTTTTATTGTTAGTGGGAATGACAAGCCGTCCCCATCCTGTCGTATCGGTACTCTCGACCGCTTTGATAGCATCTTTGTATGAAGAAATTGAAGTTCCTTCTTTGAACTGATTGTCCTTGCTCACCGATAGTGCTTGGAACTGAGTTCTAATAACCTCCTCGGGTTCCGCACAAGTAGATGATGATAGGTTACTCATAAGCAAGGCTTGTTCCCCACAAACCGTGACAAGTTGATCATTCTTGAAGAACTTTAGCTTTTGGTGGAGGCTAATTGAATCAACAATAGAGTTTTTTTGTATCCCGTATGAAGCCCGAGATGGAGGCTATTGTTTGTTTGACTCGACGAGGGAGTCTTTATGTGTCTCGTACGAAGCCCGAGAGAGAGGCTAAAACCTTGTTTGACTCCGCTGGGGAGAATCATTGTACAAAGCCCAAGAGAAGGCTAGGGTTACTGTGTCAGTTAAGTGACAGGTCCAGTATACTGATTTTGAAAGAGAAAATCAGTTCTTATATGAGCATCACTGTACTCATGGGTTAGATCTGAGGATCGGGGTTGTTTCCTTTTGAGGAAACTGGAAATCCAAAAGGGTATTTAGACTGTCCGAGTCTACGGGTTTCCTTCCTATTTTTGAAGAGTGCTTGAGAATGTCTTTGAGACTCAAGGAAGTTAGACTGTCCCCGTCTAGAGTTTTATCTTTTGTACTATGTTGTGAGAAACAGTAGTAGACTCTATGAAAGGACTGTTCTATGCAGATGACTAGGTTCTGTTCCTATACCTTTAGGAGGTCGTCGGGACAATTTGTACAAAGCCCAAGAGGAGGCTAGAAACTTTTAAGAAGCCGATCGGTCCTTGTACGAAGCCCAAGAGGAGGCTATCAATCCCGGGGGAAGAGATCATTATACGAAGCCTAAGAGGAGGCTATGAATACTTCTAAGAAGCCGTAGGGTCCTTGAACAATGCCCAAGAGGAGGCGGGGTTGCTTTTAGGAAGCCTGTGGGTCCTTATATAATGCCCAAGAGGAGGCCGATGCTTTTAAGAAGCCCGTGGGTCTATCATCTCCTTTCCATTAGGAGAGATAACTCTTTTAAAGATAAAAACCACTGGTAAACGTGCAAGGTTTACTATCCAGCGACTTTTAGCTTTTAAGGTCCAAGATTATGACCGTAGTGGGTACCCAAACCCCGACACATTCAAGACAAGCTATCCACAAGGAATAGATCAAGTCAGGAAAGTTCGAGAATTTGGAAGAAACTCAAAGATGCCATTCACGGAGAATACATTCATCTTAGGGAGTAGAGCTTCTTGACGATTCCTAAGGAGGACAGCCGAAGAGAAGACTGTATCTGGTGCTCCTATTGGGGATCTAGGCGTCTATTTCTATGAATAAATGAAACGGCGTCACCTAGTTCTAGACGTAGTTGCCGGGGAAACTCGAAATAACTATACTATTATTACACAGTAGATATGATTTTATGAAAGGAGACTTACAGTGAGCAGCCCCACAATACAGTTTATAATATGAAAGCAGTAAACGAAAGCGATAACCACTTACTCGGTTGGAGTGCTTCCATGCTGTTTGGTTAGTTGTTCAACAAAGAAAGATTGAAAACAACAGTATATTCAAAATCAAAGGAGAAAGTGCTTTGAAAAAGAAAGATTTGGGGCTTACAACTCAAGGAGAGGCCCAGGGTTTTATCAGCGAGCGCACTGTTTGACTTTGTACAGAGGGACTTATGCAAGTGACTGGGGCCCAAATATGGTTTTCTGTACAAAGGGATGGGTCTTACACTCTCTCAAGAGGCCCAAAAAGTTTAAAGAAAAAGAGTGGGGCTTATAACATGAGGGTAGGCCCAGTTGTCTTTTCGTTTAAAAATGGCGATCGCGCCGAGGTTTTCTTTTAACGCGGAGGGACTTATACAATAAGTGAGGCCCAAAATGATTTTGGTTAAAAGGGGGTTGGGTCTTACACTCTATTAGAGGCCCAAAGTGTTTTTAATGGGTCTTATAGCTCAAGGAGAGGCCCAAGGATTATTTTGAAAAGGGCGACGATCGCGCCGTTTGTTTTTGACGGTATCGGGACTTATACAAGTGACTGAGGCCCAAAAATGATTTGGTCAAAAAGGATTGGGTCTTACACTCTATTAGAGGCCCAAATAGTTTTAAGAAAAAGAAATGGGTCTTACTACTCGAGGGTAGGCCCAGGTTTATTTTTAAAAAAGGCGACGATCGCGCCGTTTACTTGTACAGAGGGACTTATACAATGAATGAGGCCCAAAAAGTTTTTGTACAAGGGGGGATGGGTCTTACACTCTCTCAAGAGACCCACAATGTTTTGAAAATGATTTATGAGGGTTGAATTAATCCAAAACCCTAATTTGTTTTCAAAATGTATTTAATTGAATAAAAATTCAATTAAAATGATCAAAAATTGTTTAACACATGGAAAACAAATTGTGATCTTGGATTAATGCTTCAAAAATTAAGTATTGACCTACAAAATAATTAGAAAGCATTAAAAGTTGCAAAATCAATGTAGAAAAAATATTTAAAATGCCAAAAACAATCAAAATATTAATTCTTTACAAAAATATCAATTATATGAAACAAAATAATATTTTTGGGATTTTTTGATAAAATAAAATATTTTAACATTTTTGTGAATTATTAAAAAAAGAATCAACTCAAAATCATTAAAACTCAGAGAGAAATTAATTTTTGAATCAATTAAACAAAATCACAAAAATTCAAATATTTGAATTTCTAAAAATGGCACCAAGAACAAGCAGAAGAACACGCGCGTGTTCTTGGTTTCTCAGATTTGCATTTTCTATCCAATCTCCATGAATACATAATCATATCATGCAATCCACATATCATTATGCTCGTCTCAACCTAACGATCATGTCTATGTACTTTAATTTCATTTAAATTAAACATACAACAAGAAATCACGAAGAGACCTCAAGAACCCTAATTTCTGCATGAAGGCTAGGATTTTTGATACACGATTCAAACAATGCAATTAATTGAGGGAAAACATTCCATGCATGATTATGAACATATGGCTAAATTATTGTGCGAGGAAATATGCATGGATTGAGAGATGACCAAGCATGTGCTTACCTCTAGGCCGTGACAGCAAGTTCAAAGTGATTTTTGATTTGGAGGTGTTACAAATGAGTGGTGATGATCTGAACAGCTTCCCTACACCCTATGGATTGTGTTTGGATGGTTGGACTTGATTGAAATTGGCTGGATCATTTTGTGATTCCTCAGCTGCACTTTGGTTAAAACCTTGAGCAACCAGCTAGTGATTTTGTGAAATTGATGTTTCAGAAGTAATCTAAGTGTTTGATCAGCTCATATGTGATGTATGTGAGGTGTGTGAGTGATTGGTTTGATTGGAATTGCTCTCAAACTCAAAACCCGATAGTGACTTGCCTTAGAAGGCAAAATTGGAGTGAAAGAAGAGATTTTGAGGAAAGCATCTGTTAGATGGCTTTGGTGTACTCAAACTGACCACAATTGAGCTCTATTTATAGTAAAGTAAGTTTGTTTTGGGATCCACAGTGAATGGCAACTGCAGCAGGTGTTTCCTCAATGTTGGCCAATGGAAATGCAAGTCTCCTCTAGCCATTGACTAGAGGTTAGGGCACAGAGCTATGGTCCCCTTGGTCTTGGATAAGTCTTGACTAATTTCAGATGAGAATGGCTCAGTCCATGCCACCTTGATGGTTCCATTGAATGCCTCATTCCAAATTTGAAGTCTTGTCCCTATTTTGGCCATTCTAGGTTCAACATGCTATTTCTTGTTCCATGGACTTTGGAGGCTTGGCTCAGTGATTGTCCCCTTTAGATTCAATCCTCTGAGGTGTCCAAGTGGATAGGAGCAATTGAATTTAGCTGATTTTGGCAAATCGACCAAAGTTGCAAATTCTGCCTTGCCTTGACAGATTTTAGCAAGGCAACTTGCCAATGTCATATCTCATGGTGTAAGCTGAATTTGGCAATGTTCTTGGCCATTTTGGAAAGCTCTTACATGATACAACAACTGTTTGAACAAGTTTGGTTTTGATCTCTTTTGATTCCAAGTGAAAAATCCCCCTACATTTGGCAAAAAGTGAGGCAGAATCTGACTTAGTGAAAATTTCACAAAGTGTTGGAAAAAGTGACATTTTCACTTTTCAGCCACTTTGATCACTCCACAACTCAAAATCCTTAATGAATTGGAATGACTTGTAGTTGAAGTTTTTGTAGGTGATAATGAGGGCTACAAATCCATCTTTGGATGAGAAAAAATGGCCTTGTGGTTTAGGAGTTATGGTCCTTCAAAGTTGGTACCCTTGCCACTTTATTTTTTACTTAGAAAAATTTCTAAGTTTTATGGTTACCCCTTTTACAAGTTATCTCACTTTTCTTGATTTTTCTTGATGAATGATGATTCAAATCATACATTAACATCATTTTAGGGTTAAAAATCCATTTTGGTGAAAAATCTCAAAAAGTCAAAGTTGACTTTTTATCAGATGAATTCCAAACTGTGCAATTCTTCAGGAAATCATGTCCTTGACCTAAATCAAACTTGATGGACATGTTCCATGGGTGTCATAGGGTATATTCAATCATGTATTAGGGTTTGGGAGCATGTCTTGGTCAAAAGTCAAAGTTACAGTTGACTTTTCCCTTAAAACCCTAATTGTGGTGCAGATGGAATTGAGACTTGTTGCTCAAACTTCTTGGATTAATCCATTGTCCAAAATGGATCAATATGGTATATTAGAGACCCTCAAATCATCTCTTGAGGTCTTGGCTCATGATTTGTCCCAAAAGTCAACTTAGGGGTGAATTAGGTCAAGAAATCCTAATTCCTGATTTTTGATGAATGCATCCCTTGAGGCAAAATTGACTTGATGCATGGGTTCATGAGGTTCCATGAAGTATATTAGGTTATGTTTTGGATCAATGGCTTGTGCCCAGATGAAACTTTTCATCTGGAGGCCCTGGGTGATCAAAACCCTAAGTTGGTGACACTGGTGATCTTGAGGCTTGATCCACCTAGAAGGGAGCAACCTTGTGCTTAATCCTTGAAGTGGGAGTCCTTTTGATCCTTTGAGGATGTTTGAGAGATTATACAAGTTGAAAATAAAGTCATTTCTTGATTGAGCCTTTGTCTAAAGGTCAGAGAGGGCTTGAAACCCTAATTTTGATTATAGTGGATGCTCACCCATCTTTGAGGCATTTGGTGAGGCATGATGGTTCATCCATATTGTGATGATGATTTGCAAAATGATGGGAAATCTTAGTGGTCAAAATTTGGGGTATGACAGAGGCCATGATTGTGCTTGTTTGATGTTGTGCTGAAGACCTCTAAGGAGGAAATTGACGGAAGGCAAGGTTCGTAATCGACCACCGTTATTCTAGTCGAGTCGTTCTTAGCTCTCATTACATGATTGAAGCTTTAAACATCACCTGCTCCTATTATCGAGTAAGTCAACTGAAAGATAGGGTTCGTAACCGACCCCCACTCATTGTCATTAGCTCACATCGACCGATGTTGACGCTTATGTGATCTCACTCACATCTTTTTTTATTGATCTACTTTGATATTTGATATCATTGTATTGTTTGTTTTAGCTTTTACTTCCTCATTAGGATACCTATTCTAACTTGTCCAAGTTAGATAGGTTATAAAACATAACATAGGACTAACACTAGTTATTCTTCCGTCTGCTTTTAGGTTATTTTGTGATTGATTTATCCTGTGTTTACTTGTCTGATGACATGATCCCTTAGGATTCCTCGCTCCACTTAATTTTGGATTAAGTCGGAGGTAGGAGAGACATTAGGATAACAATCCATGCATACTGACATAGGTAAACTTACCTCACCTAACCATAGGATCTCCGTGCATGATAACTTTAGGATCATTAGTTTCCCCCTTAGACTTTATGTGTGTCTTTCCCCTTAGTTCTCTCGCACCTATGCGATCGAGAACCTATTTCCTGTTCACCCGTAGTACCGTGAACTACGGATGCTCTGATTCCTCTTTCTTTTCAGATTGCGGATACGTAGGAACGAGATACGATATCTCGGCGAGCACACTAACAACTAACTTCCGTTTTCTTACTCTTGAGTCTTTCATCTTCTCATCTCAAAGAAAATTCAAAATATCTAATAAAAGTAGGCACTTATTGCATTTAGGCCTTTCATATACATAAAAGATTATAAGGGGTCTTCTCTTATAATCTTAGAATGTGTAGCATATAGCCCATCTTGGGTCAATGTGTTAAACATTTGATCCTGTATGAGGGACTTAAATGCAATACTTGTTGAAGATACAAATAAAAAAACACTTCTTAATTTCATAATCAACAAAAACACTTAATAAATACAAGTATGCTAGTGTGTTTGAACCTTAATAATTGGAACTAAGTGTGAGGGTCTTCTTCACCCTTAGTGTACTTTCTTACCCATTCCATCTTGGAATTTGAGGATGTACACATTCCAATGATTAAGATTTAGATACACTATCATATGCAAACAGATAACCAAAACTCTTAAAAGACAAAAACAAACAATAACATCTTTCCTTCGGGAATTCTTTTCTCATCTCACTCATTCTCAACGTACGAACGTGCTTTTCCTCGTTCTCTTGCAAGATGATAACGCACTCGGACCAGCGAGCCTGCAACACCTGAGCTAGAACGTTTGTCGTTCCTTAAAAAACACAAAAAATCCATCCCTAGTGAGGGGAACTACATCGCTCTGATTCTCATGTTCCCGATGAGATACGTAGGCAGTGGGGTAGGGCCCATTCGAGCACTTCTTTTATTTTCCCTACATTTGTTTCTTGTTCCTTTTCCATTCTTTCTCCTTTTTTTCTTTCATTTCCTTTTCTAGTATCCTTTTCTATCACTCTTTGATCGAGACAAGCAAGCGTGGATCCCATCGGGTATGATGGACGCGAGGGGGTGCTAATACCTTCCTCTTGCGTAACCGACTCCCTTACCCTTTCTCTTGGTCGCAAGACCATGCTCTATCCTTTCCTTCAGGTTTATGCAGTGTTTCCTTTCTCTCTCTTGGGATAAATACACATTGCTGGCGACTCTGTTTCGGTGGCACTTTCGCGTTTGTAATAGGATGAAAATCCCGGGAGCGACACTAACCTAAAGAATAAAATAAAAGTTAAGGAAGGAAAGATCTAACCAAGATATAAGCCTTTGACATAAACATGCTAAAACTCTCATCCTTTGAACTCAAGCAACAAGACAAGCAAATAAACAATAATAACCAAGCATCAGATGAAAACGTGGTATTCAAGTGAAGTCTTCACAAGAGGTCAACTCAAGGTCAAAGTAGCAAATAAGATCCAAGGTCTCAAGTCATAACTCCAAAGAATAGGATAAAGGTCCTAATTCTAAGTCCATCATCCATGAGCAAAGGATAGTCACCAAATAGTCCAAAGAGCATTAAGAGTATTTTAAGTGTTTAAGCATTTATTAATGTCTTAAAAAGAATAAGAAAGCCCAAGTGGACAAAAAGAAAAAATGTAATAACCATAAACAAGATGATAATATGATATGAAATGATAATGATAAAAATAAAAATCATAAAAAATAAAAAAAATATAAAGATAAAGAGCATAAAGGTAAAAGAGCATCAAAATAAAAGTGCATAAAGTAAAATTTAGTACAATTAAAGTTAGTGTTAGTGTTAATAAATAAGATATTTTATCATTCAAAGTAGATTACTTAACTTATCAATCCAACAAGTGTGAAAACTTTGCATCATCCTTTGAGAAGGGCTACAACATGGATAAAATCAACAAGTATGCAACTAGCTATCTTAGGTGGAAAAGAATCCACACAATATGGAGATAAGAGATTTATACTTATAAATTAAAAATGACTCATATCTAAAATTGGACCAATATGATCACTTTTCGATTAGGGACAAATATAGCACTATGTTAAGCAATCGTAGCACAATCTATAAGGAAAATCATAATAAGGGAGGTCGGTCAATAGCAATTTATGTACCATGCATACATGTTAGAGATATGATATAAATATCATACTCCTAAAACATGTAGCACAAGTCAAAACAAGGTGGATCAAGACCTAAGTCAAGAAAAGATGGATCCATTACATCAACCAACCTCTCATGATACTTTGGACAAATTTATGCATCAATCTAAAATACCTCAATCAATAAAATGATCAATTAAATGGTAGATTTGCAAGATCTCATGAACAAGATGGTCTACACATCTTCCAATTGATCCAAAGAAAGGGTGAAAAAGAAAAAGAAAGGGATGAAGAAGAGAGGATCAAGCAAAATCAGTCATCCATTTTGTTGGATTAGGGTTTTTACCCCATCAACACTCAAATCCATTGAGTTTGATGAAACTTATGATCAAATCAACCAAGATTCAAGGCCAATAGAAGTGAACACAAGTCAAACCAATATAAAATGCAATAATATGAATTAAAATCTACTAAAATTATTTTTAAAATTAATTTTAAAAAAAATAAGGATGTAAATTTAAATGATTCATCAAATTAAATGAAAAATGATCATGAAAAATCATGCAAGACAGAAACAATTCAAGAATGCTATGTAAAATTTTTTAGAATTTTTTAATGCATAAAAATATTTTTAAACTAATTAAAATTCTAAAAAAAAAGCGAAAAATAATGAAAAAAATAGAAAATGGTGAAAATCAAATATGAAAAATATAAAACCACAAAGAGAAAAATAAAAGAGAACCTTAAAAATTAATTTAGTATTTTTTGGATTAAAAATGAAATTATACTTCCTATTTTGTTCCTGAGTCTGTTTGCGAGGATCTTAACCACCACTTTATAAGGCACACAACCCGATCGCTCACACCTCTTTGTATAAGGCACACGATCGTCTATAATCATTGCTCAAACCTCTTTGTATAAGGCACACGATCGTCTATAATCATTGCTCAAACCTCTTTGTATAAGGCACACAATGTTATAGTGGATTCCCTCTGGAACCAATTCGTCGGTCACACCCACTAGGGCACACGACATCACAAGAATCTATATCATGATGCTTGGCATACAATGACTCATGACAATCAAATGCATCTTCATAATTCAACCATATGAATTATCTCATCATCACTATTCATGCATTAGAAATCAATTCAAACAATGCATTTACTTACCATAAGGCCACCAAATAACACACATTGAATTTCACAAAAACCATGCACTTCATCATAATCCACATACCACAACAATTAACATTTTAGCATATACACTCATAATAATTCACATCAAGGATTACTCACCATCAACCACAACAATCCCACAAAACAACATAACAACATCATTATCATACATTGCAATCAAACCCAAAACAATACATTTATTTCTCCCTAAGACCACAAACCATCATCACCAACACGCATCATATATATTCACATCGTATAACAGCACACAAGCTATACGATACATATTAAAAGCACATTGCATGATAACACATCAATTACACGCAATTACAACGGTAAAAGTCGACAAAACGATATATTTCCAAATTCCTGACATAATTAAATCGGCCAACAATCTCAAAACCATTTTAATAAGAAAGAACACTTCAATAGCTCTCTAAAGGTACCAAGAACGCCTCGATCCGAGTTATGGATCAAAAGTTATGAATTTCAAAGAAAAGAATTTATTGAGAAATAGCCAGATTCCCCTGGCGACTTAGGATTTCGCCTGGCGGACCCCCCTTCGCCAGCACTTCGCCTGGCAAACTAGTGGCGAACCACAAATTAGAAAACCCCAAGAGTTACAAAAGCTTACCCATTTCTATCTTTCCGATTTCGCCTGGCGACTTACGATTTCGCCTGGCGAATCCCCCTTCGCCAGCACATCGCCTAGAGAACTAGTGGCGAGACCTAATCTGCCTGGCGAATCCCCAATTCGCCTGGCGAATCACACCAGAACCAGAAAATTCTGCTGCGGGTTACATGGTTCCAAAACCCCCAAAAATCCCATTTTTCATCCCAAATCAATTCCAACATCAAAAAAAATATCAGCAATTACTCATAAACACAGTGTGATCATACAACGCAATTTATATCGATTTCTGACCGCGAAAACATCGATTCCTAATCATTTTTCTCATTTTCAACCTAGAAGTAAAAACTATGAAAAGGCAAGAGAACATTCAAACACACACATACATAATCATACACATGCATAAGATAATCAAGTTTCACACCCTTACCCGATTAACCGCGCTTTCAAAAGTCGGTTGAATCGATTTCCTCCTCTCCAAGTTTTTCCCTCTTTTCTTCTTTTCTTTCACCTTTCCTTCTTCTCTTTTTCTTTCTCTCTATTTTTCTCTCTTTCTAACTTCTAAATTCTATTTAAAAAAAATAATAATATCTACCCATCAAAAGACCAAAATACCCCTACACTCGAATATCTCACAAACGCTCTCAAAACGCGATAAAACATAATCAAGATGAAAAATAATATATTGCCAAACAAAAATAAAGAATAAAATAATATAATAATAAAAATAATTAAATCGACTCGATTAAATAAATCTAACAAAAACTGGGGCGTTACACCTTGTCTAGAAATGATTGCAGGAGCTCTGAAACTGGATTTGGTTGGAGCAATTCAGAGATTCTTAGAGCTTGATTCTTGTTGCAAAAGCTTCAGAGGAACACGATAGAGCTAATGGATTCAAGAAATTGAGTTGAAAGTGGGTGGAAATCAGAAAACAAAAGCTCACTTTTTTGCAGAAAATTTGAAGGTGGAGCAAAGGTTTTTTAGATCTCAAAAGCTTGCAAATGAAGGTAGCAAGGCTCTCTATTTATATTTGAAGATGATGGAATGTTGAGAGGGGTGAATTGAGTGAAAATTGAGTGAATTCGTAGTGTGGAGAAAATTGAGTTCCACCGCACCGGAGTGGCGGAGCTCTGAAGATATCCTACCTTGATCGAAATTCCCTGTATATATTGAATATGTAATTAGATTCGTGTGAAAGTGTCTCAATCAACTGAATTAATACCACAGATTTATGTCGAAACTTCCAATACCTTTAAATTCGGGTAAACAGTGCTTCAATTCCTCTTCCTCTCTCTTCTACTACTCTTGAATGTTGTTGTTGTGGTTGAAATGTGATGAATTGGATTGAATTTGAATAGAATTGAAAGGTTTTTTGAAACATTTGGTTTGGAGCTTTAATAGAGGTTTTGGAACTTAAAGAAGAAGGCGAACCCATGAGAGGGTGATTATATTACCAAGGTCTTATGTTTTATCCGTGATTATATCATACCAAAATTTTTATAAGTAAATAAAAGAAAATTATCGCCTGTTAATTAAGACATATCATCACGGTGAAAGTCTAACTGTAGTAGAATTAGTATTACCGAAGGTGTATTTCGTAGTAGTGCATGAATAATAATTTTTCCCATCTTGCTATTAGTTTATATAAAATGTAAATTATTTAGTTGATTCAGGTCAAAACGTTTTGCATTAGATTGTATGAGATCTATTAGGATATTTTAGATCATATATTTATTATTTTGACTTTGATTACTATACATTTTGCATTGTCTTGCCTCACATAAGAGTTTTAGTCTTCCACAGTTAAATTTTTATTTTTTTTAATAAGCAAGACTTGTGGTATATATATCAAGCATACACAAGGGGGATCCAACCCATATACATGAATAGGCCTATTTCTAAAAATCAAGGCCTACAAAAATCTAGTGGGGATATACCCATTTATAATAGTTACAATCGAGTGCATTTTTGTGTTTTTTTACCAATCCACCACCAAGAATAAATGACTATACGATTCGTAATCGTATCTATATCCCAAAACTCGTCTCTAAACATGATGTTGTTCCTAGACGACCATATGACCCAGCAAACTATTAACCAAAAACCCATAGCAATACGTACACTAATAGAATTTTGAATACAACCATTTACCCAACCAGCAATATGATTCGAAATGTCTCCAGCGAAAAATTACGAAACGCCCAACCTTATAAAGATGAATTTCCATACACGGGTTGATTTGGAGCAACGAAGAGGATATGTTCAGCATTTTCATCCACTAAAAAACAGAAAGGACAAACATTTTCATTAATATTCATTACAATTCCTCTGCGAACCAAGTTGTCACGTGTAGGAATTCTGTTGAGCATCAGTCTCCATCAAAATAATTTCACTTTCAATGGAACCAGTGCGAGCCAATTCAACTTCAGAGCAGATTTAACATCTTCTTCTACAACTGGAGCTGTGCTACCCACCTTATCCTGCAATATACTATATAAAGACGAAACAGAGAATAGAGATGTATGACCATGCATCCAAATGACCTTATCAATCACTTCTTCATTCACAGTATATTCCTGAATCACATCAAGTAATTTATCATGCTGCATATTAAAATCTCCTTGCCCAATTTGATGCGAAAACTTAATATTCCATTTCCACAAACCATCCTCCCAGAAGCCATTGTCTATAATACGACTAGATATATTTTCTGCATACAACCATAGCTCAAGAAATTCAGCAGCCAGTATGCGAAGTCCTGCCCATCGAGATGTCCAGAAGGAAATATACTCACCGTTTCCAAGTTTATGAGATATCAAACCATCTTCTTGATTAATCCCACATAATGTAGATACTTGAACAAGATCTCTCCACCAGGTTGAAGGAGGCATACGTTACTTGGAAACATCAGTGCCGTAAAAGTCTTGTAGGTAATTGGGGTACCTGCTATGAATTAGACCTCTCCACAACCTATCCTCCTGAGACAGGATCTTCTAAGTCCATTTAAACAGCAATGCTGAATTAAACAATCTTAAATCTTTAACCCCTAAACCGCCTTCTTCGACGGGTTTGCAAACCAAAGTCCACCGAACCCAAGAAACACCCTTTTTTGCCAAAGAACCATTCCACAAAAATCGCTTTTGAATGGAGGTTAATATCTTAATGACTTTACAAGGAATTCAGTAGAATGACATGTGGTGGATTGGTAAGTTTTCCAATACGGAGTTGATCAGTGTTACTCTGCCTCTCATTGAGAGGAACCTTCCTTTCCACGAATTTAACCTTGCACGAACCATATTAATCAAAGGTTTCCAAAAGGAAACCAATCTATGGTTGCCGTCTATTGTAATACCTAGGAACATAATTGGACAGGCTGAAACTTTGCAGGCGAGAAAATTTTCCACAGCCGACAGAACCATGTCATCCACGCCAAATCCGTATAAGGAGCTTTTACAAAAATTGATTTCAAGACCAGAAACTAAGTGAAAACCTTTTAGAATTGACTTGATATCCAAAATATTGCTCAATGAGCCGTCTCCTAGAATAATGGAGTCATCTGCATACTGCAGTAGATGAAAGGAAGTGTTCGGATCCACTTTGAATCCTGAGTAATTGCCATTGTCCACTGCTCTATTCATGAGAACTGCAAGGCCTTCAGCAGCGATTGTAAATAAGAAAGGGGCTAAAGGGTCACCTTGTTTGAGCCCTCTAGAAACTCTAAAGTCCTTAATAGGGCTCCCATTCACCAGGGCGGATGTAAAGCTGTTGAAAACCCCGTTATCCATCCAGCGCAACCATTTATCTCCGAAACCCATATATTTTATAACATCGGGCAAGTAATTCCAATCCACATAGTCATAAGCTTTACTGAAATCACCTTTCAACATTAGTAACTCTTTCTTGGTTCATTTTGAGAAATCAATAACCTCATTCAGAGTCACCACCCTATCAAGTAAATTCTGACCTTCGATGAATGTCATCTGAGATTGTGAAATTATACTTCCTATTTTGTTCCTGAGTCTGTTTGCGAGGATCTTAGCCACCACTTTAGAGACCGAGCAAAACTAAGAAATTGGTCTATAATCGTCTAAATTCTTCGGACTACCGTTTTTGGGGATGAGAACAAGAAAAGAGGAAACAAGAACCTTGTGTAGACGCTCACCTTCGAAGAACTCCTATATGCATTTTGTAAAATCATGTCCTACTATGTTCCAGCATTTTTTAAAGAACTCAAAGCTATATCCTTCCAGGCCTGGGCTATGATCCCCTTCACAGTCAAATACCACTCTTCTCACTACTACGAAAAACCCATTTTACAACAGTTGGAAATGACATATAATGAAGTGGGCGAAGGCGTTGTTATGTAGATTGTCGTTGTAAGTAAGCTGTTTCTACAACAGGCTGGAAACCGTTATTGAAAGGTAAGGCGCAAGCCATATATCACAACGGTTATGATAATAAACCGTTGTGATACATATACTTAGGTTCTGGGTTCGAAACCCATCAATAGCGAAATTATATAAAACATAAATTACTTATGATATCAGTACAATAGATAACCGTTGTTGTAAGTACCCTAAGTTTATTATATTAAATGTAGATTGCTTGTTTTCCAAACACTTCACTAAATAAATATACATGGATTCAATTTGATGAAGATGTCTATAATCTGCAAATTAAACTGTTCTTGAAAACCAACTTAAACAAACCAATGTTGTTTTCTGATTGCATTAGTCTCATCGTGCATTTCACGCTCTTTTACATATATTGTTGTTTATTGATCTGTCTCCTTCGATATATCGCTATATTTCGATTATAGTTAAATTTCCATAAGATCAACGAGACATTGGATAATCTGCCTCATCTTTGATTTAACTATAATGGAAGATGGCGATGCATCTAAGGAGCCAGATCATTATACCATAATCTATATATAAAAAAACGTGAGATAAATGATGAGAGGCATGCACTCATAAAACAACAATGGTTTGTTTAAGTTGGTTTTCAAATACAACTTAATTTGCAGATTATAAGTATCTATATCAAATTAACTGAATGTATTTTAAGTGAGGGTTAGTGAAACAAACAATATACATAGAATATAATAAACTCAAACAACAATCTATACCAGATCCAGATATTATTAACTCATATAATACGCTTGCTACCACCAACAAACTTTAAGTGAGGGTTAGTTAAACAAACAAAGTAAATAGAATATGATAACCTCAAAGAACATTCTATACCAGATCCTGAAATTATAAACTGATATAATATGCTTGCTTCCACCAACATCATCACCCTGTATCATCCCCTTAACCTGAAAGGAAACAAAGCAAACTTCAAAAATGAGCATCCTCAGTTGAAAACAAACCCTAAAATCATAATCCAGTGATGAGTAAAGAGAGGAGCATGAATAACGCACCTTTTAATGAAACTAATCGCGGAACAGGAATCAATTATGATGTTGAACTTGTTTGGGAAGCTATGAAAAAGAAATATAAGGAGGAAGAAGCTTACACAAAAGCTTCATACTTCTTATACTTCTTTTCATTGCTTCTAAAACTAGATAAAGTTTGCTTACACTGTTGTTTCTTCATTTACTAACATCTTGTTCGTGATGCTATGAAAAAAAAAGTATAAGGTGGATGAATTTTCCATCATAGCTTCATGCTTCTTATACATTTTTCCATAGCAACACAAACATTATGAAGTTTTCAAAGTATGGTCTTTGTTAAGCTAGTGAAAATGAATCTGAAAAAATGAGAACAATAAAAAAAAACAACACGCAACAAACGAGGTAATGGGAAATATCTAACAATAGATGGAAGAAGAAGAATACCTTAATGTATGATTCACGACTAATGGTGAAAACGAAGAGAAAAAATGGGTTCTAGGGTTTCACTTTGAAGGCAACGACGTTACTGTCAATTAAGTGAAAGTTATTTTACTTAAATATGGGTAAACTATTTCACACTACGGTTAACTAGAGTAACCGTAGTGATAACCATTTTATCAGTGAATTTTAAAATAAATAAAAACCTATAGATAGGTATTTATTTATTATAAATATATCACTACGGTTGACCAGGAGAACCGTAGTGATAACCCTTTTATTTGTGAATTTTAAAATAAATAAAAAAGAAAAGGTGCGCCTTAACTTCTCACTTAATGCATCTGCAGTTCAAACATCAACAATGTAATTCACAATGGATCTGCAGTTTAAACATCAACAATGTAATTCAAACCCTAATTCAACTATTACATTTCATAACAAAGTAAACATTAAACATAAAGGAGACGAGAAAACATAACATCTTGATATTTCCAGAAAATATCTCTGGTTTCAGTTTGTTCTTCAAATTCTTGTTCTTTTTCTTTAAATCATCATACATAACCTTCAGATTGCCCACAGCTTCCAACTCTGACTTCATAATGCTCCCATCATCATTTCCATCTCTTTCTCCCAAGTCTTCATCCCATATGAACAAATTACATGTTTCATCGCTCCTCCAAAATGGACATCTCCAAAAAATCCTTCCTTTATTTTGTCCCTTCTTGCATTGATACGAAACCATACGACCATCACAACCACAAAAATTTTTAGATCGATATTTTACACTGGAAGAAGACGTAGAAACACCTTTGGATGATTTTTCTTCAAATGTGACATTGCAACACCTTAAAGTAGAACACTTTCTTGTTGTTGTTGTCTTCTTCCCGACAATGGTGACAACCTTGGTGTTAGGTTTGTTTCGTCTTATTTCTTTTTTCAATGGATAAATTGATATATACTTGGTGTTTAAAATACATAATAGTTTGTAACAACGGTTTAAAGAAAAAGTCGTCGTGATATCATTATTATTTTTTAGTTAAATATTGATAAAACATAAAAAGGGAGGATTTACTTCAAAGGGATAAACTGTTTGAGGGCGATGAGGTTCGAACCCATGATAGCTAGATTGTATCACCATGGTTTCCATAACAACCGTTATTATACCATTGAGATTTCTAATTAAAATAATGCGCGCGCATCCAGTACGCACTATAAGAACGGTGTATAGGATGCCGTTGTAAACCTCGTGTTGTTGTTTGGGCATTTTGTAGTAGTGTCTAACTTCAACTGGGTCAACTGGTTGCTCAAGATCTATACTGTCCTGGTCAGATAGACGTTTGAAGCCTGAACTTCCAATAGATAAAAAAGGTCTTGAAACCTTTTTGAATCTTTTTTGGAAATGTTGTCTACCTGCTGACTTAACAACTTCCACATCCTCAACATAAGAGTCGTTGACACACACTGATGGAATTGTGTTCAGGTATATCCTATTCTTTAATGCAGCATGAAAAAACTTAGTATTGAGATCTCCATCCTCACTCCCTTTCATCCGAGACTTCTGTCTAATGATACTTTCTTTGATTCTTAAGCTTTTCCATAAGCTATCTTCAGCATTATTCCTCTTATTAAGTTGCTCTGTAGCGACACTGCCTTTGCGCTTAATCAAATAAGCCTTCAACTTTATCAAGCTATCAACTAATATAATTAAAAGACAACACTCATTATAAAATTCAGTTTTCAAATTCATAACAGTTTCATGTTTTTAATATCTTATTGAAAATAATTATTTGAAAAATTCAAATGTTAAAAAAAAAATGCAAGCTTCTATTTTTATCTACTACATTCTTGATAATTACGATTAAAATCATTACAGGAACGTATAATTTAAATGTTGTCAATTACATATCCATGATTGGGAGATATTTTTAACACTATAGTTTCTACCCTCTCTTCCTTCTGGTTGCACACATAAGCATGTGTGCACGCATACACACATACATACTTTTTTTTATTTTTTTTTGCAAATTTATATGTATTGTCGGGTTTTATTAGAGAGGAGTAGGCTTGTTCATGATACAGTTTATAGAGAAAAGCGTACTGAACAGAACCAAACCATAATAAAAATTTACTCGATTTGAACCGAACTGTTACAATTTACTTAGAACCGAACCGAACCAAAGTCATTGGTTTGGTATACTATTTAGAAATTTCGAACCGTAAGAAGACTATATTTCCAAACCGAACCGTTTATTAAAGAACTGAACCATTAAACTATTTTTCAGTTTTGGTTCAGTTCGGTTACAATTTCGGTTCGGTACGGTTCTATAACATTTTCGTATAATATGGTTTGGTTCACTAACCAAACATAACGGTTCGGTTATTTTAACTTCAATTCGGTTCAGTTTGGTGGTTCGGTTTGTGGTTTTTTTAACAACCCTAGAGAGGAGCCATATTAGGAGAAGATAAACAAGAGAGTTAATGTACATATCTTTAACCATTCTTTGTTGGAAGTTATTTACATAACTTTATTAAATTTATGTATATTACTGCTAATGTATTATGTATTTTTATACAACTAGAAAGAAAACGCAGAGGCTAAAGAAGCTCTTATAAATGTTCTACCAGCTCAACCTTAGAAAACATTGAGATTAAGAGGACAAGAGAACCATTCCTCTTTCTTAGCTACTTCCCCAATAAATTAGCCTCGCATAGGAAATACCACAACACTTGCGAAAGGCTCTACATAATAACATAAAAATAGAAAGAGAATTTCTTAACACACCATATAAGTTTCTTAGGCACCTTGTGTGCCTACAAACATATCCCTCTGTTCCGAATGTGCAAATTCAGACGCACTTTTTTTTTATTTTTCAGTTTTTTCCGAATGTGCACATCCAGTAAAATACTACTACAAAAAACCCATTTAACAACGGTTGGAAATGACATATAATGACGCGGGCGAAGGCGTTGTTATGTAGAGTCTTGTTGTATATGCGGTACGTATAATGACGGCCCAATAACCGTTGTAAAAAAATGGAAAATGCGCTACCTATAATGACGGTTTGTTTAAATAACCGTTTTTGTATGTCTTTTAATAAAATTAAAAAAAATATAGCATTAGAACTACCTATAATGACGGTTAATTTAAAAAAACCGTTGTTGTATGTCTTTTAATAAAATAAAAAAAAATTGCAGCATTAGAACAAGAACAACACCAAGAACATCAAGAACAACAATAAGAACAAGAACAACAGTAAGAACATCAAGAACAACAATAAGAACAACAAGAACAAGAACAAGAACAAGAACAAGAACAAGAACAAGAACAAGAACAAGAAAAAGAATCAGAAGAAGAAGAAGAAGAAGAAGAAGAAGAAGAAGAAGAACAACAACAACAACAACAATAATAACAATAATAACAACAAGAACAACAACATCAACAAAAACAACAACAATAATAACAATAATAACAACAAGAATAACAATAATAAAAAAGAATAACAAGAACAAAAATAATTAAAAAAGAACACCAATAACTAACATTGCAAACTCGAGTTCTGAAATTTGGTTTAGTGGAGAAATAGAGTATTGTAATTGAAAGATGATGTTTAGAGGTAGAAGATGTAGTTCGTCTGAGTTTTAGGTTTCACGCGGATCACTAATATTAGTGTCTTGGCCGTTGATAATCACTAAATGGACGACCAAGATTTGTTTAAGGATAGTGAATAAACTCAATATGCGCGCCACCTATAATTTTGGTAATGAGAATTGAAAAAATAAGTAAAAAACCAAAAATGCTGGTGCTGAGACTTGAACACATGACAAGACGCTACCTTTAATGACGGTTGGTTTAAATTACCCGTGGTGAAAGGTCTATCATCATTTTGAAAAAATAAGTAAAAAAGCTACCTATTACAACGGTTGGTTTAAATACCCGTTGTGAAAGGTCTGTCAGCATTTTGAAAAAATAGGAAAAAATGATTAAAATAAATTCAGAAAAATCTAAAAGCACGAAATTTAATCTGATTAGGTAAAATAAGAATTTTGAGAATTTTTTTAGAATTTTTTGAGACTATGAAAACAGTAAAAAATTCATTAAAAATAGAAAAAAGATGAATTTGGGGTTTTGAGGGTGAAGTCCCGTAACTCTTCCAGAGTATTTCAACCTCGAGAATATTGTGAGACTCCTAATATTGTGAGGAACCGCAAGAATCTATTAATTCCAACCTCGAAACATTAATGGAGGATTTCATTGAAACAATAACTAATTCTAGGTTAGAATTTATGATGGGGCACTTTGTGGAGACACAAACTCTCCCGAATGAAGAGCTTAGAAGACAACATCTTTATAATTATGAAACCCTTAGGCAGATAAACACTATGGTCGAGTCCCTCGCGACTCACACTGAGGCATTAGAGACTCAAATCTCCCTGCTTGCACAGACACCTATATGACCCTCCCTTGAGGAGCATGTGGATGTTGTAGTGACAAGTAGTGAAAGACAAATCGAAAATCCTAAGGAGAGTGATAATAAGGTTAAGGAGAGTGATAATGAGGTTTAGGAGAGTTTTGGTAAGGAAAGAGTAGAGATTGAGAAAAACTCACTGACACCACCCGAAAGGGAGGTCGTCAAATAGGTAGAGAAGGAAGCACATATTATTGTTCCTTCTCCCTATACCCCACCAATTTCTTTCCCGTAAAGGTTTGTAAAAGTTAAGGTAGACTCCCAATTCAGAACGTATGTGGAGGTATTGGAAAATATCCACACCGATGCACCTTTGTCTGAGGTCCTGCACAAAAAGAGAAAATCAGAGGACCATGAAACTAGGGATATCATTACTGTTAAGAGGGTAAGGTTAGACTTTGAGATGGTGGATTAAATAACTAAGCCCAAACTTGAAAAGCTAATACTTAGGATAGATCAAGAACCACCACCACAACTCCAAAAGAATGAACCACCCCACAGGAGGAAGAAAAGAAAAGGTGAGGGATATGTGAGATGGCTTGATAAATGGCCATGGAAACCGAAGATTAACACTCCTAACCGTCGAAGCTACATTTAGGCGAAAGAACTCTAGATGAAAATCCCTTAAAATGACCTGTTGCCCACGGACATGCCTACGAATGTTGCTACTGGTGGTGACATCGATGATGAGTATGGTAAGAGAGGACATATCTCTCCCGTTCTTGACTCACCTTCTCCTTGTCCTTTCGCATGGTCAGGTTCTACCTGCACACACCGCACCATATTTTTCTAACATTTTTTTTGCAGGTACTTCCTTCGGAAACAGGTAGTATGATGAGCGGCTTCAGTAAAGTGAAGTTTTAGCAATTTCAGATAACTCGTAGTACAAGACGTCGTTGTAGAAGTGGCTAGCAAAGACAGGGACAACATGGGAAGAATCAGAGCGAATTTGGTCGTGACATTCATACAGGTTCTATCCTTCCTTTACCACCCTTTATCAAAACATTGAGGACAATGTTTGGTTTAAGTGTGGGGGAGGACATTTACCGCTTTCTAGACAGATTTATTGTTTTCTAGCATGATTTTAAAATTTTTTCTGTTTTAATGTTTCGTACGTCTGTGCATGTGCTGTCGAGTCTTTATGCATGATTTTATGTTGTTTATTAATTTCCTCATCCTCTTGAGCCATACCAAATATTTTGAAAATTTTTGAGTCAAAAATAGTGTTTCTTTTGAAAATCTTAGGTTACAGACGAAATTGAGGCTAGATTGTGAGGCTTGGGAAAATTCCGTAAGATCGGTATCGTTTTAACACCGCGAGCCTCTCAATTATGGAAATCAATTTGAGTACTTGTTATGCCATAGCCTTAAGTTCTCACCCCTTTAGTAGTCCCTAAGTAGTTTATTTAGCAGTCAGCACCATCCGCAGTAGGAATCCGATGCAAATAAGTGTATGATCTCAGGCTTAAAAGATAAATTAAGAAAAGAAAAAATAAATGAATAAATGAAAAGAAATGCTCCACCTAAGTTAGGTGATCCTCACCCGATCATTTAGCCCAACGGTGCAAACTTCTTTATTTTATTGATATTTAAGCCAATGCGCAAAAAGAAAAAAAATGATGATAATGAGATCATAGTCACTAACAGGCTATCCTCCCATGAGTGTGAAAGGATAACGGGATTAATGTGATTGCGCCAGAATGAAAAGGGATAAAAGAAGAATGAGTGAGTTAGGATTAGGTATAATGACATGATTCTGATTGGTTTATATAGGAGGGAGGTTGATGACCGGAAAAGCAAAATTGTGTTGTTACGATATCCTTAGTGTGTGAGAAAGTATCTATCGACACAAACTTAACCGAAGTAGAGGTTGTAGCCTAGGATGAGTATCCGTATACACTATTTTTCTCACGAGTCATGGTTTGCTTGAGGACAAGCAAAGGTTTAAGTGTGGGGGAGTTTGATAATACGAAATTACATTACATATTTACCTTGATTTACATTAAATTATTTTATCATTTTTCATTATTTACGTTTTATTTTGCAAGTGTTCAAGCCTATTTTCAGGTATTTCATTTCATAAATCTTGCATCAGAAAAGAAGGGAAAATGAGGAAAGAAAGAGGAAACATAAGACAAAAGACAGAAAAAATAGAGAATTGCACACAGAAGAGTGTGGCGACCGTCACACCTTCTGTGGCGACCGTAACGCGCCCAGAATAAGTGTGACCCTCGTCATACATTACGTGGCGACTGACACAACCTATTTTCCAGGAATTTAATTTTGACAGCGTGGACAACTCAGTAACCAATCCCACGTTTCAACCCAGTCTCTAGTCTCCCGGAAATCTCTCAACTCAACCAAGTCACTCCGATTTCATCGACTCAAACTTCCAACTCTTAATTTTTCTCTCCCACTAAACCTCCTGAGTACTATAAATTGAATGCAGTTGAGATTATGAAGCCCCCCATCCCCCTCTTCTTTTTGAGGCTGCAGAAATTCCTTTACGTTCAGAGCTTTTTCATTCTTGTTTTTTTTCGTTCTATTTTCATTCACCTAAATAGCAATAGTTTCCTACACCGGGGAACCATTGCACTCTAGTTAGATTATTTAGTCTAAGTTTTTATTATTCGGCGAAGCAAAATCCTACCGACTTGTGGAGGATTGCTAACTTCACGATCTATTTAATTTCAATTCAATTTAATTTCCAGGTTTTTATTCAATTAATAGAATTGCTATTATTTTCAATAACCATGCATTAGTTGATGCTTTACTGCTTCTGCTTTTGTATGTTTGTACTCATTAATATGTCTGACTAAATTGTTTAGAGTCCGGTACACGGAATTACAGAGTGCTTGAGGTACACGGAATCCGCATTCCAGTCTCTCTTTTCTGTTATATTTTATTAGTTTTATTTTAGTTCTAGTCTTAGTTTTCCTTTTATCAATTATCATTAGCCTTAGCTTTACAAAGCGACGATAGATACAGTAGGTTGACATTGGTCTCTGTGGGTTCGACAATCTTTTATATTACTTCGTTATTTCCGTGCACTTGCGGACGCATCAGATCAAAAATCAAATGATCACATATTTGTGTCTATTTAATTTTTCTCAATATTTTGAAAAAAGAAAAAAATAATAAATAAAAATCAGGCGCGAAAATGCTCAAAAAAATAAAATAAATTCAGTAAATTGATCTACACGAAATAAATTTCTGGAAAACAGACAGAAAAATGTCAAATTTTACAATAAAGAACGCTCGGTTGAAAAGGCACAAGTTGATCCGAATGTGACCACAAATGGAATCGAAACAATAAAATGAGTACGCCAGGCTAAACTAAGCGAACCGTAGATCAATAAACATGACAATTACAAGCCTAATCTCGAAATTTGTTGCCGCTAAATTTACATGCATTTTATAAATGATTCAACTTATCTGTCTATAAAATCGAACTTTTGTTTTGGTCAATTATTTAAGAATTATACCGAAAGAAATGCATGTTAGGCTATGTAGATAATAGCAATGTCATGATGAATATATCACTTTATTTATTTAGGAAAAAATTGAGTATAACAGCAATATACAAAAATTTAATAAAGTGATGCAAATAAATTCCAAAAACAATGATTAAAGATATATAAATTTGCTAAGAAATTAGTTGATAGGTTGGTATAGCTCTTATTCATTTAATTGTGGAAAACTCAAAGTTCTTACCTGAGACAACACAAACTATATAGTTATCAATGTCAAAATAATAAAGTTATGAAAGGTAATATCCTAATAGATCACATACAATCTCATGCAAACCCCTTGTGACATGAATCTGATAAATAATCTACATGATATATAAACTAATAACAAGATAGAAAAAATTATTATTCATGTAACTGGTACATAAAATGAAAATCACACACTTGAACAAGATAAATTAGACATGAAATTAAAGACCAAATGAAAGGAAACAATAAAAAAAAGATTGAAGAATGCGTACAAAGAATTTAACAGTATGCATTTATTAGCTTTACTATGAAAAAAGTATTTCAATACTATAAATTGAGCACACTTATTTAAACTCCATTGAAAGGAAGCACTAATGGAGATTTACTTTGATCTTCATTATTGACAAGAGAAGCAACATGCAGATGATCAGTAGATGGAACAACACCAGCAAAATTAGTTTGTTCGTTATCGAGCTTATGAATCTGGAGATCTCGTTTCCTACCAATCCTAGACATATATCTCTTTTTTACTTTGTTTCGGGCTATCAAACTTGTAGTGCTTTAAAGTCATATGAGAAGCAAAATTTTGTGAAGTAGCTAGCACCTGGTAGCACTTTGGACACGTGTACGGTCCATATTTCTTGTGTGGTAAACTATGGGTTCTACCATCATCAACATTCTTCTTCTTGAAATGAATCCCAACCGAAGCAACAAATTTCTGATTGGATTGTGGTTCATGTGATTGTGATGAACTTGTGCGGAAGAGATTATAATGATAAGCATCACTATAAACATCCATCTTCATGTTGTTATTGTAATCACCAACGACACCCTTAATTTTATGAACTGATGGTAATGATGATGCATTTGAATGAGCAAACTTCCCCCACAGTTCCCGTCCGAACTACGTTGACTCTGACTTTCCCATTGCACCGAGGGAGTACATAGGACTAGGGCATCGAATATGTCCTACCGAGTCCGTCTTAGTCCCCCCATCCCCATTTTCTTTTGTTCAGCCATAGATAGTAGGACATCTCACCCTCCGTTTAGATAACAAGCATGGATCCCATCGAGTACGATGGATGCGTGGGGTGCTAACACCTTCCCCTCGCATAACCGACTCCCGAACCCGGACTATGATTGCGATGACCATGTCTTTCCCCCTTTCTCTTCAGGTTTATGCAGTGTTTCCTTTCCCTCTCTCGGGATAAATACACATTGTTGGCGACTCTGTGTTTTCTGCGCCACTCTCACGTTTGTACCGTTGGATGTGAATCTTTCGGGAGCGACAGCTGGCGACTCTGTTGGGGACTTTGGTTGAGCACTTGCTGGTCCATCCCCTTTAGCTAGTCGATCCTAGCGCTTGTTTGTTTTTTTTGTTGGGTATTTATTGTACTTTATTATGTTGTATATCATTGTTTTACAACTTTTATTGCATTGCATTTCATTTTATTACTGTCATACTGGATATTGCTGTGTTGTGCTGGTTGGTTTCTGTTTAGCAAGTTGGGTTGTTCTGAGAGATAAGCCCAATACCCAGGCTTGAGTACACCTTAGGACCAGAGTGGAGAGTAGTGGGACCTACGTGCCATCTTGGTGCGTTTGTGTGTCACGAAATTGACAACCAGATGAGGCTATCTTGGGACGCATTCTGACGTGTGTGTCTTGCGTATTTCAGGGTGTTGATCTAGAGAGCTGTCGACTCTGGTGACCGTTTCTCCGATACCTCAGTTGCGCCTCTCCTCCCGACCTGTGATAATGGCAGACCAAAAATGGCAAACCCATTACACTTGTCGATCCGAGGACCCAATGCTGAGGGACTCGCATAGGATGACCTTATTTTTTAGGGGAATCAGTTGAGGCCTCCTTGATTGATGATGATGCCAAACCAGAAATGGTGACCGTATCATCATTTCTCGACCTGAGAGCCCGTGATATTGAGGATCCTCACCTTTCTAGAACCCTCATGTGAGATGGGATGGGTGTTTACAGGTTTGCAGGTGACCTTGGCCTTCAACCTACCTGGTATTCTGGTTTTCTTATCAGTGTGGATTTATCAGCCTGGTATTTCAGTATTCTGGTTATTTGGGTATTCTGGTATTTTTTCTTCAGAGCAGACCTTTGAACTTATCCAGTCATCAGCACAACAGTTATTCAGAATTTATGGAAGCTTTGATCCCATTTCTGCTGCATTCATATTGCATTGCATTTGCATCTTGCATCTTTTTGCATATCTGTCTCCGGCCTGATCAGAGAGCTCATCCATCCTTTATCTGAACCACAATTGATTTCTAGACTTTCTCATCAGACTTGAATTAGCTTTTGGGAAGATCATCATGAATTCAGGGGAACATAATCAGTTTGTGACTCGGGCAGACGATGAATTGATGAAGAGTAAGTTGGATCAACTTATGGAAGCTATGACATTCATGAATAGAGGGGAAGCCAATGTTCAGAGGACTTCAGTTACTGGGAATGTCATTCCACCTCTAGTGAACAATGTTGCTCAAGCTCATCATGTTCGGATCCCTGCTGAGAATCAAGCTATACACGAGCGTGCCATCGTCCGAGATGGGTATTCTTCTTCTCTTGATGCCACAGACTATCAAAGCTTTGCTTTCTCTGTGCCAGATTTCCAAGGGGTAGCTCCAAAGATTAAACCTAAGTATCCAAGGGCCGTTTCATTTGATGAAAGATGTCGTGTGTTGGAAGAGAAGCTTGATGCCTTAATGAAGCATGATACCCTTGATTTGGATGCTTCGGGCAGGTGTTTAGTGCATGGTCTTGTGATGCCTCCGAAATTTGAGACGCCGGATTTTGAGATATACAAAGGGGATAGCTGTCCAAAGCTACATTTGGTGATGTTTAGCCGAAGAATGACCTCACATGTCTATAATGACAAGCTTATGATTCACTGTTTCCAGGACAGTCTGAGTGGGGCATCATTGAGTTGGTATATGCAGTTGGAAAGTGGTAGCATCTGATCATGGTCAGATCTAGCCAATGCCTTTGTAAAGAAATATAGTTATAATCTTGACATGGCACCTAGCCGCCTGTAGTTGCAAGGTTTATCTAAAGCGGATAACGAATCATTCAGAGAGTATGCTCAGAGATGGAGAGAGTTAGCTGCTCGCGTTCAACCACCACTTTTGAAAAGAGAATTGGTTAATATGTTCAAGGATACTTTGCAAGGACCATACTTCGATAAGTTGATTACTGTATTAAAATTCTCTGACTTGGTAATACTTGGAGAACACGTTGAGTTCGGTATCAAGTGTGGAAAAATCCAAAGCGCCTCGAAGTTCCCAGCTAATGAAAGTGGATCAGTCGTCAGTGCTCAAGAAGAATGGGAGGGAGAAAGTAATTCCATCTGGGAACATCCACCATCTCATCCTCAATATTCAGATGCATCAATTGTTCAGAGTAAGCAATCTTCTGGATCTCAGAATCAACGGTCGTACCGCCGTCAGCCGCGTTAGCACGCCCGACAAAGACCTAGGAAGCCAGAGAGGCATTTCACTCAGTTGCCAATGTCGTTCAGTCAGATGTTACCAGATTTAATCAGAGGTGGACTTATAGTTCCAAAGGGGGTAAAGCCGGTACCTTTTCCTTATCCACCAGATTTTGATGTCAACGCCCGTTGTGACTATCATGCTGGGGCACAGGGGCATTCAACTGAAGATTGTAAGGTGCTCAAGAGTAAGATTCAGACACTACTTAACTCCAACATGTTCTCATTCACGCCTCAGGGTATTCAGATCCACAATTCTCCTTCATCTAGTCATGTGGGATCATCAGTTCAGGTTATGGAAGAAGACACCGAGAGCAGTGGTGCAAGTTTTTATCAGACTGACTTCGATGAGCAATTCTGAAGATGGCTAGTTCAGCAGCAAGTCAAGTTTGGAAAACCCAGTTTCCCGAAGCTGGCAATCTTTTAGATCATGTCATTTCTTTGCATTTGTAGTTTCTTTTCTGTTAAAGTGCAAACTCATTTGTAAAACTCGTCTGTTTTCAGTTGATAATGATAATGAAATGAATATGCATGTTTTGGTTAAATCCATCTGTGTTCACTCATATTTTCTTTATTGATATCTAACCCTTGTTTAAGTAGGATCTGAGGGAGGATGATGAAACTCAAAGACACAGAACTTCTGATGGTATGCTTTTGGGACAAAACCTTGCTGATGATGTACATGCATTGTTTCAAATCCCTAAACACCGGAGACATATGGAAGATAATCCCTTGTCAACCCCTTTGAGCCTAGAAGTTGGAGTTTCTTTCTGAAAATGAAAAATCCCTCAATCTTAACCTGGGGCAGGGTAGGTGTCAATTAATTTGACCGAGCGTTTAATTCGAGGATCAAATCTATGGTTATCCCTCACCAACCGAAGAGTGAGGCAGTCACATCCCTTTCAAACAAGTCAGACAAGCCAGTGTCACACGATTTGTTCAAAAAAAAAAGGAGAAAAAGAATCAAAAGAAAAAGAAAGCCCGCTAAGTCGAAACTTGAAAACAAATGACTTAGGCAAAAGTTAGGGCATCCCGCTGGACTTCAAAATAAATAAAAAATCAAAAGAATTCGTCCAGAAAAAATCAGGGAAAACAAAAGAATAAAAAGCGAAAAAATGGAAAAAGAAAAATCCTCAAATAAAGAACAAGTCGTGTGTTTACAGACACCGAAGGCAAAAGGGGTAGCTGTCACTCCGAAAAAACGTGTGGGTTCTTTCTATCCTCATACTATTCATTAACCTTGTTGAAAGGTGAGCGCTTATGTCGAGTTAGCTGAACGTAGGACTGGAGAACATCAAGGAGAATGGGTGGGTTAAAACAATACTTTGAGCCCTATATCCTTTCTTTCTCAAACCGTGAACCAAGCCACGTTACAACCTTTAAAAGACCTAATTGAAGTAAGGTTGTTTCGAAAGCATACATCGGTAAAGATCGCGTCGAACCTGACTCCTAAAAGGATTTTCTTACCATTCATGTTGGTATCAGTGACATTCTAATTAGTGATTCATTCACTATATGTCACAACTTTTTTTCCAGTGAATAGACTTGGATTTCAAAACTGTCATATGCATTGCATTAAAATCGTCATTTTCAAAATGAATTGTTTTACTTGCGAGTAAGTGCTTGATCAAGGAAGTTTCTGCAATGAAGAGATTGATTAATATAAGTGCAGAGTGCCTAAGTACTCCGTTGAGTAGGGGCAAGCCATCAAATAGCATATCAAATGGGTAATTCATTCCAAGATTCAGCCAATCTGGGGCAATCAGGTCAAGATTCGACAAATCTCTCAAAGGTCAGTCAGTCAGAGGTACTCCTTGACAGATCAGCCAGTCAAGGGCAAAATCACTTCAAGGCTGGGGCAGGTCACCCCAAAAGCAAACGGGTTTTTCTCAGGAGAACGGTTAATAAAGATCATGGGGCAAGATATATAAGATCTTCATGAGACCTCTCGAAGACAGGTTCCATTATGGGCTATGCTGTATCAAAGCATCTTTTGGTCATATCCCATCTGCAGGGTTCATGTTGATGGTCGACACGTGGCGTCAACAGTAGAGTTTCTCTTCCCAATAGAGTAAGGGTAGAAAGTAAGTCTCCAGCAGAGGAGTAAGCTCAATATTGTCCCCTAGCAGAGTTGATATCATCAACCATTATTCTCAAAGCAGAGTTATTGGTGATGGATGGTATTCCCCAGCAGGTTAAGGGTGTTTCCCCGACTACAGTATAAGTTCAATGATATTCTCTAGCAGGTTCGCTGTTATTGACTTCATTCCCCAAGCAGGTGATAGTCATCTTAATGGCTTGATCAATAGTGGTTGACATCCCCACCAGATTCAAAGTCCAATGGTTATTAACACCTCTTCCGTAACAGATCTTTGGGGTCCATCTTCAAGGTTTATTCGTAATCCCCAACAGAGTGGGAGTTCTCTTCGGGTTTCATCTTCAGCAGTGGTTATATCAGGAAGGTCGATCAGTGTGACTTCCTCGGCAGGGTTCGTAACCTCGGAGACAGTTCGGTTCGCCATCCCCGGCGGATTAGGCCTCTTCTCTTCAGCATTTATTTTGCTGGAGGTGTCTCTTTTGCATATAGTAAGCATTCTGCATTTCATCCTCAAACGCGTAGCATTTCCATTGTGTATGGAGCATTACGCCAAAAAACATTCAAACATATGCATGCGAAGCATAAGCCAGATTTGGTACCTTGCGCAGAAGCCAGAATCAATTTTCAGTCAGAATAGTGACATATCCCAGAAAGAATGCCTATCCGTTCCTCAACAGTCAGTTTCTTTCCATCAACCCTTTGACGATGTGTTCTGAGCTCAGGTTTCGTACCTTCGGATGTTTTCAGTTTTTTCCCGTCAACCCTTTGACGATGTGTTCCGAGCTCAGGTTTCGTACCTTCGGATGTTTTCGGTTTCTTTCCGTCAACCCTTTGATGATGTGTTCCGAGCTTAGGTTTCGTACCTTCGGATGTTTTCAGTTTCTTCCCGTCAACCCCTTGACGATGTGTTCCGAGCTCAGGTTTCGTACCTTCGGATGTTTTCAGTTTCTTCCCGTCAACCCCTTGATGATGTGTTCCGAGCTCAGGTTTCATACCTTCGGATGTTTTCAGTTTCTTCCCGTCAACCCTTTGACGATGTGTTCCGAGCTCAGGTTTCGTACCTTCGGATGATTTCAGTTCCTTTCTGTCAACCCTTTGACGATGTGTTCCGAGCTCAGTTTTCGAACCTTCGGATGTTTTCACTTTCTTTCCGTCAACCCCTTGACGATGTGTTCCGAGCTCAGGTTTCGTACCTTTGGATATGTTCAGTTTTCTTTCCGTCATCCCCATGACGATGTATTCCTAGGGTGGAATTTTCTTTCTGTCATCCCTATGACAATGTGTTATCTTTTCAGATTTTCTTTCCGTCATCCCCATGACGATGTATTCCTACGGTGGAATTTTCTTTCTGTCATCCCTATGACAATGTGTTATCTTCATCAATTCCTTGACGATGTTTGGCTGTCTCCCCTATAGAGTCATCTGTTTAGATTTCTCCTTTCCCTAGCAGAGTCATCTTTGTAGATCTGTTGAAAGAGCGGTTTCGATCGGTCTTTCCTTTCGAGTCCACTTTCGGTTGTACTCGTTTATTCTTCTTGAGTTCGCTTACGGTCGTACTCGTTTGTTGTTGAAAGGGCGTTTTCGGTCGGTCTTTCTTCTCGAGTCTGCTTTCAGTCGTACTCGTTTATTCTTCTCGAGTCCGCTTTCGGTCGTACTCGTTTGTTGTTGAAAGGGCGTTTTCGGCAGGTCTTCCTTCTCGAGTCCACTTTCGGTCGTACTTGTTTGTTGTTGGAAGAGCGTTTTCGGTCGGTCTTTCTTTTCGAGTCCGCTTTCGGTCGTACTCATTTATCCATTTCGAGTTCGCTTTTGGTCGTACTCATTTATCCTTTTCGAGTCCGCTTTCGGTCGTACTCGTTTATCCTTTTCGAGTCCGCTTTCGGTCGTGCTCGTTTTCATTTTCATTACCACCAATTTACAAATTTCCGGGTTCTTTTTGTATTCAATCACCTTCTACCTTGAATGTCTGAAAGCCGTTGCTATCCTCCCTTCAGGTTCAAGTCGATTGAATAGGGGCAGCTGTAGCACCCCAAAATTTGCCCTACCTTTTTCTGGCTTATGTTTCCTTCTCATTTTACATCTTTAGGTCATAATTCATAATCATATCATTGCATTGGTCTTCTAAGACATGGGCCCGAAGGGTTTTCTTATTATCAGTATTTTCCTATTCAGAGGTGCGTCAAGTTATGACGTTTTCTTATTCAGAGGATTCATCCAAGGCTTTGGGTCAGGGGTTCATTGGTGTGAGTCAGAGTTTAATTTCTTCTCAGTTCAAGTCATTTTCTTCAAGATTTATCAGTGTACATCAAGGTGAATTAGGGTTCTTCTCCAAAGTTGAGCTTGTGGATTGTTTATCAGTTGAAGATCCTATGATTAGGGTTTCAGGTTAAGAGGATTAGTGGTTATCAGGTCAAAGCAGTTGTGGACTGATTTGAAGGGCATTGAGTCATGATCAATTGAGCTTACTGATTTATTTGTTGGGATTCAATGAAAGATGCGAGTTTGGTGTGAATTGAGAGTGTGATTGGAAATAGAGATTAGTCGTGTGGGCTACATGAAATTCAAATTTCTACCATAAACCCATTATTCATTTCCATGATCCAATTGTTAATATCCATTTTCATTTAAATTCCAAATATCCATATCCGTTCATTTTTCTTTAACCCATTTTTAATTTCTTTCTTTTATTATCCAAATATTAACCAATTACCCAAAATCCATTTTGTGTAATTCATTTGTCCATATCCATTCATTGTTTTTATCCATTTCTAACCAAAATTCATAAACCATGTAAATGTCAATTGAATCCAATATCCATATTTTTCAAATCCATTTAACCATTCATATCTACTTTTGATTTCCAAATCCATCTTGTGTATATCCTTTTATAAAATCCATTTTTAACCATCTCTATTTTCACATTAAACTATCTTGGTGCAAAATTCATTTTTATGTTCAAGCCATGAAGCCATCATCCAGCCTCCCAAGTCTTGCTGCTACTACCAAACGCATGGAAAAGTCACGCAGCATGTGCAAAAAGGCATAACAAAAAACTATTTATTTCAAAAAAAACAAAATAAAAAGCTCTTAACAAAAAGTCTCATAGCAGCAAAAAAAATTTACATTATGTCCACCGTGGAAATAAATTTCAAAAGCAGGACCCCACAGACGTGCAAAAGGCGTGACAACTTCACAACAAAGCCATAACAGCAGCAAGGATTTCACGTACAAACTCGTGGCTTTTTACACAACCAATTTGACAGCTCACTGATGCAAATATCCTAACAGAATGTCAACACATTACCTATTCTACCCTTCCCCAATTCACTGTATAAGAAAGGTTGTTGCGACAGAGTTGGGGGGTGGTGATGCGCTCTTCATAACCATCATCAACATCACCTCCATTCTTCTACTGATTCATCTTCAAAAGAAATAAACACCAAACTTTCTCAGAGCTCCATCATCTTCACTCTTCTATCCCCTTTCACTCGTGATTCTTCAACTCTGCTCCCTCCTATCTCCTATTCAACATCTGTAATCTCAAACTTGCAGCATCATCTCGCTGCAAAAAACTCATCAACTCACCTTCAATCCAAAAACCTGCAAAATCAGTGTTCAACCAATTTCAAAACACAACACAAGGAGATTGGATTTGAGTTCAACGATCCAGAATTAACAACACCAGAAAAACTCAGAACCAGAAGCAAGCAGAAGAAGGACTACAACGCCATTCAACAACATTTCAGAAGAAGCAGAAGAGATTCAGAAGCTCATAGCAACAACGCAGAACGCAACGTCGACAACAATTCCAGAGCATCTATCAAACATGACAAAGTTGGAGCAAGCATACCTGAGCTGTGAAGTTCTTGATTCACCGTCAAAGACGACATCGGAGCGACTCCGATTCGTAAGTTTTTCTGCCTTCATCATCATCCTATGAACTCTGAACTTTGATATTGTGCTGGTGTGTTGGTGCGTGCATTTGATTTCTGTAATAATTTGTGTAAATCAAGTCGGTTGGATTGTTGGCATGGTGGAGCGTTAAATCATTGCGATGTGGTTTATGGAGGTTGTTTCTTGTCCGACCGGAGGTTTTTGAAGCTAGAGAGGATAGAACGGAGAGTATGGTGGTTGTTGTGGTGGTTCGAGTGAACAATACGGAGACGGAGAGGAAGAACGTTTCGGCGCAACTTTGTTTTTATTTCCGATGACTGTGTAGATAGAGGCGGAGCCATTGGAGAAGGAGAGTAAGAAGATGATTTGTGAAGGTGATTGCTTAGGTTTTTGTAAAACCGTGTTCCTCATGGCTATGGATTTGGGCTTCTGGGTTCTGTCAGCCCACTTCATTTTCACACCATCTGATTCTCTCGCTCACCCCCCTTTTTGTTTCATGTCAAGAAAACCATTGGGCCTGATGCATAAGCCCATGCGCTTATTGCTCACACTACTTCCCAATCACTAATTGTACCCCTGGCTGTTTAAGTTATTTTCCTGGGCCTGAAGTACAAAGGCCCATGCGCCTGTTTTCCTCTTCTCACTCCCATAAACACTCTGCACCCCCTCCTGGACATGGATAAAACTTTGGGCCTGAGTGCATAAGGCCCTGCGCCTGAGGTGCTTCTTACACCACCCTGGACCTGTCTGCACCCTCTTTTTAATTTCATTTGGTTTTAATTATTTGATTTAGGATAATTAGAGGTTAATATTTTAGAGTTAGATTAACTTTAGAATTAAATTTTAATTAGAGTTTAGAATTTTTATTAATTGTTTTTAATTAGATTTCTTTTTTTTTATCCTAGATTTTAATTAGTCTCCTTCTAATTAGAAGTTTTCTTTTTAAATTGACTTTTTAATTAACTCTTTTCATTAGAATTTAATCTTGACGTAGAACTACTTTTTAGAAGTTAATTGTGAATTAATTTAGGATATTTTTCAATTATAAATTTACTTGAATTAACTTTAGGTTTAATTTTAGAATTAGCTTTTAATTTTAGATTAACCTTTTTACTTAGAATTTAATCTTTTTTTTTTTAATTTGCACCTTATTTTTAACTTGGATATTCTTGATTAATTCTTGATCTCGATGCCTATTCTGATAAATTCTTAATCTTTCTTTTCGTACTTGAATTTCTCTTAACCTGTTTTCGTTTTCTCTTTGTGATTGAGTTGTCTGATGTTTACTTGTTGATTATTCTGTATTCACATGCTCCCTTAAGGCTCCTAGTCTGACTTAATTTCTGATTAAGCTCGGAGTAGGATAGACATTAGGCTCTCAATCCAAGCATGCTAACATTAGGTAGAATTCCCTCCTAATCCTGACCTTAGGGCCATTTTGCATGATAACATTAGGACTCTTAGTTCCCTTTAGAGTTTCCTTTGGGTCTTCTCTCTTCTCATCTCAAAACTTCTTGAAAACACTTAATAAAGATAAAGTGTATTGCGCACGAGCCTTAAGCGTGGGGAATGAGAAATGAGGGGCTTTCTCTCATCTTTCTAGAGTGCTTAGCGGGCGTCCTGTCTTGGGACGATTCGTTAAGTATTCGTCCCTGTGCCCTAGACTTTGGTGCAATGCAAGTTATGAACTAATTTAAAACACTTCTGTCTAAAAAACACAAAAACAAATTCAAATCTTTTTATCCTTTGGGATTGTTTGGTTCCAGACCATTTTTAGAAAAGAGCACGTTACCTTCCATCTAAGTCGCAAACAGGCATCGACACTAACTGCCGGGCGCGAATCTAACGTCGTTCATAAAAAACACTTGCCCATTCATGGTCGTAACCACGAACTACATTAGCTCTGATTCCTCTCTCTCCTCCGATTGAGGATATGTAGGCACAAGACAGCAATTGTCTTGGCGAGCAACATTCCCCCACAGTTCCCGTCCGAACTACGTTGACTCTGACTTTCCCATTGCACCGAGGGAGTACGTAGGCCTAGGGCATCAAATATGTCCTACCGAGTCCGTCTTAGTCCCCCCATCCCCGTTTTCTTTTGTTCCGCCATAGATAGTAGGACAGCTCACCCTCCGTTTAGACAACAAGCGTGGATCCCATCGAGTACGATAGATACGTGGGGTACTAACACCTTCCCCTCGCATAACCGACTCCCGAACCCAGACTATGGTTGCGATGACCATGTCTTTGCCCCTTTGTCTTCAGGTTTATGCAGTGTTTCCTTTCCCTCTCTAAGGATAAATACACATTGTTGGGGACTCTGTGTTTTCTACGCCACTCTGGCATTTGTACCGTTGGATGCGAATCTTTCGGGAGCGACAACACCCACTAGGGCACACGACATCACAAGAATGCATATCATGATGCTTGGCATACAATGACTCATGACAATCGAATGCATCTTCATAATTCAACCATATGTATTATCTCATCATCATTATTCATGCATTGGAAATCAATTCAAACAATGCATTTACTTACTATAAGGCCACCAAATAACACACATTGAATTTCACATAAACCATGCACGTCATCATAATCCACATACCACAACAATTAGCATTTTAGCATATACACTCATAACAATTCACATCAAGGATTACTCACCATCAACCACAACAATCCCACAAAATAGCATAACAACATCATTATCATACATTGCAATCAAACCCAAAACAATACATTTATTTCTCCCTAAGACCACAAACCACCATCACCAACACGCATCATATATATTCACATCATATAACAGCACACAAGCTATACGATACATATTAAAAGCACATTGCATGATAACACATCAATTACACACAATTACAACGGTAAAAGTCGACAAAACGACATATTTCCAAATTCTCGACATAATTAAATCGGCGAACAATCTCAAAACCATTTTAATAAGAAAGAACACTACAATAGCTCTCTAACGGTACCAAGAACGCCTCGATCCGAGTTATGGATCAAAGGTTATGAATTTCAAAGAAAATAATTTATTGAGATACAGCCAGATTCGCCTGGCGACTTAGGATTTCGCCTGGCGGATCCCCCTTCGCCAGCACTTCGCCTAGCGAACTAGTGGCGAACCACAAATTAGAAAAACCCCAAGAGTTACAGAAGCTTACCCATTTCTGTCTTTCTGATTTCGCCTGGCGACATACAATTTCGCCTGGCGAATCCCCCTTCGCCAGCACATCGCCTAGAGAACTAGTGGCGAGACCTAATCCGCCTGGCGAATCTCCAATTCGCCTGGCGAATCACACCAGAACTAGAAAATTCTGCTGCTGGTTACATGGTTCCAAAACCCCCAAAAATCCCATTTTTCATCCCAAATCAATTCTAACAGCAAAACAAATATCAGCAATTACTCATAAACACAGTGTGATCATACAACGCAATTTATATCGATTTCCGACCGCGAAAACATCGATTCCTAATCTTATTTTCAACCAAGAAGTAAAAACTATGAAAAGGCAAGAGAACATTCAAACACACACATACATAATCATACACAAGCATAAGATAATCGAGTTTCACACCCTTACCCGATTAATCGCGCTTTCAAAAGTCGGTTGAATCGATTTCCTCCTCTCCAAGTTTTTCCCTCTTTTCTTATTTTCTTTCTCCTTTCCTTCTTCTCTTTTTATTTCTCTCTATTTTTCTCTCTTTCTAACTTCTAAATTCTATTTTAAAAAAACATAATATCTACCCATCAAAAGACCAAAATACCCCTACACTCGACTATCTCACAAACGCTCTCAAAACGCGATAAAACATAATCAAGATGAAAAATAATATATTGCCAAACAAAAGTCAAGAATAAAATAATATAATAATAAAAATAATTAAATCGACTCGATTAAATAGATCTAACAAAAACTAGGGTGTAACACCTTGTCTAGAAACGATTGTAGGAGCTCTGAAACTGGATTTGGTTGGAGCAATTCAGAGATTCTTAGAGCTTGATTCTTGTTGCAGAAGCTTCAGAGGAACACGATAGAGCTAATGGATTCAAGAAATTGAGTTGAAATTGGGTGGAAATCAAAAAACGAAAGCTCACTTTTTTGCAAAAAATTTGAAGGTGGAGCAAAGGTTTTTTAGATCTCAAAAGCTTGCAAATGAAGGTAGAAAGGCTCTCTATTTATATTTGAAGATGATGGAATGTTGAGAGGGGTGAATTGAGTGAAAATTGAGTGAATTCGTAGTGTGGAGAAAATGGGAAAATTGAGTTCCACCGCACCGGAGCGGCGGAGCTCCGAAGATATCCTATCTTGATCGAAATTCCCTGTATATATTGAATATGTAATTAGATTCGTGTGAAAGTGTCTCAATCAACCGAATTAATACCGCAGATTTATGTCGAAACTTTCAATACCTTTAAATTCGGGTAAGCAGTGCTTCAATTCCTCTTCCTCTCTCTTCTACTACTCTTGAATGTTGTTGTTGTGGTTGAAATGTGATGAATGGAATTGAATTTGAATAGATTTGAAAGGTTTTTTGAAACTTTTGGTTTGGAGCTTTAATAGAGGTTTTGGAACTTAAAGAAGAAGGCGAACCCATGAGAGGGTGATTATATTACCACGGTCTTATGTTTTATCCGTGATTATATCATACCAAAATTTTTATAAGTAAATAAAAGAAAATTATCACGTGTTAATTAAGACATATCATCACGGTGAAAGTCCAACCGTAGTAGAATTAGTATTACCGAAGGTGTATTTCGCAGTAGTGCATGAATAATAATTTTTCCCATCTTGCTATTAGTTTATATAAAGTGTAAATTATTTAGTTGATTTAGATCAAAACGTTTTGCATTAGATTGTATGAGATCTATTAGTATATTTTAGATCATATATTTATTATTTTGACTTTGATTACTATACATTTTGCATTGTCTTGCCTCACGTAAGAGTTTTAGTCTTCCACAGTTAAATTTTTATTTTTTTTTAATAAGCAAGACTTGTGGTATATATATCAAGCATACACAAGGGGGATCCAACCCATATACATGAATAGGCCTATTTCTAAAAATCAAGGCCTACAAAAATCTAGTGGGGCCTTTACCCATTTATAATAGTTACAATCGAGTGCATTTTTGTGTTTTTTACCAATCCATCACCAAGAATAAATGACTATACGATTAGTAATCGTATCTATATCCCAAAACTCGTCTCTAAACATGATGTTGTTCCTAGACGACCATATGACCCAGCAAACTATTAACCAAAAACCCATAGCAATACTTACACTATTAGAATTTTGAATACAACCATTTACCAACCAGAAATATGATTCGAAATGTCTCCAGCGAAAAATTACGAAACCATCCTCCCAGAAGCCATTGTCTATAAAACGACTAGATATATTTTCTGCATACAACCATAGCTCAGGAAATTTAGCAGCCAGTGTGCGAAGTCCTGCCCATCGAGATGTCCAGAAGGAAATATACTCACCGTTTCCAAGTTTATGAGATATCAAACCATCTTCTTGATTAATCCCACATAATGCAGATACTTGAACAAGATCTCTCCACCAGGTTGAAGGAGGGACACGATACTTGGAAACGTCAATGCCGTAAAAGTCTTGTAGGTAATTGGGGGTACCTGCTATGAATTAGACCTCTCCACAACCTATCATCCTGAGACAGGATCTTCCAAGTCCATTTAAACAGCAATGCTGAATTAAACAATATTAAATCTTTAAATCCTAAACCGCCTTCTTTGACGGGTTTGCAAACCAAAGTCCACTGAACCCAAGAAACACCCTTTTTTGCCAAAGAACCATTCCACATAAATCGCTTTTGAATGGAGGTTAATATCTTAATGACTTTACAAGGAATTCAGTAGAATGACATGTGGTGGATTGGTAAGTTTTCCAATACGGAGTTGATCAGTGTTACTCTGCCTCCCATTGAGAGAAACCTTCCTTTCCACGAATTTAACCTTGCACGAACCATATTAATCAAAGGTTTCCAAAAGGAAACCAATCTATGATTTCCGTCTATTGTAATACCTAGGAACATAATTGGACAGGCTGAAACTTTGCAGGCGAGAAAATTTTCCGTAGCCGATAGAACCATGTCATCCACGCCAAAACCATATAAGGAGTTTTTACTAAAATTGATTTCGAGACCAGAAACTAAGTGAAAACCTTTTAGAATTGCCTTGATAGCCAAAATATTGCTCAATGAGCCGTCTCCTAGAATAATGGAGTCATCTGCATACTGCAGTAGATGAAAGGAAGTGTTCAGATCCACCTTGAATCCTGAGTAATTGCCACTGTCTGCTCTATTCATGAGAACTACAAGTCCTTTAGCAGCGATTGTAAATAAGAAATGGGCTAAAGGGCCACCTTGTTTGAGCCCTCTAGAAACTCTAAAGTCCTTAATAGGGCTCCCATTCACCAGGGCGGATGTAAAGCTGTTGAAAACCCCGTTATCCATCCAGCACAACCATTTATCTTCGAAACCCATATATTTTATAACATCGGGCAAGTAATTCCAATCCACAGAGTCATAAGCTTTACTGAAATCACCCTTCAACATTAGTAACTCTTTCTTGGTTCGTTTTGAGAAATCAATAACCTCATTCAGAGTCACCACCCCATCAAGTAAATTCCGACCTTCGATGAATGTCGTTTGAGATTGTGAAATTATACTTCCTATTTTGTTCCTGAGTCTGTTTGCGAGTATCTTAGCCACCACTTTATAGACCGAGCAAATCAAAGAAATTGGTCTATAATCGTCTAAATTCTTCGGACTACCGTTTTTGGGGATGAGAACAAGAAAAGAGGAAACAAGAACCTTGTGTAGACGCTAACCTTCGAAGAAATCCAATATGCATTTTGTAAAATCATGTCCTACTATGCTCCAGCATTTTTTAAAGAACTTAAAGCTGTATCCATCCGGGCCTGGGCTATGATCCCCTTCACAGTCAAATACCGCTCTTCTCACTACTAAGAAAAACACATTTAACAACGGTTGAAAATGACATATAATGAAGTGGGTGAAGGCGTTGTTATGTAGATTGTCGTTGTAAGTAAGCTGTTTCTAAAACGGGCTGGAAACCGTTATTGAAAGGTAGGGCGCGAGGCATATATCACAACGGTTATGATAATAAACCGTTGTGATACATACACTTAGGTTTTGGGCTCGAAACCCATCAATAGCGAAATTATATAAAACATAAATTACTTATGATATCGGTTACAATAGCTAACCGTTGTTGTAAGTACCCTAAGTTTATTATCTTAAATGTAGATTGCTTGTTTTCCAAACACCTCACTAAATAAATATACATGGATTCAATTTGATGAAGATGTCTATAATCTGCAAATTAAACTGTTCTTGAAAACCAACTTAAACAAACCAATGTTGTTTTCTGATTGCATTAGTCTCATCGTGCATTTCACGCTCTTTTACATATATTGTGGTTTATTGATCTGACTCCTTCGATATATCGCTATATTTTGATTATAGTTAAATTTCCATAAGATCAACGAGACATTGGATAATCTGCCTCATCTTTGATTTAACTATAATGGAAGATGGCGATGCATCTAAGGAGCCAGATCATTATACCATAATCTATATATAAAAGAACGTGAGATAAATGATGAGAGGCATGCAATCATAAAACAACAATGGTTTGTTTAAGTTGGTTTTCAAATACAACTTAATTTGCAGATTATAAGTATCTATGTCAAATTAACTGAATGTATTTTAAGTGAGGGTTAATGAAACAAACAATCTACATAGAATATAATAAACTCAAACAACATTCTATAAAAGATCCAGATATTATTAACTCATATAATACACTTGCTACCACCAGCACACTTTAAGTGAGGGTTAGTTAAACAAACAATGTAAATAGAATATGATAAACTCAAACAACATTCTATACCAGATCCATAAATTATAAACTGATATAATACGCTTGCTTCCACCAGCATCATCACCCTGTATCATCCCCTTAACCTGAACAGAAACAAAGAAAACTTCAAAAGTGAGCATCCTCAGTTGAAAACAAACCCTAAAACCATAATCCAGTGATGAGTAAAGAGAGGAACATGAATAACTCACCTTTTAATGAAACTAATTGCGGAACAGGAATCAATTATGATGTTGAACTAGTTTGGGATGCTATGAAAAAGAAATATAAGGAGGAAGATGTACACAAAAGTTTCATACTTCTTATACTTCTTTTCATTGCTTCTAAAACTAGATAAAGTTTGCTTACACTATTGTTTCTTCATTTACTAACATCTTGTTCGTGATGCTATAAAAAAAAGTATAAGGTGGATGAAGTTTCCATCATAGCTTCATGCTTCTTATACATTTTCCCATAGCAACACAAACATTATGAAGTTTCCAAAGTATGGTCTTTGTTAAGGTAGTGAAAATGAATATGAAAAAATGAGAACAATCAACAAAAACAACATGCAACAAACGAGGTAATGGAAAATATCTAACAATAGATGGAAGAAGAAGAATACCTTAATGTATGATTCACGACTAATGGTGAAAAAGAAGAGAAAAAATGGGTTCTAGGGTTTCACTTTGAAGGCAACGACGTTACTATCAATTAAGTGAAAATTATTTTACTTATATATGGGTAAAATATTTCACACTACCGTTAACTAGAATAATCGTAGTGATAACCATTTTATCTGTGAATTTTAAATTAAATAAAAACCTATAGATAGGTATTTATTAATTATAAATATATCACTATGGTTGACCAGAAGAACCGTAGTGAAAACCCTTTTATTTGTGAATTTTAAAATAAATAAAAAAGAAAAGGTGCGCCTTAACTTCTCACTTAATGCATCTGCAGTTTAAACATCAACAATGTAATTCACAATGGATCTGCAGTTTAAACATCAACAATGTAATTCAAACCCTAATTCAACTATTACATTTCATAACAAAGTAAACATTAAACATAAAGGAGACAAGAAAACATAACATCTTGATATTTCCAGAAAATATCTCTGATTTCAGTTTGTTCTTCAAACTCTTGTTCTTTTTCTTTAAATCGTCATACATAACCTTCAGATTGCCCACGGCTTCCAACTCTGACTTCATAATGCTCCCATCGTCATCTCCATCTCTTTCTCCCAAGTCTTCATCCCATATGAACAAATTACATGTTTCATCGCTCCTCCAAAATGGATATCTCCAAAAAAGCCTTCCTTTATTTTGTCCCTTCTTGCATTGATACGAAACCATACGACCATTGTCACTCCCGGGATTTTCATCCTAGTACAAACGCGAAAGTGGCACGAAACAGAGTCGCCAACAATGTGTATTTATCCCATGAGAGGGAAAGGAAACACCGCATAAACCTGAAGGAAAGGATAGAGCATGGTCTTGCGACTAAGAGAAATGGATTCGGGAGTCGGTTACACGAAGGAAAGGTATTAGCACCCCCACGCGTCCATCGTACCCGATGGGATCCACGCTTGCTTGTCTCGATCAAAGGGTGATAGAAAAGGATACTGGAAAAGGAAATGAAAGAAGAAAGGAAAAAGAATGGAAAAGGAACGAGAAACAAATGTAGGGAAAATAAAAGAAGTGCTCGAATGGGCCCTACCCCACTGCCAACGTATCTCATCGGGAACATGAGAATCAGAGCGACGTAGTTCCCCTCACTAGGGATGGATTGTTTGTGTGTTTTAGTGGAATACGTCAACGTTCGCGTACTGGCAGTTTAGGTGTTGCAGCTCGCTGTAGGGAGACTTAGGCGTTACTTGTTTGCGGTAGAACGGAAATGACGCATCCTTAAGGAATGATTGAAGGAGATGAGGAAAGAATTCCCGAAGGAAAGACGTTATTGTTTGTTTTTGTCTTTTAAGAGTTTTTTTTCATTTGTTTGCATATGATAGTGTATCCAAATCTTAATCATTGGAATGTATACATCCTCACATTCCAAGATGGAATGAGTAAGAAGGTACCCTAAGAGTGAAGAATACCCTCACACTTAGTTCCAATTATCAAGGTTCAAACACACTAGCATACTTGTATTTATTAGGTGTTTTTGTTAATTATGAAATGAAGAAATGTTTTTCTTTATTTGTGCCTCCAACAAGTATTGCATTTAAATCCCTCATACAAGATCAAATGTTTAACACATTGACCCAAGATGGGCTATATGCTACACATTCTAAGATTATAAGAGAAGACCCCTTATAGTCTTTTCTTTATATGAAAGGCCTAAATGCAATAAATGCCTACCTTTATTAGATATTTTGAATTTTCTTTGAGATGAGAAGATGAAAGACTCAAAAGAGAGAGAAAGGTAAAAAATCTATGTGATCTAAGACTCAATCCTAATTGATTGGTTAAGGGAGTGATCCTAAAGGTTTGTGAGGTTTCAAAACCTAAAGTCTAAAGAAAGAATGAATTAAACAATTCACTTCTAAAATAGAAGATGAATTGTAACTCAAAAGGGGAGACAATGAGTTAACCAAAGAAAGCACATAAGTGCTTACAAGACACAAGATTGAATTGTAAAAGATGAAAGGAGAGAGGTGTGAATGTGGATTCCTCATCCATACTCAATTTCAACTTACCAAAGCCCCTACATGGTTAGTAAACATAGAAACATGCATAAGAAGTAAAAAGTACTTAATACACATTAAAGTTCAAAAGAATTAGATGAAATCTTAAGATCACAACCAGAATGTGCATCATATGGATAACAAATGATTATCATCATACAAGTTCCAATGAATAAGCAACAATCATCATCCATAGCATTCAAACATGTTTTCATAAGAAAGGAAGGTGAAAGATGAAAAGGAAGGAAAGGGAAATGCATAAATGGAACATGTGATCTAAGGATCAGAATTGAAACTAAATGGAAAATGATTTATAAACATCTCAAAGTATCCATGAATCAACCATCAAGACATTCAAGAAGTAATAGAAGAAGAAGTGAAGTGGAATTTCAAAAGAAAAGGCACACAATACAAGTTAAAGATGCACAAAGTTCAAATTGAAATGAACATGTAAAAATGACATATAGTGTGTACCAAGGACCTATCATGTCATACAAATGGCTCATAAAATATGCAAATGCTTCATACCAATATGTACAAAAGAATTCATGTAAACATGCACTAAAATTAGAATGATATGACATATTATTATGCTTCAAATGTAATGCATCAAACAAAAATCAAATGGACTTATGAAAATTGTACAAGAATGGTATTAGAATGCCTAAGTCATAAGCAAATCATACATCAAAATAGCATGTCAAAATTCAAAGCAAAATGACTTCAAATAAGGCAATTAGGTCAAGTTGAAATATCATGCAAAGTGGTGCAAAAATAAGCATCAAAACATATCATGAAATGACCTAAAAAATAAAGAAAGAATCATCTATCATGCTTCAATGTATTAGTGAATCAATGCAAAAAGAATCATGTCAAAACAGCTTGTAATGATCAAGAACAAAATTATACAAATTCATGTATCACATTTGAAATACACACAAATGGAAATTGAAAGAAAAATATGAGACAGGGGTAAAAAGTCATAAAATCATGAAATAAAAATTCTAAAAATTTCCTAAATGTCTTAATAGTACTCATGAATTTTTCTAGAAGTTTATGATGTTGTTTTACAATTTTAAAAATTAAAAAGGAAACGTGCATAAAATGAAGAAAATAAAAAGAAATGGAAATAAGAGAGGGGTGCATGTATACTAAACAATCAGTTCAAAATTGATTGGGCTTTGAAACGTAGGGTGCAAATAGCAAGGATCCAGTCCAATTCTCAGCGCAATCCACACTAGCAATCATGTACACTCAGTCAAACAAAAGTCAAGACAATCCACACCCTTGGATCAAGTCAAGTCAGCATAAAAGTCAAAGTACACAAATCCAATACACACACGTGAAGGCACACACACACTACCATGCACTGCACCACACAATGATTAAATGAAATCAGAAATAAGACACGTGAGGTGCCCACCTATTTTAATGCGCTGGAACCACTGTAGCCACACGATAATGAAAAATCAACGATCAAGATTAAAACGTGATAAACCCTAGCATTTACAGTCACCGGCCGGAGATGACCTCCGGTCATCTTCTCCGGTCCACAACCACCGTCTGCAACTTCAAGTTTCCCAGAATTTCACAAATATTACACCAAAATGAAGAGGAAGTAATGGAGAGCACGGATCCAGTGATAAAATGCACAAAATGTTTATGAAATGAGAGAATCGAGTAGAGGAAGTTTTGCCCTAACTTTTCAACTATGCCTCTAAAGGCTTATCAACTAGCCAAACAAGTTCTTGAGCTTATAAGAAGCTTCAAGAACCTGAAAACATCTTCAAATCATGTCTATAATTGTGGAAATCCGTACCTGAAGATCTGTGACCTTGAAATGTTCTTCAGAAGACCAGAGATTCTGCTTCCTCCTTGAGCTATTCTTGGCCAAATAAAGGCTTAGATGAAGTAGGTGATGATGATTCAGTGTAGAAGAATTGAAATCCAAGCTTCAAAACCAGTTGCAATGTTGAGAACTTAAGAGATAATCAGAGAGTTTTGGAGAGAATTGAACAAAGTGAGCTTCGAAAATCACTGGCAATGGTGAGATTGAGAGAGAAGAAGAGAGAGTTTCTGAGTGAGAGTGTGAAAAATCAGTGTTCTTAAATGAATTTTGAGAGTGAGGTTTTGATTTATAATGTGCTCTAACCATGGTTATCCTGAGTTGGTTAACTGAGTTGAGGTGGTTTAGGTGAGTCATCCCTAACTAACTGAGTCAAGTTAGTTAGGGAGAGCAATGATATAGTGCAGCTGGTTCATGGGGAGCTATGGTGGAGATGAAAATGAACTTGAAATGGCACAGCTGGTGTATCAGAAACTTGCTCAGCAAGTTTGTTATTTCCACTTTCATGCAAGGCACGTGCTATGGCAAATGTTTGTAATGGCAATGGTGTGTTCAAATAAGGGAAAGCACCATTTGATGGATGTCTGAACCAAATTGTGCATCAAAGCCATCAATGCATCAGTGGAATATAGGGTGATTTGATGATGTTTTTCTCTCTACTCAATGGATGATTTGGTGAGTTTTTGGATTCATTTGAAAGAGGAGATGTAAGAGGACATGTTTGGTATGAGACTTGAGCTGAAATGATGCTTGGAAGAGGTTGAAAAATGACTTGAAACACAAAGGTATGGGAACTAGTTATGGGCGAGGCAAAGGGTTGGCTGGCAAGGCATCTTGGCACCTGGGTTTTCAGCATGATGATAGCAAATTGGACTCAACATAACTTCTTAACCCTTGATCAAATGAAAAAATCATGAACACCAATTTTGAAGATCTCACATAGAGGAACAACTTTCATGTTGAAAGATTTTTCATTTGAGGCCTCTAACCATGAGTAATTGATCAAAACATTTGGCCCACCACATGTTTGTGAAAATGACATGCGCGTGACCTGAAATTTGCCCAAGCTGACTTGCATTTTGCCCAAGTTTTCCTCAACTTTGATCATCCATAACTCTCTCAATTCTTATCCAATGGAAATGTTCTACACATGGATGTGAAGCTTAAAACAAGATCTTTTGTTGTGGCCAAGTGGAATTTTCATTTGATGCTTCAATTTTGAATGAACTTGGTTCAAACTCTGATGCAAAATGGCTAAAAATTACTATTTTTGGAAACCCTATTTCTTCCAAAAATGGCAACTTTCCAAATCTTGATTTTTTCATGATCCCTTTGGATTTTCTTGATCAAATTTTGTACATTGGTCACATATAACATGAATTTCATGAATTTGGCCTCAAAAAGTCAAGATGTGACTTTTTCTCTAATTATTTGACTTAGCCCCAATTTTCCTGATTTTTTATCTTCCTTCCAATTGACCCACTTCTAAAACCAATTGAGAGGCAATTTTCCACATACATACACTTAAGGACATGTAGAATACCATGACATCAAATTTTTTCCAAAAAATCAAAGATACCCTGATTTAATTGGAAACCCTAGTTTGGGTACCCCACCTCCTAAGGGAAAAATGTGCAGTCTTCAATTTCAAATTCCTCAGAGTATGTTGTGTATCCTCTTAAAGGATGATGAGATATGCCATTTGAGGGTGATTTTGAACCAATAAACCATCTCTTTTGAGGGTTTTCCTTCATTTTTTGGACTTCTTGCATAGTGAAAGATGTAGTGCTTCAATCTCCTATTGAATCTCACCTTCTTGAGATTTTGGATGATCAATTGAAATAGTATGAGACATGAAAGACTTCTTGGCTTGCCTTGAGCAACTTGTTTGACCTTCTGAGCCTTGAATGATTCCTTGATTGTCCACCTTTCACCTGATCACATGCCTTGATGGTAAGAGGGATGTTATGCTTCATTTTTCTATGTTAAAGATGCAATGCAATGCTAATGAGATGGATATGATATGATATATGATAATGCTATGCTATGATGAAAGAGAGAGAGAGAGAGCAAATTTTGGGATACTACAGTTGCCCCTATTCAAACACTGTAGACCTGAATGCCTGAAAGCGATTGCTTTCAGACTTTCAAGGTATATAGTGATTGAATACCAAATATAACCAAAAATTTCCTCTAGATGATGAAGAACAAAAGGGATATAAACCCAACGGGGCTGCTGGATTAAATCTTCAATGAAATGTTGTCCGAGAGATTTGTCTTTTGAACGACGCCAGACGACTACTGGCTTGCCATACCGTCGATGGACTTTCAACAATGTCTTTTTGAACGACGCCAGATGACTACTGGCTTGCTATACTATCGATGGACTTGAGCTGCTCTGCCAATCCGTTGTTGGACTTTTGCCAATCTGTCGTTGGACTTTTACCAATCTGTCGTTGGATTTCTACCAAATTGTCGTTGGACTCTTACCAATTCGTGCTGGATTTCTGCCAAACTGTCGTTGGACTTTAATGATTACCAAACCGGCTTTGGAATCTCAAACATGCCATCTTCAGATGGACTTTTACAGCTTTGCCAAACTAACATTGGACTTTTACCAATCTGTCGTTGGATGTCTGCCAATCTGTCATTGGACTTTAATGATTACCAAACCGGCGTTGGAATCTCAAACTTGCCATCTTCAGATGGACTTTTACAGCTTTTCCAAACTGTCGTTTGACTTTTACCAATCTGTCGTTGGATTTCTGCCAATCTGTCGTTGGACTTTAGTGCCTTGCCAAACTGTCGTTGGACTTTGAGTCGTAAATGAGCAATGCTGAGAAATACACCACCGGCTGGGTAATATCATATGCTGAGACTTTGCTGAAGAAGAGATTCCCTCAATCTATTTTGACCTTGCTGGGGAAATTACTGTAAAAAATGTCGAACTCTGTGGGGACACCATCACCAGAGATACAATCTTGCTGGGGATCAGGGATACCCTGCCGGGGATGTGCAAATCCGGTTAGAAGACATTTCATTGCAACATGCTGGGAGAGAATTCTTAGAGATCTGCAGGGGAAACCTAAAGCAATTCCACTGTAGTCTGCTGAGGAATCCGGCTATCAAGCTTAGGATAAGTACCACAATGCCCATGTTAGGTGAACTTTTCGTTTGATGACTCCGCTGGGGATGATGAGTTTATAACAAACTCTGCTGGAGAAAACCGCTTTAAAGCGTCTTGTGCTGGGGAATATCTCTTTTTAAGAGGATTTTACAGAAGACCAAACGTCTTCCAACTCTACTGGGGATAATAGATTTGGATCGTCTCGTTGCAGAATTATATGATGTCCCATGTTTGGGAGGTTCAACAACTTGCTTTTTCCCCAAATACGAGACTTATCTGAAGAAACCGTCATAGGAGGATTTTACAGAAGATTAAACATCTTCAAACTCCTGGCAACTTCACTCGGGATTAACCATTAATTTCGGTGTCTGCCAAGCAACTCTACTGGGGAATTCGCAACCACTATTGACATAGAAAAGCTTGTAGCTGTTGAGAGAATCGACTTAATAAGATACAACGATACCCAGTCGAACTCAATTTACCGATATCCAAACGTCGTGACCGACCGTCGACCGAACGGTGGACTCCATTAGTGAAAGTTGTGACAAAAGGTGACAAGTGAACCCTTCCCATCGTCTGCGAAGTACCAGAAAATTTACACTCGTTATGGACATGGAATGCTCATTGCATTAATAACTGTTATCAACACAGAAGAATTCAATCTTCGACAACCGCCGTCGTCTCAAAACCAGGTGGGAAGTCTTGAATGGGAGAATCGACTTAATAAGATACAACAGTATCAAGCCATAGCAAATATCTGTTGATTATGTTGAGAGATAACTTTCGTACTGCTCGGATCGATTGTACTCATTACCTGCAATAGAAAAACATATGCACATGCCCCAGGATATTGCGTGGTTTTTTTGAGTCCACCATCCATAGTTGTCCAACAAGCAAAGTAATTTTAATTGTCTTTTTGTGCATGTTTTTGCAAGGCCATGATATTTTCAAAGCAATGTTTTATTATCAAAAATCAGACGTTTTTGCAAACAAACAGTAAAATGAAAATAGAAGCTTGTGACTGAATATTCAATTTTATTGATGAAATGCCAAAATCGGCGAATTTGCAATCGTAAGCAAACCCCTAAAAGAGTTGATTGCCATAAAATTGAGAAAATAAATCTATCCTAATGATAATGCGGAAATTGGATTCCAACTGATTTCTGATTCTGTAATAACCAGTATATCTTCCAACTCTCTTGATTATCTTCGCCTTCGGAAGGTCGTGGTCCGAACAATTCCTCCTTTGGAAACTTTGCTAGTTTGCTGAAGAGTATGGAACATACAGATTAATTCAGACTACAGTCATTCGCTTAAATCCCTCTTTTGCGTGGATCGCCTTTTCAGGTTTGCAATCCACCGGGATACCCATTTTTGCCTAAGTTGCCCTTTCGGTTTTTCAACTTACTGGGTGTACATTTCTTTTTCAATTATATCCCTAATTTTTGCCCGAAACTTTATTCTGTTTTTGGTTCTTCGGGATGCCCTTTTTTTCCTGGATTTTTTTCTCCAGCGGGTCTATTTATACGAAGTATTTTTTAACTGCATCTGAATTAACAGGGGATGAAAAGTCTTCACCATCCGTGGTTGTCAACAATAAGGCTCCACCTGAGAAAACCTTTTTAACCACGAATGAACCTTCATAATTAGGAGTCCATTTTCCCCTGTGATCTGTACTCAGAGGAAGTATTCTCTTGATTACCACATCTCCGACCTTGTAAACTTGAGGTCGAACCCTTTGATCGAATGCCCTCTTCATTCTGCGCTGGTATAGCTGGCCATGGCATATTGCCGCTAATCGCTTCTCTTCAACAAGGCTCAGCTGATCAAATCTGGCTCGTACCCATTCAGCTTCATCTAGCTTAACGTCCATCAATACTCGGAGAGAGGGAATCTCAACTTTGATCGGTAGAACTGCCTCCATACCGTATACAAGTGAGTATGGTGTTGCCCCAGTGGACGTGCGGACTGATGTTCGATACCCATGCAAAGCCAATGGTAACATCTCATGCCAATCTTTGTACGTGACAACCATCTTCTTGATATTTTTGTTGGCCGCCTCGACCACGCCATTCATCTTTGGGCGGTACGGAGAAGAATTGTGATGTTCAATTTTGAAGTCCCGGCATAGCTCAGCCATCATCTTATTATTCAAATTAGAACCATTATCAGTAATGATCCTTTCGGGAACTCCATATCGACAAATGATATCCCGTTTCAAGAAACGGGCTACCACTTGCTTAGTAACATTGGCATAAGATGCTGCTTCAACCCATTTAGTGAAGTAATCAATGGCGACCAAGATGAAACGATGGTCGTTTGAAGCATTAGGCTCAATTTTCCCGATCATATCAATGCCCCACACTGCAAAGGGCCACGGAGAGGACATGATACACAACGGATTTGGAGGAACGTATACTTTGTCTGCATAGATCTGGAATTTGTGACACTTGTGGGCATATTTGCAGCAATCCGACTCCATTGTCAACCAATAATAACCCGATCTCAACAATTTCTTAGCCATTGCATGTCCTCTGGCATGGGTACCGAAAGAGCCTTCGTGCACTTCAATCATCAACAGGTTTGCCCCGTGTCTATCCACGCATCTGAGCAGAACCATGTCAAAATTTCTTTTATACAGCACGCCATCTTTGTTCAAGAAGAAACTACCGGCTAGCCTTCTTAATGTCTTCTTATCTTTGGACGATGCCCCAGGCGGATATGCTTGATTTTCCAAGAAGCATTTAATGTCATGGTACCAAGGCTTGTCGTCAGACACTGCATCAACATCAAACACGAAAGCAGGTCTATCATGACGAGACACATCAATCCTGGGCACAAAGTTCCAACCATGTACTTTGATCATCGAAGATATAGTGGCCAAGGCGTCTGCAAACTTATTTTCATCTCTAGGAACATGGTACAACTTGACAGTTGTAAAGAATGTCAGCAATCTCCTTGTATAATCTCTATACGGAATCAAATTCTGCTGATGTGTGTACCAAGTTCCCTTTACTTGATTGATTCCCAATTTTGAATCACCAAAGATATCGAGGGTCTTGATTCGTAAATCAATAGCTTCCTCAATCTCTAGTATGCAAGCTTCGTATTCTGCTTCATTGTTGGTACTTCCGAAAGTTACTCGGGCAGTGAAAGGCATGTGAACACCTTCTGGCGTAATGAGAACTGCACCAACTCCACACCCATTCATATTAACTGCCCCATCAAACATCAAACTCCATTTGGATTCAGGGTCAGGCCCCTCCTCTAGAAGTGGTTCCTCGCAGTTTTTCGCTTTGAGAAACATGATATCCTCATCAGGGAAATCAAACTTCATAGGCTGGTAATCATCAATAGGCTGTTGCGCAAGATACTCTGACAGTATACTTCCCTTGATTGCTTTTTACGAAGTATATTGAATGTCATATTCCGTCAGTACCATTGCCACCTTGCAACTCTACCTGAAAGTGCTGGTTTCTTAAAAATATACTTGATCGGATCCATTTTTGAGATCAACAGGGTTGTATGTGTGAGCATATATAGTCTCAATCGCTTTGCGGCCCATGCGAGTGCACAACATGTCTTCTCAAGCATTGAATAACGCGATTCACAATCTGTAAATTTCTTGCTCAGGTAGTAGATAGCATGTTCTTTCCTACCTGTCTCATCGTGTTGACCGAGAACACAACCCATGGATCCTTCGAGCACTGTCAAGTACATAATCAGTGGTCTCCCTTGAACTGGAGGTATCAGAATTGGAGGTACCTGCAAATATCTCTTTATTTTATCGGATGCATTTTGACAATCATCATTCCACCTGACCGTTTGATCTTTTCTTAGCATTTTGAATATCGGTTCGCAGGTGGCAGTTAGGTGAGATATGAACCTTGAAATGTAGTTCAATCTCCCTAGAAAGCCGCGAACTTCTTTCTCAGTTCTCGGTACAGGCATATCTTGTATAACTTTCACTTTAGCAGGATCAACCTCTATTCCTTTTTCACTGACCATGAAACCAAGCAATTTTCTGGACCGCACGCCGAAGGTACACTTGTTAGGATTCAGTCTCGACCTGAATTTCCTCAACCTCTCAAACAGCTTCTTCAAGTTGATCAGATGTTCTTCTTCTGTCTTTGATTTAGCAATCATGTCATCACATAGCACTCGATCTCTTTATGAATTAGATCGTGGAATAACGTCACCATTGCTCTTTGATAAGTTGCCCCTGCGTTCTTCAACCCAAAAGGCACTACTTTGTAACAGAAGGTACCCCACGGGGTAATGAATGTCGTCTTCTCCATATCTTCAGGCGCCATCTTTATCTGATTGTACCCGGAGAATCCATCCATAAATGAGAACACTGAAAACTGAGCAGTATTGTCAACCAGTACATCAATATGAGGGAGTGGAAAGTCATCTTTAAGGCTCGCCCTGTTGAGATCTCTGTAATCCACACACATTCTGACTTTTCCATCTTTCTTCGGCACCGGTACTATATTGGCCACCCAGGGAGGATAGTTGGTTACTGCCAGAAAACCTGCATCCAACTGTTTCTGTACCTCTTCCTTGATCTTCAAAGCCATTTCTGGTTTTGTTCTGCGCAACTTTTGCTTGACCATTGGACAGTCCACTTTCAATGGTAGTCTATGCACAACTATGTCTGTATCTAAACCTGGCATATCTTGATATGACCAAGCAAAGATGTCAACGTATTCACGTAGCATGACTATCAGCTCTTGCTTTACATCAGCCCACAGACTTGCACCGATCTTGATCTCTTTCTTGCTTTCTTCTGAACCAATATTGATAACCTCAAGCTCTTCCTGATGAGGCTGAATGGTCTTTTCTTCCTGTTTCAACAACCTGGCTAACTTTTCCGGGAGTTCATATTCCTCATCTCTTTCTTCCTCAACTTGATAGATCGGATTGTCGAAATCATACGTGAGCATAACAGAATCATTTTCAAAGGAATCCATAGAATCCAGTCTGCATGATTGGATTGACGCTTTATTTTAGATTATTTTTGCTTGAAAACAAAAGAAAAGAAAGTGCATTATCATTTTTAATTTTCTTTGTGCAAAAATAAAAAATAAAGAATGAATAAAGGAACACAAATTTGTAAACAAAAACATCCCATTTATTGATGTTTGAACATTATATGAGAAAATATGGTGGCCCTACAAATGGATCCTCACACCTTGGGCAGAGTATGGGAATTCATGCATTATGAAAGACAAGAATTATTACTATGAATGGTGTACAACATGAATGACTTCTTCACTAGACCAGTTTTGCAATGCCTCTCCTGGAGCCAATGAATACACCTATCTGTCCAGATAATCTGAGCTTTCAGCGTCATCTTCTATTACTGAGCAGGATTGATTAGGGTTGATAATTCCTCCACTGTTCAAATTAATTGGCCCACGAAATCGGGGAACTGGCGTCTGGCCCAGTTGGTATCCAATGCCGAACTTATCTTCTTTCACAAACACGTGGATAGCTTTACCCCAACCTTGGGCATTTCCGCTTTCAACCACTTCTCGGGCCTGCTTGTAGGACGCAATTGATGCACTCGGCCCAACTGGCACAATTGACACCACTGCTGTTGAAGTAGATTCTGGGGATTTGTTGATGTTCAGTTCTTCAAAAGACTGGCACAGAGTTTCATGAATCTCTCCATCCATTTCCACATATTTGAAAGTGGATAGATGACTCACAAATATATCTTCCTCACCGCAAATAGTAACCACTTGACCCTCGAACACATATTTGAGCTTCTGATGTAGTGTGGAGGTAACTGCGCCTGCTGCGTGAATCCACGGTCGGCCCAACAAACAACTGTAAGCAGGCTGAATGTCCATAACGTGAAAGATTGTCTTGAATATCTGTGGTCCAACCTGTATTGGCAATTCTACCTCTCCAAACACCGATCTTTGGGATCCATCGAAAGCTCTCACAATCAAATCGCTGGGTCTAAGAATCAATCCATCTACTTCAATTTTCATCAGGGCCTTTTTGGGTAACACATTCAAGGAAGAACCCGTGTCAACCAGCACATGCGACAAAACAGTTCCTTTACATTCAAGTGTGATGTGCAACGCTTTGTTGTGATTACGTCCATCTGGAGTCAAATCCCTATTCGTAAACCCTAACCCATGGCTCACATTGACATTAGAAATTACTCCTTCCAACTGATTCACGGTAATTTCATGGGGAAGGTATGCCATATTTAAAACCTTCAACAAGGCAGCCCGGTGTGCATCTGAACTCATTAACAGGGATAATATTAAGATTTTAGAGGGTGTCTGATTGAGCTGATCAATGATCTTGTAATCACTCTTTTTGATAATCCTCATAAATTCCTCAACATCATTATCAAAATTGACTTTAGGGTCCTCTTCCTGAACAGGCACCTTGTCATCAACAACCTGTTTTCCTTTTGCTCTTGCAGCGGCTTCAGCTTCTTTATCACTTCTTAGAGTTTGGGATGCAAACAGTCGACCACTCCTGGTAAAACCACTTGGTCCACTGCATTCTCAATACTCGTACCAACAACAGCCTCTGCTCTTTGTTGACTTCCTCCTTGATGAGTATTAGTTCCATATTGCCATGGAACTGCCCTATTAGACACATAAGAATCAGATTCAGGAACCATAATTGTAACTGGTCTCGGCCTCTCGGGCATGATGATAGCAACAGGATCTTCAACGGGCACCTGTATTTCAACTGGATTATAATAGATGGAAACGGCAACAACATCTTTTTCCTTCTCTATCTTATCAAACTGAAGTCTTCCTTCGTCCATAAGATCCTGCAGTCCAACTTTCAACTTACTGCAGCCATTACTCTGTCTTGAACAATCTTCACAATCAAAGCCACATCCAGGAAATACCTTTCCTTTTAAAAAACGCTCTTTTACAATCAACAGCGGAGTCTTTACCAAATTAACATCGGTAATCAGATTCAATTTCTCACCATCAGAAATAGCATTCGTGCTTACACCTCCATGATGGGGCATTGGATTATCACGAACATTCGGCGGCTTAGAGAAATTAATAGCTTTTGCGTCAATCAGGTCCTGAACCTTATGTTGAAAAGCCCAGCACTTTCTCTCGAGTGACCTTGCGCACCAGAATGAAATTCACATTGAGCATTAGCATTGTAACCTTGAGGCAATTTTCCAGTATCTAACAGCCTCATAGTTTGAAGTTCAACTAACTTCTCTTTAAGCAATTGTGGTAACAAAACAACATATGTCATAGTCAAGGGATCAAACTTACGGTCCCTTGGTCTACTAGTCTGGAATCGGGGTCTAGCTTGCTGATCTGGAACTTTCTGTCCTGCTGGAACCGGAATGGTTACGGCATCCACCTGATGATAAGATTGAGTCCTACCTCTGTCCTTTCCTCTATACACAGCACTGGACTCCCCCTCTCTTTTCCTTGGTCCATTAGCAAAGGGTTTCCTCGAACTCGAAGCACCAGTCCCACTGACATCTTGAATCTTACCCAACTTCAGCAGACTTTCTATTCGTTCCCCAGCAACAACAATGTCGGCAAACCCTGTTGACGGACACGCAGCCAATCTATCCAAATACGGCCCTTGGAGTGTACTCATGAACATATCAGCCATCTCACGATCACCCAAAGGTGGTTGAACTCGAGCAGCCAATTCTCTCCATCTTTGTGCGTACTGCTTAAAGCCCTCGTTGTGGTCCTGAGTCATACTCTGCAGCTGAGTACGATTAGGTGCCATGTCCAAGTTATATTGATACTGTTTCAGAAACGCAGCGCACAAATCTTTCCAGCTCTTTATATGAACCTTGTCCAGCTTAATGTACCATTCCAAGGAAGCGCCTGACAGGCTATCCTGGAAAAAATACATCCAGAGCTTTTGGTCTTCAGTATAAGCGGCAATCTTGCGATTAAAAGCTTACAAATGTGTTTTGGGACAGGTACTGCCATTGTACTTATCCAATGTATGGAGCTTGAACTTGGGAGGGATTCTCACACCTTGCACGAGACCCATCTCTTCCACATCAATCCCCAGAGGATTTTGGCTCTCAATAGCCTTCAGTCTTTCATCTAACCCTTCGTACTTCCGGTCTTCATTGTAGAACCCCATATCGTTGTTGAAAGCGGTAAACTGGTCAACCTGACCATCCTCATTATTATCAAATCCCAGATGTACCCCACTAGCAGGGATGGTGCCAACAGGAGGAGTGCGCACATTGCAATTTGGGATTTCAGTCTCCAGCCTCTAAATAGTGACTCTCATGGCGTCTTGACCAACCCTCATGGTCTCCTGACCGGCCCTCAACTCTTGCTGACCTTGAGCAATCCCCTGCATAAGATTCATGAACTGCTCCATCCTTCCCCTTAAATCAACTAATTCAGTCTGAACTTGTTCCATGACTCTGGCTTGATTGCGTCGGGTAGAGTATCGGTGAACTGGGGTATCAGCTATCATGCTTGAAAACCAAATAAAGGTTAGCAGGCGCCTGCAAAAAAAAACACCTGCAATGCAAAAATGATATGCTATGCAAATGCAAATGCACAGTTATGTTTGTCATTTCAAGATACTTTTTCATATCCTGATTCCAATCGTAACCACGAATTCCTGAAGACTAGAAATCATGATTATTGAGTTTTGCCTTGAAGAGATATTCATATACGCCAATCACAAATATCTGATGACCAGAAATAGTGATTTTGTAGTGTGCCAGTGTGCAGATATCTTATCGTGCCACATATATCTGAAGACCAGAAATTGTGAACAGAAATAGCTAATTTCATATACATTCCCAAAAGTTTCAAGCACATTTGTCATAGTTTCAGTAACAGAATAAGAAAGAAGCAGTCAAATGGATCCATCAACAATTCTGATGGTAACCATTGCAAATTACAAAGAAATGACAAAAATCATTAATCTGATAGCTTTACGTCCTTCAGCTTCTGGTTAGAATACTTAATCTCTTCGAACAGGATACGGGTACGCTGATGAAGTGGCTTCTCAATTAACTCTTTGATTACGACGTCCCTTTTTTCCAATGCATTAGATAGTGAGCCCATGTGCATCAGTAAGGCTTCATCTTCATTGGCTCCTTTGCGCCTCTTAATTCCAGCTTGAATTTTAACTAGCTTCAGCTCTGCTGTGACATCTTCAAGCTCTTTGTTGGCAATTTTCAGCTTTTCTTCAGCGTTCCTTGCCTGTTCTTGACTTTTGCCAAGATCCTCTAGATACCTTCTTCTTTCTACATGTGCTTTCTTCAGCTCTTCATCTTTATCTTTTAACTGGGTCAGCAATTTAGAGTTTTCAATTCTGACTTCATCCCAAGCTTGACGAAGTTTAGCTAATGAATCTTTGCTACGGGCTAAAGCCTGCTTTGTAGTCTTGTGATCCTGACTAGTATCATCTGCTCCCAAAGTAAGTTTCCGGAAATACCGAGCTCTATCATCAAAATCTTCTTCTTTGTCCGCCAAGATTTTCTCCGCTTTCAATGCTCTTTTCTCCAAATATTTGTTGTCAGCCAAAGCTTTCTGAAGACATTTGCTCATTCCAGAGTTCTCTATCTGCAACTCTCTAACCATTTTCTTCCATTTCTTGCACTCTTCGGCCGGTACCATGGAATGTTGATCTGGACACAAGAGAGTCTCTCTTGTAAAGGGTAGCAACAACTCTTTGACCTTCATCTCAATCCAAGCATCGTAGTCAGGGTATGATCTACAGTCTCCTTTGCCAAAGACTAGCTTTCCCTCTCTTTGCCTAAATTTCCAGGCATTTATTACTTCTGGCACTCTTTCATTCTTGGATCCCACGAAAAATAGAGAAGCACTAATCTCTTCATCAGCAGGAGGATTTCTCGAAGCATAACCAAATTGTCTAACAGCCAACACCGGGTTGTAATTAATCCCACCTCTTCTTCCAAGTAGAGGCACATTCGGAAAACTTCCACATTTAATAGTAAGCTCTATTGTCAGTAATTTGGGATCAAACCAAATGATGTTATTGGTAGTTAAACCTATCAATCTCTTGGACCATTTCATTGTCTCAGCAGTTTCTATGAAAGCACCAGTTCGAGGTAAATGTTTGAAGAGCCAATGACATAACAATTGGGTACAGCAACTAACCAGACTTCCTCTTCCCTTCTCATTTTTGTAGTGTACTGAGTAATAAAAATCCCCTAGCAGGGTAGGAATCGGATTCTTCGAAACGAACACTTTCATCGCCTGCATGTCGACAAAGTCAGGCTGACCAGGGAAAAGCACCAAACCATAGATACAAAGAGCTAACACAGCATTGTAAGTAGTCCAGTTTTTAGCCCTGGCAGCTTCCTGAGCTCGTTGGAAAAGAAACCCCAAATGAAATCCTTCATCTTCTTTAAGTTTACTCAGGCCACTTTTCACAACAGACAAGTCCAGATGTAGAACAACATCAATGACTTCGGGGGTAAGAGCACCTTCAGAAAAATACGGTATAGAAGACGTGACTGGAATTCCCAAAATAAATGAGAATTCCTTCAAAGTGGGCATCAAAATGTAGTCAGGGAATAGGAAAAATCTCATTGATGGTTCATAGAACTGTAAGAAAGTGTGCAACCCATCCTTCTCGTACTTTGTGAATGCACACACCATTTTAATCAGCTCTCCATATGCCTTCTGAAAAGTGCTGAGAACACCAGAACCAGCCATGCCTATCATCTTGTTCAAGGAATCCAGCTTAGGATCAGGGAATTTATATGACACGTTGTTCTTCCTTTTAACCTCAACTTCTTGGCAACTCATGATTGGGATCAGACAATATGGTAGGTACCTAAAAATGACAAACATAACCTGTTATGATATGAGTATGCAAATGCATAAGGCATGTGATCAAGTATCCAGATGTCTGTGTCTGTGTTGAACTGTGTGCATTATGTCTCTGTATTGAATCTGGCAATATATCTGAGATGAATACTCAAACCACTGTCATAGGATACACTGTCTGAAACAATCATAGAATCACAAATAAGGTATGTAGGAGGCTGGGTTACCTGCAAACCTGTAAACATCCCACCCATACTCACATGTGGTTCCTAGAAAACAAGGCTTGTCAGCTTCGGAGGTTTGAGAAGCGATAGCACATTCAGCCCGTAGGATACAATGCTATGCCAATCAAAGAGGTAGTCCACTGACTCACCTTAGAAAATAAAGGTCATCCTATGCAAGTTCCAAAGTGGGTCCTCGAGTGCGAGTGGGTTTGCCACAGAATGTGGTCTGCCACTGTCACCACTAAAGAGAGATGTTTCCACGAAGGTCCTCATGATCGATCACTAGAGTCGACAGCTCTCTAGATCGACATCCTGGAATAGGCAATATGCGTACGCCATGATGGGTCCCAAGATAGCCTCGTCTAGCTGTGAATTTCGTGATTAACCAACGTACATAGATGGCACGTAGGTCCCACTACTCTCCACTCTAAATCTAAGTGTATACTCAAGCCTGTGTACTGGGCTCATCCCTCAGAAATCCCATCCCGCCAAACAGACAGAATAGTGCAACACAGTATAGTATATGAAATGTAAATGCTAACATGCTGTAAATATGGTACAAGTAATAAAATACAGTAAACAGCAAATACAAGATAACAGTAAACACCCAATGAAAGAAAAGCAAACAAGCGCTAGGATTGGCTCGCTTAGGATGGACCAGCAATAGGTCAACCTGTCCCCAGCAGAGTCGCCAGCTGTCGCTCCCGGGATTTTCATCCTAGTACAAACGCGAAAGTGGCACGAAATAGGGTCGCCAGCAATGTGTATTTATCCCACGAGAGGGAAAGGAAACACCGCATAAACCTGAAGGAAAGGATAGAGCATGGTCTTGGGACCAAGAGAAATGGATTCGGGAGTCGGTTACATGAAGGGAAGGTATTAGCACCCCCACGCGTCCATCGTACCCGATGGGATCCACGCTTGCTTGTCTCGATCAAAGGGTGATAGAAAAGGATACTGGAAAAGGAAATGAAAGAAAGAAAGGAAAAAGAATGGAAAAGGAACGAGAAACAAATGTAGGGAAAATAAAAGAAGTGCCCGAATGGGCCCTACCCCACTGCCTACGTATCTCATCGGGAACATGAGAATCAGAGTGACGTAGTTCCCCTCACTAGGGATGCATTGTTTGTGTTTTTTTAGTGGAATACGTCAACGTTCGCGTCTTGGCAGTTTAGGTGTTGCAGCTCGCTGTAGGGAGACTTAGGCGTTACCTGTTTGCGGTAGAACGGAAATGACGCATCCTTAAGGAATGATTGAAGGAGATGAGGAAAGAATTCCCAAAGGAAAGACCTTATTGTTTGTTTTTGTCTTTTAATAGTTTTTTTTTCATTTGTTTGCATATGATAGTGTATCCAAATCTTAATCATTGGAATGTATACATCCTCACATTCCAAGATGGAATGAGTAAGAAGGTACCCTAAGAGTGAAGAAGACCCTCACACTTAGTTCCAATTATCAAGGTTCAAACACACTAGCATACTTGTATTTATTAGGTGTTTTTGTTGATTATGAAATGAAGAAATGTTTTTCTTTATTTGTACCTCCAACAAGTATTGCAGTTAAATCCCTCATACAAGATCAAATGTTTAACACATTGACCCAAGATGGGCTATATGCTACACATTCTAAGATTATAAGAGAAGACCCCTTATAATCTTTTCTTTATATGAAAGACCTAAATGCAATAAATGCCTACCTTTATTAGATATTTTGAATTTTCTTTGAGATGAGAAGATGAAAGACTCAAAAGAGAGAGAAAGGTAAAAAATCTATGTGATCTAAGACTCAATCCTAATTGATTGGTTAAGGGAGTGATCCTAAAGGTTTGTGAGGTTTCAAAACCTAAAGTCTAAAGAAAGAATGAATTAAACAATTCACTTCTAAAATAGAAGATGAATTGTAACTCAAAAGGGGAGATAATGAGTTAACCAAAGAAAGCACATAAGTGCTTACAAGACACAAGATTGAATTGTAAAAGATGAAAGGAGAGAGGTGTGAATGTGGATTCCTTATCCATACTCAATTTCAACTTACCAAAGCCCCTACATGGTTAGTAAACATAGAAACATGCATAAGAAGTAAAAAGTAATTAATACACATTAAAGTTCAAAAGAATTAGATGAAAAATCAAATCTTAAGATCACAACCAGAATGTGCATCATATGGATAACAAATGATTATCATCATACAAGTTCCAATGAATAAGCAATAATCATCATCCATAGTATTCAAACATGTTTTCATAAGAAAGGAAGGTGAAAGATGAAAAGAAAGGAAAGGGACATGCATAAATGGAACATGTCATCTAAGGATCAGAATTGAAACTAAATGGAAAATGATTTATAAACATCTCAAAGTATCCATGAATCAACCATCAAGACATTCAAGAAGTAATAGAAGAAGAAGTGAAGTGGAATTTCAAAAGAAAAGGCACACAATACAAGTTAAAGATGCACAAAGTTCAAATTGAAATGAACATGTAAAAATGACCTATAGTGTGTACCAAGGACCTATCATGTCATACAAATGGCTCATAAAATATGCAAATGCTTCATACCAATATGTACAAAAGAATTCATGTAAACATGCACTAAAATTAGAATGATATGACATATTATTATGCTTCAAATGTAATGCATCAAACAAAAATAAAATGAACTTATGAAAATTATACAAGAATGGTATTAGAATGCCTAAGTCAGAAGCAAATCATACATCAAAATAGCATGTCAAAATTCAAAGCAAAATGACTTCAAATAAGGCAATTAGGTCAAGTTGAAATATCATGCAAAGTGGTGCAAAGATAAGCATCAAAACATATCACGAAATGACCTAAAAAATAAAGAAAAAATCATATAGCATGGTTCAATGTATTAGTGAATCAATGCAAAAATAATAATGTCAAAACAGCTTGTAATGACCAAGAACAAAATTATACAAATTCATGTATCACATTTGAAATGCATACAAATGGAAATTCAAAGAAAATTATGAGACAGGGGTAAAAACGTCATAAAATCATGAAATAAAAATTCCAAAAATTTCCTAAATATCTTAATAGTACTTATGAATTTTTCTAGAATTTTATGATGTTGTTTTGAAATTTTAAAAATTAAAAAGGAAACATGCATAAAATGAAGAAAATAAAAAGAAATGGAAATAAGAGAGCGGTGCATGCATAGTAAACAATCAGTTCAAAATTGATTGGGCTTTGAAACGTAGGGTGCAAATAGCAAGGATCCAGTCCAATTCTCAGCGCAATCCACACTAGCAATCATGCACACTCAGTCAAACAAAATTCAAGACAATCCACACCATTGGATCAAGTCAAATCAGCAAAAAAGTCAAAGTACACAAATCCAATACACACACGTGAAGGCACACACACACTACCATGCACTGCACCACACAATGATTAAATGAAATCAGAAATAAGACACGTGAGGTGCACGCCTATTTTAATGCGCTGGCACCACTGTAGCCACACGATGATGAAAAATCAACGATCAAGATTAAAACGTGATAAACCCTAGCATTTGCAGTCACCGGCCGGAGATGACCTCCGGTCATCTTCTCCGGTCCACAACCACGGTCTGCAACTTCAAGTTTCCCAGAATTTCACAAATATTACACCAAAATGAAGAGGAAGTAATGGAAAGCACGGATCCAGTGATAAAATGCACAAAATGTTCATGAAATGAGAGAATCGAGTAGAGGAAGTTTTACCCTAACTTTTCAACTATGCCTCTAAAGGCCTATCAACTAGCCAGACAAGTTCTTGAGCTTATAAGAAGCTTTAAGAACCTGAAAACATCTTCAAATCATGTCTATAATGGTGGAAATTCATACCTGAAGATCCGTGACCTCGAAATGTTCTTCAGAAGACCAGAGATTCTGCTTCCTCCTTGAGCTATTCTTGGCCAAATAAAGGCTTAGATGAAGTAGGTGATGATGATTCAGTGTAGAAGAATTGAAATCCAAGCTTCAAAACCAGTTGCAATGTTGAGCACTTGAGAGATAATAAGAGAGTTTTGGAGAGAATTGAACAATGTGAGCTTCGAAAATCAATGGCAATGGTGAGATTGAGAGAGAAGAAGAGAGAGTTTCTGAGTGAGAGTGTGAAAAATCAGTGTTCTTAAATGAATTTTGAGATTGAGGTTTTGATTTTTAATGTGCTCTAACCATGGTTATCCTGAGTTGGTTAACTGAGTTGAGGTGGTTTAGGTGAGTCATCCCTAACTAAATGAGTCAAGTTAGTTAGGGAGAGCAATGATATAGTGCAGTTGGTTCATGGGGAGCTATGGTGGAGATGAAAATGAACTTGCAATGGAATAGCTGGTGTATCAGAAACTTGCTCAGCAAGTTTGTTCTTTCCACTTTCATGCAAGGCACGTGCTATAGAAAATGTTTGTAATGACAATGGTATGTTTAAATAAGGGAAAGAATCATTTGATGGATGTCTGAACCAAATTATGCATCAAAGCCATCAATGCATCAGTGGAATATAGGGTGATTTGATGATGTTTTTCTCTCTACTCAATGGATGATTTGGTGAGTTTTTGGATTCATTTAAAAGAGGAGATGTAAGAGGACATGTTTGGTATGAGACTTGAGCTGAAATGATGCTTGGAAGAGGTTGAAAAATGACTTGAAACACAAAGGTATGGGAACTGGTTATGGGCGAGGCAAAGGGTTGGCTGGCAAGGCATCTTGGCACCTGGGTTTTCAGCATGATCATAGCAAATTGGACTCAACATAACTTCTTAACCCTTGATCAAATGAAAAAATCATGAACACCAATTTTGAAGATCTCACATAGAGGAACAACTTTCATGTTGAAAGATTTTTCATTTGAGGCCTCTAACCATGAGTAATTGATCAAAACATTTGGCCCACCACATGTTTGTGAAAATGACATGCGCGTGACCTGAAATTTGCCCAAGCTGACTTGCATTTTGCCCAAGTTTTCCTCAACTTTGATCATCCATAACTCTCTCAATTCTTATCCAATGGAAATGTTCTACACATGGATGTGAAGCTTAAAACAAGATATTTTGTTGTGGCCGAGTGGAATTTTCATTTGATGCTTCAATTTTGAATGAACTTGGTTCAAACTCTGATGCAAAATGGCTAAAAATTACTATTTTTGGAAACCCTATTTCTTCCAAAAATGGCAACTTTCCAAATCTTGATTTTTTCATGATCCCTTTGGATTTTCTTGATCAAATTTTGTACATTGGTCACATATAACATGAATTTCATGAATTTGGCCTCAAAAAGTCAAGATTTGACCTTTTCTCTAATTATTTGACTTACCCCCAATTTTCCTGATTTTTTATCTTCCTTCCAATTGACCCACTTCTAAAACCAATTGAGAGGCAATTTTCCACATACATACACTTAAGGACATGTAGAATACCATGACATCAAATTTTTTCCAAAAAATCAAAGATACCCTGATTTAATTGGAAACCCTAGTTTGGGTACCCCACCTCCTAAGGGAAAAATGTGCAATCTTCAATTTCAAATTCCTCAGAGTATGTTGTGTATCCTCTTAAAGGATGATGAGATATGCCACTTGAGGGTGATTTTGAACCAATAAACCATCTCTTTTGAGGGTTTTCCTTCATTTTTTGGACTTCTTGCATAGTGAAAGATGTAGTGCTTCAATCTCCTATTGAATCTCACCTTCTTGAGATTTTGGATGATCAATTGAAATAGTATGAGACATGAAAGACTTCTTGGCTTGCCTTGAGCAACTTGTTTGACCTTCTGTGCCTTGAATGATTCCTTGATTGTCCACCTTTCACCTGATCACATGGCTTGATGGTAAGAGGGATGTTATGCTTCATTTTTCTATGTTAAAGATGCAATGCAATGCTAATGAGATGGATATGATATGATATATGATAATGCTATGCTATGATGAAAGAGAGAGAGCAAATTTTGGGATATTACAACCATCACAACCACAAAAATTTCAAGATCGATATTTTACACTGGAAGAAGACGTAGAAACACCTTTGGATGATTTTTTCTTCAAATGTGACATTGCAACACCTTAAAGAACACTTTCTTGTTGTTGTTGTCTTCTTCCCGACAATGGTGACGGCGTTGGTGTTAGGTTTGTTTCGTCTTGTTTCTTTTTTCAATGGATAAATTGATATATACTTGGTGTTTAAAATACATAACAGTTTGTAACAACGGTTTAAAGAAAAAGTCATCGTGATATCATTATTATTTTTTAGTTAAATATTAATAAAACATAAAAAGGGAGCATTTACTTCAAAGAGATAAAGTGTTTGAGGGCGATGAGGTTGGAACCCATGATAGCTAGATTGTATCACCACGGTTTCCATAACAACCGTTATTATACCATTGAGATTTCTAATTAAAATAATGTGCGCGCATCCAGTACGCACAATAAGAACGGTGTATAGGATGCCGTTGTAAACCTCGTGTTGTTGTTTGGGCGTTTTGTAGTAGTGTCTAACTTCAACTGGGTCAACTGGTTGCTCAAGATCTATATTGTCCTGGTCAGATAGACGTTTGAAGCCTGAACTTCCAATAGATAGAAAAGGTCTTGAAACCTTATTGAATCTTTTTTGGAAATGTTGTCTAACTGCTGACTTAACAACTTCCACATCCTCAACATAAGAGCCGTTGACACACACTGATGGAATTGTGTTCTGGTATATCCTATTCTTTAATGCAGCATGAAAAAACTTAGTATTGATATCTCCATCCTCACTCCATTTCATTCGAGACTTCTGTCTAATGATACTTTCTTTGATTCTTAAGCTTTTCTATAAGCTATCTTCAGCATTAGTCCTCTTATTAAGTTGCTCTGTAGCGACACTGCCTTTGCGCTTCATCAAATAAGCCTTCAACTTTATCAAGCTATCAACTAATATAATTAAAAGACCACACTCATTATTAAATTCAGTTTTCAAGTTCATAACAGTTTCATGTTTTTAATATCTTTTTGAAAATAATTATTTGAAAAATTCAAATGTTAAAAACAAAATGCAAACTTCTATTTTTATCTACTACATTCTTGATAATTACGATTAAAATCATTATAGGAACGTACAATTTAAATGTTGTCAATTACATATCCATGATTGGGAGATATTTTTAACACTATAGTTTATACCCTCTCTTCCTTATGGTTGCACACATAAGCATGTGTGCGCGCATACACACATACATACTTTTTTTGATTTTTTTTTGCAAATTTATATATATTGTGGGGTTTTATTAGAGAGGAGTAGGCTTGTTCATGATACAGTTTATAGAGAAAAGCGTACCGAACAGAACCAAACCATAATAAAAATTTACTCGATTTGAACCGAACTGTTTCAATTTACTTAGAACCGAACCGAACCAAAGTCATTGGTTTGGTATACCATTTAGAAATTTCGAACCGTTAGAAGACAATTTTTCCAAACCGAACCGTTTATTAAAGAAATGAACCATTAAACTATTTTTCAAAATTTTAAAATAATAAAAAGTAAAACTTGTTTTTAGTATTTTTAATTTTTCAGTTTCGGTTACAATTTCAGTTCGGTTCGGTTTCAGTTCGCTACGGTTCTATAACATTTTCGTATAATATGGTTTGGTTCACTAACCAAACATAACGGTTCGGTTATTTTAACTTCAATTCAGTTCAGTTTGGTGGTTCGGTTCATGGTTTATTTAACAACCCTAGATAGGAGCCATATTAGGAGAAGATAAACAAGAGAGTTAATGTACATATCTTTAACCATTCTTTGTTGGAAGTTATTTATTTAACTTTATTAAATTTATGTATATTACTGCTAATGTATTATGTATTTTTATACAACTAGAAAGAAATAGCAGAGGCTAAAGAAGCTCTTATAAATGTTCTACCAGCTCAACCTTAGAAAACATTGAGATTAAGAGGACAAGAGAACCATTCCTTTTTCTTAGCTCCTTCCCCAATAAATAAGCCTCGCATAGGAAATACCACAACACTTGCGAGAGGCTCTACATAATAACATAAAAAAAGAAAGAGAATTTCTTAACACACCATATAAGTTTCTTAGGCACCTTGTGTGCCTACAAAAATATCCCTCTGTTCCCGATGTGCAAATCCGGACGCACTTTTTTTTTTAATTTTTTAGTTTTTTCCGAATGTGCACATCCAGTAAAACACTACTACAAAAAACCCGTTTAACAACGGTTGGAAATGACATATAATGACATGGGCGAATGCGTTGTTATGTAGAGTGTTGTTGTATATGCGGTACGTACAATGACAGCCCAATAACCGTTGTAAAAAAATGGAAAATGCGCTACCTATAATGACAGTTATTTTAAATAACCGTTTTTGTATGTCTTTTAATAAAATAAAAAAAATATAGCATTAGAACTACCTATAATGATGATTAATTTAAAAAAACCGTTGTTGTCTGTCTTTTAATAAAATAAAAAAAATTGCAGCATTAGAACAAGAACATCAAGAACAACAATAAGAACAAGAACAACAGTAAGAACATCAAGAACAATAATAAGAACAACAACAATAAGAACAAGAACAAGAATAAGAACAAGAACAAGAAAAAGAATCAGAACAAGAAGAAGAAGAAGAAGAAGACGAAGAAAAAGAAGAAGAAGAAGAAGAACAACAACAACAATAATAACAATAATAACAACAAGAACAACAACATCAACAAAAACAACAACAATAATAACAATAATAACAAGAAGAACAACAATAATAAAAAAGAATAACAAGAACAAAAATAATTAAAAAAGAACACCAATAACTAACATTGCTAACTCGAGTTCTGAAATTTGGTTTAGTGGAGAAATAGAGTATCGTAATTGAAAGATGATGTTTGGAGGTAGAAGATGTAGTTCGTCTGAGTTTTAGGTTTCACGCGGATCACTAATAGTAGTGTCTTGGCCGTTGATAATCACTAAATGGACGACCAAGATTTGTTTAAGGATAGTGAATAAACTCAATATGCGCGCCACCTATAATGTTGGTAATAAGAATTGAAAAAATAAGTAAAAAACCAAAAATGCTGGTGCTGAGACTTGAACACATGACAAGACGCTACCGTTAATGACGGTTGGTTTAAATTGCCCGTGGTGAAAGGTCTGTCATCATTTTGAAAAAATAAGTAAAAAAGCTACCTATTACAATGGTTGGTTTAAATACCCGTTGTGAAAGGTCTGTCAGCATTTTGAAAAAATAGGAAAAAATGATTAAAATAAATTCAGAAAAGTCTAAAAACACGAAATTTAATCTAATTAGGTAAAATAAGAATTTTGAGAATTTTTTTAGAATTTTTTGAGACTATGAAAACAGTAAAAAATTCATTAAAAATAGAAAAAAGATGAATTTGGGGTTTTGAGGGTGAAGTCCCGTAACTCTTCCAGAGTATTTCAACCTCGAGAATATTGTGAGACTCCTAATATTGTGAGGAACCGCAAGAATCTGTCAATTCCAACCTCGAAACATTAATGGAGGATTTCATTGAAACAATAACTAATTCTAGGTTAGAATTTATGATGGGGCACTTTGTGGAGACACAAACTCTCCAGAATGAAGAGCTTAGAAGACAACATCTTGATACTTATGAAACCCTTAGGCAGATAAACACTATGGTCGAGTCCCTCGCGACTCACACTGAGGCATTAGAGACTCAAATCTCCCTGCTTGCACAGACACCTATATGACCCTCCATTGAGGAGCATGTGGATGTTGTAGTGACAAGTAGTGAAAGACAAATCGAAAATCCTAAGGAGAGTGATAATAAGGTTGAGGAGAGTGATAATGAGGTTGAGGAGAGTTTTGGAAAGGAAAGAGTAGAGATTAAGAAAAACTCTCTAACACCACCCGAAAGGGAGGTCGTCGAATAGGTAGAGAAGGAAGCACATATTATTGTTCCTTCTCCCTATACCCCACCAATTTCTTTCCCGCAAAGGTTTGTAGAAGTTAAGGTAGACTCCCAATCCAGAACGTATATGGAGGTATTGGAAAATATCCACACCGATGCACATTTGTCTGAGGTCCTACACAAAAAGAGAAAATTAGAGGACCATAAAACTAGGGATATCATTACTGTTAAGAGGGTAAGGTTAGACTTTGAGATGGTGGATTAAATAACTAAGCACAATGTTGCACCCCAAATTTTACCCTCAGATACTATTGGTTTTCCGCACGTCTTTTTTGCCAGTCATTTTAGCATTTGCGGCCATTTGGTCCATTAATCATTAATCTGACATTTTTTTGTCTATTTGGTCATTTCTTGATTTTAATTACTATCATTACTTTTTTGTTTAGTTAAATATTTGATTAGAATTTATTTAAATCCACTTTAGCCTATTATTTTTTATATTACATATTTAAGTTAGTTTGATTTTATATTAATTTTTTTTTAGTCTAATTCATTTTAATTTAACTTAATTTTCATAATTCACAAAAATCCAAAAAAAACAAAGTAGCCAAGTTTCTATCCTTTTCAAAATTAATTTTCTTTCAAGATTCCATTTTAAATTTCAAATCTTATTTCAAAATCCAAGTAGCTTTGCATTTGCATTTCTCAGCCTTGAGTCTTGTCCGTCCTTTGTCTGTAACCCAGGTGGCTTCCTGAAACCATCATTGGACTTGAAGTAGCTTTTGAAGTTGTCTTTTTTAGACTCGTTCGTTGTGACCACCATGCTGGGGCACAAAAGCATTCAGCTGAAGACTTAGGATACTCAGAAGCCAGGTTCAGACTTTGTTTGACTCTGATTTGTTCTCATTCACGCCTCAAGGCATCCAAATCAGCAAACCTTCGCCTAATCAGGCAGGTTCATCAGACTCTGAGGTGGAAGAATTTTCTGAGAGTATGTGTGAAGATGATTCTCAAGCAGATCTCGACAATCAACTCTGAAGATGACTATCTCAGCTTGGCAGATTAAGAAGGAAATTTCAATTCCCTAAAGTTGGCAATCATTTGGCTGTTTAGCATTTTTGTTGTATTTTCTTTGCATGTTTGAATTATATTTGCTTATAAGCATTGTTGTACTTTCAAATTGGCAAGATTAATGAAATGTTTGTGCATCTTTTGATTAAGTCCTTTCGTTTCACTCATTTACTTTTGTGTTCATAAAGACAAAAAACCAAAAAACAGACAAATTTTTTTCCCATATCAATCCTTTTGTTCAAGCAAAGATTGAGGAGGATGATGAAATAATATCCATAATTGTTGTGGTATGCTTTCAATTAAACCTCGTCGAGGATGTAAGGCATTGTTCAATCCCCAAACACTGGAGAAATAAGGAAGATAATCCCTCGTTAACCCTTCGAGCCTAGAAGTAGGAGTTTTCTTTCTTTATACAAAAAACACTTAAAATCTCAACCTTGGGGCAGGGTAGTTCTCAGTTTAACTTGGTTACGCATTCGAATGCAAGCGCTTCATGCAAGACACCAGTCAACTCTCCCAAATCAAATGAGTTAGCGTTGTACAAGTTGTTCATCCAAGCAACAATAAGGAAGGATGGCTGAAAAATCCTTAATCAAAGGATGAGCCGAGTCCCTTTCAAGGCAAAAGCCGAGAAAGATGGGAAGCCCAGAACTTTGCCTTATACAAAAAGAACTTGTACAACAGCCAAAACAGGAGTTTGAAAGCAACAATCAAACAAAAATGAGGTCCTAACCGCAAACAAAGAGAGGTATCGTGACCTCAATCAAATCAAAAGAAGAGGTATCGTGACCTCAACCAGCAAAGACAAGGAGAAGTCTCAAAGTCTCAAAGATTAACCAAATTCTGCGAGGGAGTACTGACTATCCAAGGGGTCTATATCATCATCAATGATCATCAGCTCGTTCCTAGTCTGTAGGGACCTGAATGTATAGCTTAAGTTAACTGAGCTTAGGATTGGAGTTCATCACGAAGATGGGGTGGGTACCAATTAAACTTTGAGCCTTTTTCTTTTGTGTCATAAACCGTGAACCAAGCCACGTTACAACCCTTAAAAGACCTAATTGAGGTAAGGTTGTTTTGAAAGCAAACTACAACATGGTTGATTAACCTGACTCCTAATGATCTTTGCTAGTTGTGTGTGTTGATCACTTCATCTATCATTCTGTAAATGACCGGATCCACTTTGTTTTCGATTACTTAATCATTCCACTGTGCGTGTTTCATCAATAAAACTTGATTTCAAAAGCTTGCATGAATTTTTGCACTGAAATTACCAATTTTAAATGAACAATACTTGTTTGTGAAATGATTCAACATCAAAGGAATCCCAACAAATGCAGCCAGCTAGGGAATTTGACTTGATAAAGGAAGCTCAGTCAAGGGGCAACCAAACAGAAGGTTCTGCCAATCCACCATCTCAATAGCTAAGAATCAGGGGCAGAACTCTTCAAAGTTCGGAATATTGGGGCAAGCCTTCTTGAGGTCATTTCATGACAAGTTTGGACTCCGATGACCCATCAACAGGGGCAAGTTTGTTCTCCAGTTGTTTCTACCACAGTTTAAAGGACTTTGTATTAGGGGCAGCTTTGTCAAGACTCATGGATCTCTTCAAGAGTTTGAAGACATTGAAGCATCTGGCATTTCAATTCTTCTGTAAAATCCTCTTGATGACTTATCATCACAAGACCAGTTAATCATAAGCAGTCAAGTCGAGATTCTGTAAACCTCTAAAAAACAACTAGTCTGGGGCATCTCCTTTATAGATCAACTTGACAGGGGCAAGTTTGTCCCCAGTTGTCAACAACCAGTCCGAAGCACAATTTCAAGGACTTTATTGTGCAGACGCTGTTAATCTTGGGCTCTATACACTCCGTGATGAGTATAAACTATCAGACAGCCTCCTCATAGGCTTTGTATATGGATTCTCCCATGCGGAGTCAGTCAGTCAACAGATAGCCTACTCTTAGGCTTTGTATAATGATTTCCCCAAGTGGAATCCAGCCTCCTCTTAGGCTTTGTATAATGATTTTCCCTAGCGGAATCCAATCAACCTCTTAGCTTCAATCTTGGGCTTCGAACAAGATGCACAATTAGTTCAAGGACTTCGTCACGCGAAGGCAGTCGATCAGGGGCAGTCAGGCTGAAATTCATGAATCTCTCCAAGAGTTTGAAGATATTGAAACACCTGGTATGCCAATTCTTCTATAAAATCCTCTTGATGTATTCTTCTGACAGACCATGTACCGTAGGGCAGATGAGTTATGCAGAACTACTCAGCTTTTATGGCGTCTCTGCCAGCTCCCAGTAAGTTGTCTCTTCAGCTAATCTTGGCAATTCTCAATGGATCTCTTATCTCCAGTGCAGAAATCAAGCTCATGATGACAGTCCTAGTGAAGTCAAGATGCTATATCAAGTGGAGTACTCTTTTCCCCCAGAGAAGGACATAACCTTGAAGTAAAGCTACTTCACCCCCAGTGATGGTCCAACCTTTTGAGTTTGGCTAGGTATCCTTGTCGAGATGTTTATTTCATCTCCAGTTTCGCTTCTTGTCTGTTTTGTCAGCATAAGCATAAGCATGGCATAAGCACTCATATGCATAGCATATATTTTTTTTTACTACATGTTTCTGGTGTTTACATGTGTTATTCACTTTGGCATTTATCTCCCCAAGTGACTGGGTTTGTCTTTTCTTTCCAATAGAGGTGTCAGCCTTAGGCATAAAGTGCTCATTCCTTCTGAATTCCCCACAGAGTTTTATCCTCGTGGATGATGGTTGCTTCAGTTATCTTTTTCCACATTCGGATAAGATAAATCCCCAGTTGAGTTCATTCCTCAATCGGAGTCTTGTTTGACCGTTTCTTTCTAGCTTGCTCCTAGACTGAACTTTGGTCACTGGCAGGTGTGGTTTTTGAACCCACTTTCAAGTGCATTTATTTTGCACTGTGTCTCACAGGAAGAGTCTTTTACAGATCCTCATTGAAGACATGATTATTTCTTTAGCAGTGTTGTAATACCAACATCTCTTTGGAATTTATACCCAACAACAAGTATCATTCTCTTGGAGAAACTTGTTCTTTCATGGCAATAAGTTGCAGTCTCTTATAAGAAACTTATCTATCTCTGGTTTTATTCAACCTCTTTACAACCATAATGGGTATTCCCCAAGAAGTCTAACCTTAAGTCCAGTCATCGCTGGCATCTTTCCTGTTGTTTGAAACTGTTCCTGCTTGAATCGTGTCAAGCTTGAACCCAAAGTCCAATTATCGTTGGCACCGTCTTTCGTTTGAATCGAGTCACCTTAGGCTTTTAAGATCTTGTTCTTGTTTGAATCGTGTCAAACCTGAACCGAGTCCTTGTTCGAATCGTGTCGGACATTCTCTCTTGTTTTAAGATCTTGTTCTTGTTTGAATCATGTCAAACTTGAACCGAGTCCTTGTTCGAATCGTGTCGGACATTGTCTCTTGTTTTAAGATCTTGTTCTTGTTTGAATCGTGTCAAACCTGAACTGAGTCCTTGTTCGAATCGTGTCGGACATTGTCTCTTGTTTTAAGATCTTGTTCTTGTTTGAATCATATCAAACTTGAACCGAGTCCTTGTTTGAATCGTCTCGAACATTGTCTCTTGTTTTAAGATCTTGTTCTTGTTTGAATCGTATCAAACTTGAACCGAGTCCTTGTTCGAATCGTGTCGGACATTGTCTCTTGTCTTAAGATCCCGGTCCTGTTTGAATCGTGTCAAACTTGAACCCAAAGTCCAATTATCGTTGGCACCGTCTTTAGTTTGAATCAAGTCACCTTAGGCTTTTATTTCAGTTTGTTCCTGCTTGAATCGTGTCAAGCTTGAACCTAAGGTCCAATCATCGCTGGCATACTCCATAAACGGAATCATATTTGTCATCTCAACCAGTTCTGGTACATTTTTTATTCATTAACCTCTCTCACAGCCAAAAGGTCCAGTCACCTTTCATCATCTGACGCAGAGTTTACCTCTGTCTTTTCTGACTTTTCTTGAAGATCCCGTTTGAACTCTTCAGTATAGGAAATCCCCAGAAAATATTTGTAGGATGTCTATCCTTTTATTTCAAATTGATCCCCTATGGTGATCATGTCTTCTTTCTAGTTTCATGCCCAGTAAGAATGTGTCTTTTTCCCAGTATCGTCCGGTTACTTATGAACCGCGTCGTCTACCTCCCTGGATCTTTCCCCAGTGGAGAACACCTCTTTGGTGTCCTATCTCCAGTAAGAGCTTGTAGGGTTTCCCCTCAGTTTTTTTCTATTCCCCAGTGTTTCCTTGGAGTCTCCCCAGTAAGTCTCTTTTGTCTGTTAGGTTGTATCCCCAGTGAGTTTACCTCTTGGATACTAACCTTCATCCTTCCCCGGTGTTATCCACCTGTGTGTGTTTGCTTTCGTTGTTGCTTGCATTTTTACACCATCATGGCATACCATCATGCTAGAAGTTCATGGCACGTCCGCATCCTATGCTAGTTTGGTTTATATCATTGTATATCAGCGTATCTAAGGGAAAAATTTTCGGTTATCTATATTTAAATATCCTTCACCATCTTCCCATATCCCTTGTCATCCGGTGAAGATATTTAAATAGGGGCAACTGTTGCACCCCAAATTTTACCCTCAGATACTATTGGTTTTCCGAACATCTTTTTTGCCAGTCATTTTAGCATTTGCAGCCATTTGGTCCATTAATCATTAATCGGACATTTTTTGTCTATTTGGTCATTTCTTGATTTTAATTACTATCATTACTTTTTTGTTTAGTTAAATATTTGATTAGAATTTATTTAAATCCACTTTAGCCTATTATTTTTTATATTATATATTTAAGTTAGTTTGATTTTATATTAATTTTTTTTAGTCTAATTCATTTTAATTTAACTTAATTTTCATAATTCACGAAAATCCAAAAAAAACAAAGTAGCCAAGTTTCTATCCTTTTCAAAATTAATTTTCTTTCAAGATTCCATTTTAAATTTCAAATCTTATTTCAAAATCCAAGTTTCAATTCTAATCCATACCTATTTTTCAATTCAATTCATTTCCCTAAACAATTTCGAATAATTAAAACATATCCATTCATTAATCCATTTTATTTCAAAATACAAAAGCCCATTGTTTTCTTTGGTGTTACAAATTACAACAAAAAGGTCATAAAAAAGAGAGGAACACAGTGTGCCACTAATATCTCCATGCTTGCTACTAAAACAAAACCAAAGCAAATGTTGCATCTCCCCTGCGCATCCGTACGAAACCTCTGCACACTTTTAAGCCTCACCAATCACCATCCTATGCAGACAATCCTCACCAGTACCTTGCCCAACCGTACCAAAAACTAGCTCAAAAATGAAACACGGCAAAAGCAACAACACGCAACAGCAGCGTTACAGAACCCGTACACCTCACTACCATTCATCAAACAACATAAACCACTGCAACGCCAAAACAAATCCACCACACAGCTCGTACGAATCCGCCGCAATGTTGTACGAACACCATCTTACACCACTTTAATCATGCCAAACTCTGAATTTTTCTAGCCTGTCCAACTTTAAGCAAAAAACTGCTACATCCCCTGCTATCATGCATAAACCATCAGACCAAACACCTTTCTCATTCAACCCGCCCTAACCATAAAACCACAACACCACGCTTCTGCAGCAGGGGAAGACCCTTCATAAACTTTTTCCTTCTTCGAAACTCTTGATCCTCTCACACCATTACTTTCACCCAAACCTAATACTTCATCAATATTCATTATCCTCACATCACTTCTCTAACAGCAAATAACCTCTCCTACAAACTTCATCATCAACACCAAACCCACATTCAGAACAGAAAAATGAAAAAGAAAAGAGATGAAGGAGAACGAACAACACATGAAACCATCACCTGTCTTCAATCCGAATCCCTTCAACCCTTATAACACATCCTCAACACACTCATTCGCATCAAACAGCAGCCAAGCAGCCCAAAAACCTGAAAGACGAACATCCCTACTCCACCGCCTGAAGTTTCTTTTTCTAACCATAACATCACAGAAAACTTCACAATCATCCCAAATCACAATAACTCCATCAAAACCCATAACTACACAACCCAAAACCCCAAGTCAGTCTCAAACCCAAATCGAACATACTCAGGATTTGAAGAAGAAGAGAAATCAAGACGAAACTACGAACCTTGGGTTAAGATCGAGAACGCAATCGGAGTTGAACGAGATTCCAAAACCGAAAAGGGGGGACTTGATTCGCAGAAATACCATGTGTCCTATTTGGTTTTGGAAAGATGATATTGTTCCATTTTTTAATATCGCGATGACGGAGAGGAATTTGGTTCTTCTTCTGAGCACGATTTGTTTTGATATTCATGCATATTGTTTTCTCAATCCATAACCATGTTTATTTTGGAAAACTAAGTGGCTGTAGGTGGGGGAGGTCGTATCCCTCTTTTGGTCAAAACCAGGTTTATCTTGAAAATGATATATTTGCTTGGGCTCAGACTGTGATTGGGATCATAAGACCATCTCTTTCTTTCTGACCACCTCCCCTTTTTCTTTTACACACCCCTCCTTTTTAAATAAACCGTGGCATCAGTTTTTGAGGATGATGGTCTAAGCCCATATGATTCCTCATTTTTTTAAACACCACCAGTCAATCAAGCGCACCCCTCTCTTAAGTTTTAATTTGCTTTGTTTTTAGTTTTAAAATCACAATTTCTAGCATTTTATTGTTAATTCCATCATTTTTTTTATGTCTTAATTTTAAGCTTTATATTAATTTGGTCTTTGTTTCCATTTCAATTTTATTATTTATTTTTTGGGCCAATGACATAAAAAGATCATAATATTGTTGATTTTTGCAAATTAATGAATTTGGATTATATGAGGCCATCTTTTTTTTCTTTTGTTGGTCAATGAATTTCTAATCAAGAGATCTTCGATTTATCGATCTAAATCCTTGATTTAGACGAGACTAACTTTATTTTCATTTTAGTCCATTATCTTTCTTTTGGGCCTATGATATATCAAAATCATAATTTTTGTTAATTTACTTGAATCAATAAATTGTGATGAATATGAGGCCTATTTTCTATTTTGTTGGTCAATGAGAGTTTAATTAAAGATTTATCGATTTTATTGATTTAATTTAGACTATACCAACTTTATGTTTCATTTCGATCTCATTTTATTTTATTTTTATCGGTCAATGAAAATCTAACAAAAGGTATTCGATTTATCGATCTAAATCCTTATTTAGATGAGACCGATTTTATTTTCTTTTTGAGCCCATTTTCTTTATTTTTGGGCTGATGATATTGCAAAATCACGACTTTTTATCGATTTATTTCAAATCACTAAGTCGTGATATATATGAGGCAACTTCTTTTATTTTACCGGTCAATAAAAGTCAAATATCATAGATTATCGTTTTCACGATTAAATCATGATTAAGACGAGATCGACTTTATTTTCACTTCCCGTCGCATTTATGTTCATCTTCATTTTCATTTTGACCGATGAAGTCTTTCTATTCACGAACGTTGTTAGCGAAGCGACGAACCTTCATTATTTCAAATCTGTAGTGAGTGATCATTGAGATTTCTTTCTATACTTTGAAATCGTGATAGGTTACCTTCGATAATCAACGAGAGTTTGTGACTCAAGACGAGGTCTCCACCTTTTCTTTTCGTGTGGCACGATTTCATCGGAGAATGATCTTCTATATCATTTCTCTATCGTGTCTTAACACAAAGATCGAATTGTGCATCCTCCTATAGTATGGTCTTCCTCATATACCGTACTACGATGGATCAGCACTACATTGGATCCGATTCATCGATCCAATAAATTAATCAACAATCACTAAATTTACTTTCAGTCAATATATATATATATATATATATCTTGATTTATTCTTTATGTCGATTATTATCCTTGTTAATATTATCATTGTTCATATTTATATCTTGTGTATATTGTTTATTTAAAATAAACTAATAAATATCGAAACCCTAAAAAACTCAATTGACCAGACTATGGTTACTATTGTGTTTTGGACTGAGGACTTATATTTAGGACTTTTACCCTATGCTCTTGGAGTTGGTATTCTGGTCCTCGGATCTAGCTTGGCTTGCCAGTGGCCCATCAGTGAGAAGTGTCTATGCACTATTCTGGTTAGATCTTTCTATCTCTTGCTATTTATATTGAAGCACTCATTTACTTTTGATTTGATGTCTGCTTTTCTTGATACTTGTATATATGTTTGTTTGACATTGTTTCTTAGCATGGTAGCATGATAAACATGATACTATGTGGTTACCATCATTCTTTGATTTATTATCACTTGATTTTGATATTTTGATTATTACCATGTTCATATTACTTTGTTCATACTATCTTGATTATACTTTGTTCATATTCACACTGTATATATCATATTCATGATTGTTCACACTTGACCCTCCTTCCAAAGGAAAGATCTTTACTTTGACTCCTAAGCCCACAAATACCTTACCTTTCATCCTTGGCCTCATAAGATCCGTTTCCCTCATAGTTTAGTAATAGGATGGAGTTATCATGAACTCCATGTGATTCTCACTATCATGAGAACTCACTTTACCTTTTACTCAGACTTACAGAGTTATCATGAACTCTGTGTGGTTCTCACTATCATGAGAATTCACTTCCTCCCTTCATGACGTAGACTTAGAGAGTTATCGTGGACTATACGTGAGCTTATGCTCATTCCCATTGTTACGTTTGCCATAGTCAATGTTTCCTTTTCTTTCACCCTTAGTTAGGTGAACTACGGTTGCTCTGATTCTTTAGTCAGATACGAAGGCACAAGATGCGAGTCTTGGCGAGCAAAACTTAGTGTACATACCCCTAGGTCCTTACCTTTACCTTTGCATAGATCCTTTAGCAAGCAAACATAACTTAACACAAACTAAACAAGAGGTTCCTGTAGAGTACTACAGATACTTAGGGTGCTAGTACCTTCCCTTTGTTAACCAACCCCCGAATCTTAGATCTCCCCCCTTTAGGTTTTTATAACGATCTTGAACCTTTCCTTTGGATAAATCAAAGTCGGTTGTAAAAGAAAACGATGCAAGTTAATTAATAGCTTATTATCCGATTTTCACCGCAACACCCAAACTTAAAAAGCCAATACTTAGGATAGATCAAGAACCACCACCACAACTCCAAAAGAATGAACCACCCCACAGAAGGAAGAAAAGAAAAGGTGAGGGATATGTCAGATGGCTTGATAAATGGCCATGGAAACCGAAGATTAACACTCCTAACCGTCGAGCTATCGACGTTAAACAAAGCCCTGCGTGGGAGACAACCCACGAGCTTCTAATTTAATGTTTTACTTTTATTTTTTGTGTTTGCAGAAAATAAAGAAATGAATTGCTTGTCACGTCTAAGCTACATTTAGGCGAAAGATCTCTAGATGATAATCCCTTAAAATGACCTGGTGCCCACGGACATTCCTACGAATGTCATTACTGGTGGTGACACCGATGATGAGTATGATAAGAGAGGGCATATCTCTCCCGTTCTTGACTCACCTTCTCCTTGTCCTTTTGCATGGTCAGGTTCTACCTGCACACACCGCACCGTATTTTTCTAACAATTTTTTTACAGGTACTTCTTTCGGAAACAGGTAGTATGATGAGCGGCTTCAGTAAAGTGAAGTTTTAGCAATTTCAGATAACTCGTAGTACAAGACGCCGTTTTAGAAGTGACTAGCGAAGACAGGGACAACATGGGAAGAATCCGAGCGAATTTGGTCGTGGCATTCATACAGGTTCTATCCTTCCTTTACCACCCTTTATCAAAACATTGAGGACAATGTTTGGTTTAAGTGTGGGGTAGGACATTTACCGATTTCATTTTACCGTTTTCTAGTTAGATTTACTGTTTTCTAACATGATTTTTAAAAAATTTCTGTTTTAATGTTTCGTACGTCTGTGCATGTGCTGTCGAGTCTTTATGCATGATTTTATGTTGTTTATCGATTTCCTCATCCTCTTGAGCCATACAAAATATTTTGAAAATTTTTGAGTCAAAAATAGTGTTTCTTTTGAAAATCTTAGGTTACAGACGAAATTGAGGCTAGATTGTGAGGCTTGGGAAAATTCCGCAAGATCGGTATCGTTTTAACACCGTGAGCCTCTCAATTATGGAAATCAATTTGAGTACTTGTTATGCCATAGCCTTAAGTTCTCACCCTTTTAGTAGTCCCTAAGTAGTTTATTTAGCAGTCAGCACCATCCAAAGCACGCACTAAGTAGGAATCCGATGCAAATAAGTGTATGATCTCAGGCTTAAATGGTAAATTAAGAAAAGAAAAAATAAATGAATAAATGAAAAGAAATGCTCCACTTAAGTTAGGTGATCCTCACGCGATCATTTAGCCCAACGGTGCAAACTTCTTTATTTTATTGATATTTAAGCCAATGCGCAAAAAGAAAAAAATGATGATAATGAGATCATAGTCACTAACAGGCTATCCTCCCATGAGTGTGAAAGGATAACAGGATTAATGTGATTGTGCCAGAATGTAAAGGGATAAAAGAAGGATGAGTGATTTAGGATTAGGTATAATGACATGATTCTGATTGGTTAGTACGGGAGGGAGGTTGATGACCGGAAAAGAAAAATTGTGTTGTTACGATATCCTTAGTGTGTGAGAAAGTACCTATCGACACAAACTTAACCGAAGTAGAGTTGGTAGCCTAGGATGAGTATCCGTATACACTATTTTTCTCGCGAGTCATGGTTTGCTTGAGGACAAGCAAAGGTTTAAGTGTGGGGGAGTTTGATAATGCGAAATTACATTACATATTTACCTTGATTTACATTAAATTATTTTATCGTTTTTCGTTATTTGCGTTTTATTTTGTAAGTGTTCAAGCCTATTTTCAGGTATTTCATTTCACAAATCTTGCATGAGAAAAGAAGGGAAAATGAGGAAAGAAAAAGGAAACATAAGACAAAAGACAGAAAAAATAGAGAATTGCACATAGAAGAGCGTGGTGACCGTCACACCTTCGGTGGCGACCGTAACGAGCCCAGAATAAGTGTGACCCTCGTCACACATTACGTGGCGACTGGCACAACCTATTTTCCAGGAATTTAATTTTGACAGCGTGGACAACTCAGTAACCGATCCCACGTTTCAACCCAGTCTCAAGTCTCCCGGAAATCTCTTAACTCAACCAAGTCACTCCGAATTCATCGACTCAAACTTCCATCTCTTAATTTTTCTCTCCCACTAAACCTGCTGAGTACTATAAATTGAATGCAGTTAAGAACGTGAAGGCCCCCCCCCCCTCCTTCTTTTTGGGGCTGCAGAAATTCCTTTACGTTTAGAGCTTTTTCATTCTTTGGACACGTGTACGGTCCATATTTCTTGTGTGGTAAACTATGGGTTCTACCATCATCAACATTCTTCTTCTTGAAATGAATCCCAACCGAAGCAACACGATTAGCAGAAGCAACAAATTTCTGATTGGATTGTGGTTCATATGATTGTGATGAACTTGTGCGGAAGAGATTATAATGATAAGCATCACTATAAACATCCATCTTCATGTTGTTATTGTAATCACCAACGACACCCTTATTTTTATGAACTGATGGTAATGATGATGCATTTGAATGAGCAAACTGATCTTCAAGAATTTTCATTGCTTTTCTGATTCCAGGAGCATGACTACCATAATTATCAAAAGCTAATAATGATGAAGAATTTTTCAACGAAAGATTGTAAGAGTGTGTATTGGTATTGTGGTGAGTGTTCAAGGATGACATAACTAGGAGCGCTAAATTGTTGTCGTCGTGACTTGGGTTATACTATCCTCAATTTATAGCGCTCTATTATTCAATCCTAGCTATCATTTAATTAATTCTCAAAAATATATTTTATCTATTAAAATATTTGGTATAGGTACTTTACTTTAATGCTTTTAATTAAATACTATATTTAAATAAAATAATGCATTCTATAGAATATTATTAAAGTATTATTCATTTTTCCATATTCAGGGTTTTACCTTAATTATAGAGTCTAGTAAATTTTTCTTTCAAAAATTTCCTTTCCCAAAAAAACGAGTCAATTCAATTTTTACAAGAAAAGAAAAATCGTATGTAATTTTACAAAATTATCTAATTATTAACATATAAAATTATATAAAAAAAAGATAGTCATAAATAATAGGAGAAAGATTATAAAAATGTCAATATTTCATTGATAGACAAAATATATGAAATTACCCTATTAATTTAATTTAGAAATAGAATTTTATCGATATTTTTTATATAGTAATTTTTTTATGTTAGCATATTTAAACATTTATAATTGAATTAAACATATTTTTTTAATAATACTTTTTCTAATGCTTAAAGTTATTAAAAAAACCAAAAGATAAAATTGTTGACATCATTAGTCAAGCATAATATTTCAATTATATATATCACAAAAATAATTATTTTTATAGTTATTTATCACAATTATTTATAAAATCACACATATTATATATTTTTTCAAATGGCCACACATATTATATTGTGATAATAATAAAAAATAGTTATATATTTGAAAACAAGTAGAATGTTTTACTCCTTAAATATGGAGAATTTTTGTAATTCTTTGACCATTTTTATAGAAGATTTAAAAGTAATAAAAATTTTTATTTATTTTTTAATTATATTAGATTTTATTTTTAAAATAAAACTTTTTACTTATTAAAGAAAAAAAATAAACTTATTAAAAATTATAAATTGTATTTAAAATATTTTTTATTATCTTAATTAATATTATATTTGAATGAAACATATTTTTTTAATGTTAGTGTTTCTAATGACTTAAAGTTATTCAAAAAAACTAAAAGATAAAACTGTTATACTAATGAGGAAAAATGTATCAGGCAATTGTTCTTCTCCAAATTATTTTAAAATTGAGATAAATTCAATGTAAGGATTAAAAACGAAACGTTATTGTATTTAGTTTCTTATGTTTGATTAAAAATCATCTTTTCTATCTTGTAATTTCTTTAAACTAGTATAAGCGATTTTTTAATTGTTTTCGAAAAATATAATATATTTAATACTATTTACTTGATTTTTATTAATCAATTTCTTCATATTAACTTGACTTTAAAATTTTATTCATTATTAAATAATTGACGACTAAAGTTTTCAAAGAAAATTACTGTTTTAATACAAAAAATATAAATTAATTAAGCACAATTCAGGGAACTATACTAGAGTTAGAATTTTCCTTATACTCAAAGAGATAATCGAGCGTGGTGAAGCACCAAGCACCTAAATAAAATAAACAAACAGTAAATGACAGATATTATACAAACACAGATAAACAAAGATAGACTCAACCCACTAGGGACAAATTCTCTAGCAGAGTCGTCACTTTTCTGTAGCAGAAAAAATTGAGATTAAGTTATTGATTAACTTAACTCATAAAACAAGAGTCGTCACTGCACTTTTATTTTTCAAAAAGGAAAGGGAGAAGAGCGAACAAAACCTAAAGAAGTATTAAACCAAAAACTAATAAAACAGAGACAAGGGTAAGGGAGTTGGTTACGCAAAGGAAAGTGTTAGCACCCAAAACGTCTATAGTACCCTATAGGAACCTCTTTGAAAATCTAGCGTTTGACTTAAAAAGGTGTTGTTTGCAAGAGATTGGTGAGGTGAAAAGAGAAGTATTTTTTATAATTTTGTGTTTGACAATGCTTCTTGGGCCTCGTGCCTACGTACCCGTAAAGTACCCTGGAGGATCAAAACCTTTTAGTTTGTGGTAAAAATAACAAAATGGTGTGTTATGATTCATTTTAAATGAAAAGACAATTTGTAATTTTAAAGGGAAAACTTCAACTAGTCACCCACAAGCAAGTGAAATTAGACCTTTGCATCACCATGAGAAGGGCTCCAACTTGGATAAAATCAACAAGTATGCCACTAGCTCTCTAAGGTGGAAAAAATGTCAACTTATTTCAAACAATACTATGAGGATAGGAGGATTACATCTCAACTATGAAAATGACTCATGTATAATCTTTATGAAAAGTTTTAAAGTAAAAAGTGCACAAAAAGCACAAAATGGTTTGAATGAGTTAAGTGTTTTTTAAGTCTGATGAAAATGGTCTAAGTATGCTTAAGATTGATTAGCACTTTATTAAGAAAATGAGCTTGAAAATGCACTTGAAAAAGTCAAGGTTTATTATGAAAGTGGTTATAGTTTGAAAGAAGAAGATTTTGAAAAAAGGGAGAAGATTTTGAAAATTTAAGAAGGGGAAGGAGATGAAGAGGCTAACCTAAAGCATAAAATAAAAGTTAAGGAAGGAAAGATCTAACCAAGATATAAGCCTTTGACATAAACATGCTAAAACTCTCATCCTTTGAACTCAAGCAACAAGACAAGCAAATAAACAATAATAATTAAGCATCAGATGAAAACGTGGTATCCAAGTGAAGTCTTCACAAGAGGTCAACTCAAGGTCAAAGTAACAAATAAGATCCAAGGTCTCAAGTCATAACTCCAAAGAATAGGGCAAAGATCCTAATTCTAAGTCCATCATCCATGGGCAAAGGATAGTCACCAAATAGTCCAAAGAGCATTAAGAGTCTTTTAAGTGTTTAAGCATTTATTAATGTCTTAAAAAGAATAAGAAAGCCCAAGTGGACAAAAGGAAAAAATGTAATAAACATAAACAAGATGATAATATGATATGAAATGATAATGATAAAAATAAAAAGCATAAAAAATAAAAAAAAATATAAAGATAAAGAGCATAAAGGTAAAAGAGCATCAAAATAAAAGTGCATAAAGTAAAATTTAGTACAATTAAAGTTAGTGTTAGTGTTAATGAATAAGATATTTTATCATTCAAAGTAGATTACCTAACTTATCAACCCAACAAGTGTGAAAACTTTGCATCATCCTTTGAGAAGGGCTACAACATGGATAAAATCAACAAGTATGCCACTAGCTATCTTAAGTGGAAAAGAATCCACACAATATGGATATAAGAGATTTATACTTATAAATTAAAAATGACTCATATCTAAAATTGGACCAATATGATCACTTTTCGATTAGGGACAAATTTAGCACTATGTTTAGCAATCGTAGCACAATCTATAAGCAAAATCATAATATGGGAGGTCGGTCAATAGCAATTTATGTACCATGCATACATGTTAGAGATATGATATAAATATCATACTCCTAAAACATGTAGCACAAGTCAAAACAAGGTTAATCAAGACCTAAGTCAAGAAAAGATGGATCCATTACATCAATCAACCTCTCATGATACTTTGGACAAACTTATGCATCAATCTAAAATACCTCAATCAATAAAATGATCAATCAAATGGTAGATTTGAAATGTTAAAAGTTCATCAAACACCACTCAAGATCTCATGAACAAGATGGTCTACACATCTTCCAATTGATCCAAAGAAAGGGGGAAAAAGAAAAAGAAAGGGATGCATCCATTTTGTTGGATTAGGGTTTTTACCCAATCAACACTCAAATCCATTGAGTTTGATGAGACTTATGATCAAATCAACCAAGATTCAAGGCCAATAGAAGTGAAAATAAGGATGAAAATTTAAATGATTCATCAAATTAAATGAAAAATGATCATGAAAAATCATGCAAGTTAGAAACAATTCAAGAATGCTATGTAAAATTTTTTAGAATTTTTTAATGCATAAAAATATTTTTAAACTAATTAAAATTCTAAAAAAAAGTGAGAAATAATGAAAAAAATAGAAAATGGTGAAAATCAAATATGAAAAATATAAAATCACAAAGAGAAAAATAAAAGAGAACCTTATAAATTAATTTAGTATTTTTTGGATTAAAAATGAAATTACCTTGAATTTTCAAAGAAAATGCAATTTCAAAGAAGATTGAGTTCGCCTCATCAAGGCATACTCAATCTCACTCTCCATTTTCATTTATTGAAAAGGATTAAAGAGAATTTCAGAGAAAACACAGTGAAATGAAAAACATGAAAACAAAATTAAATGATGAACATGAAAAATCAACATCATCTAGGTTAGGGGAAACATCCAGCCAACAAAGGAATACATTGTGGTAACTTGTTTGGTTGAAAATGGAGCTTTAAACTACCTTGTGCATCACCCCAATTCCCATCATGAATAAATAATACATAAATAAATCAGAGTAGATAAAAATTTATTTTTCCGACAGAAACAAGGATGCCACAACAATAGAAAGAAAATACAATCCCTGCTCATAATTTTTGATACATAACACAAACAATTGAATACCCTCAAGGGGAAACTTTTTCCATATAAAAGGAAAGGTCAATTATGGAAAAAAAAGCGGAAAGATCCATAACCGACTTGTTTTACAAAATAAATTGTTTTATAACATTAAAATATGTGTACAAAGGTAATACAACATAGATACAACCAATGTATACATAAATATAATAAAAGCGTTCCCCCCGACTCCTATGTTACATATCAAAGCAGACAGACGACAAAGGACGGAGGACTAATCTTCACAAAAGCCTCCAAGATACTAATCTGCAATTGCCTCATAGAGCAACAAACCACAGCAGAAGGGTGAGAAACACAATCATAATATAATTGCATACAATTATATAATAACACAAAAATACACCTATAAAACATTCTCACCACAAGCATCACATATTAATACATATAACATATTTCTAACATTCCAACAACATAGCATATATCAATTATTCCAACATAATCACATATTCACACATAAGGCACACCAAGGTTATGACACATGGAAACACACCACCACATCACATATTTTCACACATAGCATATCGTCCATAAACAATGCATTTATCACGTATGCACATCAATTCACCAATTCAATCATAAATCTCAACACATACTCAATCAATTCACAATTTTCCACACATAAGGCATCCATTCACAATTCTCACATATAATCAATCCATTCATGATTTATGCAAATGCACAGAGACCGACACAACGACTCTATGCAATGCATATGCGGTACCATCCATCCATCATCTCAACACTAGTTCACTCAGGAACTATTGGAACCATCGCTTGTTACTTAGTGTAACTCCCCGTCGGGCAAACGATGTTCCCCGTCGCTCACACCTCTTTGTATAAGGCACACGACGTATATGGATCGCTCACACCTCTTTGTATAAGGCACACGACCCGACCACTCACACCTCTTTGTATAAGGCACACGATCGTCTATAATCATCGCTCACACCTCTTTGTATTAGGCACACGATGTTATAGCGGATTTCCTCTGGAACCGATTCGTCGCTCACACCTGTAGCACCCCAAAATTTGCCCTACCTTATTCTGGCTTATGTTTCTTTCTAATTTTGCATCTTTAGGTCATAACTCATAATCATATCATTGCATTGGTCTTCTAAGACATGGGACTGAAGGGTTTTCTTATTATCAGTATTTTCCTATTCAGAGGTGCGTCAAGTTCTGAGGTTTTCTTGTTTAGAGGATTCATCCAAGGCTTTGGGTTAGGGGTTCATTGGTGTGAGTCAGAGTTTAATTTCTTCTCAGTTCAAGTCATTTTCTTCAAGATTTATCAGTGTACATCAAGGTGAATTAGGGTTCTTCTCCAAAGTTGAGCATGTGGATTGTTTATTAGTTGAAGATCATGTGATTAGGGTTTCAGGTTAAGAGGATTAGTGGTTATCAGGACAAAGCAGTTGTGGACTGATTTGAAGGGCATTGAGTCATGGTCAATTGAGCTTACTGATTTATTTGTTGGGATTCAATGAAGATGCGAGTTTGGTTTGAATTGAGAGTGTGATTGGAATTAGAGATTAGTCGTGTGGGCTACTTGAAATTCAAATTTCTACCATAAACCCATTATTCATTTCCATTATCCAATTGTTAATATCCATTTTCATTTAAATTCCAAATATCCATATCCGTTCATTTTTCTTTAACCCATTTTTAATTTCTTTCTTTTATTATCCAAATATTAACCAATTACCCAAAATCCATTTTGTCTAATTCATTTGTCCATATCCATTCATTGTTTTTTTATCCATTTCTAACCAAAATTCATAAACCATGTAAATCTCAATTGAATCCAATATCCATATTTTTCAAATCCATTTAACCATTCATATCTACTTTTAATTTCCAAATCCATCTTGTGTATATCCATTTATAAAATCCATTTTTAACCATCTCTATTTTCACATTAAACTATCTTGGTGCAAATTTCATTTTTATGTTCAAGCCATGAAGCCATCAGCCAGCTTCCCAAGTCTTGCTGCTACTACCAAACGCATGGAAAAGTCACGCTGCATGTGCAAAAAGACAGTGGAAATAAATTTTAAAAGCAGGACCCCACAGACGTGCAAAAGTCGTGACAACTTCACAACAAAGCCATAACAGTAGCAAGGATTTCACGTACAAACTCGTGGCTTTTTACACAACCAATTTCACAGCTCACTGATGCAAATATCCTAACAGATTTTCAACACATTACCTATTCTACCCTTCCTCAAATCACTGTATAAGAAAGGTTGTTGCAACAGAGTTGGGGGTGGTGATGCGTTCTTCATAACCATCATCAACATTACCTCCATTCTTCTACTGATTCATCTTCAAAATAAATAAACACCAAACTTTCTCAGAGCTCCATCATCTTCACTCTTCTATCCCCTTTCACTCTCGATTCTTCAACTCTGCTCCCTCCCATCTCCTCTTCAACATCTGTAATCTCAAACTTCTAGCATCATCTCGCAGCAAAAAACTTATCAACTCACCTTCAATCCAAAAACCTGCAAAATCAGTGTTTAACCAATTTCAAAACATAACACAAGGAGATTGGATTTGAGTTCAACGATCCAGAATTAACAACACTAGAAAAACTCAGAACCAGAAGCAAGCAGAAGAAGGACTACAACGCCATTCAACAACATTTTAGAAGAAGCAGAAGAGATTCAGAAGCTCATAGCAACAACGCAGAATGCAACGTCGACAACAATTCCAGAGCATTTATCAAACACGACAAAGTTGGAGCAAGCATACCTGAGCTGCGAAGTTCTTGATTCACCGTCAAAGACGACATCAGAGCGACTCCGATTCGTAAGTTTTTCTGCCTTCATCATCATCCTATGAACTCTGAACTTTGATATTGTGCTGGTGTGTTGGTGCGTGCCTTTGATTTCTGTAATAATTTGTGTAAATCAAGTCGGTTGGATTGTTGGCATGGTGGAGCGTTAAATCATTGTGATGTGGTTTATGGAGGTTGTTTCTTGTCCGACCGGAGGTTTTTGTGGTGGTTTGAGTGAACGATATGGAGACGGAGAGGAAGAAGGTTCTGGCGCAGCTTTGTTTTTATTTCCGACGACTATGTAGATAGCGGGGGAGCCATTGGAGAAGGAGAGTAAGAAGATGATTTGTGAAGGTGGTTGCTTAGGTTTTTGTAAAACCGTGTTCCTCATGGCTATGGATTTGGGCTTCTGGGTTCTGTCAGCCCACTTTATTTTCACACCATCTGATTCTCTCGCTCCCCCCACTTTCTGTTTCATGCCAAGAAAACCATTGGGCCTGATGCATAAGCCCATGCGCTTATTTCTCACACTACTTCCCAATCACTAATTGCACCCCTGGTTGTTTAAGTTATTTTCCTAGGCCTGAAGTACAAAGGCCCATGCGCCTGTTTTCCTCTTCTCACTCCCATAAACACTCTGCACCCCCTCCTGGACATGGATAAAACATTGGGCCTGAGTGCATAAGGCCCTGCGCCTGAGGTGCATCTTACACCACCCTGGACCTGTTTGCACCCTCTTTTTAATTTCATTTGGTTTTAATTATTTGATTTAGGATAATTAGAGGTTAATATTTTAGAGTTCGATTAACTTTAGAATTAAATTTTAATTAGAGTTTAGAATTTTGATTAATTGTTTTTAATTAGATTTCTTTTTTTTTATCCTAGATTTTAATTAGTCTCCTTCTAATTAGAAGTTTTCTTTTTAAATTGACTTTTTAATTAACTCTTTTTATTAGAATTTAATCTTAACTTAGAACTACTTTTTAGAAGTTAATTGTGAATTAATTTAGGATATTTTTCAATTATAAATTAACTTGAATTAACTTTAGGTTTAATTTTAGAATTAGCTTTTAATTTTAGATTAACCTTTTTACTTAGAATTTAATCTTTTTTTTTTTTTTTTTAATTTGCACCTTATTTTTAACTTGGATATTCTTGATTAATTCTTGATCTCGATGCCTATTCTGATTAATTCTTAATCTTTCTTTTTGTACTTGTATTTCTCTTAACCTGTTTTCGTTTTCTCTTTGTGATTGAGCTGTCTGATGTTTACTTGTTGATTATTCTGTATTCACATGCTCCCTTAAGGTCCTAGTCCGACTTAATTTCTGATTAAGCTCGGAGTAGGATAGACATTAGGCTCTCAATTCAAGCATGCTAACATTAGGTAGAATTCTCTCCTAATCCTGACCTTAGGGCCATTTTGCATGATAACATTAGGACTCTTAGTTCCCTTTACAGTTTCCTTTGGGTCTTCTCTCTTCTCATCTCAAAACTTCTTGAAAACACTTAATAAAGATAAAGTGTATTGCGCACGAGCCTTAAGCGTGGGGAATGAGAAATGAGGGGCTTCCTCTCATCTTTCTAGAGTGCTTAGCGGGAGTCCTGTCTTGGGACGTTTCATTAAGTATTCGTCCCTGTGCCCTAGACTTTGGTGCAATGCAAGTTATGAACTAACTTAAAGCACTTCTGTCTAAAAAACACAAAAACAAATTCAAATCTTTTTATCCTTCGGGATTGTTTGGTTCCAGACCATTTTCAGAAAATAGCACGTTACCTTCCGTCTAAGTCGCAAAAAGACATCGACCCTAACCGCCGGGCGCGAATCTAACGTCGCTCATAAAAAACACTTACCCATCCGTGGTCGTACCCATGAACTACATTAGCTCTGATTCCTCTCTCTCGTCCGATTGAGGATATGTAGGCACAAGACAGCGATTGTCTTGGCGAGCAACCTTCCCCCACAGTTCCCGTCCGAACTACGTTGACTCTGACTTTCCCATTGCACCGAGGGAGTACGTTGGACTAGGGCATCGAATATGTCCTACCGAGTCTGTCTTAGTCCCCCCATCCCCATTTTCTTTTGTTCAGCCATAGATAGTAGGACAACTCATCCTCCGTTTAGACAATAAGTGTGGATCCCATTGAGTACGATGGATGCGTGGGGTGCTAACACCTTCCCCTCGCATAACCGACTCCCGAGCACGGACTATGGTTGCGATGACCATGTCTTTCCCCCTTTCTCTTCAGGTTTATGCAGTGTTTCCTTTCCCTCTCTCGGGATAAATACACATTGTTGGCGACTCTGTGTTTTCTGCGCCACTCTAGCGTTTGTACCATTGAATGAGAATCTTTCAGGAGCGAGAGCTGGCGCCTCTGTTGGGGACTCTGGTTGACCTCTTGCTGGTCCATCCCCTTTAGCGAGTCGATCCTTGATGACACTGAATTTCACCGTATTTTTTACTCCGATTTCGCATGCATTCTTAGTCTTTTAATGTCATTTTATTATGTTATTATTATTTTTTTTCTTTGTTTTCAGGTTTTTAGTCTAATCGGAGCCCCGAGCGAGAAAAGGAACGAAAAAGGAGCCGAAATGAGCTAAAATAGAGAAAATCAGCATTTTGCACTTATGGCATCCACTCTGGCGGCCGCCACAGGGTCTTCCATGACGTGGCCATGTCTCAAACTCCTCCCAACTGTTTTTCCCCACGATCTCCAACTGCCCAAGCAATTTTACACTCATGGCGGGTGCCATGGTGTTGTGGCGGGCGCCACAAGAGCAAAACAAGTTCCCGCCCAAATTCAAATGCTAGGGGCATCCTTGTCTTTTCCACTTGTTTCCTTGCTTATAAATAGGACTTTAGATTTTCGTTTTTCTTCATCCAAGCTTAGTTGTTCATAAGCATATATCAGTGTAATAGTGGTAATCGCTTCACATCGAGGTGTTACTACATTCGAGAGATCGAGTCTGTAAGAGCCTGTGAGATTGAGTCTTGGAGCACTCTGGAAGGAAGTTAATCTTGCCGCCATTTTACTTTCAGTTTGCATTTTATTCAACCACTCCCGATTGGAGCAGGTTTTTATTACTTTACCTTTTGTCAACTTTATTTCTTGCACTGTCTTTTAATTTCATTTATTTTCCGCACTGCTTTACTTTCATTTACTTTCCGCACTCGCACTACTTTCATTTACTTTCCGCACTCGCACTTAAATACCTTTTTTATGAAAAATCTAAAAATGAACTTTTACTTTACCATGTCTGGCTAATTTTTATAAAGGTTAGAATGTGAAGATCATAACTAAACCGATAATCTGTACAATTGTTAGTGGAAACACTTAAGGGCTATTTTAACTTTCAATATAAGTTTTCCTGTTCTTAAATTCCGTTGGGTAAGATCGAAAGCCGTCCAACGCCTATCTAAAACTTAATTGTTTTTAAACTATTTCAAAAACAGCGAAAGCGCTTGGTTTAGTTTATTAGGAGTTTTTTAATTTAAAAGGAAAAGAGATTTTAAAACCATTTTCGGACGCGTTAAGAAGTTTAAAGTCTGGTTCGTAAGAACCTCTTTTTTTTTAGAAAATCCAGGTTAAAATTACTGTTCAACTTGGTCAAGATACTATATTTCTTAAAAATAGGTTTACAACTCTAACGTAATGCGCGCCTTTTTTATCCGTGACAATAAGAGGGTTTGATTAGGGGGTACAACTCGGTTCTGAGTACGCGGAAAAGCGACAGTTCCTGTCAAATTAGTGCTTTTCAAAGTAGAAAACATTGCCCGTAAGTAGTTCTATTAGCAAGTACTTGGATTATCAATTAGTTGTGTGAATTGCATTCGAACCTGTCTTTATCAATTAATTTCAATTACTTTATTTACTACCGTGCACTCTTCAAAACTACTATTTTCAATCACCTTAGATACACACCTTAACAATAGATAGCGATAGATTGACACTTGGTCTCTGTGGATACGATTAATCTTTTATATTACTCTGACGCGTTCGTACACTTGCGAAAAAAAAATACGCATCAAGTTTTTTGGCGCCGTTACCGGGGGACCAATTTCGTCAAGTTTCGTACCCTGTTGTTATACCGTTTAGACTAAGGAAGTTACCTGCCCGGTCAATGCGAAAAACTCGTAGTATCGGAAGTTTAGTAGACCCTCTAGCTGAAACCAGAACGTTTACGCTCGCGCACGTTTATATTTCCGTAAACTTAGGAAAAGCTATGGCCGAAGATCAAAATCAAAGACCTCTTAAGGATTTTGCCCAACCATCCAACGAGGGAACCTAGTTCTAGTATAGTAAATCCAGCCATACCAGCTAACAATTTTTGAACTTAAACCATTCCCTGCTGCAGTTAGTACAGCAGAGGACAATTCGCAGGTCTTGCTACAGAGAACCCCAAACCAACATTTGAAAAACTTTCTCCAACTAGCAGACACCTTTAAAACTAATGGAGCCCCTCCTGAGGCGATTCGCTTAAGATTATTTCCTTTTTCCCTCAGAGATAAGGCCCCTATCTTGGTTAGGATTCCCTTCCACCAAATTCCATAACAAGTTGGGAAGACCTTAGAAAAGTATTCCTTGCCAGATATTTTCCCCCGAGTAAGACCGCTGTTCTTCGAAACCAAATAACTAGATTTACCCAAAACCAAGGAGAATCGTTGTTCGAAGCCTGGGAGAGATATAAAGAGCTGTTAAGAGCAATGCCCACATCATGGTTTAGAAAATTGGTTAATCATTCAAACCTTATATAATGGACTTCATTATAACACTAAGATGGACCATCGGCGCCGCCGCAGGTGGCGCACTGATGAACAAACCTTACCCTGAAGCTAGTGCCCTTATCGAAGATATGGCCCAAAAACCATCAATCATGGGGAGTAGAACGAGCGACAGTGGAAAAAGAAGGAAACCTCAAGGAGGAATACATGAGTTAAGCTCTATAGACATGATGCAAAGCTAAAATGGATGCATTAGCCCTAAGAGTTGATCATATGTGTACAACCCCGAATACTGCAGCCGCAGTTTCGTCAGATTGTGAGATATGTGGGACGAAAGGACACCAATTCGCAGAATGCAGTCTGTTAAACGAGACCAGCTCTGAACAAGTAAACTACACCCAAGGGAACCCATTTTCAAATACCTATAACCCTGGATAGAGGAATCACCCAAACTTTTCCTATAAGAATAATAACCCTATCCCAAAATACTGCCCCTCCGAGACAATCAAGTTATCAAGCCCCAAGATCAAATCAACCTATGCAACCTGTACCACCAAAACCGAGCCTTGAGAAAATCGTGGATAATTTTGTCGCTGCTCAAATCCAACAAAACAAGGAGTTCATGAACTAAAACGTTCATGTTAACGAACTAATTACCCAGTTAGGAACCAAGGTTGACCAAATAATCACTCACAATAAGATGCTTGAAACCCAAATCTCGCAGGGTAGCTTTAAACCAAGCCCCTCAGGACCACAACCTGGAGGACAATTCCCTGGACAACCTCAACAAAACCCGAAAGGACAAGCAAATGCCATTACCCTATGAAGTGGGACCGCTTATGATGAACCTTGTAACCCTAGGGTGAGTGATCCCAAAACTTCTAAGGAAGATGACAACATCCCAGATAAAAAGAAGAAACCAGAGGAATCTGTAAACCAGGAAAGTCAAGAAAAAGGAGAAGAACCCAAAGACAAAACCTATATACCACCCCCCGCCATACAAACCACCAATACCATATCCGCAAAGACTTAAACAAACCCAGATCAATAATCAGTATCAGAAATTCATTAAAGTTATAGAAAAACTTCACGTAGAAAATCCCGTTCACAGAAGCCATTACCCAAATACCATCCTACGCAAAGTTTCTCAAAGACATCCTTACCAATAAACGTAGACTTGATGATCCGAAACCCTTGGAATGTAATTCTATATTGCCGAAAATAAATTAGCAAAAAAGGATAAAGATCCTGGAAACTTTTCCATTCCTTGTATTTTGGGGAGTCATGTCATCGAAAAAGCTTTTCTAGACTTAGGAGCTAGTGTGAGCTTAATGCCCTTATCGGTTTGCGAAAGGTTAAACTTAGGAGAGTTGCAACCTACCAAGATGTCACTTCAATTAGCCGATAGATATGTTAAATATCCGATAGGCATACTTGAAGACGTCCCTGTTAGGATAGGTTAGCTGTTTATCCCTACTGATTTTGTTGTCATGGACATTAAAGAAGACGATGACATACCAATTCTTCTAGGTAGACCATTCTTATCGACTGCTGGAGCCATAATAGATGTCAAAAAGGGGAAGCTAACCTTTGAGGTAGGGAACGAGAAGATAGAATTTATACTTTCAAAATTTCTTATGGCACCTGTGATAGGAGACGCGTGTTATGCGATAGATATCATTGATGAATGTGTTAGGGAGTTAGAGCAAGAGGAAGTCATTGAACACAATTAAGTTGCCATCAACTCTTATTTTGGAAGATGACAATTATAAGAAACCCTACATCGATGATAACCTTTACGAATGTTTATCCCTTACCCCAGATCCTATGCCTTGCCCTATTAAACCAGCCTTGGAACTTAAGGAACTGCCTAAGAACCTGAGATATGAGTTTCTTGATGAAGAAATGAATCGTCCGGTTATAGTTAGTGCTGCCTTGAGACAAAAAGAAACAGATCAACTCTTGGACGTTTTACGAAGATATCCCTCAGCCTTAGGATATAATATCTCTGATCTGAAAGGTATAAGTCCATCCGTATGCATGCATTGGATTTTGCTCGAAGCAGATTCAAAACCTTCCAGAGAACACCAGAGAAGGATAAACCCTATACTGAGTGATGTTGTCAAGAAGGAAGTTCTGAAGTTGCTAGAAGCAGGTATAATATATCAGATCTCGGACAGTAAGTGGGTGAGCCCTGTGCATGTGGTACCCAAGAAGGGAGGCATCACAGTTGTGCAAAATGAGAAAGGTGAACAAATAGCAAAGCAGATAGAAGGAGGTTGGCGTATGTGCATAGACTATAGAAAGTTAAATAAAACAACTAGGAAGGATCATTTCCCTTTACCGTTCATAGACCAGATGTTAGAACGTCTTGCCAGACATTCTTACTTCTGCTATCTAGACGAGTATTCGGGATTCTTCCAAATACCTATACATCCAGAGGATCAAGAAAAAACTACCTTTACATGCCCTTTTGGAACTTTTGCCTACAGACGAATGCCTTTTGGACTCTGTAATGCCCCTGCTACTTTCCAACGTTGCATGATGTCAATCTTTGCAGATTATCTAGATGGAATCATGGAAGTATTTATGGATGATTTCTCGGTTTGCGGTTTTGATTTCCAAAATTGTCTTATCAACCTTGAGAAAATCCTGGAAAGATGTGTGGAGGTGAACCTTGTGCTGAATTGGGAAAAATGCCATTTCATGGTGACTGAAGGAATTGTTTTAGGACATATAATCTCTGAAAGAGGTATAGAGGTAGATAAAGCAAAAATAGAAGTTATAGAGAACCTAAAACCACCCAAGACTATCAGGGAAGTTAGAAGTTTCCTTGGACACGCTGGATTCTACCGCCGTTTCATCAAGGACTTCTCCAAAATAACAAAACCTTTAACTGGCCTGTTAATGAAAGATGCTGAATTCATCTTTGATGAAAAATGCAATGAAGCATTCAACCTTTTGAAGCAAGCATTGATTTCAGCACCCATTATGAAACCCCCTGATTGGTCTGAACCGTTTGAGATAATGTGTGACGCCAGTGATTATGCTGTAAGAGCCGTTCTAGGTCAGAGAAAAGATAAAAGATTACATGTAATATATTATGCCAGTAGAACCCTAGACGCCGCCCAGCTCAATTACGCAACAACCGAGAAAGAACTCCTAGCGGTAGTTTTCGCTATAGACAAATTTAGATCATATCTAGTAGGAGCCAAAATTATAGTTTACACCGATCATGCTGGCATCCTTTACCTGCTAAATAAAAAAGATGCTAAACCCAGGTTACTTCGATGGATTTTGTTGCTACAAGAGTTCGACTTAGATATCCGAGATAAAAAAGGCACAGAAAATGTAGTAGCCGATCACCTATCTAGGCTAGAATACCTGAATCCTGAGTTAGTACCCATAAATGATGATTTTGCCGATGATAGACTGATAGCCCAGTTGGAAACCATTGAAGATAAAAAATCAGACCCTCATGAGCACTTCCAAAAATCCTTAGCTGTAAGTAACATGCCCTGGTACGCTGATTTTGTTAATTACCTAGCTGCTGATATCATACCCCCTGATCTCGATTACCACAAGAAGAAGAAGTTCTTAAGTGATGTTAGAAACTTCTATTGGGACGAGCCACTTCTTTTCAAGAGAGGTAAAGATGGCATTTTCCGCCGTTGCGTTCCAGAAGACGAGGTAGAAAGTATAATTCAGCATTGTCACTCTGCGCCTTATGGTGGACATGCAAGCACCTCTAAGACCTACGCCAAGATTCTTCAAGCTGGCCTATTCTGGCCTACCATGTGGCGTGATGTCCATGCTTACATTGTCAAATGTGATAGATGCCAACGCACAGAAAATATTTTAAGACGCGACGAAATGCCTTTAAGAAACATCCAAGAAGTAGAACTCTGCGACGTATGCGGTATAGATTTCATGGGACCATTCCCACCATCTTTAGGAAACAAGTATATCTTAGTTGCTGTAGACTACGTGTCTAAATGGATTGAAGCGATAGCTGCACCCACAAACGACACTAGAGTAGTGATTAAATTATTTAAAAATTATATATTCCCCAGATTTGGAACACCCCGTTTAGTTATAAGTGATGGAGGATCTCACTTCATATCAAGAATATTTGATAAGCTTTTAAGCAAGTATGGAGTTAAGCATAGAGTAGCAACACCATATCACCCACAGACTAGTGGCCAAGTGGAAGTATCTAATAGGGAGATTAAATAAATTTTAGAAAAAACTGTCTCTGTATCCAGAAAAGATTGGTCGCAAAAGCTTCAAGAGGCTTTATGTGCCTACATAACCGCTTTCAAAACCCCTATAGGAACAACCCCCTTCCAACTAGTCTATGGAAAATCTTGTCATTTACCTTTTGAGTTAGAGCATAAGGCCTATTGGGCCATTAAAACTTTGAATTTGGATTACCTAACTGCTGGTGAGAAACGTATCCTTGACATCCACAAATTGGAAGAACTCAGACAGCAAGCCTACGAGAATGCCATAATATACAAAGAAAGAACAAAAGCTTGGCACGACAAAAGAATCGTAAGAAAAGACTTCAACTTAGGCGACCCTGTTCTCCTGTTCAATTCTAGGCTACGGCTCTTCCCAGGAAAGCTCCGTTCAAGATGGACTGGCCCCTTCAAAGGATCAAAAATTCTGAGGTCTGGAGCTATTGAAATAAAAAACGAGACATGTAAACCATTCATCGTCAATGGACAAAGACTGAAGCTCTACGAAGGAGGAGACATTCCAACAACCTACTCCAGCCACACTCTAAGTGATCCACCAATCCCGACAAAAGATGTATAAGTTCCAGTCGTCAAGCTAACGACGTTAAACAAGCGCTGCATGGGAGGCAACCCATGATTTTCTTACCTTATTTACTTTTTCTACATTTTGTTTTATTTTATTTCTTGTTATATTTTGTCAGGACAAATGTTTGAAATGTTTGTGTTTTACAGGACCTTCTTCCTAACTCTGTGCAGAATGCAGAATTTTGACGACATGCATGTGACTTTCAGGAATGACGCCCAGAGAGAGCATTACTTTGTCCACTTCAGGCGTCCTATGGCACCTACGAGGAACCCAGATCAGGCTTGCATGGAGGCTTTAGGCATTGAGCCTAGTGTCAGATTCTTATGCCACCAGCTTCAATGGGACCAGTTCGACGACCTGAACAACACCTATAGGAACCTCACTTTGGAGTTCCTCAGCTCGTTTTCTTATGACCCCTGGGCCGGACCAGATGGATGTGCTATTTTCAGGTTATTTGGGACTGAGTACTCCTTCACTCATAAGGAGTTTGGTGATTTATTAGGTTTTCAGACGACCCCTGATGCTATTCCTGAGACACCTATGGGATACTTTCTGAGTAGGGAAGTGGAGAAGTTCTGGAGTGATATCTCTGGTGGAGGGAGTCAGGATCCTTCCACCCAGTTCTCACATGTTATCCACAACCCTGCATTGAGGTATTTTCAGATGATCATAGCACACTCTTTCTTTGGATTGCCAGATGCTGAGACCTTGCTTAGTGAGGAGGAGATCTTTCTACTGTTTTGTGCGACCCAGTCACGTCCTGTGGCATGTGGGAACTTTCTGCTGAAAGGTCTTAGCAGTATTGCCAGGTCATCAGTAGGTATTATTCATGTGGGAGGTATTGTTACCCAGATTGCTGTTGCTTTAGGCCTATCGCGTAAGTTGTTACATCTCAGGGTTTTCAGTGAATACACCACCATGGACGTTGATTTCTGCCTAGACAGAGGGTTGATGAGGAGAGCCTCTGCAAACCCCAACCAGTTCAGATTGTTGATCGACAACGAGGCTGTTCATTACTTTTTGCTGCCTGATCTGATGATGACCAGTGTTCATGACCCAGCTAATTGGAGATATGCTTTGGAGGGTTATGGAGAGACTATTGAGGAGCCTAGATCGCCTCCTATTGCTGAGTACACCCCTACACCTCCGTCTCCCAAAATCACTGTATTATCTAATAATTTGTCTTTGCAGCCACCCGATTTATACACCCAGGTTGTTGAGCTCCGCAGAGAGACTGCCAAGCTCAAACAGGAGGTAGTTGATCTTGCTTTGCAGATTGAAGTATATGATCTCACTCATGCTACTGAGGCAGACTCTTTATACCAGGAGATCGGAGAGCTTCGTCGCGAGATCGCTGAGCTTCGTGGATCCAGCCAGGCAGAGGAGCCAGCTGATTGATCATATTGCCCTGACTTACTACTCTATTATTTAGTATTAAGTATTTCTGCATTTTCTTTACTTTTTAGCATATCTGGACACATTTCGTATTTTCGCATTTCCTATATTTCCTATGTACTTTGATTTTATATATATATATATATATATATATTATGTGTGTTTTTATTTTTCCTTTTATATATATATATATCCAATAATAATGTTGTCTTTCTTGATATTTGATTTTTATTTCCACAAAAATTGTACAAGTCCCGTGTTGAAGAGGAAAACAAATGAGAACGCTATCGGGACCCCCAAGACGCAAAAGGTAAGAGAGGCCCATTCCAAAATTCAAAATTTTGGCCCAGGTCCGAAAATGACCTTATGGCGCCCGCCATAGCCTTATGGCGCCCGCCACGGCGTCCTGGTAAATACGGGGGAAAACTTCATCTTCCACCATTTTTGAACCTCTAAACTCCCAAAACCCATTTTTCTCCTCTTCCAAAACTCCATTAAAACCCATAAAAGCTCCCACCTTTATTTAATACCCACTATCTATTAACCCTTTCAAACTTCCATTTGAAATTCCACCAATTAAATTCCATAAAAATCTCACCTTTACCAACTTATATTTAAACCCATCGTCACTATCTTCAAATCAATTCAAGGAGCAAGCTATGGAGTTCGAAGGATATATTTTGCGAGAAGGAAAACCCGGGGATAGGCAGAGGAGGGATATTCAAAGGCTTCAAGGTCAAGAAATTCTCTCGACAAGGTACGTGGACGACAACTGTCTCTATACTTTGGGTATTTATCATAGTGTTTATCATTTACTTGATTTTTTGGGACTGCACTCTATTTTTGAAAACCGAGAACCAACCTTTGAGAAACTGACAGTTGAGTTTTTAAGTTCTTTGATCTACACTGTCCACCCTAACACTGCTAGCACAGTCGGTACTGTCCAATTTAGAATGTTTGGAATAGAATATGAGTACAGTACCGACGAACTAACAAGTCTGTTAGGGATTCCTCTTTGGGAAGGTGCTATTTGTGAGACCCCCTTGGATGACGGATGGTCGGTCGATGCATTTCCTTTTTGGCAGAGATTGTCAAATAATTTAATAACTTCTTTTGAAGGAATTCTCGTATCGACCATCCACAACCCGGCCATCAGAGTTTTTAGATACCTGTTGGCATGTACTATTTTTGGCCGGGATAATCCAAATAAGGTTAATGCTAAAGAGCTTCTGTTTTTACAAGGAAGTCTCACAAATAGAAGAATCAATCCGGTCCCGTTTATGCTTTCTCACATGTCTGTTACTATTAATAAAGCAGGACCGATTGTTTTTGGAGGACTGATTACGTCTATTGCTCGGGCCCTTAACCTGAACGATAAGATAGCCACACTAGAGCCCTTAACTCCTCGGACAATCAACCTAAAATTTCTAAAAGATATGAAATTGTGCCGAGCGAGAAGAGAGGGTGGTTTTGTATTGATGATCCATGGTGTAGCTATCCCATCTGTTGCCTTGCCCTGCAGTAGACGTACCGATGTACGTAATGAAAGGAACTGGACCTATGATTTAAATGCTCCACCTGTTCTAGGTCCATTTCCTCCTAATATTCCTGATACGGAGGGACACGACTCTGACGAAGAATTTGAGCGGAGAGATCAGTCTCCCATACCTCATGTGTCCCCCCATCATCCTTCACCACCACACACCGCACCCTCTTCCTCTAACCCTTTTGCAGGTTCAGTCCCTGGATCCTATGTCACTGAGGAGATGTGGCATGACCTTATGGCTAGAGAAGAAAGGCGAGATGACCTTCTCTCTACCATTCAGCAACAACTGACGGATAATATGAGCTTCATGGAAGAATCACGACGGAGGACAGATCGATCCTTCGAGTCCGTTTCTCGCACCTTGCTTGCGATCGCAGACGAGCAATCCCGTCAGCAAGACTTCAACCGCCGGCATTACCAGCTTATGAAGGCTACTCAAGGTTCCGTTCTAGGTAACCTTCGACAGGTCAGAGATGCCCAGGAGGCCTTATCAGCCCGATTGGACCGGATAGACCAGCATCGTAGCAGATCCCGTCGTCCCAGGCATTCCCAGTAGGACGACGAGGGCACCAGTGGTCCACATCAGTAGTTTTACAGGTTACTCTCCTTATCTTATTTCGAAACATTGGGGACAATGTTCGATTTAAGTGTGGGAGGGGATTTTATTGCTTTCTATTTCCATTTTTAGTTAGTTGTTTATTTCTTGTTTTTGTCTATGTCTTTTTTCTAGAAAATGCATGAGTCTGACGAGTCACCAGTACAGTGTATCCCTAGTGCACCCTCATTTTTCACCATTTCTTTAGCCCTACAAAAAATTTTTTGCAAAAAGAAAACATTGTTGTTCTACACGTTTTTTGGGCTTTAAGACAGGTTTGGATTAGGATGTGGTGACTTAGGTGAACTTTTTGAAACATTAGTATCGTTTTAGCACCGTAGACTTCACGAATATAGGAATCATTCCAAAACCCCATGTACCATGGCCTTAATTATCATTTCCAAATTTGTCCTAAGTAGTTTATTTCAGCAGTCAGCTCTGGCCTAAGCATTTTCTACGTAGGGGACTAATGAACATAAGTGAATGATCCAGTAACATAAATAAAGAAAAAGGCAAACTCCGGATAGATGACCCTCACAAGGTCGTTTAAACCAAAAAGTTGAATTGTTGCCACAAAAAAAAAAAAATATATATATATATAATTTTAGCTCACCCATTGTTAGTTGGTTCAGAGGTATCTGGCGCTGAACTCGGTAGGGCGGATTACGATCCGATCCCCCACAACTGCATTTGGGTTAAATAAAAGGGTTTACACAGTCTTATATGCCAGAAACCCTACGTTTTGGATCAGAATCACTAACAGGTCACTCTACTATGAAACATGTACGGATAACGGGCTTAATGTGATTGCGCCTGAATGAAAAGGACCCAAAAAGAGATGAAGAGGTAGGCCTAGTTATTGTGGGATGATACGGTTGATTAATATAAGAGTGAAGTTTATGTCCGCCTCTGCGGATAAGTGTCATTACGATACCCTTGGTTCACTTAGTACCTGTCACTGCATCCTGACTTGAACTTAGAACCCCTTTTTGCCCGAATCACGTGTCAGCACTAGTCTTCTTACTTTGAGCTTTAAATGTTTTGCTTGAGGACAAGCAAAGGTCTAAGTGTGGGAGAATCTGATGACACTGAATTTCACCGTATTTTTGACTCCGATTTCGCATGCATTCTTAGTCTTTTAATGTCATTTTATTATGTTATTATTATGTTTTTCTTTGTTTTCAGGTTTTTAGTCTAATCGGAGCCCCGAGCGAGAAAAGGAGCGAAAAAGGAGCCGAAATGAGCTAAAATAGAGAAAATCAGCATTTTGCACTTATGGCATCCACTCTGGCGGCCGCCACAGGGTCTTCCATGACGTGGCCATGTCTCAAACTTCTCCCAACTGTTTTTCCCCATGATCTCCAACTGCCCAAGCAATTTTACACTCATGGCGGGTGCCATGGTGTTGTGGCGGGCGCCACAAGAGCAAAACAAGTTCCCGCCCAAATTCAAATGCTAGGGGCATCCTTGTCTTTTCCACTTGTTTCCTTGCCTATAAATAGGACTTTAGATTTTTGTTTTTCTTCATCCAAGCTTAGTTGTTCATAAGCATATATCAGTGTAATAGTGGTAATCGCTTCACATCGAGGTGTTACTACATTCGAGAGATCGAGTCTGTAAGAGCCTGTGAGATTGAGTCTTGGAGCACTCTGGAAGGAAGTTAATCCTGCCGCCATTTTACTTTCAGTTCGCATTTTATTCAACCACTCCGATTGGAGCAGGTTTTTATTACTTTACCTTTTGTCAACTTTATTTCTTGCACTGTCTTTTAATTTCATTTATTTTCCGCACTGCTTTACTTTCATTTACTTTCCGCACTCGCACTACTTTCATTTACTTTCCGCACTCGCACTTAAATACTTTTTATATGAAAAATCTAAAAATGAACTTTTACTTTACCATGTCTGGCTAATTTTATAAAGGTTAGAATGTGAAGATCATAACTGAACCGATAATCTGTACAATTGTTAGTGGAAACACTTAAGGGCTATTTTAACTTTCAATATAAGTTTTCCTGTTCTTAAATTCCGTTGGGTAAGATCGAAAACCGTCCAACGCCTATCTAAACTTAATTGTTTTTAAACTATTTCAAAAACTGTGAAAGCGCTTTGTTTAGTTTATTAGGAGTTTTTAATTTAAAAGGAAAAGAGATTTTAAAACCATTTTCGGACGCGTTAAGAAGTTTAAAGTCTGGTTCGTAAGAACCACTTTTTTTTTAGAAAATCCAGGTTAAAATACTTTTCAACTTGGTCAAGATACTATATTTCTTAAAAATAGGTTTACTACTCTAACGCAATGCGCGCCTTTTTATCCGTGACAATAAGAGGGTTTGATTAGGGGGTACAACTCGGTTCTGAGTACGCGAAAGCGACAGTTCCTGTCAAATTAGTTCTTTTCAAAGTAGAAAACATTGCCCGTAAGTAGTCTATTAGCAAGTACTTGGATTATCAATTGGTTGTGTGAATTGCATTCGAACCTGTCTTTATCAATTAATTTCAATTACTTTATTTACTACCGTGCACTCTTCAAAACTACTATTTTCAATCACCTTAGATACACACCTTAACAATAAATAGCGATAGATTGACACTTGGTCTCTGTGGATACGATAATCTTTTATATTACTCTGACGCGTTCGTACACTTGCGAAAAAAAATACGCATCAATCCTAGCGCTTGTTTGTTTTTTTCGTTGGGTGTTTATTTGTTGTGCTTTATTATGTTGTATATCACTGTTTTACAGCTTTTATTGCATTGCATTTCATTTTATTACTGTCATACTGGATATTGCTGTGTTGTGCTGGCTGGTTTCTGTTTGGCAGGTTGGGTTGTTCTGAGAGATAAGCCCAATACCCAAGCTTGAGTACACCTTAAGACTAGAGTGGAGAGTAGTGGGACCTACGTGCCATCTTGGTGCGTTTGTGTGTTCACGAAATTCACAACCAGGTGAGGCTATCTTGGGACGCATTCTGACGTGTGTGTCTTGCGCATTTTAGGGTGTTGATCTAGAGAGCTGTCGACTCTGGTGACCGTTTCTCCGATACCTCAGTTGCGCCTCTCCTCCCGACCTGTGATAATGGCAGACCAGAAATGGCAAACCCATTACACTTGTAGATCCGAGGACCCAATGCTGAGGGACTCGCATAGGATGACCTTATTTTTTAGGGGAATCAGTTGAGGCCTCCTCGATTGATGATGATGCCAAACCAGAAATGGTGACCGTATCATCATTTCTCGACTTAATGGCCCGTGATATTGAGGATCCTCGCCTTTCTAGAACCCTCATGTGAGATGGGATGGGTGTTTACAGGTTTGCAGGTGACCTTGGCCTTCAACCTACCTGGTATTCTGGTTTTCTTATCAGTGTGGATTTATCAGCCTGGTATTTCAGTATTCTGTTTATTTGGGTATTCTGGTATTTTTTCTTCAGAGCAGACCTTTGAACTTATCTAGTCATCAGCACAACAGTTATTCAGAATTTATGGAGGCTTTGATCCCATGTCTGCTGCATTCATATTGCATTGCATTTGCATCTTGCATCTTTTTGCATATCTGTCTCCGGCCTGATCAGAGAGCTCATCAATCCTTTGTCTGAACCGCAGTTGATTTCTAGATTTTCTCATCGGACTTGAATTAGCTTTTGGGGAGATCATCATGAATTCAGGAGAACATAATCAGTTTGTGACTCGAGCAGACGTTGAATTGATGAAGAGTCAGTTGGATCAACTTGTGGAAGCTATGACAGTCATGAATAGAGGGGAAGCCAATGTTCAGAGGACTTCAGTTACTGGGAATGTCATTCCACCTCCAGTGAACAATGTTGCTCAAGCTCATCATGTTCGAATCCCTGCTGAGAATCAAGCTATACACGAGCGTGCCATTGTCCGAGATGGGCATTCTTCTTCTCTTGATGCCACAGACTATCAAAGCTTTGCCTTCTCTATGGCAGATTTCCAAGGGGTAGCTCCAAAGATTAAACCTAAGGATCCAAGGGCCGTTGAGTTTGATGAAAGATGTCGTGTGTTGGAAGAGAAGCTTGATGCCTTAATGAAGCGTGATACCCTTGATTTGGATGCTTCGGGCATGTGTTTAGTGCATGGTCTTGTGATGCCTCCGAAATTTGAGATGCCAGATTTTGAGAAATACAAAGGGGGTAGCTGTCCGAAGCTACATTTGGTGATGTTTAGCTGAAGAATGACCTCACATGTCTATAATGACAAGCTTATGATTCACTGTTTCCAGGACAGTCTGAGTGGGGCATCATTGAGTTGGTATATGCAGTTGAAAAGTGGTAGCATCCGATCATGGTCAGATCTAGCCAATGCCTTTGTAAAGCAATATAGTTATAATCTTGACATGGCACCTAGCCGCCTGCAGTTGCAAGGTTTAGCTAAAGCGGATAACGAATCATTCAGAGAGTATGCTTAGAGATGGAGAGAGTTAGCTGCTCGCGTTCAACCACCACTTTTGGAAAGAGAATTGGTTAATATGTTCAAGGATACTTTGCAAGGACCATACTTCGATAAGTTGATTACTGTATTAAAATTCTCTGACTTGGTAATACTTGGAGAACACGTTGAGTTCGGTATCAAGTGTGGAAAAATCCAAAGCGCCTCGAAGTTCCCAGCTAATGAAAGTGGATCAGTCGTCAGTGCTCAAGAAGAATGGGAGGGAGAAAGTAATTCCATCTGGGAACATCCACCATCTCATCCTCAATATTCAGATGCATCAATTGTTCAGAGTCAGCAATCTTCTGGATCTCAGAATCAACGGTCGTACCGCCGTCAGCCGCGTCAGCACGCCCGATAAAGACCTAGAAAGCCAGAGAGGCATTTCACTCAGTTGCCAATGTCGTTCAGTCAGATGTTGCCAGATTTAATCAGAGGTGGACTTATAGTGCCAAAGGGGGTAAAGCCGATACCTTTTCCTTATCCACCAGATTTTGATGTCAACGCCCATTGTGACTATCATGCTGGGGCACAGGGGCATTCAACTGAAGATTGTAAGGTTCTCAAGAGTAAGATTCAGACACTGCTTAACTCCAACATGTTCTCATTCATGCCTCAGGGTATTCAGATCCACAATTCTCCTTCATCTAGTCATGTGGGTTCATCAGTTCATGTTATGGAAAAAGACACCGAGAGCAGTGGTGCAAGTTTTTATCAGACTGACTTCGATGAGCAATTCTGAAGATGGCTAGTTCAGCAGCAAGTCAAGTTTGGAAAACCCAGTTCCCCGAAGCTGGCAATCTTTTAGATCATGTCACTTCTTTGCATTTGTAGTTTCTTTTCTATTTAAAGTGCAAACTCATTTGTAAAACTCGTCTGTTTTCAGTTGATAATGATAATGAAAAGAATATGCATGTTTTGGTTAAATCCATCTGTGTTCACTCATATTTTCTTTATTGATATCTAACCCTTGTTTAAGCAGGATCTGAGGGAGGATGATGAAATTCAAAGACGCAGAACTTCTGATGGTATGCTATTGGGACAAAACCTTGCTGATGATGTACAGACATTGTTTCAAATCCCTAAACACCGGAGACATAAGGAAGATAATCCCTTGTCAATCCCTTTGAGCCTAGAAGTAGGAGTTTCTTTCTGAAAACGAAAAAACCCTCAATCTTAACCTGGGGCAGGGTAGGTGTTAATTAATTTGACCGAGCGTTCAATTCGAGGATCAAATCTATGGTTATCCCTCACCAACCGAAGAGTGAGGCAGTCACATCCCTTTCAAACAAGTCAGACAGGCCAGTGTCACACGATTTGTTCAAAAAAAAAAGGAGAAAAAACATCAAAAGAAAAAGAAATCCCGCTAAGTCGAAACTTGAAAACAAATGACTTAGGCAAAAGTTTGGGCATCCCGCTGGACTTCAAAATCGAAAAAAATCAAAAGAATTCGTCCATAAAAAATCAGGGAAAACAAAAGAATAAAAAGCGAAAAAATGGAAAAAGAAAAATCGTCAAATAAAGAACAAGTCGTGTGTTTACAGACACCGAAGGCAAAAGGGGTGGCTGTCACTCCGAAAACCGTGTGGGTTCTTTCTATCCTCATACTATTCATTAACCTTGTTGAAAGGTGAGCGCTTATGTCGAGTTAGCTGAACGTAGGACTGGAGAACATCAAGGAGAATGGGTGGGTTAAAGCAATACTTTGAGCCTTATATCCTTTCTTTCTCAAACCGTGAACCAAGCCACGTTACAACCTTTAAAAGACCTAATTGAAGCAAGGTTGTTTCGAAAGCATACTTTGGTAAAGATCGCGTCGAACCTGACTCCTAAAAGGATTTTCTTACCATTCATGTTGGTATCAGTGACATTCTAATTAGTGATTCATTCACTATATGTCACAACTTTATCTCCAGTGAATAGACTTGGATTTCAAAACTGTCATATGCATTGCATTAAAATTGTCATTTTCAAAACGAATTGTTTTACTTGCGAGTAAGTGCTTGATCAAGGAAGTTTCTGCAATGAAGAGATTGATTAATATAAGTGCAGAGTGCCTAAGTACTATGTTGAGCAGGGGCAATCCATCAAATAGTCATATCAAATGGGTAATTCATTCCAAGATTCAGCCAATCTGGGGCAATCAGGTCGAGATTCGAAAAATGACGTGCAAGAAATGACGTGCAGAAAACCATAGTATCTGAGGGTAAAATTTGGGGTGCAACAGTTGCCCCTATTTAAATATCTTCACCGGATGACAAAGGATATAGAAAGATGGTGAAAGATATTTAAATATAGATAACCGAAAATTTTGCCCTTAGATACGCTGATATGCAATGATATGAACTAAACTAGTCTAGGATGCGGACGTGCCATGAACTACTAGTATGATGGTATGATGCCATGATGGTGTAAAAATGAAAACAAACAAGCAAACAACCGCATGTGAGTAACACCGGGGAAGGATGAAGGTTAGTATACGTGAGGGAAACTCGCTGGGGATACAGGCTAACCCACAAAAGAGACTCACTGGGAAGACTCTAAGAAACACTGGGGATAGATAAAATAAGGGGAAACCCTACAAGTTCTTACTGGAGATAGGACACCAAAGAAGTGTTCTCCACTAGGGAAAGATCCAGGGAGGTAGACGACGCAGTTCAAAAGTAACCGGACGATACTGGGAAAAGACACATTCTTACTGGGCATGAAACCAGAAAGAAGACATGATCACCCTAGGGGACCAGTTTGAAATTTCTGGGGATTTCCTATACTGAAGAGTTCAAATGAGATCTTCAAGAAAAGCCAGAAAAGACTGAGGTAAACTCTGCGTCAGATGGTGAAAGGTGACTGAACCTTTTGCTGTAAATAAAGTTAATGAACCAATGGATATCAAAGTTGGTTGAGATAACAAATATGATTCCGTTTATGGAGGATGCCAGCGATGACTGGACTTTAGGTTCAAGCTTGACATGATTCAAGCAGGAACAAACTGAAATAAAAGCCTAAGGTGACTCGATTCAAACCAAAGACGGTGCCAACGATAATTGGACTTTGGGTTCAAGTTTGACACGATTCAAACAGGAACAAACTGAAATATAAGTCTAAGGTGACTCGATTCAAACCAAAGACGGTGCCAACGATAATTGGACTTTGGGTTCAAGTTTGACACGATTCAAACAGGAACAAACTGAAATAAAAGTCTAAGGTGACTCGATTCAAACCAAAGACGGTGCCAACGATAATTGGACTTTGGGTTCAAGTTTGACACGATTCAAACAGGAACAAGATCTTAAAACAAGAGACAATGTCCGACACGATTCGAACAAGGACTCGGTTCAGGTTTGACACGATTCAAACAAGAACAAACTGAAATAAAAAGTCTAAGGTAACTCGATTCAAACCAAAGACGGTGCCAACGATAATTGGACTTTGGGTTCAAGTTTGACACGATTCAAACAGGAACAAGATCTTAAAACAAGAGACAATGTCCGACACGATTCGAACAAGGACTCGGTTCAGGTTTGACACGATTCAAACAAGAACAAGATCTTAAAACAAGAGACAATGTCCGACACGATTCGAACAAGGACTCGGTTCAGGTTTGACACGATTAAACAAGAACAAACTGAAATAAAAAGTCTAAGGTGACTCGATTCAAACCAAAGACGGTGCCAACGATAATTGGACTTTGGGTTCAAGTTTGACACGATTCAAACAGGAACAAGATCTTAAAACAAGAGACAGTATCCGACACGATTCGAACAAGGACTCGGTTCAGGTTTGACACGATTCAAACAAGAACAAGATCTTAAAACAAGAGACAATGTCCGACACGATTCGAACAAGGACTCGGTTCAGGTTTGACACGATTCAAACAAGAACAAACTGAAATAAAAAGTCTAAGGTGACTCGATTCAAACCAAAGACGGTGCCAACGATAATTGGGCTTTGGGTTCAAGTTTGACACGATTCAAACAGGAACAAGATCTTAAACAAGAGACAATGTCCGACACGATTCAAACAAGGACTCGGTTCAGGTTTGACACGATTCAAACAAGAACAAGATCTTAAAAACAAGAGACAATGTCCGACACTATTCGAACAAGGACTCGGTTCAAGTTTGACACGATTCAAACAAGAACAAACTGAAATAAAAGCCTAAGGTGACTCGATTCAAACCAAAGACGGTGCCAACGATAATTGGACTTTAAGTTCAAGCTTGACACGATTCAAGCAGGAACGATTTTAAACAACAGGAAAGATGCCAGCGATGACTGGACTTAAGGTTAGACTTCTTGGGGAACACCCATTATGGTTGCAAAAAGGTGGAATAAAACCAGAGATAGATAAGTTTCTCATAAGAGACTGCCACTTATTATCATGAAAGAACAAGCTTCTCCAAGAGAATGATACTTGTTGTTGGGGTATAAATTCCAAAGAGATGTTGACATTACAACACTGCTGGAGAAATAATCATGTCTTCAATGAGGATCTGTAAAAGATTCTTCCTGTGAGACACAATGCAAAATAAATGCACTTGAAAGTGGGTTCAGAAACCACACCTGCCAGGGACCAAGGTTCAGTCTAGGAGCAAGCTAGAAAGAAACTGTCAAACAAGACTCCAATTGAGGAATGAACTCAACTGGGGATTTATCTTATCCGAATATGGGAAAAGATAACTGAAGCAACCATCATCCACGAGGATATAACTCTGTGGGGAATTCAGAAGGAATGGGCACTTTATTCCTAGGGCTGACACCTCTATTAGAGAGAAAAGACAAACCCAGTCACTTGGGGAGATAAACGCCAAAGTGAACAACACAGGTAAACACCAGAATCATGTAGCAAAAATGATAAGATGCTATGCATATGAGTGCTTATGCCATGCTTAAACTTATGCTGACAAAATAGACAAGAAGCGAAACTGGAGATGAAATAAACATCTCGACGAGGATACCCAGCCAAACACATCAGATTGGACCATCACTGGGGGTGAAGTAGCTTTACTTCAAGGTAATGTCCTTCTCTAGGGGAAAGAGTACTCCACTTGATATAGCATCTCGACTTCACTAAGAATACCATCATGAGTTTAATTTCTTCATTGGAGAGGAGAGATCCATTGGGAAGTGCCAAGATTAGCTGAAGAGCCAACTTACTGGGAGCTGACAGAGACGCCACAAAAGCTGAGTAGTTTTGCATAACTCATCTACCCCAGGGTACATGGTCTGTCAGAAGAAATATCAAGAGGTTTTTACAGAAGAATTGACATACAAGGTGTTTCAATATCTTCCAACTCTTGGAGAGATTTCATGAATCTCAGCATAACTGCCCCTGATTAACTGCATTTGAACAACAAAGTCTGTGAACTAGTTATGTGTCTTGATCAAAGCCAAGGTTGAAGCTAAGAGGTTGATTGGATTCCGTTGGGGAAAATCATTATACAAAGCCTAAGAGGAGGCTAGATTCCACTTGGGGAAATCATTATACATAGCCTAAGAGGAGGCTATCTGTTGACTGACTGACTCCGCATGGGGGAATCCTTATACAAAGCCTAAGAGGAGGCTGTCTGATAGTTTATACTCATCACGGAGTGTACAGAGCCCAAGATTAACAGCGTTTGCACAATAAAGTCCTTGAATTAGTTCTTCTGACTGGTTGATGACGAATGGGGAACAGACTTGCCCCTACCAGCTTGGTTGGTTTGTAAAGGAGATGTCCCAGACTAATTGTTTTTTAGAGGTTTGCAGAATCTCGACCTGGTTGCTTCTGATTAACTTGTCTGTGAGGATAAGTCCTCAAAAGGATTTTACAGAAGAATTGAAATGCCAGACGCTTCAATGTCTTCAAACTCTTGAAGAGATCCATGAGTCTTGACATAACTGCCCCAGTTCAACTGTATTTGCGATACCAAACACTCGGACTGTGGTAGAAACAATTGGGGAACAAATTTGCCCCTGTTGATGGGTCACTGGAGTCCAAACTTGTCATAAGATGACCTCAAGAAGGCTTGCCCCAATATCCTGAATTTGGAAAGTTCTGCCCCTGATTCTTGGCTATTAGGACGGTGGACTGGCAAATTCTTCGCACTTGGTTGCCCCTGATTGAGCTTCCTTTATCAAATCAAATTCCCTAGCTGACTGCATTTGTCGGGATTCCTTTGATGTTGAATCATTTCACAAACAAGTATTGTTCATTAGAAATTGACAATTTTAATGCAAAATTCATGCAAGCTTTTGAAAAGCAAAGTTTATTGATGAAACACACACGTTGGAATGATTAAATAATAAAAAAAAAAGTGGATCTGGTCATTTACAGAATGACAGATGAAGTAATCAACACACGCAGATGGCAAAGATCATTAGGAGTCAGGTTAATCAACCTTACTGTAGTATGCTTTCGAAACAACCTTACCTCAATTAGGTCTTTTAAGGGTTGTAACGTGGCCTGGTTCACGGTTTATGAAACAAAGGATAAAGGCTCAAAGTTTGTTTGGTACCCACCCAATCTTCGTGATGAACTTCAGTCCTACACTCAGTTAACTCAAGTTATACATTCAATTTCCCACAGACTAGGAACTGAGCTGATGATAGTTGATGATTCAGACACCTTTATAGTCACTGCTCCCTTGCAGAATTTGGTTAATCTTTGAGACTTTGAGACTTCTTCTTGTTTTTGCTGGTTGAGGTCACGATACCTCTTCTTTTGATTTGATTGAGGTCACGATACCCCTCTTTGTTTGTGGTTAGGACCTCTTTTTTGTTTGATTGTTGCTTTGAAACTCCTTTTTCGGCCGTTGTACAAGTTCTTTTTGTATAAGGCAAAGTTCTGGGCTTCCCATCTTTCTTGGCTTTTGCCTTGAAAGGGACTCGGCTCATCCTTTGATTAAGGATTTTTCAGCTATCCTTCCTTATTGTTGCTTGGATGAACAACTTGTACAACGCTAACTCATTTGATTTGAGAGAGCTGACTGGTGTCTTGCATGAAGCGCTTGCGTTCGAATGCGTAACCAAGTTAAACTGAGAACTACCCTGCCCCAAGGTTGAGACTTTAAGGGTTTTTTTTTTGTATAAAGAAAGAAAACTCCTACTTCTAGGCTCGAAGGGTTAACGAGGGATTATCTTCCTTATTTCTCCAGTGTTTAGGGAATTGAAACAATGCCTTACATCCTCTGAAAGGTTTAATCGAAAGCATACCACAACAATTATGGATAATATTTTCATCATCCTCCCCAATCTTTGCTTGAACAAAAGGATTGATATGGGAAAACAAATTTGTCTGTTTTTTGGTTTTTTCTTCATGAACACAAAAGTAAATGAGTGAAACGAATGGGCTTAATCAAAAGATGCATAAACAATTCATTAATCTTGCCAATTTGAAAAACAACAGCTTATAAGCAAATATAATTCAAACATGCAAAGAAAATACAACAAAATGCTAAACAACCAAGTGATTGTCAGCTTTAGGGAATTGAAATTTCCTTCTTAATCTGCCAAGCCGAGATAGACACCTTCAGAGTTGATTGTCGAGATCCGCTTGAGAATCATCTTCACACACACTCTCAGAAAATTCTTCCACCTCAGAGTCTGATGAACCTGCCTGATTTGGCGAAGGTTTGCTGATTTGGTCGCCTTAAGGCGTGAATGAGAACATATCAGAGTCAAACAAAGTCTGAACCTGGCTTCTGAGTACCCTAAGTCTTCAGCTGAATGCCTCTGTTCCCCAGCATGGTAGTCACAACAGACGAGTCTGAAAAAGACAACTTCAAAAGCTACTTCAAGTCCAATGATGGCTTCAGGAAGTCGCCTGGGTTACAGACAAAGGACGGACAAGACTCACGGCTGAGAAATGCAAATGACATGCAATGAGAATGCAATGCTAATGCAAGCCAAATGGTTTCAAGGAACTCAAAGGCCAACTGCGAACATTTTGGAAAACTGAAGAGTTTTGTTTTAAAAATCCGTGATCTCTGAGGATCTTTGCAAAGAAGAAAAAAACTTCTGAGTTCTTTGAAATCATTAATGGATGCGAGGAGATGTATGTAATGCACAAACACGGGCACAAAAAACATAGATATATGTACACGCAAAAGCACACAAGCACAAACATATGTACACTGGTATTCTCAGATATGCACAAACAAACATATACAGATATTCACAGATATGCACACACAAACAAGATAAGGCCTAGGTTTGAAAATCACGAGCGTGGAGCCATGGTCTACCCATCCCAAAAGGCATGTACTATGGGTTTTCATCTGCAGAGCAAGGTTCTAAAAAGTTCCCAGAGTCTACGTAAATCCTTCGGATATTATCGGCCTATGTAACTACTTACACGGGTTAATAATATTCTCAAGATAAACTCGTTTGAGTGTAGTATCGCGTGACAACTATTCGGGATTGGCTCCCTCATAGTCACCGCACTACATCCTAAAAGTCCAAGTGGGGTAAAGGTAACTACGGTCCTCAGAATCCCTGGCACTCAATTGAAAAAGTAATATCAATGCGACTGCTCACATCAGACATCAACAATCCCAAAGGGCCTCATCTGAGTGTGGTCATCATATGCCATAAATTGTTGGTACTACTGCCAACAACCGACTATTGATTACACCACGATCCTATCATATTTGTGCTCTCAAGTCCGGGTTAGGACTTATCTCACCACTCAATAGTAGCACCCTGCACACAAAAGATCCAGTACAGACAGAGATATATACAAATATATACAAATATACAGATATCACAGATGTATACAAGTAAACAAGCAAGACATAAATAACATAAACAAAAACAAGGTGGGCTTAACCCTGAAAAATTAGCTCTTTCCCCAGTGAAGTCGCCATTTCTGTTGCGGTGAAAATCGGATAACAAGCTATTAATTAACTTGCATCATATTTCTTTTACAACCGACTTTGATTTATCCAAAGGAAAGGTTCAAGATCGTTAAAAAACCTAAAGGGGGGAAATCTAAGGTTCGGGGGTTGGTTATACAAAGGGAAGGTATTAGCACCCTAAGTATCTGTAGTACTCTACAGGAACCTCTTGTTTAGATTGTGTTATTCTATGTTTGCTTGCTAAAAGCAATCTGTACTAAGGTAAAGACCTAAGGGTATGTACACTAAGTTTGCTCGCCAAGACGTCGCATCTTGTGCCTACGTATCTGACTAAAGAATCAGAGCAACCGTAGTTCACCTAACTAAGGGTGAAAGAAAAGGAAACACTGACTATGGCCAACGTTCCAAAGGGAATGAGCATAAGCTCACGTAGAGTCCACGATAACTCTCTAAGTCTACGTTATGAAGGGAGGAAGTGAATTCTCATGATAGTGAGAATCACACAGAGTTCACGATAACTCTGTAAGTCTGAGTAAAAGGTAAAGTGAGTTCTCATGATAGTGAGAATCACATGAAGTTCATGATAACTCCATCCTATTACTAAACTATGAGGGAAACGGCTCTTATGAGGCCAAGGATGAAATGGGAATGGATTATGGACTTAGGAGTCAAAGTAAATATCTTTCCTTTGGAAGGAGGGTCAAAAATCAAGTATGAATATACTGTGAACAATATGAATATGAACAAATATAATAATCAAAATAAAATGAACAGGATATGAACATGGTAATAATCAAGATATCAAAGTCAAGTGATAATAAAGACTGACAGTATCCACATAGTATCATGTTAACATGCTAAAAAACAATGTCAGGCAAACATATATATATATATATATATATATATATATATATATACATGCAGACATAAAGAAAATGCATCAATATAAATGAGCAAGAGATAGAAAGATCTAACCCAAATAGAGTGCATGTTGGTGAGCCATTGACAAACCAAGATCAAAACCTCCACTCCAATAGCATAGGGTAAAGAGTCCTAAATCTAGGTCCTCAGTCCAAAACACAATAATAACCACAGTCCGGTCAATTGAGTTTTTTAGGGTTTCGATATTTATTAGCGTGTTTTAAATGAACAAATAAAATGAACAATATACAAGATATAAATATGAACAATGATAATGTTAACAAGAATAATATGAACAATAATAATATCGACATAAAGAATAAATCAAGATATATATTGACTGAAGGTAAATTTAGTGATTATTGATTAATTTATTGGATCGATGAATCGGGTCCAATGTAGTGCTAATCCGTCGTAGCATGGTCTATGAGGAAGACTATACTATAGGAGGATGCACAATTTGATCTTTGTGTTAAGACACGATAGAGAAATGATATAGAAGATCATTCTCCGATGAGATCATGCCACACGAAAAGAAAAGGTGGAGACCTCGTCTTGAGTCACAAACTCTCTTTGATTAGTCGAAGGTAACCTATCACGATCTCAAAGTATAGAAAGAGATCTCGATGATCACTCACTACAGATTTGAAATAATGAAGGTTCGTCGCTTCGCTAACTACGTTCATGAATAGAAAGACTTCATCGGTCAAAAATGAAAATGAAGCTATAAGACAATACAAAATGAAGTAGAAATAAGTCGGTCTCGTCTTAATCATGATCTAATCGAGAAAAAGATAATCTATTATATTTGACTTTCATTGACCGGTAAAATAAAAAAAAAGTTGCCACATATATATCATGACTTAGTGATTTGAAATAAATCGATAAAAAGTCATGATTTTGCAATATCATCAGCCCAAAAATAAAGAAAATGGGCTCGAAATGAAATAAAATTGGTCTCATCTAAATAAAGATTTAGATCCTCATTGACCGAAAAAAAAATGAGATTGAAATGAAACATAAAGATGGCTCATCTAAATAAGGATATGGATCGATAAATCGAATAGCTTTCTATTAGATTTTCATTGACCGATAAAATAAACAAAAAATGGGCCTCATACTTGTCAAGACTTTTTTAGTGATTTTAAGATAAATCAAAGTCATGATTTTATTAATGTCATAGACCTAAAAAGAAAGATAATGGACTTAAAATGAAAATAGAGTTAGTCTCGTCTAAATCAAGGATTTAGATCGATAAATCGAAGATCTCTTGATTAGAACTTCATTGACTAATAGAATATGGCCTCATATAAATCATGATTTTTAATGACTTGAAATAAGTCAATAAAATCAAGAATCTTTTTATGTCATAGACCTAAATCAAAAATGAAATTAAAATAGAAGAAATATTAAAATGGTTAAATAAAATATTAAGAATTAACATTTTTCAAAATCATAATATAAAAAAAATAAACAAATGGGGGGTGCCTGGATCTTCGAGGTGTAACCGCTAAAAGGATCATGTGGGATCGTCATGGGCCGTGAGGCCCATTCATCCACTTTCATTTCAAGAAACCCAGCCATTTATGAAAAGGGTGGTGTAGAAATCAACAGATTCAATCATTAAAACATTAAGGAAAAAAAAAACAAATTAAGCTGTATCAACACTAAGTCCATTTTGAAAAGGTGAAAGGGTTCGCTCAGGATGACAATCATCACCAAAGCGGCCGTGGTAACGAAAAACTCAAAAGGGTATTTTCTCCATCATTGCTGCACCACGGAACAGTCGTTCCCAATTTCCAATTCGGTCACTTCTAGCCTTCAACCGTTTTCGCCTCAGTCTCACAGGTTTGCGATTCGATCGTTTGGGTTTCGACTCCTCTCTCTGATTCTCGGTTAGGGTTTGATTTCTCTCTTCATCTTGCTTTTCTGGTTTGATTTGGATTTAGGTTATTATTTGGAGTCGGGATTTGTGATACGAAGGGTGGATGTTTGAAGATTGTTGACTGGTGTTGATTTGTGAGGTTGGAGCGGTAATGGAGGTTTTTTGTTGAGTTGAACGAGACTTCTCTTCCTCCCCTGTTTCTGGTTTGAGTTCCCTTTTATGAATGGTTGTGTGTGTGGGTTTTGAGATTGGTTTATGAAGTGTGAGTTACGATGTTGTTTTTGGGCGGAAAAAGTTTGGTTTATGGCAGCAGGTTTTGGAGAAAAAAATTGGCCTTCCCTATTGTTTGCAGCATAGCAGGTTTTTGTAGGCTTTTGCTGGCTGATGGGAGGCTTGGAATTTTTGGCGTGTTGTTGGAGGATTGCAGGGTAGTCTTAGCGGAAAGTGGGGAATAGGCGTACGGTTTTGTTCTGCTGCAGGACTCAAGAAAAAGGTTGGCAAAAGTGGTGATGGACTGTTGGTGAAAAGGTTTTGCTTGGCTGTAGCGTTGTTGTTGCTGTACGAATTTGGAGATCCTTTTGGATTTGGTTTTTGTGATGAAAAAAAAATGTATGGATGTTTTTTATGATTTTTTTAGACAAAAGAAAAATAATTAGATGGAAGTAATTAAAAGCTAAACCTAAATTAATTGCAATTAAAATTAGCTTTAAAAGCTAAATCACACTAAGTCAAATTAACAAAATTGATCTAATTGAATTAAAGCTATAACTAAATTGAATTAAAATTAACCAAATTGCTAAACTAAAAAAACTAAATTAAAGATTAAAATTGAATTAAAAGGTATAGACTAAACTAAATTTAAAATTAAACTAGATAAAAAAAGAAATTGAAATTAATATGGATAAATAAAGATTAAACTAATTGAACTAAAATTAAATATGAATTTAACTAAAATATAAACTACATTAAAAATAATTATGTTAAAATAAAAAATTAAACTAAATTGAAAAATTAAACTCAAACAATTCTAAATAAATCTTAAAATAAGACAGATTCTAAAATGAAATGATAAAATGACCAAAAAGGCATGATTAATGATCGACGGCCCAAAAGACCGCAAATGCTAAAAATGACCGGCAAGAAATGACGTGCAGAAAACCATAGTATCTGAGGGTAAAATTTGGGGTGCAACAGCTGTTATTGACTTCATTCCCCAAGCAGGTGATATTCATCTCAATGGCTTGATTAACAGTGGTTAACATCCCCACCAGATTCAAAGTCCAATGGTTATTGACACCTCTTCCGTAACAGATCTTTGGGGTCCATCTTCAAGGTTTATTCGTAATCCCCAACGGAGTAGGAGTTCTCTTCGGGTTTCATCTTCAGCAGTGGTTATATTAGGAAGGTTGATCAATGTGACTTCCACGGCAGGGTTCGTAACCTCAGAGATAGTTCGGTTCGCCATCCCCGGCGGATTAGGCCTCTTCTCTTCAGCATTTATTTTGCTGGAGGGGTCTCTTTTGCATATAGTAAGCATTCTGCATTTCATCCTCAAACGCATAGCATTTCCATTGTGGATGGAGCATTACGCCAAAAAACATTCAAACATATGCATGCGAAGCATAAGCCAAATTTGGTACCTTGCGCAGAAGCCCGAATCAATTTTCAGTCAGAACAGTGACATATCCCAAGGAGAATGCCTATCCGTTCCTCAGTAGTCAGTTTCTTTCCGTCAACCCTTTGACGATGTGTTCTGAGCTCAGGTTTCGTACCTTCGGGTGTTTTCAGTTTTTTCCCGTCAACCCTTTGACGATGTGTTCCGAGCTCAGGTTTCGTACCTTCGGATGTTTTCAGTTTCTTTCCGTCAACCCTTTGACGATGTGTTCCGAGCTCAGGTTTCGTACCTTCGGATGTTTTCAGTTTCTTCCCGTCAACCCCTTGACGATGTGTTCCGAGCTCAGGTTTCGTACCTTCGGATGTTTTCAGTTTTTTCCCGTCAACCCTTTGACGATGTGTTATGAGCTCAGGTTTCGTACCTTCGGATGTTTTCAGTTCCTTTCCTTCAACCCTTTGACGATGTGTTCCGAGCTCAGGTTTTGTACCTTCAGATGTTTTCACTTTCTTTTCGGCAACCCCTTGACGATGTGTTCCGAGCTCAGGTTTCGTACCTTCGGATATATTCAGTTTTCTTTTCGTCATCCCCATGACGATGTATTCCTAGGGGGGAATTTTCTTTCTGTCATCCCTATGACAATGTGTTATCTTTTCAGATTTTCTTTCCATCATCCCCATGACGATGTATTCCTACGGTGGAATTTTCTTTCTGTCATCCCTATGACAATGTGTTATCTTCATCAATTCCTTGACGATGTTTGGCTGTCTCCCCTATAGAGTCATCTATTTAGATTTCTCCTTTCCCTAGCGGAGTCATCTTTGTAGATCTGTTGAAAGAGCGGTTTCGGTCGGTCTTTCCTTTCGAGTCAGCTTTCGGTCGTACTCGCTTATTCTTCTCAAGTCCGCTTTCGGTCGTACTCGTTTGTTGTTGAAAGGGCGTATTTGGCCGGTCTTTCTTCTCGAGTCCGCTTTCAGTCGTACTCGTTTATTCTTCTCGAGTCCGCTTTCGGTCATACTCGTTTGTTGTTGAAAGGGCGTTTTCGACAGGTCTTCCTTCTCGAGTCCGCTTTCGGTCGTACTTGTTTGTTGTTGGAAGAGTGTTTTCGGCAGGTCTTCCTTCTCGAGTCCGCTTTCGGTCGTACTCGTTTATCCTTTTCGAGTCTGCTTTCGGTCGTACTCATTTATCCTTTTCGAGTCCGCTTTCGGTCGTACTCGTTTATCCTTTTCGAGTCCGCTTTCGGTCGTACTCGTTTATCCTTTTTGAGTCCGCTTTCGGTCGTGCTCGTTTTCATTTTCATTTCCACTAGTTTGCAAATTTCCGGGTTCTTTTTGTATTCAATCACCTTCTACCTTGAATGTCTGAAAGCCGTTGCTATCCTCCCTTCAGGTTCAAGTCGATTGAATAGGGGCAGCTGTAGCACCCCAAAATTTACCCTACCTTTTTCTGGCTTATGTTTCTTTCTCATTTTGCATTTTTAGGTCATAATTCATAATCATATCATTGCATTGGTCTTCTAAGACATGGGCCCGAAGGGTTTTCTTATTATTAGTATTTTCCTATTCAGAGGTGCGTCAAGTTCTGAGGTTTTCTTGTTCAGAGGATTCATCTAAGGCTTTGGGTCAAGGGTTCATTGGTGTGAGTCAGAGTTTAATTTCTTCTCAGTTCAAGTGATTTTCTTCAAGATTTATCAGTGTCCATCAAGGTGAATTAGGGTTCTTCTCCAAAGTTGAGCTTGTGGATTGTTTATCAGTTGAAGATCATGTGATTAGGGTTTCAGGTTAAGAGGACCAGTGGTTATTAGGACATAGCAGTTGTTGACTGATTTGAAGGGCATTGAGTCATGGTCAATTGAGCTTACTGATTTATTTGTTGGGATTCAATGAAGATGCGAGTTTGGTGTGAATTGAGAGTGTGATTGGAATTAGAGATTAGTCGTGTGGGCTACATGAAATTCAAATTCCTACCATAAACCCATTATTCATTTCCATGATCCAATTGTTAATATCCATTTTCATTTAAATTCCAAATATCCATATTCGTTCATTTTTCTTTAACCCATTTTTAATTTCTTTCTTTTATTATCCAAATATTAATCAATTACCCAAAATCAATTTTGTCTAATTCATTTGTCCATATCCATTCATTGTTTTTATCCATTTCTAACCAAAATTCATAAACCATTTAAATCTTAATTGAATCCAATATCCATATTTTTCAAATCGATTTAACCATTCATATCTACTTTTGATTTCCAAATCCATCTTGTGTATATCCATTTATAAAATCCATTTTTAACCATCTCTATTTTCACATTAAACTATCTTGGTGCAAATTTCATTTTTATGTTCAAGCCATTAAGCCATCAGCCAGCTTCCCAAGTCTTGCTGCTACTACCAAACGCATGGAAAAGTCACGCAGCATGTGCAAAAAGGCATAACAGAAAAATATTTATTTCGAAAAAAACAAAAGAAAAAGCTCTTAACAAAAAGTTTCATAGTAGCAAAATAAATTTACATTATGTCCACCGTGGAAATAAATTTCAAAAGCAGGACCCCACAGACGTGCAAAAGGCGTGACAACTTCACAACAAAGCCATAACAGCAGCAAGGATTTCACGTACAAACCTGTGGCTTTTTACACAACCAATTTCACAGCTCACTGATGCAAATATCCTAACATAATTTCAACACATTACCTATTCTACCCTTCCCTAATTCACTGTATAAGAAAGGTTGTTGCGACAGAGTTGGGGGTGGTGATGCGCTCTTCATAACCATCATCAACATCACCTCCATTCTTCTACTGATTCATCTTCAAAAGAAATAAACACCAAACTTTCTCAGAGCTCCATCATCTTCACTCTTCTATCCCCTTTGACTCACGATTCTTCAACTCTGCTCCCTCCCATCTCCTATTTAACATCTGTAATCTCAAACTTGCAGCATCATCTCGCTGCAAAAAACTCATCAACTCACCTTCAATCCAAAAACCTGCAAAATCAGTGTTCAACCAATTTCAAAACACAACACAGGGAGATTGGATTTGAGTTCAACGATCCAGAATTAACAACACCAGAAGCAAACAGAAGAAGGACTACAACGCCATTCAACAACATTTCAGAAGAAGCAGAAGAGATTCAGAAGCTTATAGCAACAATGCAGAACGCAACGTCGACAACAATTCCAGAGCATCTATTAAACACGACAAAGTTGGAGCAAGCATACCTGAGCTGCGAAGTTCTTGATTCACCGTAAAGACGCCATCGGAGCGTCTCCGATTCGTAAGTTTTTCTGCCTTCATCATCATCCTATGAACTCTGAACTTTGATATTGTGCTGGTGTGTTGGTGCGTGCATTTGATTTCTGTAATAATTTGTGTAAATCATGTCGGTTAGATTGTTGGCATGGTGGAGCGTTAAATCATTGCGATGTGGTTTATGGAGGTTGTTTCTTGTCCGACCGGAGGTTTTTGAAGCTAGAGAGGATAGAACGGAGAGTATGGTGGTTGTTGTGGTGGTTCGAGTGAACAATACGGAGACGGAGAGGAAGAACATTTCGGCGTAGCTTTGTTTTTATTTCTGATGACTGTGTAGATAGCGACAGAGCCATTGGAGAAGGAGAGTAAGAAGATGATTTATGAAGGTGATTGCTTAGGTTTTTGTAAAACTGTGTTCCTCATGGCTATGGATTTGGGCTTCTGGGTTCTGTCAGCCCACTTCATTTTCACACCATCTGATTCTCTCGCTCATCCCCCTTTCTGTTTCATGTCAAGAAAACCATTGGGCCTGATGCATAAGCCCATGCGCTTATTGCTCACCCTACTTCCCAATCACTAATTACACCCCTGGCTGTTTAAGTTATTTTCCTGGGCCTGAAGTACAAAGGCCCATGCGCCTGTTTTCCTCTTCTCACTCCCATAAACACTCTGCACCCCTTCCTGGACATGGATAAAACTTTGGGCCTGAGTGCATAAGGCCTTGCGCCCGAGGTGCTTCTTACACCACCCTGGACCTGTCTGCACCCTCTTTTTAATTTCATTTGGTTTTAATTATTTGATTTAGGATAATTAGAGGTTAATATTTTAGAGTTAGACTAACTTTAGAATTAAATTTTAATTAGAGTTTAGAATTTTGATTAATTGTTTTTAATTAGATTTCTTTTTTTTTATCCTAGATTTTAATTAGTCTCCTTCTAATTAGAAGTTTTCTTTTTAAATTGACTTTTTAATTAACTCTTTTCATTAGAATTTAATCTTGACTTAGAACTGCTTTTTAGAAGTTAATTGTGAATTAATTTAGGATATTTTTCAATTATAAATTAGCTTGAATTAACTTTAGGTTTAATTTTAGAATTAGCTTTTAATTTTAGATTAACCTTTTTACTTAGAATTTAATCTTTTTTTTTAATTTGAACCTTATTTTAAACTTGGATATTCTTGATTAATCTTGATCTCGATGCCTATTCTGATTAATTCTTAATCTTTCTTTTCGTACTTGAGTTTCTCTTAACCTGTTTTCGTTTTCTCTTTGTGATTGAGCTGTCTGATGTTTACTTGTTGATTATTCTGTATTCACATGCTCCCTTAAGGCTCCTAGTCCGACTTAGTTTCTGATTAAGCTCGGAGTAGGATAGACATTAGGCTCTCAATCCAAGCATGCTAACATTAGGTAGAATTCCCTCCTAATCCTGACCTTAGGGCCATTTTGCATGATAACATTAGGACTCTTAGTTCCCTTTAGAGTTTCCTTTGGGTCTCCTCTCTTCTCATCTCAAAACTTCTTGAAAACACTTAATAAAGATAAAGTGTATTGCGCACGAGCCTTAAGCGTGGGGAATGAGAAATGAGGGGCTTCCTTTCATCTTTCTAGAGTACTTAGCGGGCGTCCAGTCTTGGGACGATTCGTTAAGTATTCGTCCCTGTGCCCTAGACTTTGGTGCAATGCAAGTTATGAACTAACTTAAAACACTTCTGTCTAAAAAACACAAAAAAAATTCAAATATTTTTATCCTTCGGGATTGTTTGGTTCCAAACCATTTTCAGAAAAGAGCACGTTACCTTCTGTCTAAGTCGCAAATAGGCATCGACACTAACTACCGGGCGCGAATCTAACGTCGCTCATAAAAAACACTTACCCATTTGTGGTCGTACCCACGAACTACATTAGCTCTGATTCCTCTCTCTCCTCCAATTGAGGATATGTAGGCACAAGTCAACGACTGTCTTGGCGAGCAACCTTCCCCCATAGTTCCCGTCCGAACTAAGTTGACTCTGACTTTCCCATTGCACCGAGGGAGTGCGTAGGCCTAGGGCATCGAATATGTCCTACCGAGTCCGTCTTAGTCCCCCCATCCCCGTTTTCTTTTGTTCAGCCATAGATAGTAGGACAACTCACCCTCCGTTTAGACAACAAGCGTGGATCCCATCGAGTACGATGGATGCATGGGGTGCTAACACCTTCCCCTCGCATAACCGACTCCCGAACCCAGACTATGGTTGCGATGACCATGTCTTTGCCCCTTTCTCTTCAGGTTTATGCAGTGTTTCCTTTCCCTCTCTAGGGATAAATACACATTGCTGGGGACTCTGTGTTTTCTGCGCCACTCTGGCGTTTGTACCGTTGGATGCGAATCTTTCGGGAGCGACAACACCCACTAGGGCACACGACATCACAAGAATCCATATCATGATGCTTGACATACAATGACTCATGACAATCAAATGCATCTTCATAATTCGACCATATGAACTATCTCATCATCATTATTCATGCATTAGAAATCAATTCAAACAATGCATTTACTTACTATAAGGCCACCAAATAACACACATTGAATTTCACATAAACCATGCACTTCATCATAATCCACATACCACAACAATTAGCATTTTAGCATATACACTCATAACAATTCACATCAAGGATTACTCACCTTCAACCACAACAATCCCATAAAACAGCATAACAACATCATTATCATACATTGCAATCAAACCCAAAACAATACATTTATTTCTCCCTAAGACCACAAACCATCATCACCAACACGCATCATATATATTCACATCATATAACAGCACACAAGCTATACGATACTTATTAAAAGCACATTGCATGATAACACATCAATTACACACAATTACAATGGTAAAACTTGACAAAACGACATATTTCCAAATTCTCGACATAATTAAATCGGCGAACAATCTCAAAACCATTTTAATAAGAAAGAACACTTCAATAGCTCTCTAACGGTACCAAGAACGCCTCGATCCGAGTTATGGATCAAAGGTTATGAATTTCAAAGAAAAGAATTTATTGAGAAACAGCCAGATTCGCCTGGCGACTTAGGATTTCGCCTGGCGGATCCCCCTTCGCCAGCACTTCGCCTGGCGAACTAGTGGCAAACCACAAATTAGAAAAACCCCAAGAGTTACAGAAGCTTACCCATTTCTGTCTTTCCGATTTCGCCTGGCGACTTACGATTTCGCCTGGCGAATCCCCCTTCGCCAGCACATCGCCTGGCGAACTAGTGGCGAGACCTAATCCGCCTGGCAAATCCCCAATTCGCCTGGCGAATCACACCAAAACCAGAAAATTCTGCTGCGGGTTACATGGTTCCAAAACCCCCAAAAATCCCATTTTTCATCCCAAATCAATTCTAACAGCAAAACAAATATCAGCAATTACTCATAAACACAGTGTGATCATACAACGCAATTTATATCGATTTTCGACCGCGAAAATATCGATTCCTAATCATTTTTCTTATTTTTAACCTAGAAGTAAAAACTATGAAAAGGCAAGAGAACAATCAAACACACACATACATAATCATACACAAGCATAAGATAATCGAGTTTCACACCCTTACCCGATTAATCGCGCTTTCAAAAGTCGGTTGAATCGATTTCCTCCTCTCCAAGTTTTTCCCTCTTTTCTTCTTTTCTTTCTCCTTTCCTTCTTCTCTTTTTATTTCTCTCTATTTTTCCCTCTTTCTAACTTCTAAATTCTATTTTAAAACAAAACATAATATCTACCCATCAAAAGACCAAAATACCCCTACACTCGAATATCGCACAAACGCTCTCAAAACGCGATAAAACATAATCAAGATGAAAAATAATATATTGCCAAACAAAAGTCAAGAATAAAATAATATAATAATAAAAACAATTAAATCAACTCGATTAAATAAATTTAACAAAAACTGGGGCGTTACACCTTGTCTAGAAACGATTGTAGGAGCTCTGAAACTAGATTTGGTTGGAGCAATTCAGAGATTCTTAGAGCTTGATTCTTGTTGCAGAAGCTTCAGAGGAACACGATAGAGCTAATGGATTCAAGAAATTGAGTTGAAAGTGGGTGGGAATCAAAAAACGAAAGCTCACTTTTTTGCAGAAAATTTGAAGGTGGAGCAAAGGTTTTTTAGATCTCAAAATCTTGCAAATGAAGGTAGCAAGGCTCTCTATTTATATTTGAAGACGATGGAATGTTGAGAGGGGTGAATTGAGTGAAAATTGAGTGAATTCGTAGTGTGGAGAAAATGAGAAAATTGAGATCCACCGCACTGGAGCGGCGGAGCTCCGAAGATATCCTATCTTGATCGAAATTCCCTGTATATATTGAATATGTAATTAGATTCGTGTGAAAGTGTCTCAATCAACCGAATTAATATCGCAGATTTATGTCGAAACTTCCAATACCTTTAAATTCGGGTAAGGAGTGCTTCAATTCCACTTCCTCTCTCTTCTACTACTCTTGAATGTTGTTGTTGTGGTTGAAATGTGATGAATGGAATTGAATTTGAATAGATTTGAAAGGTTTTTTGAAACTTTTGGTTTGGAGCTTTAATAGAGGTTTTGGAACTTAAAGAAGAAGGCGAACCCATGAGAGCGTGATTATATTACCACGGTCTTATGTTTTATCCGTGATTATATCATACCAAAATTTTTATAAGTAAATAAAAGAAAATTATCGCGTGTTAATTAAGACATATCATCACGGTGAAAGTCTAACCGTAGTAGAATTAGTATTACCGAAGGTGTATTTCGTAGTAGTGCATGAATAATAATTTTTTCCATCTTGCTATTAGTTTATATAAAATGTAAATTATTTAGTTGATTCAGGTCAAAATGTTTTGCTTTAGAATGTATGAGATCTATTAGGATATTTTAGATCATATATTTATTATTTTGACTTTGATTACTATACATTTTGCATTGTCTTGCCTCACGTAAGAGTTTTAGTCTTCCACAGTTAAATTTTTATTTTTTTTTAATAAGAAAGACTTGTGATATATATATCAAGCATACACAAGGGGGATCCAACCCATATACATGAAAAGGCCTACTTCTAAAAATCAAGGCCTACAAAAATCTAGTGGGGCATTTACCCATTTATAATAGTTACAATCGAGTGCATTTTTGTATTTTTTTACCAATCCATCACCAAGAATAAATGACTATACGATTCGTAATCGTATCTATATCCCAAAACTCGTCTCTAAACATGATGTTGTTCCTAGACGACCATATGACCCAGCAAACTATTAACCAAAACTCCATAGCAATACTTACACTAATAGAATTTTGAATACAACCATTTACCAACCAGAAATATGATTCGAAATGTCTCCAGCGAAAAATTACGAAACACCCAACCATATAAAGATGAATTTCCATACACGGGTTGATTTGGAGCAATGAAAGAGGATATGTTCAGCATTTTCATCCACTAAAAAACAGAAAGGACAAACATTTTCATTAATATTCGTTACAATTCCTCTGCGAACCAAGTTGTCACGTGTAGGAATTCTGTTGAGCATCAGTCTCCATCCAAATAATTTCACTTTCAATGGAACCAGTGCGAGCCAATTCAACTTCAGAGCAGATTTAACATCTTCTTCTACAACCGGAGCTGTGTTACCCGCCTTATCCTGCAATATACTATATAAAGACGAAACAAAGAATAGAGATGTATGACCATGCATCCAAATGACCTTATCAATCACTTCTTCATTCATAGTATATTCGTGAATCACATCAAGTAATTTATCATGCTGCAAATTAAAATCTCCTTGCACAATTTGATGCGAAAAATTAATATTCCATTTCCACAAACCATCCTTCAAGAAGCCATTGTCTATAATACGACTAGATATATTTTCTGCATACAACCATAGCTCAGGAAATTCAACAGCCAGTGTGCGAAGTCCTGCCCATCGAGATGTCCAGAAGGAAATATACTCACCGTTTCCAAGTTTATGAGATATCAAACCATCTTCTTGATTAATCCCACATAATGCAGATACTTGAACAAGATCTCTCCACCAGGTTGAAGGAGGGACACGATACTTGGAAACATCAGTGCCGTAAAAGTCTTGTAGTTAATTGGGGTACCTGCTATGAATTAGACCTCTCCACAACCTATCCACTTGAGACAGGATCTTCCAAGTCCATTTAAACAGCAATGCTGAATTAAACAATCTTAAATCTTTAACTCCTAAACCGCCTTCTTCGACGGGTTTGCAAACCAAAGTCCACCGAACCCAAGAAACACCCTTTTTTGCCAAAGAACCATTCCACAGAAATCGCTTTTGAATGTAGGTTAATATCTTAATGACTTTACAAGGAATTCAGTAGAATGACATGTGGTGGATTGGTAAGTTTTCCAATACGGAGTTGATCAGTGTTACTCTGCCTCCCATTGAGAGGAACCTTCCTTTCCACGAATTTAACCTTGCACGAACCATATTAATCAAAGGTTTCCAAAAGGAAACCAATCTATGGTTGTCGTCTATTGTAATACCTAGGAAAATAATTGGACAGGCTGAAACTTTGCAGGCGAGAAAATTTTCCGCAGCCGATAGAACCATGTCATCCACGCCAAAACCATATAAGGAGCTTTTACTAAAATTGATTTCGAGACCAGAAACTAAGTGAAAACCTTTTAGAATTGCCTTGATAGCCAAAATATTGCTCAATGAGCCGTCTCATAGAATAATGGAGTCATCTGCATACTGCAGTAGATGAAAGGAAGTGTTCGGATCCACCTTGAATCCTGAGTAATTGCCACTGTCCACTACTCTATTCATGAGAACTGCAAGTCCTTTAGCAGCGATTGTAAATAAGAAAAGGGCTAAAAGGTCACCTTGTTTGAGCCCTCTAGAAACTCTAAAGTCCTTAATAGGGCTCCCATTCACCAAGGCGGATGTAAAGCTGTTGAAAACCCCGTTATCCATCCAGCGCAACCATTTATCTCCGAAACCCAAATATTTTATAACATCGGGCAAGTAATTCCAATCCACATAGTCATAAGCTTTACTGAAATCACCCTTCAACATTAGTAACTCTTTCTTGGTTCGTTTTGAGAAATCAATAACCTCATTCAGAGTCACCACCCCATCAAGTAAATTCTGACCTTCGATGAATGTCGTCTGAGATTGTGAAATTATACTTCCTATTTTTTTCCTGAGTCTGTTTGCGAGTGTCTTCGGCACCACTTTATAGACCGAGCAAATCAAAAAAATTGGTCTATAATCGTCTAAATTCTTTGGACTACCGTTTTTGGGGATGAGAACAAGAAATGAGGAAACAAGAACCTTGTGTAGACGCTCACCTTCGAAGAAATCCAATATGCATTTTGTAAAATCATGTCCTACTTTGCTCCAGCATTTTTTAAAGAACTCAAAGCTGTATCCATCCGGGCCTGGGCTATGATCCCCTTCACAGTCAAATACCGCTCTTCTCACTACTAAGAAAAACACATTTAACAACGGTTGTAAATGACATATAATGAAGTGGGCGAAGGCGTTGTTATGTAGATTGTCGTTGTAAGTAAGTTGTTTCTACAACGGGCTGGAAACCGTTATTGAAAGGTAGGGAGCGAGGCATATATCACAACGGTTATGATAATAAACCATTGTGATACATACACTTAAGTTCTGGGTTCGAAACCCATCAATAGCGAAATTATATAAAACATAAATTACTTATGATATCGGTTACAATAGATAACCGTTGTTGTAAGTACCCTAAGTTTATTATATTAAATGTAGATTGCTTGTTTTCCAAACACCTCACTAAATAAATATACATGGATTCAATTTGATGAAGATGTCTATAATCTGCAAATTAAACTGTTCTTGAAAACCAACTTAAACAAACCAATGTTGTTTTCTGATTGCATTAGTCTCATCGTGCATTTCACGCTCTTTTACATATATTGTGGTTTATTGATCTGACTCCTTCAATATATCGCTATATTTCGATTATAGTTAAATTTCCATAAGATCAACGAGACATTGGATCATCTGCATCATCTTTGATTTAACTATAATGGAAGATGGCGATGCATCTAAGGAGCCAGATCATTATACCATAATCTATATATAAAAGAACGTGAGATAAATGATGAGAGGCGTGCAATCATAAAACAACAATGGTTTGTTTAAGTTGGTTTTCAAATACAACTTAATTTGCAGATTATAAGTATCTATGTCAAATTAACTGAATGTATTTTAAGTCAGGGTTAGTGAAACAAACAATCTACATAGAATATAATAAACTTAAACAACATTCTATACCAGATCCAGATATTATTAACTCATATAATACGCTTGCTACCACCAGCAAACTTTAAGTGAGGGTTAGTTAAACAAACAATGTAAATAGAATATGATAAACTCAATCAACATTCTATACCAGATCCAAAAATTATAAACTGATATAATACGCTTGCTTCCACCAGCATCATCACCCTGTATCATCCCCTTAACCTGAAAGGAAACAAAGAAAACTTCAAAAATGAGCATCCTCAGTTGAAAATAAACCCTAAAACCATAATCCAGTGATGAGTAAAGAGAGGAACATGAATAACGCACCTTTTAATGAAACTAATCGCGGAACAGGAATCAATTATGATATTGAACTAGTTTGGGAAGCTATGAAAAAGAAATATAAGGAGGAAGATGTACACAAAAGTTTCATACTTCTTATACTTCTTTTCATTGCTTCTAATACTAGATAAAGTTTGCTTACACTGTTGTTTCTTCATTTACTAACATCTTGTTCGTGATGCTATGAAAAAAAAAGTATAAGGTGCATGAAGTTTCCATCATAGCTTCATGCTTCTTATACATTTTTCCATAGCAACACAAACATTATGAAGTTTCCAAAGTATGGTCTTTGTTAAGGTAGTGAAAATGAATCTGAAAAAATGAGAACAATCAACAAAAACAACATGCAACAAACGAGGTAATGGGAAATATCTAACAATAGATGGAAGAAGAAGAATACCTTAATGTATGATTCACGACTAATGGTAAAAACGAAGAGAAAAAATGGGTTCTAGGGTTTCACTTTGAAGGCAACGACGTTATTGTCAATTAAGTGAAAATTATTTTACTTATATATAGGTAAACTATTTCACACTACGGTTAACTAGAATAATCGTAGTGATAACCATTTTATCTGTGAATTTTAAAATAAATAAAAACCTATAGATAGGTACTTATTTATTATAAATATATCACTACGGTTGACCAGAAGAACCGTAGTGAAAACCCTTTTATTTGTGAATTTTAAAATAAATAAAAAAGAAAAGGTGCGCCTTAACTTCTCACTTAATGCATCTGCAGTTTAAACATCAACAATGTAATTCACAATGGATCTGCAGTTTAAACATCAACAATGTAATTCAAACCCTAATTCAACTTTTACATTTCATAACAAAGTAAACATTAAACATAAAGGAGACAAGAAAACATAACATCCTGATATTTCCATAAAATATCTCTGATTTCAGTTTGTTCTTCAAACTCTTGTTCTTTTTCTTTAAATCATCATACATAACCTTTAGATCGCCCAAAGCTTCCAACTCTGACTTCATAATGCTCCCATCGTCATTTCCATCTCTTTCTCCCAAGTCTTCATCCCATATGAACAAATTACATGTTTCATCGCTCCTCCAAAATGGACATCTCCAAAAAAGCCTTCCTTTATTTTGTCCCTTCTTGCATTAATACGAAACCATACGACCATCACAACCACACAAATTTCTAGATCGATATTTTACACTGGAAGAAGACGTAGAAACACCTTTGGATGATTTTTTCTTCAAATGTGACATTGCAACACCTTAAAGAACACTTTCTTGTTGTTGTTGTCTTCTTCCCGACAATGGTGACGGCGTTGGTGTTAGGTTTGTTTCGTCTTGTTTCTTTTTTCAATGGTTAAATTGATATATACTTGGTGTTTAAAATACAAAACAGTTTGTAACAACGGTTTAAAGAAAAAGTCGTCGTGATATCATTATTATTTTTTAGTTAAATATTAATAAAACATAAAAAGGGAGCATTTAATTCAAAGGGATAAACTATTTGAGGGCGATGAGGTTCGAACCCATGATAGCTAGATTGTATAACCACAGTTTCCATAACAACCGTTATTATACCATTGAGATTTCTAATTAAAATAATGTGCGCGCATCCAGTACGCACAATAAGAACAGTGTATAGGATGCCGTTGTAAACCTCGTGTTGTTGTTTGGGCGTTTTGTAGTAGTGTCTAACTTCAACTGGGTCAACTGGTTGCTCAAGATCTATACTATCCTGGTCAGATAGACGTTTAAAGCCTGAACTTCCAATAGATAGAAAAGGTCTTGAAACCTTATTGGATCTTTTTTGGAAATGTTGTCTAACTGCTGACTTAACAACTTCCACATCCTCAACATAAGAGCCGTTGACACACACTGATGGAATTGTGTTCTGGTATATCCTATTCTTTAATGCAGCATGAAAAAACATAGTATTGATATCTCCATCCTCACTCCATTTCATTCGAGACTTCTGTCTAATGATACTTTCTTTGATTCTTAAGCTTTTCCATAAGCTATCTTCAGCATTATTCCTCTTATTAAGTTGCTCTGTAGCGACACTGCCTTTGCGCTTCATCAAATAAGCCTTCAACTTTATCAAGCTATCAACTAATATAATTAAAAGACGACACTCATTATTAAATTTAGTTTTCAAGTTCATAACAGTTTCATGTTTTTAATATCTTAATGAAAATAATTATTTGAAAAATTCAAATGTTAAAAACAAAATGCAAGCTTCTCTTTTTATCTACTACATTCTTGATAATTATGATTAAAATCATTACAGGAACGTACAATTTAAATGTTGTCAATTACATATCCATGATTGGGAGATATTTTTAACACTATAGTTTCTACCCTCTCTTCCTTCTGGTTTCACACATAAGCATGTGTGCGCGCATACACGCATACATACTTGTTTTATTTTTTTTTACAAATTTATATATATTGTCGGGTTTTATTAGAGAGGAGTAGGCTTGTTCATGATACAGTTTATAGAGAAAAGCGTACCGAACAGAACTAAACCATAATAAAAATTTACTCGATTTGAACCGAACTGTTTCAATTTACTTAGAACCGAACCGAACCAAAGTCATTGGTTTGGTATACCATTTAGAAATTTCGAACCATTAGACACTACAACAAAAAAGCTATTTAATAGCGTTTTTTTTGCTTTTTGATAACGCTTAAAAGCGCTATTAACCAGCCTGCTATTGTAAATATTTTCGTTTAATAGCACTTTAAAAGCGCTATTATAGTACAGGTAATTAATAGCGTTTTTTTAAAAGCGCTATTATAGTACCGATATTTAATAGCGTTATTCCAAAAGCGCTACAGAAGTAGACATTTTCCATTTTATAATACGTATTTTGCTTTGATTTTGATAGCACTTTCAAACAAAGCGCTATTATAAGGCACGTGTTTGATAGCGCTTGTAATACCCCGTATTAATTAAGTGCTCAATTGGACATTAGAAAGATCAATTATTAAAAGGCAGAGTGATATTTATTAGTTTAAGGGAGTATTTTAAGTTAACTCTAATAATTGATCAATTGGGTTGGAATGACAAAATATCAATTGGAGATATTTTTACTCTATTGGATTTATATTATATAAAATTGGTTTATGTATATATATATTTGGAAAGGGAAGAAAGAAAAAGAGAAAGAAGATAGTAAGAAGAAAAAGAGTGAAATTGGAGAAAGTGGAAGAAGGGGAGCTTGGATCTTCATCATCTCTTCATCGATTCATCATCTTCTTCAAACTCCTCTCCGTTTATCAGGTGGGTTCTAGAAAGAAACCTTAGTGTAGAATTTCTTAAGGTTTTGGGGTTGTGTTAGGTTTGGGAGAAAATGGGATTTTGTGGAAAATCGAGGAATCTAGCGGTTGAAATGAGTTATAAATTTCGTAGTATAATCTATACTGGTGTGGAATCAATTACCGATAATCGTTATGAATGTTTAGATTGGTTTATGTTATTTGGAATGTTAGGGTTTTAGTGGAAATTATGTGATAAATGTTGAAAATCATATCGTATGAAGTGTATCGTTTAAACCGTAATAGAACCGTGATATTATACCTCGATGGGCTGTTGGGTATGTTGTTGAGATGTTGTTGCAAGTTGGAAAAAGCTCTGTAAAGAGATTTATTTTTCTGGAAATCGCAGAGCGCGCTAAGCGCGGTGTTGAATTCCTGCAACCCCTTCAGGCAGAAGCTTGCGCGCTCAGCGGGCAAGGGGGGTGCGCTCAGCGCGCAGGTCTGGGAGTTGAAATTCTTTCTTTAGCGAGAAATTCATAACTTTCGACTCGTTTATCGGTTTCGATCATTCTTTATATCGATGTAAAGCCGAGGAAATATTCTATGCAATGGAGATGAAATATGTCGATTTTACAGACCGATTAAATAATCGAGAAAGTTCCAAAAGCGATATGATTCTGTTTTAATTGTTGTATATTGTTCTATTATGAAATTATGATATGTCTATATAATTATGAATTGTGAATGAAAGAAATATGCATGTTAAAATGAATGAGAAAAAGTGAGAAAACTTACCCCAAAACATAATGATATGATTCTAGGTTGTGACTGGGATTGATGAATAATCTAGATGGCGATGCTCGTGCATTCGATGTAGATGTGCATTCTTGTCGAATAATGGTCTAGAGGAGAGTGAGACACTAGTATGGAACATGTGTGTGAACCTTGTGTTCCTTGTGTAAGGCGATTATGGCCTTAAGGCATTGTGGCCTTGTGATTGTCGAATACAATCACGTTTGTGTGTGCGATCACGTAATCGTAACCGGTTATCTTGTGAGTGCGTTTCATGGGTCTCGAGCTCCTCTGAAATAGATGCACAACTACTTGGCAGGTTTGATTCCCCGTGTTGTACGAATGGCGCCCATGGAGCGTATTCTTGTGACGGTTAATGGCCCGTGTGAAGTGACGGTTCATAACGGTTAATGGCCCGTAGAACCCGAATCCATTCGTATGTCAAGTAGGTTCAAGGATCCATGACTCGGGTCGACTTCTAGACGTAGAAGCGGACGAGAACAGGGGATGCCTTGGTGTGGTTATCGATTAGTGATATTGTGAGTTGGTGAACTCATGAACATGTTTCCATATAGTGTGAGAATTGAATTGTGAGCTCGGAAGTCCTTTCCCTTCCCTTGGACTTGAGTTTGGATTGGTAGAACCTTGTAAAGCCGAGAGAATCTATAAGATAGGGAACTCACTGAGATTTGATGTATCTCACCCCACTATAGTTGCTTTATTTCAGGTGTGGTTTGCAGGTTTGCTTTGCAAGTGGAGCGATGGTTGGATGTTTCAAGAGAAGCTTAGTTAAGCTTATTCCGCGGTGTATTATTTTTGTTGTATACAATTGAGGATATTGTATATTATTCTTAGATTTTCATTTTTGGCTAGTTTCCAGGACTTGTGCCATATGTTGTGTTTATGTTTTAGAAATGGACAAGTATGTGAATTATGTCATTAGGCACTTTTGATGTGTCAGTACCAAATAAAACACTTGTATGTTATTATTCTAGATGAATATTATACAGGGCGTTACAGTTGGTATCAGAGCAGGTCGTGTCCTCGACCTAGCCTTGAAACATCATAAGTAAATCTATTCCTACCTCTTAAGTGTGTCTTGCCGTCATGAAACTGAATATTATACTATCTAGTGTTGGGCCTGATCAACCTAATACTATGTATGTGATAGGTAGAATCATGGTTGAGCGACCACGACGACTCCGTAGTGTTGTCGGAACTGGTGCTGTGAGGGTATGCTCAAACCAAGAGTTAGTAGTGTGGAGTTTTGGTCGGCTCAGTGAGGTTTTAGTAAAAGTTGTGCTTGTGTAACATGGAATTCAAGAATGTTAGGTTGTTAAGAAATCATTTGGAAAGGATGGAGTCTGGAAGTTAAGGATCGCTACCGGACGATTGGTTAAGGTATGGGGGGTATATGAAAAATCGCTAGTAGAGCTGGATTGACCTCTACTACGAGTAAGGGTTTCAAGTGATCTCATTCCGTGGAAAAAGAAAGTTGTTTTGTGGATGTGTGATGTAAGATCTGGAGGTGAGTTGAATTTTGGTGCTTCAAATTCTAAGGTCGTTAAGGTATCTTGAATGGACGAGAGTACCTTAAGGAGTGTGTTTGGAACAATATCTTCCGACTGGTTAAAAGTTGAGAGTTAAGAAAGTCCGACTTTCATGGGAACCCACAGTAATAGAGAAGTGTGAGAAGGAATACAATGATGTGTTACATACTTCAAGTGAAACAAGTGTGCGCCGAACAAAGAGTAGAATATGAATTGTGTATCTTCCGTTACGTAGAGAGATTAAGTTGGAGATGCTACATCAGGATTTTTGGTATTCAGTACGAGACCAATTTGGAAATTTAAATTTGTTAACTTACCCAAAGAACAATATAAGGTATTGCGTTGGAGAAAGAATGAGCTTCTTTTAGTAACAAAAAGTGTAGTGATACGGACCAGTAGAAGTCTGTATTAAGAAACTGTGTAAGTACCTTGGATTTAAGGGAATCTTAGTAAGATGGTTTTATATTTGGACCTAAGAGGATTACAATGGAGAGCGAAGTGAACGCGATATAGAAAACGGTATCAACAGTATATTACGAGGAATGACGACGGAATGTATTTTGGACGATTGTGTACTAGAGTTATTGAGTAGTTATTGAGGCTTAAGTTAAGGAAGAGTAACCAAGGATGGTTCGCCCGTGAGGACACTAGTAAGTATGATGTGAAATAGAAAAGTTACCCTTTGGTATTAAGAACGAGTGCGGTAGTAGCACCGTGGTCACAAGTGTACGTGAGGGATTCTTATTCTTGAGACAAGTGTGACGGGACGTACCTTGTGAAGCAGTTAGTATTGTATCCTACGAGATAAAATTGTGGTAACACAACGAGAAGCAATTCAGGACTTATTACAGACTAAGAGTAAATTATGGAACAGTTTATACCGGAAGAGTTTTGTAAATGGTTGATGAAAATTATCGGATGCAAGCATTTCATTAAGTGACTTAAGGGTAAGTGTGGGGTGTAATGGATAGTGGAAGGTAAGGAATTCCGGTTACTGTGTACGAAGTGATGGACAGGTTCTTCAGGAGGATGCATTACCCCGATTCATTTTCAAGTATAGAGAGAGCTTTTGTATTTGTGGATAATTGGAATATTCGGAATCTACCTTTCGTTGGACTAAGAACATTGTGGTTTTATTTCTCGCCCAGGGAGTTAAGTGAGAGGGTAAGGTGGTATGCTTGACATGAGATGTCCATCATTTTCGTAGTACCGTGTGATGGATGGGTGTCGGGTGTTGCTTATGGACGAATCAAGTATGAATGGTGTCTAAAACCCTAGAATGTCGTCATTATTGACTTTCCACGGGTATAGTTGTTTGAGTAGGAAAATGAACTACCCCACTGAAGATTTGTAGGGTGACCGCGAGAGAATTTGGAATTTTGCCTGTCACTTGGTTGGAGTGTGTCGTCAACTCTGTTGGTTTTAACTTGAGTGGATCATGGTTGGTGAATGTAATACAAGTTAAGAAGCCGTGAGTTGAGAATGATATTTTGAGTTAGAACAAATCGGATCGATGGGTTGAGTAGGGATGACTTTGAATTAAGAAGAAACTGGGTTTCGTTCTGCAGCAGTGTTAATCGACTAACACAATGGGGTTAACCGTTTAACACGTGCATGAAGGGTGCTTTACGTAGAATTTTGGAGAAGTTTACCGATTAGCCCAGGTGGTTGATCGATTAACGTGTGTGTAAATTGTGAAATCCCTTAGGAACCATCATCTGCGTTTTGTTTCCTTGTGTTGCTCTGAGTGGAGAGTATTGTGTGAATGGAGAACGAGATTGCAAGTAAGTGAAGGAAGGATTTGCATTTTGGAATCGTGACTTCTGGAAGAGTGTGGCATAGTTGGCCATTTGTTCAGGCAGCAAGAGAGTTAACTTTAAAGAAGTGACCTTGTGAGAAAGTCTTAAGAGTATTGTTATCATTACGGTTGAGAATCTTAAGAACGAAGTTGGAAAATACTCACAAAGTATTGATCTTGCAAGGAATATATTTCGGTGTGTAATTATGGCCATCGTAAGGTATGGACGGTTGATCCGAGTTGGTAATTGTTATCTTCCGTGAGTTCACGACATTAGATTTAGACCGTGAGAGTGGTACCAGTTGTGTACAGTGGTGTTTTACCCAGAGAAGGAAATTTGAAAAGTTATCCTTCCAAGTACGAGTAAGATTTGGGCGATTCGAAGTTAAGTATGTGACTTAGAATCGTATATGGAACGTACCGATTAAGAAAAGTGGATTCAACCGAGAAGTGTGGTATGGACTTCGACGGAGTTTGTGCGTATGGAGTGTTGTGTGAGAATTTGTGGGTGGTATGGAAACTCACAATTCCGAATTGAATGGTTCGAGTTTTGATAAGTGGTATCTCGCGTGTGATCGAAGTTCTATGTTGGTGTTACGCTGTTATTGGTTGAGATCTCGAATCAGCAAGAAACCCTGAGTAAGTCATAAATCGTAAGAAGAATCGATTTGGAATGTGGTAACCAGAACCGAAAGTTGTTAAACTATTTTGGGTATATTGATTTTGAATTTAGAATGGAATTGGAGTTGTATATGTTATGGTTGTAACAGTATAACTCATGCATCTTTATCGTCTAGAAAGTGTTGAGCGGATGGTATTATATTGTGTGTTGGCGAGAAAATTGTTCTACCAAAGGACGTCAGTAAGTTTCTTATGCCATTGGCTAGTATGGACCCAGTGGATAAGTGAGTTTCCGTGGACTGCTAGCTACTTAATAATGCTTATGAAATTGTGGTGTTCCACTGTTAGATTTAAATTGCGTAGTGGAAGGTGACAATGGGAGAGTCGGTCAGAATATTAAGAATTTGAAGGTTGTTGCTTGTAAGTACGGATATAAGGAGGTTTGGTTCTAAGTGTGTTACCGTTTGGTGTGACCGGAAAGAAAGGAAGTATCGGATTTAATGGTTTCGATGTTTTAGTATCAGACTAACTGGAACTGGTAAAGAAGTTGTTCGACTAGATATGAAGTGGTTCTAATGTTAAAGGATTTATGAAAGGATAGATGTCGGTAATTACATAAAGGGAAGGAATTACCGAATTACCTCATAAGGGTTTGTTGAGTGTTTGTTATCCTAAATCAAGATAAGGTATTACGGTTTAGTTTGTGACTCAGTAGAGGAATGTAGAATGGTACCTTCTTTCAGTGGTAAAGTGCGACCAAGTGTGTTAGTAAGAAACAACAGATGAATTGGGGAAGCAAAGTTGGAAGTTAACTCGATGTTAGAACAAGAGTATGATTAAGGACGTGAAGTTGTTAAGTTGTGAAAATAACAATTTTGGTCTATGAAACCAAGTTAGAATTGATAGGCGTCAGAATTGAACAGAAGGTTAACGGAAGTAAAGTGAGTGTGGAACTTAGACAATGATGCGAGAAGTGGTTATTGTCGAACGAAGGAAATTCGGGGGCGAATTTCAATTTAAGGGGGGGAGAGTGTAATACCCCGTATTAATTAAGTGCTCAATTGGACATTAGAAAGATCAATTATTAAAAGGCAGAGTGATATTTATTAGTTTAAGGGAGTATTTTAAGTTAACTCTAATAATTGATTAATTGGGTTGGAATGACAAAATATCAATTGGAGATATTTTTACTCTATTGGATTTATATTATAATATATTGGTTTATGTATATATATATTTGGAAAGGGAAGAAAGAAAAAGAGAAAGAAGATAGTAAGAAGAAAAAGAGAGAAATTGGAGAAAGTGGAAGAAGGAGAGCTTGGATCTTCATCATCTCTTCATCGATTCATCATCTTCTTCAAACTCCTCTCCGTTTATCAGGTGGGTTCTAGATAGAAACCTTAGTGTAGAATTTCTTGAGGTTTTGGGGTTGTGTTAGGTTTGGGAGAAAATGGGATTTTGTGGAAAATCGAGGAATCTAGCGGTTGAAATGAGTTATAAATTTCGTAGTATAATCTATACTGGTGTGGAATCAATTACCGATAATCGTTATGAATGTTTAGATTGGTTTATGTTATTTGGAATGTTAGGGTTTTAGTGGAAATTATGTGATAAATGTTGAAAATCATATCGTATGAAGTGTATCGGTTAAACCGTAATAGAACCGTGATATTATACCTCGATGGGCTGTTGGGTATGTTGTTGAGATGTTGTTGCAAGTTGGAAAAAGCTCTGTTAAGAGATTTATTTTTCTGGAAATCACAGAGCGCGCTCAGCGCGCAGGAGCCCGCTCAGCGCGGTGTTGAATTCCTGCAACCCCTCCAGGCAGAAGCTTGCGCGCTCAGCAGGCAAGGGGGGTGCGCTCAGCGCGCAGGTCTGGGAGTTGAAATTCTTCCTTTAGCGAGAAATTCATAACTTTCGACTCATTTATCGGTTTCGATCATTCTTTATATCGATGTAAAGCCGAGGAAATATTCTATGCAATGGAGATGAAATATGTCAATTTTACCGACCGATTAAATAATCGAGAAAGTTCCAAAAGCGATATGATTCTGTTTTAATTGTTGTATATTGTTCTATTATGAAATAATGATATGATTCTAGGTTGTGACTAGGATTAATGAATAATCTAGAAGGCGATGCTCGTGCATTCGATGTAGATGTGTATCCTTGCCGAGTAATGGTCTAGAGGAGAGTGAGACACTAGTATGGAACATGTGTGTGAACCTTGTGTTCCTTGTGTAAGGCAATTATGGCCTTAAGGCATTGTGGCCTTGTGATTGTCGAATACAATCATGTTTGTGTGTGCGATCACGTAATCGTAACCGGTTATCTTGTGAGTGTGTTTCATGGGTCTCGAGCTCCTCTGAAACAGATGCACAACTACTTGGCAGGTTTGATTCCCCGTGCCGTACGAATGGCGCCCATGGAGCGTATGCTTGTGACGGTTAATGGCCCGTGTGAAGTGATGGTTCATAACGGTTAATGTCCCGTAGAACCCGAATCTATTCGTATGTCAAGTAGGTTCAAGGATCCATGACTCGGGTCGACTTCTAGACGTAGAAGCGGACGAGAACAGGGGATTCCTTGGTGTGGTTATCGATTAGTGATATTGTGAGTTGGTGAACTCATGAACATGTTTCCATATAGTGTGAGAATTGAATTGTGAGCTCGGAAGTCCTTTCTCTTCCCTTGGACTTGAGTTAGGATTGGTAGAACCTTGTAAAGCCGAGAGAATCTATAAGATACTGAGATTTGATGTATCTCACCCCACTATAGTTGCTTTATTTCAGGTGTGGTTTGCAGGTTTGCTTTGCAAGTGGAGCGATGCTTGGATGTTTCAAGAGAAGCTTAGTTAAGCTTATTCCGCTGTGTATTATTTTTGTTGTATACAATTGAGGATATTGTATATCATTCTTAGATTTTCATTTTTGGCTAGTTTCCATGACTTGTGCCATATGTTGTGTTTATGTTTTAGAAATGGACAAGTATGTGAATTATGTCATTAGGCATTTTTGATGTGTCATTACCAAATAAAACACTTGTATGGTATTATTCTAGATGAATATTATACAGGGCGTTACAGCGCTTTTCCATAAAAGTGCTATTATATTATGTTTCATTAATAGCACTCTCTCTACAAAACACTATTGTAGTACACTTTTTTTTTACAAAATCATTCTTCTGATCAATATATATATATATATATATATATATATATATATATTTACGACAAAAGAATTCATAAAAAATAATGATTATAACCAACTAAAATATTTGAAAATGAAATAAAACCACTTATTCAAGAACAAATGTGATACCATATATATCTATCACTACCATAATTTACAAATTAATAACAATTAAAATTACATTACATATGCTGAAAAATCGGGCTTGTCTTAGAATTATACATCAACAATTGTATTAGAATTAAATTACATTAATTTACAAAATTTGTTAGCCAAGAAAACCAAGAGAATAATACATCACATATGCTGAAAAAATATCAAATCTACTCACCAAAGTTAACATGGCATAGAACCCAAATGCTCCCCAGAACCTCTCTTCATCAGATAGTGCCTGAAATTTATGTGTCAGACAGTGAAAGTTTTTTTAACTCAATACTACAGCAAAAACAACACATTCATTCTCCTTAAAATATGAATATCAAACAGTTATAAAAGAAATTATATTAAATTTTCAATATTAAACATCAATTTCATAGTATATTAGACATGATCATTCAATTTGTATTGATTGAAAAAATTGCTACTAATCTCATAAACAATGACTTTAAAGACATCCAGATGTGAATACAAATATTAGTCATCACTTGATTGTAACAAAAATGATAGCATAATGAAAATTTAGTTACAAATCTCAAGCCAATTTTGAGAACACAAGTTTTTTTTTGTGACAACAACATCAACAAGATATTTCATAAATGTAATGAGTTGATCTAGCACATGTGTACACTATTCATTCAAGGTATGAGAAATATTAGAACATAAATTGAAAGTTTGCTTTTTGAATTGAATAAAAAAAAAGGAAAGGATTGCAAGGATGCTACATTATTCTTTGGTATGTCTTTCTTCTAGAGTCCAATTTGTTGTTAAATCCAAAACACGTTGCAAAGAAATCTCATCATACAAAAACCTACATGGAACAATCAAGAAAACTATAGTAAGCATACAGTTTCTAGCAGATTTCATAATACTGTAAAAAAACCAAGCTTCCAAAATTAAAGTTTCTTGCCTAGTGAGTAAAGGTAAACAAAATGTCCAAAATAACTCCGAAGACTTGATAAAACATAGGTATGAAACATATGTCGATATGTTACGGTAAAAAGATTTTATATGTTTCACAATGATATTTGATGACAGAACTACAAAAATAACATGATATTAGAAAGCTCAAAACTATGATAGTAACAATTAAATTAGTTTTTTGACATGAATTTGAAACACCTTAATATTGTGTATTGTATAATAGCTTATTTTTCTAGTTATGACACTAATATTTGTCTAATTACAAACTTAACCTTGAAAGGAAGTAATAACTCATTATTACTGCTGTCTAAAGAAGCTACCCTTAAGGGTGTCTTAAAGCTCATGGAAGTTAAAGGATTAACTATAAATCATGTTAAAATCTACTTATAAGTACTTACCATTTGCTTTATCTTCTAAGGTTTGTTTCCTCGAATGCTTATATTGAAATATATTGCTCCATGAATTGGACAAATACATGACACCAAGATGAAGACCAGACTTGTCTAAAGGTACTCACAATATATGCATTAATGTATTATATGTATCACATGTTCAACCCATGTGCTTCTAACATGGTAATTATGCAAATATTGTCACTTAATATGATCAAATAACAAATAAACAAAAAATTAAAGACATCTTCAAGATTGAATATTATTAATAAAATAAAAGAAAAGTAAGATTTTAAGATGAAGCATCAATATAGTCTTCCACAAGGTTCTTAAGGATTACATGAATGCTAATTTATATTAGAAATACAAAAGCTAAAAAGGCTTGTCAACCTCATGCATCTACTAGGAGAGATAAAACACCCATATAACATTATACTTGAATCTCTATCATGTAAAGCATCTACATAATCATATCATTGAAACTCATCAAATTTTGAGACTTTTTACTAGCTACATATGATATCTGATAATACATGCATGAATCTGAGACATGACACACTACTACATTTACCCTTCTCTTATATTTTATATACTTTTATCTGCTTCCCATTCTGTTTATATTTTTCAGATGGATCTGTCTTACTCCCCTGGTTAAAATATAATGTTCACATTTACCGGTATGTAAACTTCTCATAAGAATGGTCGAAGGCTCATAAATCACAAAAGTTTAAACCAGTAAAATTTGTATTTATTTTGAGATAATGCTACTCTTATTTTCTTAGTACTATATATCTTATACAAGTGTGTCTAATCATTTTTATTTTATTTTATTGCGATATATGTCTAATTAAACTCATAATAAATGAAACTAGTGCATCATTGTCAGCCATATCATCCTAGTTAGGGGTGGGTATCCCTCCACCCGAGCTCAAACTTGGAAACCAATGTTAGATAAAATTCTGGCTAAATAGTAATAGACATATTGCAGGACATTTTTATCCTCACACTGCTGATTAAGCTACTGAGAAATGGCAAAGACATATCAAGAGTAAATAAAATTCCATAAGAAAAGAAATTCAAGAGTATGCCCCCTGTAACGTACATTTCATATAGCATTGAATTCAAGATTAGATTCATACAGTAGAAACATGAGCTGCAGAAGTACATTATAGGCATAGAAAGAAGCACCTAAGGGGCTAGACAAGTTTTAATCTGATCTGACATGGAAAAATAATAACACAAGCTACTAGGATTCTTTTTTAAAATGAAAAGAATAAAAGATAATGAGAATTGGAGCATACCATGAGAATAGAAGGGGCTAAGTAAGGATCTATAGAATTATAAATTGCGAATTTTGGAATTACATGTTGTACTAATTGCTGTAGGAACTTCTCTGAAATCATATTACCAAAAAAACATAATTTCCACACTCTAGTCCAAATACTAAACCACAATCTCACAAAGAAATTTTCCACAATTACCTGATCAAAAGTAGCAGCTAGTTCAGGGATACTTATGGAAAGTTGTGAATATGAAGATGGCTACAAAAACAATATAAAACACACAGAATTGTACATTATCAATATCAACACTATGCTTTGCGGAAGTAATAACATAATGCTTTCAAGTACATGTACAAAAACAATGTTGTTAAACATGAAACTAACTGATTCAAGAGGTTTCCATGATAAAAAAAATGAAGAAATCATGGAACCTTTTCTTTTGAGGCGTGATGTTGGTTCTAACTACAACTTTAGCATCGAAAATGGTGTCATTCTGGATCTGCATTTGGCTTTCTTCGATCTCTTCTCTGTAGCATGTTTACCTAAAATAGATGAAGTCGTAGAAGATGTTGATGAAGATGGAGCCGCAATCGTTGAAGAAGATGAAGCTAGCGTCGGAGTTGGATCAGCCGTTATCAGATCCATTAGCATGGTTCCAGAAGAGTCCTGCATAAATCAAGAGTTAGGAACAGAAAACTTGAAGTTCAAATTTACAAATCTGTGAGCAAGGGAGCTAATTACCGTTATTGGTTCTTTGCTATGTCATGAGTGTTATCTGTACTTGCTCTTGCAAAGGTAAATTTACGGAGAAACAACGATCTCGTGGGGATTTCGCAGAGTTGGTCAACGGTTCTCAAATAAGGGTTTCACATAGAAGGTTTTGATCGTCGATGTTGCAATTGAAATCGTAATCCTCGATTTGGAGAGAAGAATGGAGTGTGGTTCAATGTGAATGAAAGTTAGGTTGAGAGTTTTTGGGTTCGATGAGGGTGAAAGGCTTTGGAGGTCGACGATGGTATGTTGAGGTTGAGTTCAATAGTTCGAGAGAGAGGGGGGGGGGGGGGAGAGGTTTTGCACACAAAAAAAATTGGCTTTTTTTCATTTGGAAGAACGTGAAATAATAAAAAAAAATGCACGTGTTTTTATTATATTTTATAGAAAGCCAATAATATCGCTTTTACAAAAGCGCTATCAAACCAATCAAACCTAAGTACCTGTAATAGCGTTTATATGAAAAGTGATATCAAATCAGGGTACTTATAATAGCGGTTATCAGTAAAGGGCTATTATATGCTTTTGTGTTAAAGATTTAATAGCGCTTTATTAAAAAGCGCTATTAAATATGTGCTATTATAATAAAGAGAATGATGACGATGGTGAGCTGACCAAGGGTTGAGTTCGACGGAGAATGGGTTTTCTTCGACGAAGAATGGCTGAGTTCGACGAAGTGCATAAATTGGAGGAAGAAGAGGACTGAGTGAATACCGGAGGAAGATGAGGACCGAGTGAATCGATGAATCGATGAATGGGTTTTGAATCGATGAATCGGTGAAGGCTAGGTCGAAGGAAGCTATGTTAGTGAATACGAGAATATGGGTAGTAGCCAAAACTTTGTGCGCCAATACAAAAATTATCCGCCAAAAACTTTGTTTTGTTTAATTTTGTAATTAATTTTATTATTCATTATATATTTTATAATTAAATAGCGCTTTCTTGCAAATGCTAACATAGGATAGGCAAATAATAATGTTTTTTTAAAAAACGCTATCTTAGTGAAGAAAATTAATAGCATTTTTAAAAAAGCGCTATCTTAGTGAAGAAAATTAATAGCGCTTTTTAAAAAGCGATATCTTAGTGAAGAAAATTAATAGCGTTTTTTTTACAAAGTGCTATCAAAATCAAATTCTCTGTATCCAATAATAGCGCCCGACCATAAAGTGCTATTATAGATGTGTTTGTTTCCTTTTTAATAGCACTTTCTTTAAAAGCGCTATTAAATTAGGCGATACAAAATATCAATTTTGGCGTAGTGAGAAAACAATTTTTCCAAACCGAACCGTTTATTAAACAACTGAACCATTAAACTATTTTTCAAAATTTTAAAATAATAAAAATTAAAACTTGGTTTTAGTATTTTTAATTTTTCAGTTTCGGTTCAGTTCGGTTACAATTTCTGTTCGGTTCGGTTTCAGTTCGGTACGGTTCTATAACATTTTCGTATAATATGGTTTGGTTCACTAACTAAACATAACGGTTCGGTTATTTTAACTTTAATTCGGTTCAGTTTGGTGGTTCGGTTCGTGGTTTATTTAACAACCCTAGATAGGAGCCATATTAGGAGAAGATAAACAAGAGAGTTAATGTACATATCTTTAACCATTCTTTGTTGGAAGTTATTTACATAACTTTATTAAATTTATGTATATTACTGCTAATGTATTATGTATTTTTATACAACTAGAAAGAAATAGCAGAGGCTAAAGAAGCTCTTATAAATGTTCTACCAGCTCAACCTTAGAAAACATTGAGATTAAGAGGACAAGAGAACCATTCCACTTTCTTAGCTCCTTCCCCAATAAATAAGCCTCGCATAGGAAATACCACAACACTTGCGAGAGGCTCTACATAATAACATAAAAAAAGAAAGAGAATTTCTTAACACACCATATAAGTTTCTTAGGCACCTTGTGTGCCTACAAAAATATCCCTCTGTTCCCGATGTGCAAATCCGGACGCACTTTTTTTTTAATCTTTCAGTTTTTTCCGAATGTGCACATCCAGTAAAACACTACTAAAAAAAACTCGTTTAACAACGGTTGGAAATGACATTTAATGACGCGGGCGAAGGCGTTGTTATGTAGAGTGTTGTTGTATATGCGGTACATACAATGACGACCCAATAACCGTTGTAAAAAAATGGAAAATGCGCTACCTATAATGACGGTTATTTTAAATAACCGTTTTTGTATGTCTTTTAATAAAATAAAAAAAATATAGCATTAGAACTACCTATAATGACGATTAATTTAAAAAAAACCGTTGTTGTGTGTCTTTTAATAAAATAAAAAAAAATTGCAGCATTAGAACAAGAACAACAACAAGAACATCAAGAACAACAATAAGAACAAGAACAACAGTAAGAACATCAAGATCAATAATAAGAACAAGAACAACAAGAACAAGAACAAGAACAAGAACAAGAACAAGAAAAAGAATCAGAACAAGAAGAAGAAGAAGAAGAAGAAGAAGAAGAAGAAGAAGAAGAAGAACAACAACAACAATAATAACAATAATAACAACAAGAACAACAACATCAACAAAAACAACAACAATAACAACAATAATAACAACAAGAACAACAATAATAAAAAAAATAACAAGAACAAAAATAATTAAAAAAGAACACACTACTAGAAAATTCGCGTTTAGCGACCGAATTAGAGACCGAAAAAGCATAAAAATCGGTCACTATGACGCTTAGCGACCAATAAAGCGACCAACATTTTTCGGTTGAAAAAGTGATAGTCGCTAACTTTTAGTGACGTATTCAGTGACCGATTTTGTGACTAAACTAGCCACCGAATTCAGTGACCGAATTTATAAAAAAAAAAAATTAAAATCCTAGCCATATATTGGAATCGAACCCTTGACCTTAATGATACTATGGGAACTTATCTGAGAAACCATTAGGACGAATCATTATAGTTTGTTAATTATACATTCAGATTTATATTTAATAGTAAATATAGCTATTAAATTAAAAAAATGGGCAAAGAATGGAATCAAACTCAGATTCTTACGGTTTGTATTAGGATACGTCACTGTTATGATGAAGTTTTATATATATTATAAGTTTAGATTCATATTATATTTTAAAAGTCATTTTAATTATTCTTTTTGTAAGCATTTTAATTGTTAATAATATATTGTCATTTATATTAACTGTTGTAATTAAAATAAATTTATTTTTTATATGCGTCATTGAAAGATAAATTTATATTAATTAAAATTATGCGAATTCATTTTAAATGTATTATTAATTAATAAAAAGAATTAGAAAAATAGGGGGAAAATAAATATTATTAGTGACCGAATTTGAGACTAAATACGCGGTCACAAAATTTCAGTCGCTAATTTGGTGGCTAATTTAATTTTGTGACCGATTTGGCGACATCTAAAATTTTACTGAATTTCGGTGGCTAATTCGGTGACTATAGTGACCGAAATATTTCAGTCACTAATTCGGTCACTAAAATCGGATTTTTTAGTAGTGACACCAATAACTAACATTGCTAACTCGAGTTCTGAAATTTGGTTTAGTGGAGAAATAGAGTATCGTAATTGAAAGATGATGTTTGTAGGTAGAAGATGTAGTTCGTCTGAGTTTTAGGTTTCACGCGGATCACTAATAGTAGTGTCTTGGCCGTTGATAATCACTAAATGGATGACCAAGATTTGTTTAAGGATAGTGAATAAACTCAATATGCGCGCCACCTATAATGTTGGTAATGAGAATTGAAAAAATAAGTAAAAAACCAAAAATGCTGGTGCTGAGACTTGAACACATGACAAGACGCTACCTTTAATGACAGTTGGTTTAAATTACCCGTGGTGAAAGGTCTGTCATCATTTTGAAAAAATAAGTAAAAAAGCTACCTATTACAATGGTTGGTTTAAATACCCGTTGTGAAAGGTCTGTCAGCATTTTGAAAAAATAGGAAAAAATGATTAAAATAAATTCAGAAAAATCTAAAAACACGAAATTTAATCTAATTAAGTAAAATAAGAATTTTGAGAATTTTTTTAGAATTTTTTGAGACTATGAAAACAGTAAAAAATTCATTAAAAATAGAAAAAAGATGAATTTGGGGTTTTGAGGGTGAAGTCCCGTAACTCTTCCGGAGTATTTCAACCTCGAGAATATTGTGAAACTCCTAATATTGTGAGGAACCGCAAGAATCTGTTAATTCCAACCTCGAAACATTAATGGAGGATTTTATTGAAACAATAACTAATTCAAAGTTAGAATTTATGATGGGGCACTTTGTGGAGACACAAACTCTCCAGAATGAAGAGCTTAGAAGACAACATCTTGATACTTATGAAACCCTTAGGCAGATAAACACTATGATCGAGTCCCTCGCGACTCACACTGAGGCATTAGAGACTCAAATCTCCCTGCTTGCACAGACACCTATATGACCCTCCCTTGAGGAGCATGTGGATGTTGTAGTGACAAGTAGTGAAAGACAAATCGAAAATCCTAAGGAGAGTGATAATAAGGTTGAGGAGAGTGATAATGAGGTTGAGGAGAGTTTTGGTAAGGAAAGAGTAGAGATTGAGAAAAACTCTCTGACACCACCCGAAAGGGAGGTCGTCGAATAGGTAGAGAAGGAAGCACATATTATTGTTCCTTCTCCCTATACCCCACCAATTTCTTTCCTGCAAAGGTTTGTAGAAGTTAAGGTAGACTCCCAATCCAGAACGTATGTGGAGGTATTGGAAAATATCCACACCGATGCACATTTGTCTGAGGTCCTGCACAAAAAGAGAAAATCAGAGGACCATAAAACTAGGGATATCATTACTGTTAAGAGGGTAAGGTTAAACTTTGGGATGGTGGATTAAATAACTAAGCCCAATGTTGCACCCCAAATTTTACCCTCAGATACTATTGGTTTTCCACACGTCTTTTTTTCCATTCATTTTAGCATTTGCGGCCATTTGGTCCATTAATCATTAATCAGACATTTTTTGTCTATTTGGTCATTTCTTGATTTTAATTACTATCATTACTTTTTTGTTTAGTTAAATATTTGATTAGAATTTATTTAAATCCACTTTAGCCTATTATTTTTTATATTACATATTTAAGTTAGTTTGATTTTATATTAATTTTTTTTTAGTCTAATTCATTTTAATTTAACTTAATTTTCATAATTCACAAAAATCCAAAAAAAAAACAAAGTAGCCAAGTTTCTATCCTTTTCAAAATTAATTTTCTTTCAAGATTCCATTTTAAATTTCAAATCTTATTTCAAAATCCAAGTTTCAATTCTAATTATTTTCAATTATAATCCATACCTATTTTTCAATTCAATTCATTTCCCTAAACAATTTCCAATAATTAAAACATATCCATTCATTAATCCATTTTATTTCAAAATACAAAAGCCCATTGTTTTCTTTGGTGTTACAAATTACAACAAAAAAGTCATAAAAAAGAGAGGAACACAGCGTGCCACTAATATCTCCATGCTTGCTACCAAAACAAAACAAAAGCAAATGTTGCATCTCCCCTGCGCATCCGTACAAAACCTCTGCACATTATTAAGCCTCACCAGTCACCATCCTATGCAGATAATCCTCACCAGTACCTTGCCCAACCGTACCAAAAACCTGCTCAAAAACGAAACACGGCAAAAGCAACAACACCCAACAGTAGCGTTGCAGAACCCGTACACCTCACTACCATTCATCAAACAACATAAACCACTGCAACGCCAAAACAAATCCACCACACAGCTCGTACGAATCCGCCGCAATGTTGTACGAACACCATCTTACACCACTTTAATCATGCCAAACTCTGAATTTTTCTAGCCTGTCCAACTTTAAGCGAAAAACTGCTACATCCCCTGCTATCACGCATAAACCATCAGACCAAACACCTTTCTCATTCAACCCGCCCCAACCATAAAACCACAACTCCACGCTTCTGCAACAGGGGAAGACCCTTCATAAACTTTTTCCTTCTTCCAAACTCTTGATCCTCACACACCATTACTTTCACCCAAACCTAATACTTCATCAATATTCATTATCCTCACATCACTTCTCTAACAACAAATAACCTCTCCTACAAACTTCATCATCAACACCAAACCCACATTCAGAACAGAAAAATGAAAAAGAAAAGAGATGAAGGAGAACGAACAACACATGAAACCATCACCTGTCTTAAATCCGAATCCCTTCAACACCTATAACACATCCTCAACACACTCATTCGCATCAAACAGCAGCCAACCAGCCCAAAAACCCGAAAGACGAGCATCCCTACTCCACCGCCTGAAGTTTCTTTTTCAAACCATAACATCACAGAAAACATCACAATCATCCCAAAACACAATACCTCCATCAAAACCCATAACTACACAACCCAAAACCCCAAGTCAGTCTTAAACCCAAATCGAACATACTCAGGATTCGAAGAAGAAGAGAAATCAAGACGAAACTACGAACCTTGGGTTAAGATCGAGAACGCAATCGGAGTTGAACGAGATTCTGAAACCGAAAAGGGGGGACTTGATTCGCAGAAATACCATGTGTCCTGTTTGGTTTTGGAAAAGATGATGTTGTTCCGTTTTTTAATATCGCGATGATGGAGAGGAATTTGGTTCTTCTTCTGAGCACGATTTGTTTTGATATTCATGCGCATTGTTTTCTCAATCCATAACCATGTTTATTTTGGAAAACTGAGTGGCTGTAGGTGTGGGAGGTCGTATCCCTCTTTTGGTCAAAACTAGGTTTATCTTGAAAAATGATATATTCACTTGGGCTCAACTGTGATTGGGATCATAAGCCCATCTCTTTCTTTCTGACCACCTCCCCTTTTTCTTTTACACACCCCTCCTTTTTAAATAAACCGTGGCATCAGTTTTTGAGGATGATGGGCTAAGCCCATATGGTTCCTCATTTTTTTAGACACCACCAGTCAATCAAGCGCACCCCTCTCTTAAGTTTTAATATGCTTTGTTTTTAGTTTTAAAATCACAATTTCAAGCATTTTATTGTTAATTCCATCATTTTTTTTTATGACTTAATGTTAAGCTTTATATTAATTTGGTCTTTATTTCCATTTCAATTCTATTATTTGTTTTTTGGCCCAATGACATAAAAAGATCATAATATTGTTGATTTTTGCAAATCAATGAATTTTGATTATATGAGGCCATCTTTTTTTTCTTTTGTTGGTCAATGAATTTCTAATCAAGAGATCTTCGATTTATCGATCTAAATCCTTGATTTAGACGAGACTAACTTTATTTTCATTTTAGTCCATTATCTTTCTTTTGGGCCTATGATATATCAAAATCATAATTTTTGTTGATTTACTTGAATGAATAAATTGTGATGAATATGAGGCCTATTTTCTATTTTGTTGGTCAATGAGAGTTTAATTAAAGATTTATCGATTTTATTGATTTAATTTAGACTAGACCAACTTTATGTTTCATTTCGATCTCATTTTATTTTATTTTTATCGGTCAATGAAAATCTAACAAAAGGTATTCGATTTATCGATCTAAATCCTTATTTATATGAGACCGATTTTATTTTCATTTTGAGCCCATTTTCTTTATTTTTGGGCTGATGATATTGCAAAATCACGACTTTTTATCGATTTATTTCAAATCACTAAGTCGTGATATATATGAGGCAACTTTTTTTATTTTACCGGTCAATGAAAGTCAAATATCATAGATTATCGTTTTCACGATTAAATCATGATTAAGACGATATCGACTTTATTTTCACTTCCCGTCGCATTTATGTTCATCTTCATTTTCATTTTGACCGATGAAGTCTTTCTATTCACGAACGTTGTTAGCGAAGCGACGAACCTTCATTATTTCAAATCTGTAGTGAGTGATCATTGAGATTTCTTTCTATACTTTGAGATCGTGATAGGTTACCTTCGACTAATCAACGAGAGTTTGTGACTCAAGATGAGGTCTCCACCTTTTCTTTTCGTGTGGCACGATTTCATCGGAGAATGATCTTCTATATCATTTCTCTATCGTATCTTAACACAAAGATCGAATTGTGCATCCTCCTATAGTATGGTCTTCCTCATATACCGTACTACGGCGGATCAGCACTACATTGGATCCGATTCATCGATCCAATAAATTAATCAACAATCACTATATTTACTTACAGTCAATATATATATATATATATATATATATATATATCTTGATTTATTCTTTATGTCGATTATTATCCTTGTTAATATTATCATTGTTCATATTTATATCTTGTGTATATTTTTCATTTAAAATATACTAATAAATATCGAAACCCTAAAAAACTCAATTGACCGGACTGTGGTTACTATTGTGTTTTGGACTAAGGACTTAGATTTAGGACTTTTACCCTATGCTCTTAGAGTTGGTATTCTGGTCCTCGGATCTAGCTTGGCTTGCCAGTGGCCCATCAGTGAGAAGTGTCTATGCACTATTCTTGTTAGATCTTTCTATCTCTTGCTATTTATATTGAAGCACTCATTTACTTTTGATTTGATGTCTGCTTTTCTTGATACTTGTATATATGTTTGCTTGACATTGCTTCTTACCATGGTAGCATGATAAACATGATACTATGTGGTTACCATCATTCTTTGATTTATTATCATTTCATTTTGATGTTTTGATTATTACCATGTTCATATTACTTTGTTCATACTATCTTGATTATACTTTGTTCATATTCACACTGTATATATCATATTCATGATTGTTCACACTTGACCCTCCTTCCAAAGGAAAGATCTTTACTTTGACTCCTAAGTCCACAAATACCTTACCTTTCATCCTTGGCCTCATAAGAGCCGTTTCCCTCATAGTTTAGTAATAGGATGGAGTTATCATGAACTCCATGGGATTCTCACTATCATGAGAACTCACTTTACCTTTTACTCAGACTTACAGAGTTATCATGAACTCTGTGTGGTTCTCACTATCATGAGAATTCACTTACTCCCTTTATGACGTAGACTTAGAGAGTTATCGTGGACTATACGTGAGCTTATGCTCATTCCCTTTGGAACGTTGGCCATAGTCAATGTTTCCTTTTCTTTCACCCTTAGTTAGGTGAATTACGGTTGCTCTGATTCTTTAGTCAGATACGTAGGTACAAGATGCGAGTCTTGGCGAGCAAAACTTAGTGTACATACCCCTAGGTCCTTACCTTTACCTTAGCATAGATCCTTTAGCAAGCAAACATAACTTAACACAAACAAAACAAGAGGTTCGTGTAGAGTACTACAGATACTTAGGGTGCTAATACCTTCCCTTTGTATAACCAACCCCCGAACCTTAGATCTCCCCCCTTTAGGTTTTTATAACGATCTTGAACCTTTCCTTTGGACAAATCAAAGTCGGTTATAAAAGAAAACGATGCAAGTTAATTAATAGCTTGTTATCCGATTTTCACCGCAACAGAAATGGCGACTTCACTGGGGAAAAACTTATTTTTGAGGGTTAAGCCTACCTTGTTTTTTGCTTGTGTTATTTATGTCTTGCTTGTTTACTTGTATACATCTGTGATATCTGTATATTTGTATATAGTTGTATATATCTCTGTCTGTATTGGCTTTTCTATGTGCAGGGTGCACTATTGAGTGGTGAGATAAGTCCTAACCCGGACTTGAGTGCACTTATGATAGGATCGATAGTATATTCAAGGAGGCTTTGAGGGAGTCGATTCCTGAAAAAGTTAACTTGAGACACCATCACTCAGATGAGGCCCTCTTGAGAGTTTAGTCATGTTGAACGATTCTATTCGGGAAAATGTTATTACTCTTGACCTAGGTGCCCGTGATTCTGAGGACCGTAGTTACCCTTACCCCCACTTGGCCTTTTTAGGATGTAGTTCGGTGACCATGAGGGAGTCTATTTTTGAAATGGTTGTCACACGATACTACACTCAGACGAGATTCTCTTGAGAATATAATTGATTACCAAGTCATTTGGGAAGTCGATAATATCCGAAAGATGGATTGTCGACTCTGGGAACTTTTTAGAACCCTGTTCTGCAGATGAAAACCCATAGTACATACCTTCTGGGATGGGTAGACCATGGCTCCATGCTCGTAATCTTCAAACCTAGGCCCTCTCTTGTTTGTGTGTGCATATCTGTGAATATCTGTATATGTTTGTTTGTGCATATCTGTGAATACCAGTGTACATATGTTTGTGCTTGTGTACTTTTGCGTGTGCATATATCTATGTTTTGTGTGCCCCTGTTTGTGCATTGCATACATCTCATCGCATCCATTAATGATTCAAAGAACTCAGAAGTTCTTTTCTTTGCGAAGATCCTTAGAGGTCATGGATTTCAAAACAAAACTCTTCAGTTTCCAAAATGTTCGCAGTTGGCCTTTGAGTTCCTTGAAACCATTTGGCTTGCATTAACATTGCATTCTCATTGCATGTCATTTGCATTGCATTTGCATTTCTCAGCCTTGAGTCTTGTCCGTCCTTTGTCTGTAACCCAGGCGGCTTCCTGAAACCATCATTGGACTTGAAGTAGCTTTTGAAGTTGTCTTTTTCAGACTCGTTCGTTGTGACCACCATGCTGGGGCACAAAAGCATTCAGCTGAAGACTTAGGATACTCAGAAGCCAGGTTCAGACTTTGTTTGACTCTGATATGTTCTCATTCACGCCTCAAGGCGTCCAAATCAGTAAACCTTCACCTAATCAGGAAGGTTCATCAGACTCTGAGGTGGAAGAATTTTCTGAGAGTATGTGTGAAGATGATTCTCAAGCGGATCTCGACAATCAACTCTGAAGATGACTATCTCATCTTGGCAGATTAAGAAGGAAATTTCAATTCCCTAAAGTTGGCAATCATTTGGCTGTTTAGCATTTTTGTTGTATTTTCTTTGCATGTTTGAATTATATTTGCTTATAAGCATTGTTGTACTTTCAAATTGGCAAGATTAATGAAATGTTTGTGCATCTTTTGATTAAGTCCTTTCGTTTCACTCATTTACTTTTGTGTTCATAAAGACAAAAAAACAAAAAACAGACATATTTTTTTCCCATATCAATCCTTTTGTTCAATTAAAGATTGGGGAGGATGATGAAATATTATCGATAATTGTTGTGGTATGCTTTCAATTAAACCTCGTCGAGGATGTAAGGCATTGTTCAATCCCCAAACACTGGAGAAATAAGGAAGATAATCCCTCGTTAACCCTTCGAGCCTAGAAGTAGGAGTTTTCTTTCTTTATACAAAAAACCCTTAAAATCTCAACCTTGGAGCAGGGTAGTTCTCAGTTTAACTTGGTTACGCATTCGAATGCAAGCGCTTCATGCAAGACACCAGTCAGCTCTCTCAAATCAAATGAGTTAGCATTGTGCAAGTTGTTCATCCAAGCAATAATAAGGAAGGATAGCTGAAAAATCCTTAATCAAAGGATGAGCCGAGTCCCTTTCAAGGCAAAAGCCGAGAAAGATGGGAAGCCCAGAACTTTGCCTTATACAAAAAGAACTTGTACAACAGCCAAAAAAGGAGTTTCAAAGCAACAATCAAACAAAAAGGAGGTCCTAACCGCAAACAAAGAGAGGTATCGTGACCTCAATCAAATCAAAAGAAGAGGTATCGTGACCTCAACCAGCAATGACAAGGAGAAGTCTCAAAGTCTCAAAGATTAACCAAATTCTGCGAGGGAGTACTGACTATCCAAGGGGTCTAAATCATTATCAATGATCATCAGCTCATTCCTAGTCTGTAGGAACCTGAATGTATAGCTTAAGTTAACTGAGCTTAGGATTGGAGTTCATCACAAAGATGGGGTGGGTACCGATTAAACTTTGAGCCTTTTTCTTTTGTTTGATAAACCGTGAACCAAGCCACGTTACCACCTTTAAAAGACCTAATTAAGGTAAGGTTGTTTTGAAAGCATACTACAACAAGGTTGATTAACCTGACTCCTAATGATCTTTGCTAGTTGTGTGTGTTGATCACTTCATCTTTCATTCTGTGAATGACCGGATCCACTTTGTTTTCGATTACTTAATCATTCCACTGTGCGTGTTTCATCAATAAAACTTGATTTCAAAAGCTTGCATGAATTTTTGCACTGAAATTGCCAATTTTAAATGAACAATACTTGTTTGTGAAATGATTCAACATCAAAGGAATCCCAACAAATGCAACCAGCTAGGGAATTTGACTTGATAAAGAAAGCTCAGTCAAGGGGCAACCAAACAGAAGGTTCTGCCAATCCATCATCTCAATAGCTAAGAATCAGGGGCAGAACGCTTCAAAGTTCAGAATATTGGGGAAAGCCTTCTTGAGGTCATTTCATGACAAGTTTGGACTCCGATGAGCCATCAACAGGGGCAAGTTTGTTCCCTAGTTGTTTCTACCACAGTTTAAAGGACTTTGTATTAGGGGCAACTTTGTCAAGACTCATGGATCTCGTTAAGAGTTTGAAGACATTGAAGCATCTGGCATTTCAATTCTTCTGTAAAATCCTCTTGATGACTTATCATCACAAGACCAGTTAATCAGAAGTAGTCATGTCGAGATTCTGCAAACCTCTAAAAAACAACTAGTCTGGGGCATCTCCTTTATAGATCAACTTGACAGGGGCAAACTTTAAGTGAGGGTTAGTTAAACAAACAATGTAAATAGAAATTATAAACTGATATAATACGCTTGCTTCCACCAGCATCATCACCCTGTATCATCCCCTTAACCTGAAAGGAAACAAAGAAAACTTCAAAAATGAGCATCCTCAGTTGAAAACAAACCCTAAAACCATAATCCATTGATGAGTAAAGAGAGGAACATGAATAACGCACCTTTTAATGAAACTAATCGCGGAACAGGAATCAATTATGATGTTGAACTAGTTTGGGAAGCTATGAAAAAGAAATATAAGGAGGAAGATGTACACAAAAGTTTCATACTTCTTATACTTCTTTTCATTGCTTCTAATACTAGATAAAGTTTGCTTACACTGTTGTTTCTTCATTTACTAACATCTTGTTCGTGATGCTATGAAAAAAAAAGTATAAGGTGCATGAAGTTTCCATCATAGCTTCATGCTTCTTATACATTTTTCCATAGCAACACAAACATTATGAAGTTTCCAAAGTATGGTCTTTGTTAAGGTAGTGAAAATGAATCTGAAAAAATGAGAACAATCAACAAAAACAACATGCAACAAACGAGGTAATGGGAAATATCTAACAATAGATGGAAGAAGAAGAATACCTTAATGTATGATTCACGACTAATGGTGAAAACGAAGAGAAAAAATGGGTTCTAGGGTTTCACTTTGAAGGCAACGACGTTATTGTCAATTAAGTGAAAATTATTTTACTTATATATAGGTAAACTATTTCACACTACGGTTAACTAGAATAATCGTAGTGATAACCATTTTATCTGTGAATTTTAAAATAAATAAAAACCTATAGATAGGTACTTATTTATTATAAGTATATCACTACGGTTGACCAGAAGAACCGTAGTGAAAACCCTTTTATTTGTGAATTTTAAAATAAATAAAAAAGAAAAGGTGCGCCTTAACTTCTCACTTAATGCATCTGCAGTTTAAACATCAACAATGTAATTCACAATGGATCTGCAGTTTAAACATCAACAATGTAATTCAAACCCTAATTCAACTTTTACATTTCATAACAAAGTAAACATTAAACATAAAGGAGACAAGAAAACATAACATCCTGATATTTCCTGAAAATATCTCTGATTTCAGTTTGTTCTTCAAACTCTTGTTCTTTTTCTTTAAATCATCATACATAACCTTCAGATCGCCCACAGCTTCCAACTCTGACTTCATAATGCTCCCATCGTCATTTCCATCTCTTTCTCCCAAGTCTTCATCCCATATGAACAAATTACATGTTTCATTGCTCCTCCAAAATGGACATCTCCAAAAAAGCCTTCCTTTATTTTGTCCCTTCTTGCATTAATACGAAACCATACGACCATCACAACCACAAAAATTTCTAGATCGATATTTTACACTTGAAGAAGACGTATAAACACCTTTGGATGATTTTTTCTTCAAATGTGGCATTGCAACACCTTAAAGAACACTTTATTGTTGTTGTTGTCTTCTTCCCGACAATGGTGACGGCGTTAGTGTTAGGTTTGTTTCGTCTTGTTTCTTTTTTCAATGGTTAAATTGATATATACTTGGTGTTTAAAATACAAAACAGTTTGTAACAACGGTTTAAAGAAAAAGTCGTCGTGATATCATTATTATTTTTTAGTTAAATATTAATAAAACATAAAAAGGGAGCATCGAATTCAAAGGGATAAACTATTTGAGGGCGATGAGGTTCGAACCCATGATAGCTAGATTGTATCACCACGGTTTCCATAACAACCGTTATTATACCATTGAGATTTCTAATTAAAATAATGTGCGCGCATCCAGTACGCACAATAAGAACGGTGTATAGGATGCCGTTGTAAACCTCGTGTTGTTGTTTGGGCGTTTTGTAGTAGTGTCTAACTTCAACTGGGTCAACTGGTTGCTCAAGATCTATATTATCCTGGTCAGATAGACGTTTGAAGCCTGAACTTCCAATAGATAGAAAAGGTCTTGAAACCTCATTGAATCTTTTTTGGAAATGTTGTCTAACTGCTGACTTAACAACTTCCACATCCTCAACATAAGAGCCGTTGACACACACTGATGGAATTGTGTTCTGGTATATCCTATTCTTTAATGCAGCATGAAAAAACTTAGTATTGATATCTCCATCCTCACTCCATTTCATTCGAGACTTCTGTCTAATGATACTTTCTTTGATTCTTAAGCTTTTCCATAAGCTATCTTCAGCATTATTCCTCTTATTAAGTTGCTCTGTAGCGACACTGCCTTTACGCTTCATCAAATAAGCCTTCAACTTTATCAAGCTATCAACTAATATAATTAAAAGACGACACTCATTATTAAATTCAGTTTCCAAGTTCATAACAGTTTCATGTTTTTAATATCTTATTGAAAATAATTATTTGAAAAATTCAAATGTTAAAAACAAAATGCAAGCTTCTATTTTTATCTACTACATTCTTGATAATTACGATTAAAATCATTACAGGAACGTACAATTTAAATGTTGTCAAATACATATCCATGATTGGGAGATGTTTTTAACACTATAGTTTCTACCCTCTCTTCCTTCTGGTTTAACACATAAGCATGTGTGCGCGCATACACACATACATACTTGTTTTATTTTTTTTTACAAATTTATATATATTGTCGGGTTTTATTAGAGAGGAGTAGGCTTGTTCATGATACAGTTTATAGAGAAAAGCGTACCGAACAGAACTAAACCGTAATAAAAATTTACTCGATTTGAACCGAACTGTTTCAATTTACTTAGAAACGAACCGAACCAAAGTCATTGGTTTGGTATACCATTTAGAAATTTCGAACCATTAGACACTACAAAAAAAAAGCTATTTAATAGCGTTTTTTTTTGCTTTTTGATAACGCTTAAAAGCGCTATTAACCAGCCTGCTATTGTAAATATTTTCGTTTGATAGCACTTTAAAAGCGCTAGTATAGTACAGGTAATTAATAGCGTTTTTTTAAAAGCGCTATTATAGTACCGGTATTTAATAGCGTTTTTCCAAAAGCGCTATAGAAGTAGACATTTTCCATTTTATAATACGTATTTTGCTTTGATTTTGATAGCACTTTCAAACAAAGCGCTATTATAAGGCACGTGTTTGATAGCGCTTGTAATACCCCGTATTAATTAAGTGCTCAATTGGACATTAGAAAGATCAATTATTAAAAGGCAGAGTGATATTTATTAGTTTAAGGGAGTATTTTAAGTTAACTCTAATAATTGATCAATTGGGTTGGAATGACAAAATATCAATTGGAGATATTTTTACTCTATTGAATTTATATTATATAATATTGGTTTATGTATATATATATATTTGGAAAGGGAAGAAAGAAAAAGAGAAAGAAGATAGTAAGAAGAAAAAGAGAGAAATTGGAGAAAGTGGAAGAAGGAGAGCTTGGATCTTCATCATCTCTTCATCGATTCATCATCTTCTTCAAACTCCTCTCCGTTTATCAGGTGGGTTCTAGATAGAAACCTTAGTGTAGAATTTCTTGAGGTTTTGGGGTTGTGTTAGGTTTGGGAGAAAATGGGATTTTGTGGAAAATCGAGGAATCTAGCGGTTGAAATGAGTTATAAATTTCGTAGTATAATCTATACTGGTGTGGAATCAATTACCGATAATCGTTATGAATGTTTAGATTGGTTTATGTTATTTGGAATGTTAGGGTTTTAGTGGAAATTATGTGATAAATGTTGAAAATCATATCGTATGAAGTGTATCGGTTAAACCGTAATAGAACCGTGATATTATACCTCGATGGGTTGTTGGGTATGTTGTTGAGATGTTGTTGCAAGTTGGAAAAAGCTCTGTAAAGAGATTTATTTTTCTGGAAATCGCAGAGCGCGCTAAGCGCGGTGTTGAATTCCTGCAACCCCTCCAGGCAGAAGCTTGCGCGCTCAGCGGGCAAGGGGGGTGCGCTCAGCGCGCAGGTCTGGGAGTTGAAATTCTTTCTTTAGCGAGAAATTCATAACTTTCGACTCGTTTATCGGTTTCGATCATTCTTTATATCGATGTAAAGATGAGGAAATATTCTATGCAATGGAGATGAAATATGTCGATTTTACCGACCGATTAAATAATCGAGAAAGTTGCAAAAGCGATATGATTCTGTTTTAATTATTGTATATTGTTCTATTATGAAATTATGATATGTCTATATAATTGTGAATTGTGAATGAAAGAAATATGCATGTTAAAATGAATGAGAAAAAGTGACTGGGATTGATGAATAATCTAGATGGCGATGCTCGTGCATTCGATATGGATGTGCATCCTTGTCGAGTAATGGTCTAGAGGAGAGTGAGACACTAGTATGGAACATGTGTGTGAACCTTGTGTTCCTTGTGTAAGGCGATTATGGCCTTAAGGCATTGTGGCCTTGTGATTGTCGAATACAATCACGTTTGTGTGAATACAATCACATTTGTGTGTGCGATCACGTAATCGTAACCGGTTATCTTGTGAGTGCGTTTCATGGGTCTCGAGCTCCTCTGAAACAGATGCACAACTACTTGGCAGGTTTGATTCCCCGTGTTGTACGAATGGCGCCCATGGAGCGTATGCTTGTGACGGTTAATGGCCCGTGTGAAGTGACGGTTCATAACGGTTAATGGCCCGTAGAACCCGAATCCATTCGTATGTCAAGTAGGTTCAAGGACCCATGACTCGGATCGACTTCTAGACGTAGAAGCGGACGAGAACAGGGGATGCCTTGGTGTGGTTATCGATTAGTGATATTGTGAGTTGGTGAACTCATGAACATGTTTCCATATAGTGTGAGAATTGAATTGTGAGCTCGGAAGTCCGTTCCCTTCCCTTGGACTTGAGTTAGGATTGGTAGAACCTTGTAAAGCCGAGAGAATCTATAAGATAGGGAACTCACTGAGATTTGATGTATCTCACCCCACTATAGTTGCTTTATTTCAGGTGTGGTTTGCAGGTTTGTTTTGCAAGTGGAGCGATGCTTGGATGTTTCAAGAGAAGCTTAGTTAAGCTTATTCCGCTGTGTATTATTTTTGTTGTATACAATTGAGGATATTGTATATTATTCTTAGATTTTCATTTTTGGCTAGTTTCCATGACTTGTGCCATATGTTGTGTTTATGTTTTAGAAATGGACAAGTATGTGAATTATGTCATTAGGCACTTTTGATGTGTCAGTACCAAATAAAACACTTGTATGGTATTATTCTAGATGAATATTATACAGGGCGTTACAGTTGGTATCAGAGAAGGTCGTGTCCTCGACTTAGCCTTGAAACATCATAAGTAAATCTATTCCTGCCTCTTAAGTGTGTCTTGCCGTCATGAAACTGAATATTATACTATCTAGTGTTGGGCCTGATCAACCTAATACTATGTATGTGATAGGTAGAATCATGGTTGAGCGACCACGACGACTCCGTAGTGTTGTCGGAACTGGTGCTGTGAGGGTATGCTCAAACCAAGAGTTAGTAGTGTGGAGTTTTGGTCGGCTCAGTGAGGTTTTAGTAAAAGTTGTGCTTGTGTAACATGGAATTCAAGAATGTTAGGTTGTTAAGCAATCATTTGGAAAGGATGGAGTCTGGAAGTTAAGGATCGCTACCGGACGATTGGTTAAGGTGTGGGGGGTATATGAAAAATCGCTAGTAGAGCTGGATTGACCTCTACTACGAGTAAGGGTTTCAAGTGATCTCATTCCGTGGAAAAAGAAAGTTGTTTTTTGGATGTGTGATGTAAGATCTGGAGGTGAGATGAATTTTGGTGCTTCAAATTCTAAGGTCGTTAAGGTATCTTGAATGGACGAGAGTACCTTAAGGAGTGTGTTTGGAACAATATCTTCCGACTGGTTAAAAGTTGAGAGTTAAGAAAGTCCGGCTTTCATGGGAACCCACAGTAATAGAGAAATGTGAGAAGGAATACAATGATGTGTTACATACTTCAAGTGAAACAAGTGTGCGCCGAACAAAGAGTAGAAGATGAATTGTGTATCTTCCGTTACGTAGAGAGATTAAGTTGGAGATGCTACATCAGGATTTTTGGTATTCAGTACGAGACCAATTTGGAAATTTAAATTTGTTAACTTACCCAAAGAACAGTATAAGGTATTGCGTTGGAGAAAGAATGAGCTTCTTTTAGTAACAAAAAGTGTAGTGATACGGACCAGTAGAAGTCTGTATTAAGAAACTATGTAAGTACCTTGGATTTAAGGGAATCTTAGTAAGATGGTTTTATATTTGGACCTAAGAGGATTACAATGGAGAGCGAAGTGAACGCGATATAGAAAACGGTATCAACAGTATATTACGAGGAATGACGACGGAATGTATTTTGGACGATTGTGTACTAGAGTTATTGAGTAGTTATTGAGGCTTAAGTTAAGGAAGAGTAACCAAGGATGGTTCGCCCGTGAGGACTCTAGTAAGTATGATGTGAAATAGAAAAGTTACCCTTTGGTATTAAGAACGAGTGCGGTAGTAGCACCGTGGTCACAAGTGTACGTGAGGGATTCTTATTCTTGAGACAAGTGTGACGGGACGTACCTTGTGAAGCAGTTAGTATTGTATCCTATGAGATAAAATTGTGGTAACACAACGAGAAGTAATTCAGGACTTATTACAGACTAAGAGTAAATTATGGAACAGTTTATACCGGAAGAGTTTTGTAAATGGTTGATGAAAATTATCGGATGCAAGCATTTCATTAAGTGACTTAAGGGTAAGTGTGGGGTGTAATGGATAGTGGAAGGTAAGGAATTCCGGTTACTGTGTACGAAGTGATGGACAGGTTCTTCAGGAGGATGCATTACCCCGATTCATTTTCAAGTATAGAGAGAGCTTTTGTATTTGTGGATAATTGGAATATTCGGAATCTACCTTTCGTTGGACTAAGAACATTGTGGTTTTATTTCTTGCCCAGGGAGTTAAGTGAGAGGGTAAGGTGGTATGCTTGACATGAGATGTCCATCATTTTCGTAGTACCGTGTGATGGATGGGTGTCGGGTGTTGCTTATGGACGAATCAAGTATGAATGGTGTCTAAAACCCTAGAATGTCGTCATTATTGACTTTCCACTGGTATAGTTGTTTGAGTAGGAAAATGAACTACCCCACTGAAGATTTGTAGGGTGACCACGAGAGAATTTGGAATTTTGCCTGTCACTTGGTTGGAGTGTGTCGTCAACTCTATTGGTTTTACCTTGAGTGGATCATGGTTGGTGAATGTAATACAAGTTAAGAAGCCGTGAGTTGAGAATGATATTTTGAGTTAGAACAAATCGGATCGATGGGTTGAGTAGGGATGACTTTGAATTAAGAAGAAACTGGGTTTCGTTCTGCAATAGTGTTAATCGACTAACACAATGGGGTTAACCGTTTAACACGTGCATGAAGGGTGCTTTACGTAGAATTTTGGAGAAGTGCACCGATTAGCCCAGGTGGTTGATCGATTAACGTGTGTGTAAATTGTGAAATCCCTTAGGAACCATCATCTGCGTTTTGTTTCCTTGTGTTGCTCTGAGTGGAGAGTATTGTGTGAATGGAGAACGAGATTGCAAGTAAGTGAAGGAAGGATTTGCATTTTGGAATCGTGACTTCTGGAAGAGTGTGGCATAGTTGGCCATTTGTTCAGGCAGCAAGAGAGTTAACTTTAAAGAAGTGACCTTGTGAGAAAGTCTTAAGAGTATTGTTATCATTACGGTTGAGAATCTTAAGAACGAAGTTGGAAAATACTCACAAAGTATTGATCTTGCAAGGAATATATTTCGGTCTGTAATTATGGCCATCGTAAGGTATGGACGGTTGATCCGAGTTGGTAATTGTTATCTTCCGTGAGTTCACGACATTAGATTTAGACCGTGAGAGTGGTACCAGTTGTGTACAGTGGTGTTTTACCCAGAGAAGGAAATTTGAAAAGTTATCCTTCCAAGTACGAGTAAGATTTGGGCGATTCGAAGTTAAGTATGTGACTTAGAATCGTATATGGAACGTAACGATTAAGAAAAGTGGATTCAACCGAGAAGTGTGGTATGGACTTCGACGGAGTTTGTGCGTATGGAGTGTTGTGTGAGAATTTGTGGGTGGTATGGAAACTCACAATTCCGAATTGAATAGTTTGAGTTTTGATAAGTGGTATCTCGCGTGTGATTGAAGTTCTATGTTGGTGTTACGCTGTTATTGGTTGAGATCTCGAATCAGCAAGAAACCCTGAGTAAGTCAGAAATCGTAAGAAGAATCGATTTGGAAGGTGGTAACCAGAACCGAAAGTTGTTAAGCTATTTTGGGTATATTGATTTTGAATTTAGAATGGAATTGGAGTTGTATATGTTATGGTTATAACAGTATAACTCATGCATCTTTATCGTCTAGAGAGTGTTGAGCGGATGGTATTATATTGTGTGTTGGCGAGAAAATTGTTCTACCAAAGGACGTCAGTAAGTTTCTTATGCCATTGGCTAGTAAGGACCCAGTGGATAAGTGAGTTTCCGTGGATTGTTAGCTACTTAATAATGCTTATGAAATTGTGGTGTTCCACTGTTAGATTTAAATTGCGTAGTGGAAGGTGACAATGGGAGAGTCGGTCAGAATATTAAGAATTTGAAGGTTGTTGCTTGTAAGTACGGATATAAGGAGGTTTGGTTCTAAGTGTGTTACCGTTTGGTGTGACCCGAAAGAAAGGAAGTATCGGATTTAATGGTTATGATGTTTTAGTATCAGACCAACTGGAACTATTAAAGAAGTTGTTCGACTAGATATGAAGTGGTTCTAATGTTAAAGGATTTATGAAAGGATAGATGTCGGTAATTACATAAAGGGAAGGAATTACCGAATTACCTCATAAGGGTTTATTGAGTGTTTGTTATCCTGAATCAAGATAAGGTATTACGGTTTAGTTTGTGACTCAGTAGAGGAATGTAGAATGGTACCTTCATTCATTGGTAAAGTGCGACCAAGTGTGTTAGTAAGAAACAACAGATGAATTGGGGAAGCAAAGTTGGAAGTTAACTCGATGTTAGAACAAGAGTATGATTAAGGACGTGAAGTTGTTAAGTTGTGAAAATAACAATTTTGGTCTATGAAACCAAGTTAGAATTGATAGGCGTCAGAATTGAACAGAAGGTTAACGGAAGTAAAGTGAGTGTGGAACTTAGACAATGATGCGAGAAGTGGTTATTGTCGAACGAAGGAAATTCGGGGGCGAATTTCAATTTAAGGGGGGGAGAGTGTAATACCCCATATTAATTAAGTGCTCAGTTGGACATTAGAAAGATCAATTATTAAAAGGCAGAGTGATATTTATTAGTTTAAGGGAGTATTTTAAGTTAACTCTAATAATTGATCAATTGGGTTGGAATGACAAAATATCAATTGGAGATATTTTTACTCTATTGGATTTATATTATAATATATTGGTTTATGTATATATATATTTGGAAAGGGAAGAAAGAAAAAGAGAAAGAAGATAGTAAGAAGAAAAAGAGAGAAATTGGAGAAAGTGGAAGAAGGAGAGCTTGGATCTTCATCATCTCTTCATCGATTCATCATCTTCTTCAAACTCCTCTCCGTTTATCAGGTGGGTTCTAGATAGAAACCTTAGTGTAGAATTTCTTGAGGTTTTGGGGTTGTGTTAGGTTTGGGAGAAAATGGGATTTTGTGGAAAATCGAGGAATCTAGCGGTTGAAATGAGTTATAAATTTCGTAGTATAATCTATACTGGTGTGGAATCAATTACCGATAATCGTTATGAATGTTTAGATTGGTTTATCTTATTTGGAATGTTAGGGTTTTAGTGGAAATTATGTGATAAATGTTGAAAATCATATCGTATGAAGTGTATCGGTTAAACCGTAATAGAACCGTGATATTATACCTCGATGGGCTGTTGGGTATGTTGTTGAGATGTTGTTGCAAGTTGGAAAAAGCTCTGTTAAGAGATTTATTTTTCTGGAAATCGCATAGCGCGCTAAGCGCGGTGTTGAATTCCTGCAACCCCTCCAGGCAGAAGCTTGCGCGCTCAGCGGGCAAGGGGGGTGCGCTCAGCGCGCAGGTCTGGGAGTTGAAATTCTTCCTTTAGCGAGAAATTCATAACTTTCGACTCGTTTATCGGTTTCGATCATTCTTTATATCGACGTAAAGCCAAGGAAATATTCTATGCAATGGAGATGAAATATGTCAATTTTACCGACCGATTAAATAATCGAGAAAGTTCCAAAAGCGATATGATTCTGTTTTAATTATTGTATATTGTTCTATTATGAAATAATGATATGATTCTAGGTTGTGACTAGGATTAATGAATAATCTAGATGGCGATGCTCGTGCATTCGATGTAGATGTGCATCCTTGCCGAGTAATGGTCTAGAGGAGAGTGAGACACTAGTATGGAACATGTGTGTGAACCTTGTGTTCCTTGTGTAAGGCAATTATGGCCTTAAGGCATTGTGGCCTTGTGATTGTCGAATACAATCATGTTTGTGTGTGCGATCATGTAATCGTAACCGGTTATCTTGTGAGTGTGTTTCATGGGTCTCGAGCTCCTCTGAAACAGATGCACAACTACTTGGCAGGTTTGATTCCCCGTGCCGTACGAATGGCGTCCATGAAGCGTATGCTTGTGACGGTTAATGGCCCGAGTGAAGTGATGGTTCATAACGGTTAATGTCCCGTAGAACCCGAATCCATTCGTATGTCAAGTAGGTTCAAGGATCCATGACTCGGGTCGACTTCTAGACGTAGAAGCAGACGAGAACAGGGGATGCCTTGGTGTGGTTATCGATTAGTGATATTGTGAGTTGGTGAACTCATGAACATGTTTCCATATAGTGTGAGAATTGAATTGTGAGCTCGGAAGTCCTTTCCCTTCCCTTGGACTTGAGTTAGGATTGGTAGAACCTTGTAAAGCCGAGAGAATCTATAAGATAGGGAACTCACTGAGATTTGATGTATCTCACCCCACTATAGTTGCTTTATTTCAGGTGTGGTTTGCAGGTTTGCTTTGCAAGTGGAGCGATGCTTGGATGTTTCAAGAGAAGCTTAGTTAAGCTTATTCCGCTGTGTATTATTTTTGTTGTATACAATTGAGGATATTGTATATCATTCTTAGATTTTCATTTTTGGCTAGTTTCCATGACTTGTGCCATATGTTGTGTTTATGTTTTAGAAATGGACAAGTATGTGAATTATGTCATTAGGCATTTTTGATGTGTCATTACCAAATAAAACACTTGTATGGTATTATTCTAGATGAATATTATACAGGGCGTTACAGTGCTTTTCCATAAAAGTGCTATTATATTATGTTTCATTAATAGCACTCTCTCTACAAAACACTATTGTAGTACACTTTTTTTTTTACAAAATCATTCTTCTGATCAATATATATATATATATATATATATATATATATATATATATATATATATATATATATATATATTTACGACAAAAGAATTCATAAAAAATAATGATTATAACCAACTAAAATATTTGAAAATGAAATAAAACCACTTATTCAAGAACAAATGTGATACCATATATATTTATCACTACCATAATTTACAAATTAATAACAATCAAAATTACATTACATATGCTGAAAAATCGGGCTTGTCTTAGAATTATACATCAACAATTGTATTAGAATTAAATTACATTAATTTACAAAATTTGTTAGCCAAGAAAACCAAGAGAATAATACATCACATATGCTAAAAAAATATCAAATCTACTCACCAAAGTTAACATGGCATAGAACCCAAATGCTCCCCAGAACCTCTCTTCATCAGATAGTGCCTGAAATTTATGTGTCAGACAGTGAAAGTTTTTTTAACTCAATACTGCAGCAAAAACAACACATTCATTCTCCTTAAAATATGAATATCAAACAGTTATAAAAGAAATTATATTAAATTTTCAATATTAAACATCAATTTCATAGTATATTAGACATGATCATTCAATTTGTATTGATTGAAAAAATTGCTACTAATGTCATAAACAATGACTTTAAAGACATCCAGATGTGAATACAAATATTAGTCATCACTTGATTGTAACAAAAATGATAGCATAATGAAAATTTAGTTACAAATCTCAAGCCAATTTTGAGAACACAAGTTTTTTTTTGTGACAACTACATCAACAAGATATTTCATAAATGTAATGAGTTGATCTAGCACATGTGTACACTATTCATTCAAGGTATGAGAAATATTAGAACATAAATTGAAAGTTTGCTTTTTGAATTGAATAAAAAAAAGGAAAGGATTGCAAGGATGCTACATTATTCTTTGGTATGTCTTTCTTCTAGAGTCCAATTTGTTGTTAAATCCAAAACACGTTGCAAAGAAATCTCATCATACAAAAACCTACATGGCACAATCAAGAAAACTATAGTAAGCATACAGTTTCTAGCAGATTTCATAATACTGTAAAAAAACCAAGCTTCCAAAATTAAAGTTTCTTGCCTAGTGAGTAAAGGTAAACAAAATGTCCAAAATAACTCCGAAGACTTGATAAAACATAGGTATGAAACATATGTCGATATGTTACGGTAAAAAGATTTTATATGTTTCACAATGATATTTGATGACAGAACTTCAAAAATAACATGATATTAGAAAGCTCAAAACTATGATAGTAACAATTAAACTAGTTTTTTAACATGAATTTGAAACACCTTAATATTGTGTATTATATAATAGCTTATTTTTCTAGTTATGACACTAATATTTGTCTAATTACAAACTTAACCTTGAAAGGAAGTAATAACTCATTATTACTGCTGTCTAAAGAAGCTACCCTTAAGGGTGTCTTAAAGCTCATGGAAGTTAAAGGATTAACTATAAATCATGTTAAAATCTACTTATAAGTACTTACCATTTGCTTTATCTTCTAAGGTTTGTTTCCTCGAATGCTTATATTGAAATATATTGCTCCATGAATTGGACAAATACATGACACCAAGATGAAGACCAGACTTGTCTAAAGGTACTCACAATATATGCATTAATGTATTATATGTATCACATGTTCAACCCATGTGCTTCTAACATGGTAATTATGCAAATATTGTCACTTAATATGATCAAATAACAAATAAACAAAAAATTAAAGACATCTTCAAGATTGAATATTATTAATAAAATAAAAGAAAAGTAGGATTTTAAGATGAAGCATCAATATAGTCTGCCACAAGGTTCTTAAGGATTACATGAATGCTAATTTATATTAGAAATACAAAAGCTAAAAAGGCTTGTCAACCTCATGCATCTACTAGGAGAGATAAAACACCCATATAACATTATACTTGAATCTCTATCATGTAAAGCATCTACATAATCATATCATTGAAACTCATCAAATTTTGAGACTTTTTACTAGCTACATATGATATCTGATAATACATGCATGAATCTGAGACATGACACACTACTACATTTACCCTTCTCTTATATTTTATATACTTTTATCTGCTTCCCATTCTGTTTATATTTTTCAGATGGATCTGTCTTACTCCCCTGGTTAAAATATAATGTTCACATTTACCGGTATGTAAACTTCTCATAAGAATGGTCGAAGGCTCATAAATCACAAAAGTTTAAACCAGTAAAATTTGTATTTATTTTGAGATAATGCTACTCTTATTTTCTTAGTACTATATATCTTATACAAGTGTGTCTAATCATTTTTATTTTATTTTATTGCGATATATGTCTAATTAAACTCATAATAAATGAAACTAGTGCATCATTGTCAGCCATATCATCCTAGTTAGGGGTGGGTATCCCTCCACCCGAGCTCAAACTTGGAAACCAATGTTAGATAAAATTCTGGCTAAATAGTAATAGACATATTGCAGGACATTTTTATCCTCACACTGCTGATTAAGCTACTGAGAAATGGCAAAGACATATCAAGAGTAAATAAATTTCCATAAGAAAAGAAATTCAAGAGTATGCCCCCTGTAACGTACATTTCATATAGCATTGAATTCAAGATTAGATTCATACAGTAGAAACATGAGCTGCAGAAGTACATTATAGGCATAGAAAGAAGCACCTAAGGGGCTAGACAAGTTTTAATCTGATCTGACATGGAAAAATAATAACACAAGCTACTAGGATTCTTTTTTAAAATGAAAAGAATAAAAGATAATGAGAATTGGAGCATACCATGAGAATAGAAGGGGCTAAGTAAGGATCTATAGAATTATAAACTGCGAATTTTGGAATTACATGTTGTACTAATTGCTGTAGGAACTTCTCTGAAATCATATTACCAAAAAAACATAATTTCCACACTCTAGTCCAAATACTAAACCACAATCTCACAAAGAAATTTTCCACAATTACCTGATCAAAAGTAGCAGCTAGTTCAGGGATACTTATGGAAAGTTGTGAATATGAAGATGGCTACAAAAACAATATAAAACACACAGAATTGTACATTATCAATATCAACACTATGCTTTGCGGAAGTAATAACATAATGCTTTCAAGTACATGTACAAAAACAATGTTGTTAAACATGAAACTAACTGATTCAAGAGGTTTCCATGATAAAAAAAATGAAGAAATCATGGAACCTTTTCTTTTGAGGCGTGATGTTGGTTCTAACTACAACTTTAGCATCGAAAATGGTGTCATTCTGGATCTGCATTTGGCTTTCTTCGATCTCTTCTCTGTAGCATGTTTACCTAAAATAGATGAAGTCGTAGAAGATGTTGATGAAGATGGAGCCGCAATCTTTGAAGAAGATGAAGCTAGCGTCGGAGTTGGATCAGCCGTTATCAGATCCATTAGCATGGTTCCAGAAGAGTCCTGCATAAATCAAGAGTTAGGAACAGAAAACTTGAAGTTCAAATTTACAAATCTGTGAGCAAGGGAGCTAATTACCGTTATTGGTTCTTTGCTATGTCATGAGTGTTATCTGTACTTGCTCTTGCAAAGGTAAATTTACGGAGAAACAACGATCTCGTGGGGATTTCGCAGAGTTGGTCAACGGTTCTCAAATAAGGGTTTCACATAGAAGGTTTTGATCGTCGATGTTGCAATTGAAATCGTAATCCTCGATTTGGAGAGAAGAATGGAGTGTGGTTCAATGTGAATGACAGTTAGGTTGAGAGTTTTTGGGTTCGATGAGGGTGAAAGGCTTTGGAGGTCGACGATGGTATGTTGAGGTTGAGTTCAATAGTTCGAGAGAGGGGGGGGGGGGGGGGGGGAGAGGTGTTGCACACAAAAAAAATTGGCTTTTTTTCATTTGGAAGAACGTGAAATAATAAAAAAAAATGCACGTGTTTTTATTATATTTTATAGAAAGCCAATAATATCGCTTTTACAAAAGCGCTATCAAACCAATCAAACCTAAGTACCTGTAATAGCGTTTATATAGGAAAAGTGATATCAAATCAGGGTACTTATAATAGCGGTTATCAGTAAAGGGCTATTATATGCTTTTGTGTTAAAGATTTAATAGCGCTTTATTAAAAAGCGCTATTAAATATGTGCTATTATAATAAAGAGAATGATGACGATGGTGAGCTGACCAAGGGTTGAGTTCGACGGAGAATGGGTTTTCTTCGACGAAGAATGGCTGAGTTCGACGAAGTGCATAAATTGGAGGAAGAAGAGGACTGAGTGAATACCGGAGGAAGATGAGGACCGAGTGAATCGATGAATCGATGAATGGGTTTTGAATCGATGAATCGGTGAAGGCTAGGTCGAAGGAAGCTATGTTAGTGAATACGAGAATATGGGTAGTAGCCAAAACTTTGTGCGCCAATACAAAAATTATCTGCCAAAAACTTTGTTTTGTTTAATTTTATAATTAATTTTATTATTCATTATATATTTTATAATTAAATAGCGCTTTCTTGCAAATGCTAACATAGGATAGGCAAATAATAATGTTTTTTTAAAAAGCGTTATCTTAGTGAAGAAAATTAATAGCATTTTTAAAAAAGCGCTATCTTAGTGAAGAAAATTAATAGCGCTTTTTAAAAAGCGATATCTTAGTGAAGAAAATTAATAGCGTTTTTTTACAAAGTGCTATCAAAATCAAATATCAATTTTGGCGTAGTGAGAAAACAATTTTTCCAAACCGAACCGTTTATTAAAGAACTGAACCATTAAACTATTTTTCAAAATTTTAAAATAATAAAAATTAAAACTTGGTTTTAGTATTTTTAATTTTTCAGTTTCGGTTCAGTTCGGTTACAATTTTTGTTCGGTTCGGTTTCAGTTCGATACGGTTCTATAACATTTTCGTATAATATGGTTTGGTTCACTAACCAAACATAACGGTTCGGTTATTTTAACTTTAATTCGGTTCAGTTTGATGGTTCGGTTTGTGGTTTATTTAACAACCCTAGACAGGAGCCATATTAGGAGAAGATAAACAAGAGAGTTAATGCACATATCTTTAACCATTCTTTGTTGGAAGTTATTTACATAACTTTATTAAATTTATGTATATTACTGCTAATGTATTATGTATTTTTATACAACTAGAAAGAAATAGCAGAGGCTAAAGAAGCTCTTATAAATGTTCTACCAGCTCAACCTTAGAAAACATTGAGATTAAGAGGACAAGAGAACCATTCCACTTTCTTAGCTCCTTCCCCAATAAATAAGCCTCGCATAGGAAATACCACAACACTTGCGAGAGGCTCTACATAATAACATAAAAAAAGAAAGAGAATTTCTTAACACACCATATAAGTTTCTTAGGCACCTTGTGTGCCTACAAAAATATCCCTCTGTTCCCGATGTGCAAATCCGGACGCACTTTTTTTTTTAATCTTTCAGTTTTTTCCGAATGTGCACATCCAGTAAAACACTACTAAAAAAAACCCGTTTAACAACGGTTGGAAATGACATATAATGACGCGGGCGAAGGCGTTGTTATGTAGAGTGTTGTTGTATATGCGGTACGTACAATGACGACCCAATAAACGTTGTAAAAAAATGGAAAATGCGCTACCTATAATGACGGTTATTTTAAATAACCGTTTTTTGTATGTATTTTAATAAAATAAAAAAAATATAGCATTAGAACTACCTATAATGACGATTAATTTAAAAAAAACCGTTGTTGTGTGTCTTTTAATAAAATAAAAAAAAATTGCAGCATTAGAACAAGAACAACAACAAGAACATCAAGAACAACAATAAGAACAAGAACAACAGTAAGAACATCAAGAACAATAATAAGAACAAGAACAACAAGAACAAGAACAAGAACAAGAACAAGAACAAGAACAAGAAAAAGAATCAGAACAAGAAGAAGAAGAAGAAGAAGAAGAAGAAGAAGAAGAAGAAGAAGAACAACAACAACAACAACAACAACAATAATAACAATAATAACAACAACAACAACAACATCAACAAAAACAACAACAATAATAACAATAATAACAACAAGAACAACAAGAACAACAATAATAAAAAAAAATAACAAGAACAAAAATAATTAAAAAAGAACATGACCAATAACTAACATTGCTAACTCGAGTTCTGAAATTTGGTTTAGTGGAGAAATAGAGTATCGTAATTGAAAGATGATGTTTGTAGGTAGAAGATGTAGTTCGTCTGAGTTTTAGGTTTCACGCGGATCACTAATAGTAGTGTCTTGGCCGTTGATAATCACTAAATGGATGACCAAGATTTGTTTAAGGATAGTGAATAAACTCAATATGCGCGCCACCTATAATGTTGGTAATGAGAATTGAAAAAATAAGTAAAAAACCAAAAATGCTGGTGCTGAGACTTGAACACATGACAAGACGCTACCTTTAATGACGGTTGGTTTAAATTACCCGTGGTGAAAGGTCTGTCATCATTTTGAAAAAATAAGTAAAAAAGCTACCTATTACAATGGTTGGTTTAAATACCCGTTGTGAAAGGTCTGTCAGCATTTTGAAAAAATAGGAAAAAATGATTAAAATAAATTCAGAAAAATCTAAAAACACGAAATTTAATCTAATTAAGTAAAATAAGAATTTTGAGAATTTTTTTAGAATTTTTTGAGACTATGAAAACAGTAAAAAATTCATTAAAAATAGAAAAAAGATGAATTTGGGGTTTTGAGGGTGAAGTCCTGTAACTCTTCCGGAGTATTTCAACCTCGAGAATATTGTGAAACTCCTAATATTGTGAGGAACCGCAAGAATCTGTTAATTCCAACCTCGAAACATTAATGGAGGATTTTATTGAAACAATAACTAATTCAAAGTTAGAATTTATGATGGGGCACTTTGTGGAGACACAAACTCTCCAGAATGAAGAGCTTAGAAGACAACATCTTGATACTTATGAAACCCTTAGGCAGATAAACACTATGATCGAGTCCCTCGCGACTCACACTGAGGCATTAGAGACTCAAATCTCCCTGCTTGCACAGACACCTATATGACCCTCCCTTGAGGTGCATGTGGATGTTGTAGTGACAAGTAGTGAAAGACAAATCGAAAATCCTAAGGAGAGTGATAATAAGGTTGAGGAGAGTGATAATGAGGTTGAGGAGAGTTTTGGTAAGGAAAGAGTAGAGATTGAGAAAAACTCTCTGACACCACCCGAAAGGGAGGTCGTCGAATAGGTAGAGAAGGAAGCACATATTATTGTTCCTTCTCCCTATACCCCACCAATTTCTTTCCCGCAAAGGTTTGTAGAAGTTACGGTAGACTCCCAATCCAGAACGTATGTGGAGGTATTGGAAAATATCCACACCGATGCACATTTGTCTGAGGTCCTGCACAAAAAGAGAAAATCAGAGGACCATAAAACTAGGGATATCATTACTGTTAAGAGGGTAAGGTTAGACTTTGAGATGGTGGATTAAATTACTAAGCCCAATGTTGCACCCCAAATTTTACCCTCAGATACTATTGGTTTTCCGCACGTCTTTTTTTCCATTCATTTTAGCATTTGCGGCCATTTGGTCCATTAATCATTAATCAGACATTTTTTGTCTATTTGGTAATTTCTTGATTTTAATTACTATCATTACTTTTTTGTTTAGTTAAATATTTTATTAGAATTTATTTAAATCCACTTTAGCCTATTATTTTTTATATTACATATTTAAGTTAGTTTGATTTTATATTAATTTTTTTTTAGTCTAATTCATTTTAATTTAACTTAATTTTCATAATTCACAAAAATCCAAAAAAAAAACAAAGTAGCCAAGTTTCTATCCTTTTCAAAATTAATTTTCTTTCAAGATTCCATTTTAAATTTCAAATCTTATTTCAAAATCCAAGTTTCAATTCTAATTATTTTCAATTCTAATCCATACCTATTTTTCAATTCAATTCATTTCCCTAAACAATTTCCAATAATTAAAACATATCCATTCATTAATCCATTTTATTTCAAAATACAAAAGCCCATTGTTTTCTTTGGTGTTACAAATTACAACAAAAAAGTCATAAAAAAGAGAGGAACACAGCGTGCCACTAATATCTCCATGCTTGCTACCAAAACAAAACAAAAGCAAATGTTGCATCTCCCCTGCGCATCTGTACAAAACCTCTGCATACTATTAAGCCTCACCAGTCACCATCCTATGCAGACAATCCTCACCAGTACCTTGCCCAACCGTACCAAAAACCTGCTCAAAAACGAAACACGGCAAAAGCAACAACACGCAACAGTAGCGTTGCAGAACCCGTACACCTCACTACCATTCATCAAACAACATAAACCACTGCAACGCCAAAACAAATCCACCACACAGCTCGTACAAATCCGCCGCAATGTTGTACGAACACCATCTTACACCACTTTAATCATGCCAAACTCTGAATTTTTCTAGCCTGTCCAACTTTAAGCGAAAAACTGCTACATCCTCTGCTATCACGCATAAACCATCAGACCAAACACCTTTCTCATTCAACCCGCCCCAACCATAAAACCACAACTCCACGCTTCTGCAACAGGGGAAGACCCTTCATAAACTTTTTCCTTCTTCCAAACTCTTGATCCTCACACACCATTACTTTCACCCAAACCTAATACTTCATCAATATTCATTATCCTCACATCACTTCTCTAACAACAAATAATCTCTCCTACAAACTTCATCATCAACACCAAACCCACATTCAGAACAGAAAAATGAAAAAGAAAAGAGATGAAGGAGAACGAACAACACATGAAACCATCACCTGTCTTAAATCCGAATCCCTTCAACACCTATAACACATCCTCAACACACTCATTCGCATCAAGCAGCAGCCAACCAGCCCAAAAACCCGAAAGACGAGCATCCCTACTCCACCGCCTGAAGTTTCTTTTTCAAACCATAACATCACAGAAAACTTCACAATCATCCCAAAACACAATACCTCCATCAAAACCCATAACTACACAACCCAAAACCCCAAGTCAGTCTTAAACCCAAATCGAACATACTCAGGATTCGAAGAAGAAGAGAAATCAAGACTAAACTACGAACCTTGGGTTAAGATCGAGAACGCAATCGGAGTTGAACGAGATTCCGAAACCGAAAAGGGGGGACTTGATTCGCAGAAATACCATGTGTCCTGTTTGGTTTTGGAAAAGATGATGTTGTTCCGTTTTTTAATATCGCGATGACGGAGAGGAATTTGGTTCTTCTTCTGAGCACGATTTGTTTTGATATTCATGCGTATTGTTTTCTCAATCCATAACCATGTTTATTTTGGAAAACTGAGTGGCTGTAGGTGTGGGAGGTCGTATCCCTCTTTTGGTCAAAACTAGGTTTATCTTGAAAAATGATATATTCGCTTGGGCTCAGACTGTGATTGGGATCATAAGCCCATCTCTTTCTTTCTGACCACGTCCCCTTTTTCTTTTACACACCCCTCCTTTTTAAATAAACCGTGGCATCAGTTTTTGAGGATGATGGGCTAAGCCCATATGGTTCCTCATTTTTTTAGACACCACCAGTCAATCAAGCGCACCCCTCTCTTAAGTTTTAATATGCTTTGTTTTTAGTTTTAAAATCACAATTTCTAGCATTTTATTGTTAATTCCATCATTTTTTTTATGTCTTAATGTTAAGCTTTATATTAATTTGGTCTTTATTTCCATTTCAATTCTATTATTTGTTTTTTGGCCCAATGACATAAAAAGATCATAATATTGTTGATTTTTGCAAATCAATGAATTTTGATTATATGAGGCCATCTTTTTTTTCTTTTGTTGGTCAATGAATTTCTAATCAAGAGATCTTCAATTTATCGATCTAAATCCTTGATTTAGACGAGACTAACTTTATTTTCATTTTAGTCCATTATCTTTCTTTTGGGCCTATGATATATCAAAATCATATTTTTTGTTGATTTACTTGAATGAATAAATTGTGATGAATATGAGGCCTATTTTCTATTTTGTTGGTCAATGAGAGTTTAATTAAAGCTTTATCGATTTTATTGATTTAATTTAGACTAGACCAACTTTATGTTTCATTTCGATCTCATTTATTTTATTTTTATCGGTCAATGAAAATCTAACAAAAGGTATTCGATTTATCGATCTAAATCCTTATTTAGATGAGACCGATTTTATTTTCATTTTGAGCCCATTTTCTTTATTTTTGGGCTGATGATATTGCAAAATCACGACTTTTTATCGATTTATTTCAAATCACTAAGTCGTGATATATATGAGGCAACTTCTTTTATTTTACCGGTCAATGAAAGTCAAATATCATAGATTATCGTTTTCACGATTAAATCATGATTAAGACGAGATCGACTTTATTTTCACTTCCCGTCGCATTTATGTTCATCTTCATTTTTATTTTGACCGATGAAGTCTTTCTATTCACGAACGTTGTTAGCGAAGCGACGAACCTTCATTATTTCAAATCTGTAGTGAGTGATCATTGAGATTTCTTTCTATACTTTGAGATCGTGATAGGTTACCTTCGACTAATCAACGAGAGTTTGTGTCTCAAGATGAGGTCTCCACCTTTTCTTTTCGTGTGGCACGATTTCATCGGAGAATGATCTTCTATATCATTTCTCTATCGTATCTTAACACAAAGATCGAATTGTGCATCCTCCTATAGTATGGTCTTCCTCATATACCGTACTACGGCGGATCAGCACTACATTGGATCCGATTCATCGATCCAATAAATTAATCAACAATCACTATATTTACTTACAGTCAATATATATATATATATATATATATATATATATATATATATATCTTGATTTATTCTTTATGTCGATTATTATCCTTGTTAATATTATCATTGTTCATATTTATATCTTGTGTATATTTTTCATTTAAAATATACTAATAAATATCGAAACCCTAAAAAACTCAATTGACCGGACTGTGGTTACTATTGTGTTTTGGACTAAGGACTTAGATTTAGGACTTTTACCCTATGCTCTTAGAGTTGGTATTCTGGTCCTCGGATCTAGCTTGGCTTGCCAGTGGCCCATCAGTGAGAAGTGTCTTTGCACTATTCTTGTTTGATCTTTCTATCTCTTACTATTTATATTGAAGCACTCATTTACTTTTGATTTGATGTCTGCTTTTCTTGATACTTGTATATATGTTTGCTTGACATTGCTTCTTACCATGGTAGCATGATAAACATGATACTATGACCATCATTCTTTGATTTATTATCATTTCATTTTGATGTTTTGATTATTACCATGTTCATATTACTTTGTTCATACTATCTTGATTATACTTTGTTCATATTCACACTGTATATATCATATTCATGATTGTTCACACTTGACCCTCCTTCCAAAGGAAAGATCTTTACTTTGACTCCTAAGTCCACAAATACCTTACCTTTCATCCTTGGCCTTATAAAAGCCGTTTCCCTCATAGTTTAGTAATAGGATGGAGTTATCATGAACTCCAGGGGATTCTCACTATCATGAGAACTCACTTTACCTTTTACTCAGACTTACAGAGTTATCATGAACTCTGTGTGGTTCTCACTATCATGAGAATTCACTTCCTCCCTTTATGACGTAGACTTAGAGAGTTATCGTGGACTATACGTGAGCTTATGCTCATTCCCTTTGGAACGTTGGCCATAGTCAATGTTTCCTTTTCTTTCACCCTTAGTTAGGTGAATTACGGTTGCTCTGATTCTTTAGTCAGATACGTAGGCACAAGATGCGAGTCTTGGCGAGAAAAACTTAGTGTACATACCCCTAGGTCCTTACCTTTACCTTAGCATAGATCCTTTAGCAAGCAAACATAACTTAACACAAACAAAAGAAGAGGTTCCTGTAGAGTACTACAGATACTTAGGGTGCTAATACCTTCCCTTTGTATAACCAACCCCCGAACCTTAGATCTCCCCCCTTTAGGTTTTTATAACGATCTTGAACCTTTCCTTTGGACAAATCAAAGTCGGTTGTAAAAGAAAACGATGCAAGTTAATTAATAGCTTGTTATCCGATTTTCACCGCAACAGAAATAGCGACTTCACTGGGGAAAAACTTATTTTTGAGGGTTAAGCCTACCTTGTTTTTTGCTTGTGTTATTTATGTCTTGCTTGTTTACTTGTATACATCTGTGATATCTGTATATTTGTATATATTTGTATATATCTCTGTCTGTATTGGATTTTCTATGTGCAGAGTGCACTATTGAGTGGTGAGATAAGTCCTAACCCGGACTTGAGTGCACTTATGATAGGATCGATGGTATATTCAAGGAGGCTTTGAGGGAGTCGATTCCTGAAAAAGTTAACTTGAGACACCATCACTCAGATGAGGCCCTCTTGAGAGTTTAGTCATGTTGAACGATTCTATTCGTGAAAATGTTACTACTCTTGACCTAGGTGCCCGTGATTCTGAGGACCGTAGTTACCCTTACCCCCACTTAGCCTTTTTAGGATGTAGTTCGGTGACCATGAGGGAGTCTATTTCTGAAATGGTTGTCACACGATACTACACTCAGACGAGATTCTCTTGAGAATATTATTGATTACCAAGTCATTTGGGAAGTCGATAATATCCGAAAGATGGATTGTCGACTCTGGGAACTTTTTAGAACCCTGTTCTGCAGATGAAAACCCATAGTACATACCTTCTGGGATGGGTAGACCATGGCTCCATGCTCGTAATTTTCAAACCTAGGCCCTCTCTTGTTTGTGTGTGCATATCTGTGAATATCTGTATATGTTTGTTTGTGCATATCTGTGAATACCAGTGTACATATGTTTGTGCTTGTGTACTTTTGCGTGTGCATATATCTATGTTTTGTGTGCCCCTGTTTGTGCATTGCATACATCTCATCGCATCCATTAATGATTCAAAGAACTCAGAAGTTCTTTTCTTTGCGAAGATCCTTAGAGGTCATGGATTTCAAAACAAAACTCTTCAGTTTCCAAAATGTTCGCAGTTGGCCTTTGAGTTCCTTGAAACCATTTGGCTTGCATTAACATTGCATTCTCATTGCATGTCATTTGCATTGCATTTGCATTTCTCAGCCTTGAGTCTTGTCCGTCCTTTGTCTGTAACCCAGGCGGCTTCCTGAAACCATCATTGGACTTGAAGTAGCTTTTGAAGTTGTCTTTTTCAGACTCGTTCGTTGTGACCACCATGCTGGGGCACAAAAGCATTCAGCTGAAGACTTAGGATACTTAGAAGCCAGGTTCAGACTTTGTTTGACTCTGATATGTTCTCATTCACGAGTCAAGGCGTCCAAATCAGTAAACCTTCACCTAATCAGGCAGGTTCATCAGACTCTGAGGTGGAAGAATTTTCTGAGAGTATGTGTGAAGATGATTCTCAAGCGGATCTCGACAATCAACTCTGAAGATGACTATCTCATCTTGGCAGATTAAGAAGGAAATTTCAATTCCCTAAAGTTGGCAATCATTTAGCTGTTTAGCATTTTTGTTGTATTTTCTTTGCATGTTTGAATTATATTTGCTTATAAGCATTGTTGTACTTTCAAATTGGCAAGATTAATGAAATGTTTGTGCATCTTTTGATTAAGTCCTTTCGTTTCACTCATTTACTTTTGTGTTCATAAAGACAAAAAAACAAAAAACAGACATATTTTTTTCCCGTATCAATCCTTTTGTTCAATTAAAGATTGGGGAGGATGATGAAACATTATCGATAATTGTTGTGGTATGCTTTCAATTAAACCTCGTCGAGGATGTAAGGCATTGTTCAATCCCCAAACACTGGAGAAATAAGGAAGATAATCCCTCGTTAACCCTTCGAGCCTAGAAGTAGGAGTTTTCTTTCTTTATACAAAAAACCCTTAAAATCTCAACCTTGGAGCAGGGTAGTTCTCAGTTTAACTTGGTTACGCATTCGAATGCAAGCGCTTCATGCAAGACACCAGTCAGCTCTCTCAAATCAAATGAGTTAGCATTGTGCAAGTTGTTCATCCAAGCAACAATAAGGAAGGATAGCTGAAAAATCCTTAATCAAAGGATGAGCCGAGTCCCTTTCAAGGCAAAAGCCGAGAAAGATGGGAAGCCTAGAACTTTGCCTTATACAAAAAGAACTTGTACAACAGCCAAAAAAGGAGTTTCAAAGCAACAATCAAACAAAAAGGAGGTCCTAACTGCAAACAAAGAGAGGTATCGTGACCTCAATCAAATCAAAAGAAGAGGTATCGTGACCTCAACCAGCAATGACAAGGAGAAGTCTCAAAGTCTCAAAGATTAACCAAATTCTGCGAGGGAGTACTGACTATCCAAGGGGTCTAAATCATTATCAATGATCATCAGCTCATTCTTAGTCTGTAGGAACCTGAATGTATAGCTTAAGTTAACTGAGCTTAGGATTGGAGTTCATCACGAAGATGGGGTGGGGTACCGATTAAACTTCGAGCCTTTTTCTTTTGTTTCATAAACCGTGAACCAAGCCACGTTACCACCTTTAAAAGACCTAATTAAGGTAAGGTTGTTTTGAAAGCATACTACAACAAGGTTGATTAACCTGACTCCTAATGATCTTTGCTAGTTGTGTGTGTTGATCACTTCATCTTTCATTGTGTAAATGACCAGATCCACTTTGTTTTCGATTACTTAATCATTCCACTGTGCGTGTTTCATCAATAAAACTTGATTTCAAAAGCTTGCATGAATTTTTGCACTGAAATTGCCAATTTTAAATGAACAATACTTGTTTGTGAAATGATTCAACATCAAAGGAATCCCAATAAATGCAACCAGCTAGGGAATTTGACTTGATAAAGAAAGCTCAGTCAAGGGACAACCAAACAGAAGGTTCTGCCAATCCATTATCTCAATAACTAAGAATCAGGGGCAGAACGCTTCAAAGTTCAGAATATTGGGGAAAGCCTTCTAGAGGTCATTTCATGACAAGTTTGGACTCCGATGAGCCATCAACAGGGGCAAGTTTGTTCCCCAGTTGTTTCTACCACAGTTTAAAGGACTTTGTATTAGGGGCAACTTTGTCAAGACTCATGGATCTCGTCAAGAGTTTGAAGACATTGAAGCATCTGGCATTTCAATTCTTCTGTAAAATCCTCTTGATGACTTATCATCACAAGACCAGTTAATCAGAAGTAGTCAAGTCGAGATTCTGCAAACCTCTAAAAAACAACTAGTCTGGGGCATCTCCTTTATAGATCAACTTGACAGGGGCAAGTTTGTTCCCTAGTTGTCAACAACCAGTCCGAAGCACAATTTCAAGGACTTTATTGTGCAGACGCTGTTAATCTTGGGCTCGGTACACTCCGTGATGAGTATAAACTATCGGACAACCTCCTCATAGGCTTTGTATAAGGATTCTCCCATGCGGAGTCAGTCAGTCAACAGATAGCCTCCTCTTAGGCTTTGTATAATGATTTCCCCAAGTGGAATCCAGCCTCCTCTTAGGCTTTGTATAATTATTTTCCCTAGCGGAATCCAATCAACCTCTTAGCTTCAATCTTGGGCTTCAAACAAGACGCACAATTAGTTCAAGGACTTCGTCACGCGAAGGCAGTCGATCAGGGGCAGTCAGGCTGAAATTCATGAATCTCTCCAAGAGTTTGAAGATATTGAAACACCTGGTATGCCAATTCTTCTATAAAATCCTCTTGATGTATTCTTTTGACAGACCATGTACCCTAGGGCAGATTAGTTATGCAGAACTGCTCAGCTTTTGTGGCGTCTCTTCCAGCTCCCAGTAAGTTGTCTCTTCAGCTAATCTTGGCAATTCTCAATGGATCTCTTATCTCCAGTGAAGAAATCAAGCTCATGATGACAGTCTTAGTGAAGTCAAGATGCTATATCAAGTGGAGTACTCTTTTCCCCCAGAGAAGGACATAACCTTGAAGTAAAGCTACTTCACCCCCAGTGATGGTCTAACCTTTTGAGTTTGGCTAGGTATCCTTGTCGAGATGTTTATTTCATCTCCAGTTTCGCTTCTTGTCTATTTTGTCAGCATAAGCATTAGCATGGCATAAACACTCATATGCATAGCATTTTTTTTGCTGCATGTTTCTGGTGTTTACCTGTGTTGTTCACTTTGGCGTTTATCTCCCCAAGTGACTGGGTTTGTCTTTTCTCTCCAATAGAGGTGTCAGCCTTAGGCATAAAGTGCTCATTCCTTCTGAATTCCCCACAGAGTTTTATCCTCGTGGATGATGGTTGCTTCAGTTATCTTTTTCCACATTCGGATAAGATAAATCCCCAGTTGAGTTCATTCCTCAATCGGAGTCTTGTTTGACCGCTTCTTTCTAGCTTGCTCCTAGACTGAACCTTGGTCCCTGGCAGGTGTGGTTTCTGAACCCACTTTCAAGTGCATTTATTTTGCACTGTGTCTCATAGGAAGAGTCTTTTATAGATCCTCATTGAAGACATGATTATTTCTCCAGCAGTGTTGTAATACCAACATCTCTTTGGAATTTATACCGAACAACAAGTATCATTCTCGTGGAGAATCTTGTTCTTTCATGGCAATAAGTTGCAGCCTCTTATGAGAAACTTACCTATCTCTGGTTTTATTCAACCTCTTTGCAGCCATAATGGGTATTCCCCAAGAAGTCTAACCTTAAGTCCAGTCATCGCTGGCATCTTTCCTGTTGTTTGAAACTGTTCCTGCTTGAATTGTGTCGAGCTTGAACCCAAAGTCCAATTATTGTTGGCACCATCTTTGGTTTGAATCGAGTCACCTCAGGCTTTTAAGATCTTGTTCTTGTTTGAATCGTGTCAAACCTGAACCAATTCCTTGTTCGAATCGTGTCGGACATTGTCTCTTGTTTTAAGATCTTGTTCTTGTTTGAATCATGTCAAACTTGAACCGAGTCCTTGTTCGAATCGTGTTGGACATTGTCTCTTGTTTTCAGATCTTGTTCTTGTTTGAATCGTATCAAACCTGAACCGAGTCCTTGTTTGAATCGTGTCGGACATTGTCTCTTGTTTTAAGATCTTGTTCTTGTTTGAATCATGTCAAACTTGAACTGAGTCCTTGTTCGAATCGGACATTGTCTCTTGTTTTAAGATCTTGTTCTTGTTTGAATCGTATCAAACCTGAACCGAGTCCTTGTTCGAATCGTGTCAGACATTGTCTCTTGTTTTAAGATCTTGTTCTTGTTTGAATCGTGTCAAACTTGAACCGAGTCCTTGTTCGAATCGTGTCGAACATTGTCTCTTGTTTTAAGATCTTGTTCTTGTTTTAATCGTGTCAAACTTGAACTGAGTCCTTGTTCGAATCGTGTTGGAATTGTCTCTTATCTTAAGATCCCGTTCCTGTTTGAATCGTGTCAAACTTGAACCCAAAGTCCAATTATCGTTGGCACCGTCTTTGGTTTGAATCAAGTCACCTTAGGCTTTTATTTCAGTTTGTTCCTGCTTGAATCATGTCATGCTTGAACCTAAGGTCCAATCACCGTTGGCATACTCCATAAATGGAATCATATTTGTTATCTCAACCAGTTCTGGTACATTTTTGTTTCATTAACCTCACTCACAGCCAAAAGGTCCAGTCACCTTTCATCATCTGACGCAGAGTTTACCTCTGTCTTTTCTGGCTTTTCTTGAAGATCCCGTTTGAATTCTTCAGTATAGGAAATCCCCAGAAAATATTTGTAGGATGTCTATCCTTTTATTTCAAACTGATCCCCTATGGTGATCATGTCTTCTTTCTGGTTTCATGCCCAGTAAGAATGTGTCTTTTCCCCAGTATCGTCCGGTTACTTATGAACCGCGTCGTCTACCTCTTTGGATCTTTCCCCAGTGGAGAACACCTCTTTGGTGTCCTATCTCCAGTAAGAGCTTGTAGGGTTTCCCCTCAGTTTTTTTCTATTCCCCAGTGTTTCCTTGGAGTCTCCCCAGTAAGTCTCTTTTGTCTGTTAGCTTGAATCCCCAATGAGTTTACCTCTTGGATACTAACCTTCATCCTTCCCCGGTGTTATCCACCTGTGTGTGTTTGCTTTCGTTGTTGATTGCATTTTTGCACCATCATGGCATACCATCATGCTAGAAGTTCATGGCACGTCCGTATCCTAGGCTAGTTTGGTTTATATCATTGCATATCAGCGTATCTAAGGGCAAAATTTTCGATTATCTATATTTAAATATCCTTCACCATCTTCCCATATCCCTTATCATCCGGTGAAGATATTTAAATAGGGGCAACTGTTGCACCCCAAACTTTACCCTCAGATACTATTGGTTTTCCGCACGTCTTTTTTTCCAGTCATTTTAGCATTTGCGGCCATTTGGTCCATTAATCATTAATCAGACATTTTTTGTCTATTTGGCCATTTCTTGATTTTAATTACTATCATTACTTTTTTGTTTAGTTAAATATTTGATTAGAATTTATTTAAATCCACTTTAGCCTATTATTTTTTATATTACATATTTAAGTTAGTTTGATTTGATATTAATTTTTTTTAGTCTAATTCATTTTAATTTAACTTAATTTTGATAATTCACAAAAATCCAAAAAAAACAAAGTAGCCAAGTTTCTATCCTTTCCAAAATTGATTTTCTTTCAAGATTCCATTTTAAATTTCAAATCTTATTTCAAAATCCGAGTTTCAATTCTAGTTATTTTCAATTCTAATCCATACCTATTTTTCAGTTCAATTCATTTCCCTAAACAATTTCCAATAATTAAAAACATATCCATTCATTAATCCATTTTATTTCAAAATACAAAAGCCCATTGTTTTTTTTGGTGTTACAAATTACAACAAAAAGGTCATAAAAAAGAGAGGAACACAACGTGCCACTAATATCTCCATGCTTGCTACCAAAACAAAACCAAAGCAAATGTTTCATCTCCCCTGCGCATCTGTACGAAACCTCTGCACACTTTTAAGCCTCACCAGTCACCATCCTATGCAGACAATCCTCACCCGTACCTTGCCCAACCGTACCAAAAACTAGCTAAAAATGAAACACGGCAAAAGCAACAACACGCAACAGCAGCGTTGCAGAACCCGTACACCTCACTACCATTCATCAAACAACAATAACCACTGCAATGCCAAAACAAATCCACCACACAGCTCGTACGAATCCGCCGCAATGTTGTAGGAACACCATCTTACACCACTTTAATCATGCCAAATTCAGATTTTTTCTAGCTTGTCCAACTTTTAGCAAAAAACTACTACATCCCCTGCTATCACGCATAAACCATCAGACCAAAACACCTTTCTCATTCAACCCGCCCCAACCATAAAACCACAACTCCACGCTTCTGCAGCAGGGGAAAACCCTTCATAAACTTTTTCCTTCTTCCAAACTCTTGATCCTCTCACACCATTACTTTCACCTAAACCTAATAATTCATCAATATTCATTATCCTCACATCACTTCTCTAATAGCAAATAACCTCTCCTACAAACTTCATCATCAACGCCAAACCCACATCACCTGTCTTCAATTCGAATCCCTTCAACCCCTATAACACATCCTCAACACACTCATTCGCATCAAACAACAGCCAACCAGCCCAAAAAACCCGAAAGACGAACATCCCTACTCCATCGCCTGAAGTTTCTTTTTCTAACCATAACATCACAGAAAACTTCACAATCATCCCAAATCACAATACCTCCATCAAAACCCATAACTAGACAACCCAAAACCCCAAGTCAGTCTCAAACCCAAATCGAACATACTCAGGATTCGAAGAAGAAGAGAAATCAAGATGAAACTACGAACCTTGGGTTAAGATTGAGAACGCAATCGGAGTTGAACGAGATTCCGAAAACGAAAAGGGGGGACTTGATTCGCAGAAATACCATGTGTCCTGTTTGGTTTTGGAAAAGATGATGTTGTTCCGTTTTTTAATATCGCGATGACGGAGAGGAATTTGGTTCTTCTTCTGAACACGATTTGTTTTGATATTCATGCGTATTGTTTTCTCAATCCATAACCATGTTTATTTTGGAAAACTGAGTGGCTGTAGGTAGGGGAGGTCGTATCCCACTTTTGGTCAAAACCAGGTTTATCTTGAAAAATGATATATTCGCTTGGGCTCAGACTGTGATTGGGATCATAAGCCCATCTCTTTCTTTCAGACCACCTCCCCTTTTTCTTTTACACACCCCTCCTTTTTAAATAAACTGTGGCATCAGTTTTTGAGGATGATGGGCTAAGCCCATATGATTCCTCATTTTTTTAGACACCACCAGTCAATCAATCGTACCCCTCTCTTAAGTTTTAATTTGCTTTATTTTTAGTTTTAAAATCACAATTTCGAGCATTTTATTGTTAATTCCATCATTTTTTTTATGTCTTAATGTTAAGCTTTATATTAATTTGGTCTTTATTTCCATTTTAATTTTATTATTTATTTTTTGGGCCAATGACATAAAAAGATCATAATATTGTTGATTTTTGCAAATCAATGAATTTTGATTATATGAGGCCATCTTTTTTTTCTTTTGTTGGTCAATGAATTTCTAATCAAGAGATCTTCGATTTATCGATCTAAATCCTTGATTTAGACGAGACTAACTTTATTTTCATTTTAGTCCATTATCTTTCTTTTGGGCCTATGATGTATCAAAATCATAATTTTTGTTGATTTACTTGAATCAATAAATTGTGATGAATATGAGGCCTATTTTATATTTTGTTGGTCAATAAGAGTTTAATTAAAGATTTATCGATTTTATTGATTTAATTTAGACTAGACCAACTTTATGTTTCATTTCGATCTCATTTTACTTTAGTTTTTATCGGTCAATGAAAATCTAACAAATGTATTCGATTTATCGATCTAAATCCTTATTTAGATGAGACCGATTTTATTTTCATTTTGAGCCCATTTTCTTTATTTTTGGGCTGATGATATTGCAAAATCACGACTTTTTATCGATTTATTTCAAATCACTAAGTCGTGATATATATGCGACAACTTCTTTTATTTTACCGGTCAATGAAAGTCAAATATCATAGATTATCGTTTTCACGATTAAATCATGATTAAGACGAGATCGACTTTATTTTCACTTCCCGTCGCATTTATGTTCATCTTCATTTTCATTTTGACCGATGAAGCCTTTCTATTCACGAACGTTGTTAGCGAAGCGACGAACCTTCATTATTTCAAATCTGTAGTGAGTGATCATTGGGATTTCTTTCTATACTTTGAGATCGTGATAGGTTACCTTCGATAATCAACGAGAGTTTGTGACTCAAGACGAGGTCTCCACCTTTTCTTTTCGTGTGGCACGATTTCATCGGAGAATGATCTTCTATATCATTTCTCTATCGTGTCTTAACACAAAGATCGAATTGTGCATCCTCCTATAGTATGGTCTTCCTCATATACCGTACTACGACTGATAAGCACTACATTGGATCCGATTCATCGATCCAATAAATTAATCAACAATCACTAAATTTACTTTCAGTCAATATATATATATATATATATATATATATATTTATATATTTAAATATATATATATATATATATATATATATATATATATATATATATATCTTGATTTATTCTTTATGTCGATTATTATCCTTGTTAATATTATCATTGTTCATATTTATATATTGTTTATATTGTTCATTTAAAATACACTAATAAATATCGAAACCCTAAAAAACTCAATTGACTGGACTGTGGTTACTATTGTGTTTTGGACTGAGGACTTAGATTTAGGACTTTTACCCTATGCTCTTGGAGTTGGTATTCTGGTCCTCGGATCTAGCTTGGCTTGCCTGTGGCCCATCAGTGAGAATTGTCTATGCACTATTCTGGTTAGATCTTTCTATCTCTTGCTATTTATATTGAAGCACTCATTTACTTTTGATTTGATGTCTGCTTTTCTTGATACTTGTATATATGTTTGCTTGACATTTTTTCTTAGCATGGTAGCATGATAAACATGATACTATGTGGTTACCATCATTCTTTGATTTATTATCATTTGATTTTGATGTTTTGATTATTACCATGTTCATATTACTTTGTTCATACTATCTTGATTATACTTTGTTCATATTCACACTGTATATATCATATTCATGATTGTTCACACTTGACCCTCCTTCCAAAGGAAAGATCTTTACTTTGACTCCTAAGTCCACAAATACCTTACCTTTCATCCTTGGCCTCATAAGAGCCGTTTCCCTCATAGTTTAGTAATAGGATGAAGTTATCATGAACTCCATGTGATTCTCACTATCATGAGAACTCACTTTACCTTTTACTCAGACTTACAGAGTTATCATGAACTCTGTGTGGTTCTCACTATCATGAGAATTCACTTCCTCCCTTCATGACGTAGACTTAGAGAGTTATCGTGAACTATACGTGAGCTTATGCTCATTCCCTTTGGAACGTTGGCCATTGTCAATGTTTCCTTTTCTTTCACCCTTAGTTAGGTGAACTACGGTTGCTCTGATTCTTTAGTCAGATACGTAGGCACAAGATGCGAGTCTTGGCGAGCAAAACTTAGTGTACATACCCCTAGGTCCTTACCTTTACCTTAGCATAGATCCTTTAGCAAGCAAACATAACTTAACACAAACTAAACAAGAGGTTCCTGTAGAGTACTACAGATACTTAGGGTGCTAATACCTTCCCTTTCTATAACCAACCCCCGAACCTTAGATCTCCCCCCTTTAGGTTTTTATAACGATCTTGAACCTTTCCTTTGGATAAATCAAAGTCGGTTGTAAAAGAAAACGATGCAAGTTAATTAATAGCTTGTTATCCGATTTTCACCGCAACACCCAAACTTGAAAAGCTAATACTTAGGATAGATCAAGAACCACCACCACAAATCCAAAAGAATGAACCACCCCACAGAAGAAAGAAAAGAAAAGGTGAGGGATATGTGAGATGGCTTCATAAATGGCCATGGAAACCGAAGCTTAACACTCCTAACCGTCGAGCTATCGACGTTAAACAAAGCCCTGCGTGGGAGGCAACCCACGATCTTTTAATTTAATGTTTTACTTTTATTTTTTGTGTTTGCAAAAAATAAAGAAATGAATTGCTTGTCATGTCTAACCTACATTTAGGCGAAAGATCTCTAGATGACAATCCCTTAAAATGACCTGGTGCCCACGGACATTCCTATGAATGTCTCTACTGGTGGTGACACCGATGATGAGTATGATAAGAGAGGGCATATCTGTCCCGTTCTTGACTCACCATCTCCTTGTCCTTTCGCATGGTCAGGTTCTACCTGCACACACCGCACCGTATTTTTCTAACATTTTTTTTGCAGGTACTTCTTTCGGAAACAGGTAGTATGATGAGCGGCTTCAGTAAAGTGAAGTTTTAGCAATTTCAGATAACTCGTAGTACAGGACGCCGTTTTAGAAGTGACTAGCGAAGACAGGGACAACATGGGAAGAATCCGAGCGAATTTGGTCGTGGCATTCATACAGGTTCTATCCTTCCTTTACCACCCTTTATCAAAACATTGAGGACAATGTTTGGTTTAAGTGTGGGGTAGGACATTTACCGCTTTCATTTTACCGCTTTCTAGTTAGATTTAATGTTTTCTAGCATTATTTTAAAAAAGTTTATGTTTTAATGTTTCGTACGTCTGTGCATGTGCTGTCGAGTCTTTATGCATGATTTTATGTTGTTTATCGATTTCCACATCCTCTTGAGCCATACCAAATATTTTGAAAATTTTTGAGTCAAAAATAGTGTTTCTTTTGAAAATCTTAGGTTACAGACGAAATTGAGGCTAGATTGTGAGGCTTGGGAAAATTCCGCAAGATCGGTATCGTTTTAACACCGTGAGCCTCTCAATTATGGAAATCAATTTGAGTACTTGTTATGCCATAGCCTTAAGTTCTCACCCCTTTAGTAGTCCCTAAGTAGTTTATTTAGCAGTCAGCACCATCCAAAGCACGCACTAAGTAGGAATCCGATGCAAATAAGTGTATGATCTCAGGCTTAAAAGGTAAATTAAGAAAAGAAAAAATAAATGAATAAATGAAAAGAAATGCTCCACTTAAGTTAGGTGATCCTCACCCGATCATTTAACCCAACGGTGCAAACTTCTTTATTTTATTGATATTTAAGCCAATGCGCAAAAAGAAAAAAAATGATGATAATGAGATCATAGTCACTAACAGGCTATCCTCCCATGAGTGTGAAAGGATAACAGGCTTAATGTGATTGCGCCAGAATGTAAAGGGATAAAAGAAGGATGAGTGAGTTAGGATTAGGTATAATGACATGATTCTGATTGGTTTGTATAGGAGGGAGGTTGATGATCGGAAAAGCAAAATTGTGTTGTTACGATATCCTTAGTGTGTGAGAAAGTACCTATCGACACAAACTTAACCGAAGTAGAGTTGGTAGCCTAGGATGAGTATCCGTATCCACTATTTTTCTCGCGAGTCATGGATTGCTTGAGGACAAGCAAAGGTTTAAGTGTGGGGGAGTTTGATAATGCGAAATTACATTACATATTTACCTTGATTTACATTAAATTATTTTATCGTTTTTTGTTATTTGCATTTTATTTTGCAAGTGTTCAAGCCTATTTTCAGGTATTTCATTTCACAAATCTTGCATGAGAAAAGAAGGGAAAATGAGGAAAGAAAGTGGAAACATAAGACAAAAGACAGAAAAAATAGAGAATTGCACACAAAAGAGTGTGGCGACCATAACGAGCCCAGAATAAGTGTGACCCTCGTCACACATTACGTGGCGACTGGCACAACCTATTTTCCAGGAATTTAATTTTGACAGCGTGGACAACTCAGTAACCGATCCCACGTTTCAACCCAGTCTCAAGTCTCCCGGAAATCTCTCAACTCAACCAAGTCACTCCGAATTCATCGACTCAAACTTCCATCTCTTAATTTTTCTCTCCCACTAAACCTGCTGAGTACTATAAATTGAATGCAGTTGAGAACGTGAAGGCCCCTCCCCCCCACCTTCTTTTTGGGGCTGCAGAAATTCCTTTAGGTTTAGAACTTTTTCATTCTTGTGTTTTTTTTCGTTCTATTTTCAGTCACCTAAATAGCAATAGTTTCGTACACCGGGGAACTATTGCACTCTAGTTAGAAAATTTAGTTTAAGTTTTTATCATTCGGCGAAGCAAAATCCTACCGACTTGTGGAGGATTGCTAACTTCAAGATCAATTTAATTCCAGTTCAATTTAATTTCCAGGTTCTTATTCAATTAATAGAATTGCTTTTATTTTCAATAACCATGCATTAGTTGATGTTTTACTGCTTCTGCTTTTGTATGTTTGTACTCATTAATATGTCCGACTAAATTGTTTAGTGTCCGGTATGTGATGACCGTCGTTCCGACAGGACTCGGTAAATAATTTAGCGTTAACTTATAATAAATTATGTTTTGGTTTTTGTTTCCAAGTTTAATTTAAATAGCTGTCACGAGAGTGAGAGGTTATTTAACATTGTTTCGTCACGAGAGTGAGAAGCAAGTAAAGGTTAGAGCCGGCACTGCGTGAGCGTGGGGTTCAAACCAGATAGTGGGAACGGGGCATTGATTCTAAAAACCACGAGAGCGCTTTAGGTATCAATTAGGATCTAATTGATTTTCAAATTATGTTTTCTAATTAAAACGGGTGAGGGAGAGCAAAACCCTGTGATTCGGAGATGTGGCTTTAGCTAATAGCGCGAGAGTGTGAGACCGAATCTTTAGATCAATATTTTCTACGATACATAAGTAAATTAACGCCAACCAATTACAGAGTGCCTGAGGTACACGGAATCCATATTCCGGTCTCTCTTTTCTGTTCTATTATCTTAGTTTTATTTTAGTTCTAGTCTTAGTTTCCCTGTTATCAATTATCATTAGCCTTAGCTTTACAAAGCGACGAAAGATACAGTAGGTTGACATTGGTCTCTGTGGGTTCGACAATCTTTTATATTACTTCGTTATTTCCGTGCACTTGCGGAGGCATCAAATCAAAAATCAAATGATCACATATTTGTGTCTATTTAATTTTTCTCAATATTTAAAAAATAAATAAAAGGAATTAAAATAAATAAAAATCAGGCGCGAAAACACTCCGAAAAATAAAATAAATTCATAAAATGATCTACACGAAATAAATTTTTGGAAAACAGACAGAAAAATGTCAAATTTTACAATAAAGAACGCTCGGTTGAAAAGGCACAAGTTGATCCGAATGTGACCACAAATGGAATCGAAACAATAAAATGAGTACGCCAGGCTAAACTAAGCGAACGGTAGATCAATAAACATGACAATTACAAGCCTAATCTCGAAATTTGTTGCCGCTAAATTTACACGCATTTTATAAATGATTCAACTTATCTGTCTATAAAATCGAACTTTTGTTTTGGTCAATTATTTAAGAATTATACTGAAAGAAATGCATGTTAGGCTATGTAGATAATAGCAATGTCATGATGAATATATCACTTTATTCTATTTAGGAAAAAAGTGAGTATAACAGCAATATACAAAAATTTAATAAAGTGATGCAAATAAATTCCAAAAAGAATGATTAAAGATATATAAATTTGCTAAGAAATTAGTTGATAGGTTAGTATAGCTCTTATTCATTTAATTTTGGAAAACTCAAAGTTCTTACCTGAGACAACACAAAATATATAGTTATCAATGTCAAAATAATAAAGTTATGAAAGGTAATATCCTAATAGATCACATACAATCTTATGCAAACCCCTTGTGACATGAATCTGATAAATAATCTACATGATATATAAACTAATAACAAGATAGAAAAATTTATTATTCATGTAACTGGTACATAAAATGAAAATCACACACTTGAACAAGATAAATTAGACATGAAATTAAAGACCAAATGAAAGGAAACAATTAAAAAAAAGATTGAAGAATGCGTACAAAGAATATAACAGTATGCACTTGAAGTGGTTTGGAACATTAAAATCTCGGTTTGGAGATGGTCCATTGTTGGGAAAATTGGGAATTCCAATTGTACCTTCTACGATTTTTGTAAAGATCCGTTGTATTTTTTATCGTAGATCAATTGGTTCTCAATTTTTCGCTTTTTTCGGGGTCGAATTTTTGAGTATTGTATTCTCGTCCCGCTTTTGTAAACAGGTTTAGAGAACCCTTAGTTCTCTCTTCAATATAACTTGCTTACAAAAAAAAAAGTATGCACTTATTAGCTTTACTATGAAAAAAGTATTTCAATACTATAAATTGAACACACTTATTTAAACTCCATTGAAAGGAAGCACCAATGGAGATTTACTTTGATCTTCATTATTGACAAGAGAAGCAACATGCAGATGATCAGTAGATGGAACAACATCAGCAAAATTAGTTTGTTCGTTATCGAGCTTATGAATATGGAGATCTCGTTTCTTACCAATCCTAGACATATATCTCTTTTTTCTTTGTTCCGGGCTATCAAACTTGTAGTGCTTTGAAGTCATATGAGAAGCAAATTTCTGTGAAGTAGCTAGCACCTGGTAGCACTTTGGACACGTGTACGGTCCATATTTCTTGTGTGGTAAACTATGGGTTCTACCATCATCAACATTCTTCTTCTTGAAATGAATCCCAACCAAAGCAACACGATTAGCAGAAGCAACAAATTTCTGATTGGATTGTGGTTCATGTGATTGTGATGAACTTGTGCGGAAGAGATTATAATGATAAGCATCACTATAAACATCCATCTTCGTGTTGTTATTGTAATCACCAACAACACCCTTATTTTTATGAACTGATGGTAATGATGATGCATTTGAATGAGCAAACTGATCTTCAAGAATTTTCATTGCTTTTCTGATTCCAGGAGCATGACTACCATAATTATCAAAAGCTATTAATGATGAAGAATTTTTCAACGAAAGATTGTAAGAGTGTGTATTGGTATTGTGGTGAGTGTTCAAGGATGACATAACTAGGAGCGCTAAATTGTTGTCGTCGTGACTTGGGTTATACTATCCTCAATTTATAGCGCTCTATTATTCAATCGTAGCTATCATTTAATTTATTCTCAAAAATATATTTTATCTATTAAAATATTTCGTATAGGTAATTTACCTTAATGCTTTTAATTAAATACTATATTTAAATAAAATAATGCATTCTATAGAATATTATTAAAGTATTATTCATTTTTCCATATTCATAGTTTTACCTTAATTATAGAGTCTAGTTAATTTTTCTTTCAAAAATATCCTTTCCCAAAAAAACGAGTCAATTCAATTTTTATAAGAAAAGAAAAATCGTATGTAATTTTACAAAATTATCTAATTATTAACATATAAAATTATATAAAAAAAGATAGTTATAAATAATAGGAGAAAAATTATAAAAATGTCAATATTTCATTGATAGACAAAATATATGAACTTACCCTATTAATTTAATTTAGAAATAGCATTTTATCTATATTTTTTATATAGTAATTTTTTTATGTTAGCATATTTAAACATTTATATTTGAATTAAACATATTTTTTTAATGATACTTTTTCTAATGACTTAAAGTTATTAAAAAAACTAAAATATAAAATTGTTGACATCATAAGTCAAGCATAATATTTGAATTATATATATCATAAAAATAATTATTTTTATAATTATTTACAAAATCACACATATTATATATTTTTTCAAATGGCCACACATATTATATTGTGATAATAATAAAAAATAGTTATATATTTGAAAACAAGTAGAATGTTTTACTCCTTAAAAATGGAGAATTTTTTTAATTCTTTGACCATTTTTATAGAAGATTTAAAAGTAATAAAAGATTTTATTTATTTTTTATTTATATTAGATTTTATTTTTAAAATAAAACTTTTTACTTATTAAAGAAAAAAAATAAACTTATTAAAAATGATAAATTGTATTTAAAATATTTTTTATTATCTTAATTAATATTATATTTGAATGAAACGTATTTTTTAAATGATAGAGTTTCTAATGACTTAAAGTTATTCAAAAAAACTAAAAGATAAAACTGTTATACTAATGAGGAAAAATGTATCAGGCAATTGTTCTTCTCCAAATTATTTTAAAATTGAGATAAATTCAATGTAAGGATAAAAACGAAACGTTATTGTATTTAGTTTCTTATGTTTGATTAAAAATCATCTTTTCTATCATGTAATTTCTCTAAACTAGTATAAGCGATTTTTTTAATTGTTTTCGAAAAATATAATATATTTAATACTATTTACTTGATTTTTATTAATCGATTTCTTCATATTAACTTGACTTTAAAATTTTATTCATCATTAAATAACTGACGACTAAAGTTTTCAAAGAAAATTAATGTTTCTATACAAAAAATATAAATTAATTAAGCACAATTCAGGAAACTATACTAGAGACTCTAGTATAATTCCCTGAATTGTATCAGGCAATTGTTCTTCTCCAAATTATTTTAAAATTGAGATAAATTCAATGTAAGGATAAAAACGAAACGTTATTGTATTTAGTTTCTTATGTTTGATTAAAAATCATCTTTTCTATCTTGTAATTTCTCTAAACTAGTACTCCCTCCGGTCCTTTTTATAAGGAATATTTCACTTTTTTAGATTCATTAAATAATTAACGTATCTGATCTGCATTATAGATCAGATACATTAATTATTTAATGAATCTAAAAAAGTGAAATGTTCCTTATAAAAAGGACCGGAGGTAGTATAAGCGATTTTTTAATTGTTTTCGAAAAATATAATATATTTAATACTACTTACTTGATTTTTATTAATCGATTTCTACATATTAACTTGACTTTAAAATTTTATTCATCGTTAAATAATTGACGACTAAAGTTTTCAAAGAAAATTAATGTCTATACAAAAATATAAATCAATTAAGCACAATTCTGGGAACTATACTAGAGACTCTAGTATGTGAAGCACCAAGCACCAAAATAAAACAAACAAACAGTAACTGACAGATAATATACAAACACAGATAAACAAAGATAGGCTTAACCCACTAGGGACAAATGGTTGGTGAGGGTTATACAAGTTAGAAAGTTGCGAGTTGAGAATGATATTTTAAGTTAGAGCAAGCCAGACTGATGTTTTTGAGTTAAGATGGCTTTGGAATTAAAAGAGATTGGTTTTTTAGCTTCTGCAATAGTGTTAACCAAGTAACACAATGTGGTTAACCGATTAACACGTGAAAAATGGTGTTTTTACGCAAAACTTTGACTGGGTAACCGATTACCAGAATATTGGTAATCGATTACCGAAGGTGTCTCTAACTCTCATTTTGCTACTGGAAAGTGAGTAACTGATTACCTGGATGTGAGTAATCGATTACCACTGGCACAAATTGTGAAAACTTGGGAAATCCATATCTTTCGAACCATAAGTCCGTTTTGATTTCCCGTTCGAAGCGATTGAAGGCTAGCGCAATAAACTTTACATTTAGCATGGTTTGGTAGGCAGCAGAGGATTAATTACTGATGTGTCACCATTTTTTTTACTACTTAGAGTCTTAAGGGCGAAGTTAGCAGAGACTCACGAAGTTTTGATCTCGCAAGGAATATTTCGGTAATTTAAATATTGTATTAATAAGGTATAAGCGGTTGGTCAGAGTTTGATGTTTGTTAATTCCCGCGAGTTTATGGCATCGGATATAGACTCCGTGAGAGCGGTATCACATGTGTGCAGTTGTGCTTTCCCCAGAGAAAAGAATTTGAAAGTTATCCTTCCAAGTAAGAGTGAGAATTGGGCATTCAGAAGTTAAGCATGTAACTTAGATCGCATGTAGAACATAACAATTGAGAGGGGTGGATTCAAATAAGAAGCGTAGGGTGATCTTCGAAAGCGTCTGTGTACGTGATGTGTTGTATGTGAATTGGTGAGTGGTATGGAAACTCATAATTGCGCTTTAGATGGTTTAATTTTAGATAAGTGGTGACTCACATTTGATTGAAGTTCCTCGATGGTGTTACGTGTTATTTGTTGAGATCTCGTGTCAACAAGAAACCTTGAGTGAGTCGGAAACCCCGTAAGAAGAATTTTTATGGAATGTGGTAAATAGAACGGGAGGTTGTCAAGCTATTTTGGATGTATAGGTTCGAGTTTAGAATGGAGTTAGAGTTGTTTATGTATTGGTTGTAACAGTGTAACTCCTGCACCTCTATCGTCGGGAGAATGTGGATGGATGTTATAATATTGTGTGTTGGCGAGGAAATTGTTCTACCATAGGACGTCAGTACATTTCTTGTACCGATGGCTAGCAAGAACCCCATTGGATAAGTGTGTTTCTCCGCAGACTGTTAGCTACCTAGTAGTGCTTAAGAATTTATGGTGTTCCATTGTTAGATTTTGGGTTACGCAGTGGACGGTGAAAGACGAAAGAGTTCAGTCAGAATAATAGGGATTATAAGATTATTGCTTGTAAGTATGGAAATAAGAAGATCTTGTTCTAAGTATGTTACCTGTTGGTGTGATACGAAAGAGATGAAATATTGAATGTAATTGGGTACAATGTATAGCATCAGATCAGATGGAACTGGTAAAGAAGTCGTTTGACTATTTATGAAGTGGTTTTGAACGTTAAAGGATTTATGAAAGGATAAATCTTTTGTGATTGCATGAAGTTAAGGAATCACTGAATTAACTCACGAAGATTTGATGAGTGTTTGTTATCCAAATCAAGATGAGGAGTACGGTTTTGTTTTGTGACTCAGTGAAAGAGTATAGAATGGCACATTCTTTCCGAAGGTAGCATGCAACTAAGTATTTTAGTATGGGACAACAGATGAATTATGGAAAAGACTAAGAGTATGACTAAGGACGGGAAGTTTGATAATTTGTGGAGACAATCATATAAGTTGTGGTTAATGTTGAGTGGAGGAAATTCGGGGGCGAATTTCAATTTAAGGGGGGGATAGTGTAATACCCCATATTCTCTAAACGATCAATTGGATATCAGATGAGATCAGATGAGTGTCTATATGCTCTATCTTTGGTTAATTGGATTTATAGAATCCTCTAAGTGCTTTAAGTATTGTCAATTGAGATCAATAGAGCAACTAGTGAACTCCAAAGAGATCAATTATTTAATAAAGGGACAGATCAATGTTATTAGTTCAAGAGAGGAATTTTATGGTAACTCTAATAATTGATTAATTGGTGTGAGACGATAAAATATCGATTGGAGATATTTTACCCTATTGGATTATATTATATTATAAGTGTTATATATATATATATAAGAGAAAAAAGAAAATAAAGTGGGGAAAGAAAAAAGAAGGAAACGTGGAAAGAGGAAGAAGGGAAAGGAGGAGCAAGAAGAGAGGAAAAGCTTGGGAAGAAACTTGGAGATTTTCATCTTCATCATCTTCTTCAAACTCCTCTTCGATCATCAAGGTGGGTTCTCGTTAGAAGCTTTAAGTTTAGAAGTTAAAGTTGTTGGAGTTTTAGGTTAGAAATTGCTTAAATGATTAATCTTGCTAAATCATGTTTTTAACGGTTTAAATGCGATATAAAATGTGTAGTATAGTCGGGTTATGATTGGGGTTGATAGAGTATGGTTTAGAAGTGTTTTGGAATGAAGAAAAATGTGATTTTTGACTCTATTTCAGTAGTAATCGATTACCCTACTGAGTGTAATTGATTACCTTTGGAAAAATCACGTTTCTGGGATGTTTTCGAGCCTGTAATCGGTTACCCGTTTTTGAGTAATCGATTACCACAGCTGTGTGAAAATTCTGAATTTGAAATGGGCGTATCTTGAGAACCGTAACTCTGCTTGAAGCGCGGTCGGAAGCGTTGGAAATCTAATTTTATGTCGTATGAGATGGTGAGGTAGAAACATGGTTATATGCCATGGATTGATAAGATAAATTTGGGAAAGTAATATATGTGATTATATTGATATTTATGTGTTTGTAAGTCACCATGTTTGGTTATATTGATGTGAGAGGCTATTATATGTGGTACATGTATGCTATTTTGTTATGCCATATATGTATGTTGTTAAATGTGATTATGTGATAACATGCCTAAAAATAATTAAGAAAGAGTGAGGAAACCTTACACTACGCCAAAATTGATCTTTTGTATCGCCTAATTTAATAGTGCTTTTAAAGAAAGTGCTATTAAAAAGGGAACACAGACATCTATAATAGCACTTTATAGTCATGCGCTATTATAGGATCCATACAACGTAATTTTGATATCGCTTTGTTAAAAAATGCTATTAATAAATTTCACTAAAATAGCACTTTTTAGTAAAGTGCTATTAAAAATTTGACATAAAGACTTATAATAGCGCTTTTTAATCGGGCGCTATTATAAAGTGGATCTGAAAAAAAAATTAAAATTAAGAAAGGGCTGTATTAGCACTTTTTGATGAATCGCTATTATAGGAATGATCCTTTGTTAGAGCTTTCTAAAAGTGCTATTATATGTATTTTTAACAAAAATTAAAAAAACTCACGCATCAATTTTTTGTTTGGTGTTCTTTTTATTCTAAAACGTTCAGGTACTGCACTCCTCCATCTTCTAACCTAAAATATTCTCCATCTAAAACTCACCATCAAACCTTCTCCACCGTTCCAACTTAGAACCCTCTTCTCTCCGTCAATTTCGGACCCATTTAGGAACTTAGAAACCCTAAAACCAAAATAAATTGTTCTCATAACTCAAATATCCTAAAATCGATTAAACCTAACATTCCAAAATCTATTGATTTGTTTCCAAAAATATTCATAGAGGTTATCTTTTTTGTATTTCTATGTCTTGCCTTCACTGTATTTCATCTCGGCGTTCTCCATAGCTGTATTTCATCACACTGCCTTCCATGGTAATTGTTCTTCCTCGATTTGAATTCTTGTTGGTTGAGCTTGGTTAAACTTTGCCATTCTGTTCTTACAAGAAATCACATAAATCCTCTAATATCTCTCTCTGTCCAGCTCTTTTGTTGCAACACTCAGACACGACAACTCTCACAAGGCGGATTTGTAAGTAAAATCTCAAATATCAATATTTCACAATACATTCCAAATAACATCTCAGATATTCTTATTTTGTTTAAGTGTTTGGGGTTTTTGATGATTAGGGATTTCTAATTATGATTTGTTGTTTTTAAAAGGGAATCGGGTTGTTAATATAAATTGGGATTTCTATTAATTAAGTTGTGGGTCTTGTTGAAAGGGTTCTAGCATGTTTCTATCCAACAGAGTTTTCTTATGCGTTACATATTGATATGAATGGTGAAAAGCTTAACAGTGTAGCTTGGCTATTGTCCCTTTTATCTTTTCTTTTGATTTTAATTTGGCTAAAATATAGTTTTGGTCCCCCTATTTGTCAAAATTCACGGTTTTGGTCCCCCCATTTTATTTTTTAACAGTTTTGGTACCCCACCCCTCACTGTTCATGTACCGTTCATGTACGGACGTGTACTGTTCATGTACTGTTCATGTACGGACCAGTTACTGTTCATCATTTTTTTGGGCCAAAATTAGGGTGGGGGACCAAAACTGTTAAAAAATAAAATGGGGGGACCAAAACCGTGAATTTTGACAAACAGGGGGACCAAAACTGTATTTTAGCCTTTTAGTTTTAATAGAAAGGAATATTTTTCAATTATATTCAACATTTGTATGGTGAATCAGCATGTTCCAAGTTTGTAGGAATACGGTGAGGTCAATAGTTTCCGGATATAGCTTCTCTTATATATGTATCTATGTGGTGCTTGCAGAGAAGCAGTTGTGGAAATCACCAATCGATTGCGAGACTGCACCCTTCAAACTTTCTTCGTGAAATTGTCCCCTACAGTTCAGCGGCCGTTGTCTCAATAACGTCATTTTCGTAAGGTATTAATTTAGAAGTCTCTGTTTTTTACTTTTTCTGTATTTTTTAAAGTGTGCTATTGTGGTTTTGTGTTTTGGTCCTATGTCCCTTTCAGCATTCTATTTTAAATGATGTTCTAGTAGTGACTGGTATGAGACTTAAAGCTATAAGAAAATTTCCTTTATCGATTTTGATTTTTACCCTTAACTTTCTTAATTTGAAACATAAAGCTACAGTAAAAGGTCCCATTCTAAAATTATTATAGTTGTACGAATGATTTAATGGGTAACATATCTTTGTATTAAAATTATTATAAAGGAATTATATCAGTTTATCTCTTTCTATGCTTCAATTGATGTGGTTCTTGATTTTTTGTTTTGTAAATAGTGCTAGTATAGGCTGAAACTTTTTGTGAAACATTGATTCTGTTTTGTAGTGTTATCGAATATTTGAAAGCATTTGATGAGGATGAAGTTCCTTTAAAGAAAACTATTGAAATTTGAAGAAGCTATTGGTTTTATGAACAAGATAAAGGTAATGTCATTTTTTGAGTTACTGAGTGAGTTTACTGATAGTGTTGATTCCTAGCTGTAATTAGTAGATTTTACTTCTACATGAATAATTCTGCAGGATCTTCCACTGAACATGCTCCAAGGCTTGCCTTCCTTCATGGAGAGGTTCAGCCACATATCATTCGTAGATGTCAATGACCAATGGGAGAAAAGATTCAACGCTAAATTGGAAGGTACATGTATTTTTTTGTTGGCTAGGTCAGGGAAGCAAGATGATTCATCTTCATCAAGAATTGTTACCTCTTTTGCTACCATGTATGTCACTTCTATTTATGATTGAAACAATTAATTAGAATTGAGTGTTACTAGGTAAATCTTGTGTTTTCTTTCTTATAACATATAATTTACTGGAATATCTAGATGTTAAATTGCTTAACCTTTTACATTGTATTAGGGATGAAGAGGAAATGAAACTATAATTACATATGATTATTGGCACTAGTACCACTAACTAAAATAATTAAGAAGAGGAAATGAAACTATAATTACATATGCATGATTATATGTAGTCCTATTGAGTTCTTCAAGTATCTTTCTTTATATTATTAGGATCTTTCTTAAATGTAGCCTTCTAGATTGTTAGCTTTTTACTTTTTATTTAAAATAATATATTGACCTAAATGATTTTCTAAGTTTTATTGTTTATTTATTTAACTTTTATATTTGTGTCATGCATGTATAGTCAAACATTCAGTTTATGTGAAAAAATTAGAAGAATTTGAGCAGCGCCGAGACTACCAAACATTTTTGAAGTGCCTATATTTTTAGCAATGGAATAAAAAAAGCAATGATTTATAAAATTCGGTATGTGCTTGCTTTATGAGTTACAATCTTAAAGTTAATTAGGAAGAGATTTCATTTTGGATCATTTATATTATGTCTCTTTTGTAAATAGGGGCAGCTGGATGTTGAGTTAAATGAAACTGAAAGACAGCAAGCAGTAAGTTGTGTTTATGTGTTTACTAATTTCTATTTATATTGTTGACTTATGCTTTAATGGTTCTAATTAGTGTAAAATTTACAATTGAGGTGGGTGATAGACTCTCCAGGGAATCTAAGCTCTCAGTTATATATTCTTCGGACCTTGAAAGAGCTTTTGAAACATCACAGATAATTGCATCCAAATGTGGAGGGGTGGAGGTTAGCAACTTAAGTCATTTTTCTACATGTTGCATATTACTAATTTAGTTGTCATTAGATAATAACTTATTAATTAATCATGTTTTAACATGTTCCATGCTTGAAGTCAATGGTTTCTTTGGTTTATAGGTATTCAGACATTCGTTCTTTTAATAATTACTAGGACTGCAGTTTGACTATGCTTGGAATAATCTTGATGTTTCTTAGTAATTATGGAATACACACTACACAGTGATGGACAATTCCTTATGTGGTGATGAACTTACATGGTTTACATAGATAGGGAAGGAGTCAAGTCAAAGAGAGAATAAATATTGAGAATGATAGGATAAATGATTGATATATGGTGTTTTTTAAGTGTTATGATATGTTATAAACTACCAGTCCAATGGTCCTATTTTTACTAGTTATTTTATCAAGTCCTAGTATAGTATTATAAGTCCTAGCCCCTACGAAATAAGACTACCAATCTTATTTGTAATATCAGCTTTTGCATTTGTAGTGACAATTGCCTGCATTTGGTTACCGGTGCGTATGTTAAGCTCCTTAATCAAATGCATTTGTAATATCAACTGGTTTATTCCTTCCGCAAAATAGAGCTATGGTAAAACAAAATTCTTTACTAAAGTTGGAATCGTATATGTTTTCATATGGAATTGTGATTTGTGACAGATATAGCATGTTGATTTGATATACATGAATAACATCAAAGAGGTGCAACTAATGGCTTTGCAATGACTGCTATGTCAGCATTAAAAAGAGGATGGTTATGTGAAAAGTCATGTGTTTTGTGCTTATTAGTACTCAATATTAATGTCATAAACGATGAACAAGTTTTTTTGAATTTTAGTTTATAATTTATTCAATGCAACATAAATTGTTACACCGCCCATATCTTTCCTCTATATATGTTATGATATTTGTAAACAAGTGGATTTGGTTTAAAATGTTATTTGGTATTGATGGATAATAATATGTATGCAATGAGTAACTTCAAGCGTTATTTGGTATTGCATTGAATGTATCCTTTTGATATTTGCAAACCAAAAGAATGATTTTGTGTAAAAAAAAAACGTGTACTATAATAGCGTTTTGTAGAGATTGCTATTAATAAAACATCCTATAATAGCACTTTTAAGAGAAAGTGCTATCAAACATGGGTCATATGTTAGCGCTTTCGTTGAAAGTGCTATCAAACATGTGTCATAAAGTGCTATCAAACATGTGCCATATAGTAGCGCTTATTTTAAAAGTGCTATCAAACATGTGCTCTATAATAGCACTTATTTTGAAAGTGCTATCAAAAAACGCGCAAAATGTCCACTTCGGTAGCGCTTAAGGAAAAATGCTATTAAAAACTGGTACTTTAATAGCGCTTTAAAAGTGCTATTAAACAAAAAACATTTACAATAGCGGCGTGGTTAATAACACTTTTAAGTGCTATCAAAAACAAACAAAAAACGCTATTAAAAAAGCTTATTTGGCGTAGTTTTACCATAAACCAAATGATGTGACCTAGGTTGTGACTAGGAAGAGTGAGACACTAGTATGGAACATGTGTGTGAACCTTTTTGTTCTTTGTGATTAAGGCATTGTGGCTTTGTGATTGTCGAATTCAATCACGCTTGTGTCTCTGAGATCACGTAATCGGAACCGTTTCCCTGAGTTACCGTTTCGCTTGTTGAATTTCAAATTGAACCCATCTGGCCCAGGGCTTTTATTTCCATCACACGAATTAATTGCCTCTTGCATATCCTCAGGAGAAAAAGGTTCTGTCAGATAATGATTCTCCACCCCATTGAGTTTTTCCAATGTACTCAAATCCATCATAAATCCGCATTCTGACTTGCTATTAAATTTGTTCTCAAAATGGTTATGAATGAATTGTTTTACTGTCTCCACCTTGTCTTGTTCATTCAATCCTAAGTTCAAAGCTGAAATGTAGTTGTCTCTTCTTCTAGAATTAATGACCGAGTGGAAATATTTAGAATTGTTATCACCTTCGACTATCCATTGGGTTCTTGCCTTCTGAAACAAAAGGCTTTCCTTCAGATGTAACCTGTTCCAAATGATATATGTTGTTTCACTTCTCTCCTTTAGTATACTATCTGGGATCTCATACTCCCAATCTGCCATAACTCCTTCTAACTCATTCAACTTCTCAATGTCTTCTTCAGTTTTGAGGTCCAATATTCCAAACACATTGCAATTCCACCACTTCAATCTCATTTTAAGGAACTTCATTTTATGAATTAGAAAGCTAAAAGCATCTCCTGTTACTTTAAAAGACTCCCACACTTCTTTCACAAATTTTAAGAAATCCGGAAGCTCAAACCATGCATTTATCGTTTTAAATGGTTTAGGACCCCAATTCCTATCATTAAGAACAAGGGACACGAGTCTATGATCTGAAGTCTCCCTATTCCCAACCTTTTGATGGCAAGCCTTCCAGTTTCTACCCAAATCTTCTGAAATCATGATAATGCGAAATTACATTACATATTTACCTTGATTTACATTAAATTATTTTATCGTTTTTCGTTATTTACGTTTTATTTTGCAAGTGTTCAAGCCTATTTTCAGGTATTTCATTTCACAAAGCTTGCATGAGAAAAGAAGGGAAAATGAGGAAAGAAAGAGGAAACAGAAGACAGAAGACAGAAAAAATAGAGAATTGCACACAAAAGAGTGTGTCGACCGTCAAACCTTCTATGGCGACCGTAACGAGCCTAGAATAAGTGTGACCCTCGTCACACATTACATGGCGACTGACACAACCTATTTTCCAGGAATTTATTTTTGACAGCGGGACAATTCAGTAACCGATCCCACGTTTCAACCCAGTCTCAAGTCTCCCGAAAATCTCTTAACTCAACCAAGTCACTCTGATTTCATCGACTCAAACTTCCATCTCCTAATTTTTCTCTCCCACTGAACCTGCTGAGTACTATAAATTGAATGCAGTTGAGAACGTGAAGGCCCCCCCTTCTTTTTGGGGCTGCAGAAATTCCTTTACGTTCAGAGCTTTTTCATTCTTGTTTTTTTTTGTTCTATTTTCAATCACTAAATAGCAATAGTTTCCTTCACCGGGGAACAATTGCACTCTAGTTATATTATTTAGTTTAAGTTTTTATCATTCGGTGAAGCAAAATCATACCGACTTGTGGAGGATTGCTAACTTCAAGATCTATTTAGTTCCAGTTCAATTTAATTTACAGGTTCTTATTCAATTAATATAGTTGCTTTTATTTTCAATAACCATGCATGATTTGATGCTTTACTGCTTCTGTTTTTGTATGTTTGTACTCATTAATATGTCCGACTAAATTGTTTAGAGTCCGGTATGTGAGGATCGTCGTTTCGACGGGACTCGGTAATTAATTTAGCGTTAACTTATAATAAATTATGTTTTGGTATTTGTTTCCAAGTTTAATTTAAATAGCTTTGTCATGAGAGTGAGAGGTTATTTAACACTGTTTCGTCACGAGAGTGAGAAGCAAGTAAAGGTTAGAGCCGACACTGCGAGATCGTGGGGTTCAAACCAGATAGTGGGAACGGGGCATTGATTCTAAAAATAGCGAGAGCACTTTAGGTATCAATTAGGATCTAATTGATTTTCAAAATACGTTTTCTAATTAAAACGGGGTGAGCGAGAGCAAAATCCTATGGTTAGGAGATGTGGCTTTAGGCAATCGCACGAGAGTGTGAGGCGGAGTCTTTAGATCAATATTTTCTACGGAACATAAATAAATTAACGCCAACCAATTACAGAGTGCTTGAGGTACACGGAATCCATATTCCGGTCTCCCTTTTCTGTTATATTTTCTTAGTTTTATTTTAGTTCTATTCTTAGTTTCCCTTTTTTCAATTATCATTAGCCTTAGCTTTACAAAGCAACGATAGATACATTAGGTTGACATTAGTCTCTGTGGGTTCGACAATCTTTTATATTACTTCAATATTTCCATGCACTTGCGGACGCATAGAGGTTTTGGCGCCGTTGCCGGGGACCAACAGTCAATATTGTTATTCCGTTGTTGCGCCGAATAGACTAAGGCACTTTTATCTCTAAATTACTATTTATCACCCAAATTTCCTCTACGATGACTACTCCCAAAATTTTGAGGATCCGCACCTAAATTTTCTGTACAATTACCAACCGCAAGACTACTAATATTGTGAGGAACCGCAAGAATCTGTTAATTCCAACCTCAAAACATTAATGGAGGATTTCATTGAAACAATAACTAATTCTAGGTTAGAATTTATGATGGGGCACTTTGTGGAGACACAAACTCTCCAGAATGAAGAGCTTAGAAGACAATATCTTGATACTTATGAAACCCTTAGGCAGATAAACACTATGGTCGAGTCCCTCGCGATCACACTGAGGCATTAGAGACTCAAATATCCCTGCTTGCACAGACACCTATATGACCCTCCCTTGAGGAGCATGTGGATGTTGTAGTGACCAGTAGTGAAAGACAAATCGAAAATCCTAAGGAGAGTGATAATAAGGTTGAGGAGTGTGATAATGAGGTTGAGGAGAGTTTTGGTAAGGAAAGAGTAGAGATTTAGAAAAACTCACTCACACCACCCGAAAGGGAGGTCGTCGAATATGTAGAGAAGGAAGCACATATTATTGTTCCTTCTCCCTATACCCCACCAATTTCTTTCCCGTAAAGGTTTGTAGAAGTTAAGGCAGACTCCCAATCCAGAACTTATGTGGAGGTATTGGAAAATATCCACACCGATGCACCTTTGTCTGAGGTCCTGCACAAAAAGAGAAAATCAGAGGACCGTGAAACTAGGGATATCATTACTGTTAAGAGGGTAAGGTTAGACTTTGAGATGGTGGATTAAATAACTAAGCCCAAACTTGAAAAGCTAATACTTAGGATAGATCCAGAACCACCACCACAACTCCAAAATAATGAACCACCCCACAGAAGGAGGAAAAGAAAAGGTGAGGGATATGTGAGTTGGCTTGATAAATGGCCATGGAAACCAAAGATTAACACTCCTAACCGTCGAGCTATCGACGTTAAACAATGCCCTATGTTGGAGGCAAGCCACGAGCTTTTAATTTAATGTTTTACTTTTATTTTTTGTGTTTGCAGAAAATAAATAAATGAATTGCTTGTCACGTCTTAGCTACATTTAGGCGAAAGATCTCTAGATGACAATCCCTTAAAATGACCTGGTTCCCACAGAAATTCCTACGAATGTCGCTACTGGTGGTGACACCAATGATGAGTATGATAAGAGAGGGCACATCTCTCCCGTTCGTGACTCACCTTCTCCTTGTCCTTTCGCATGGTCAGGTTCTACCTGCACACACCGTACTGTATTTTTCTATCATTTTTTTGCAGGTACTTCCTTCGGAAACAGGTAATATGATGAGCGGCTTCAGTAAAGTGAAGTTTTAGCAATTTCAGATAACTCGTAGTACAAGACGCCGTTGTAGAACTGGCTAGCGAAGACAGGGACAACATGGGAAGAATCAAAGCGAATTTGGTAGTGGCATTCATACAGGTTCTATCCTTCCTTTACCACCCTTTATCAAAATATTGAGGACAATGTTTGGTTTAAGTGTGGGGGAGGACATTTACCGCTTTCATTTTACCGCTTTCTAGTTAGATTTACTGTTTTCTAGCATGATTTTAAATTTTTTTCTGTTTGAATATTTCGTACGTCTGTGCATGTGCTGTCGAGTCTTTATGCATGATTTTATGTTGTTTATGGATTTCCTCATCCTCTGGAGCCATACCAAATATTTTGAAAATTTTTGAGTCAAAAATAGTGTTTCTTTTGAAAATCTTAGGTTGCAGACGAAATTGAGGCTAGATTGTGAGGCTTGGGAAAATTCCGCAAGATCGGTATCGTTTTAACACCGTGAGCCTCTCGATTATGGAAATCAATTTGAGTACTTGTTATGCCATAGCCTTAAGTTCTCACCCCTTTAGTAGTCCCTAAGTAGTTTATTTAGTAGTCAGCACCATCCAAAGCACGCACTAAGTAGGAATCCGATGCAAATAAGTGTATGATCTCAGGCTTAAAAGGTAAATTAAGAAAAGAAAAAATAAATGATTAAATGAAAAGAAATTCTCCACCTAAGTTAGGTGATCCTTACCCGATCATTTAGCCCAACGGTGCAAACTTCTTTATTTTATTGATATTTAAGCCAATGCGCAAAAAGATAAAAAAATGATGATAATGAGATCAAAGTTACTAACAGGCTATCCTCCCATGAGTGTGAAAGGATAACAGGCTTAATGTGATTGCGCCAGAATGAAAAGGGACAAAAGAAGGATAAGTGAGTTAGGATTAGGTATAATGACATGATTCGGATTGGTTTGTATAGGAGGGAGGTTGATGACCGGAAAAGCAAAATTGTGTTGTTACGATATCCTTAGTGTGTGAGCAAGTACCTATCGACACAAACTTAACCGAAGTAGAGTTGGTAGCCTAGGATGAGTATTCGTATACACTATTTTTCTCGGGAGTCATGGTTTGCTTGAGGACAAGCAAAGGTTTAAGTGTGGGGAATTTGATAATGCGAAGTTACATTACATATTTACCTTGATTTACATTAAATTATTTTATCGTTTTTCGTTATTTGCGTTTTATTTTGCAAGTGATCAAGCCTATTTTCAGGTATTTCATTTCACAAATCTTGCATGAGAAAAGAAGGGAAAATGAGGAAAGAAAGAGGAAACAGAAGACAAAAGACAGAAAAATTAGAGAATTGCACACAGAAGAGTGTGGCGACCGTCACACCTTCTGTGGCGACTGTAACGAGCCCAGAATAAGTGTGACCCTCGTCACACATTACGTGGCGACTGGCACAGCCTATTTTCCAGGAATTTAATTTTGACAGCGTGGACAACTCAGTAACCGATCCCACGTTTCAACCCAGTCTCAAGTCTCCCGGAAATCTCTCAACTCAACCAAGTCACTCCAATTTCATCGACTCGAACTTCCATCTCTTAATTTTTCTCTCCCACTAAACCTGCTGAGTACTATAAATTGAATGCAGTTGAGAACGTGAAGGCCCCCCTTCTTTTTGGGGCTGCAGAAATTCCTTTACATTCAGAGCTTTTTCATTCTTGTTTTTTTTTGTTCTATTTTCATTCACCTAAATAGCAATAGTTTCCTACACCGGGGAACTATTGCACTCTAGTTAGATTATTTAGTTTAAGTTTTTATCATTCGGCGAAGCAAAATCCTACTGACTTGTGGAGGATTGCTAACTTCAAGATCTATTTAATTCCAGTTCAATTTAACTTCCAGGTTCTTATTCAATTAATAGAATTGCTTTTATTTTCAATAACCATGCATGAGTTGATTCTTTACTGCTTCTGCTTTTGTATGTTTGTACTCATTAATATGTCCGACTAAATTATTTAGAGTCCGGTATGTGATGATCGTCGTTCCGACGGGACTTGGTAATTAATTTAGCGTTAACTTATAATAAATTATGTTTTGGTCTTTGTTTCCAAGTTTAATTTAAATAGCTTTGTCACGAGAGTGAGAGGTTATTTAACACTGTTTTGTCACGAGAGTGAGAAGCAAGTAAAGGTTAGAGTCGGCACTGCGAGAGCGTGGGGTTCAAACCAGATAGTGGGAACGGGGCATTGATTCTAAAAACAGCGAGAGCGCTTTAGGTATCAATTAGGATCTAATTGATTTTCAAAATATGTTTTCTAATTAAAACGGGCGAAGGGGAGCAAAATCCTGTGGTTAGGAGATGTGGCTTTAGCCAATAGCGCGAGAGTGTGAGGCGGAGTCTTTAGATCAATATTTTCTATGGAACATAAGTAAATTAACGCCAACCAATTACAGAGTGCCTGAGGTACACGGAATTCACATTCCGGTCTCTCTTTTCTGTTATATTTTCTTAGTTTTATTTTAGTTCTAGTCTTGGTTTCCCTTTTATCAATTATCATTAACCTTAGCTTTACAAAGCGACGATAGATACAGTAGGTTGACATTGGTCTCTGTGGGTTCGACAATCTTTTATATTACTTCGTTATTTCCGTGCACTTGCGGACGCATCAAATCAAAAATCAAATGATCACATATTTGTGTCTACTTAATTTTTCTCAATATTTTGAAAAAAGAAAAAATAATTAAAAGAGTTAAAATAAATAAAAATCAGGCGCGAAAACGCTCAAAAAAATAAAATAAATTCACTAAAATGATCTACGCGAAATAAATTCCTGGAAAACAGACAGAAAAATGTCAAATATTACAATAAAGAACGCTCGGTTGAAAAGGCACAAGTTGATCTGAATGTGACCAGAAATGGAATCGAAACAATAAAATGAGTACGCAGGCAAAACTAAGCGAACCGTATATCAATAAAAATGACAATTACAAGCCTAATCTTGAAATTTGTTGACGCTAAATTTACACGCATTTTATAAATGATTCAACTTATCTGTCTATAAAATTGAACTTTTGTTTTGGTCAATTATTTAAGAATTATACTGAAAGAAATACATGTTAGGCTATGTACATAATAGCAATGTCATGATGAATATATCACTTAATTTATTTAGGAAAAAATTGAGTATAACAGCAATATACAAAAATTTAATAAAGTGAAGCAAATAAATTCCAAAAAGAATGATTAAAGATATATAAATTTGCTAAGAAATTAGTTGATAGGTTGGTATAGCTCTTATTCATTTAATTGTGGAAAACTCAAAGTTCTTACCTGAGACAACACAAAATATATAGCTACCAATGTCAAAATAATAAAGTTATGAAAGGTAATATCCTAATAGATCACATACAATCTTATGCAAACCCCTTGTGACATGAATCTGATAAATAGTCTACATGATATTTAAACTCATAACAAGATAGAAAAATTTATTATTCATGTAACTGGCACATAAAATGAAAATCACACACTTGAACAAGATAAATTAGACATGAAATTAAAGACCAAATGAAAGGAAACAATAAAAAAAAAGATTGAAGAATGCGTACAAAGAATTTAACAGTATGCACTTATTAGCTTTACTATGAAAAAAGTATTTCAATACTATAACTTGAGCACACTTATTTAAACTCCCTTGAAAGGAAGCACCAATGGAGATTTTCTTTGATCTTCATTATTGACAAGAGAAGCAACATGCAGATGATCAGTAGATGGAACAACATCAGCAAAATTAGTTTGTTTGTTATCGAGCTTATGAATCTGGAGATCTCGTTTCTTACCAATCCTAGACATATATCTCTTTTTTCTTTGTTCCGGGCTATCAAACTTGTAGTGCTTGGAAGTCATGTGAGAAGCAAATTTTTGTGAAGTAGCTAGCACCTGGTAGCACTTTGGACATGTGTACGGTCCATATTTCTTGTGTGGTAAACTATGGGTTCTACCATCATCAACATTCTTCTTCTTGAAATGAATCCCAACCGAAGCAACACGATTAGCAGAAGCAACAAATTTCTGATTGGATTGTGGTTCATGTGATTGTGATGAACTTGTGCGGAAGAGATTATAATGATAAGCATCACTATAAACATCCATCTTCATGTTGTTATTGTAATCACCAACGACACCCTTATTTTTATGAACTAATGGTAATGATGATGCATTTGAATGAGCAAACTGATCTTCAAGAATTTTCATTGCATTTCTGATTCCAGGAGCATGACTACCATAATTATCAAAAGCTATTAATGATGAAGAATTTTTCAACGACAGATTGTAAGAGTGTGTATTGGTATTGTGGTGAGTGTTCAAGGATGACATAACTAGGAGCGCTAAATTGTTGTCGTCGTGACTTGGGTTATACTATCCTCAAATTATAGCACTCTATTATTCAATCGTAGCTATCATTTAATTAATTCTCAAAAATATATTTTATCTATTAAAATATTTCGTATAGGTAATTTACTTTAACGCTTTTAATTAAATACTATATTTAAATAAAATAATGCATTCTATAGAATATTATTAAAGTATTATTCATTTTTCCTTATTCAGGGTTTTACCCTAATTATAGAGTCTAGTAAATTTTTCTTTCAAAAATTTCCTTTCCTAAAAAAACCAGTCAATTCAATTTTTATAAGAAAAGAAAAATCGTATGTAATTTTACAAAATTATCTAATTATTAACATATAAAATAATATAAAAAAAGATAGTCATAAATAATAGGAGAAAGATTATAAAAATGTCAATATTTCATTGATAGACAAAATATATGAACTTACCCTATTAATTTAATTTAGAAATAGCATTTATCGATATTTTTTATATAGTAATTTTTTTATGTTAGCATATTTAAACATTTATATTTGAATTAAACATATTTTTTTAATGATACTTTTTCTAATGCTTAAAGTTATTAAAAAAACCAAAAGATAAAATTGTTGACATCATTAGTCAAGCATAATATTTCAATTATATATATCATAAAAAAAATTATTTTTATAGTTATTTATCACAATTATTTATAAAATCACACATATTATATATTTTTTCAAATGGCCACACATATTATATTGTGATAATAAGAAAAAATAGTTATATATTTGAAAACAAGTAGAATGTTTTACTCCTCAAGTATGGAGAATTTTTTTAATTCTTAGACCATTTTTATAGAAGATTTAAAAGTAATAAAAAAATTTATTTAGTTTTTATTTATATTAGATTTTATCTTTAAAATAAAACTTTTTACTTATTAAAGAAAAAAAGAAAACTTATTAAAAATTATAAATTGTATTTAAAATATTTTTTATTATCTTAATTAATATTATATTTGAATGAAACATATTTTTTTAATGATAGTGTTTCTAATGACTTAAAGTTATTCAAAGAAACTAAAAGATAAAACTGTTATACTAATGAGGAAAAATGTATCAGGCAATTGTTCTTCTCCAAATTATTTTAAAATTGAGATAAATTCAATGTAAGGATAAAAACGAAACGTTATTATATTTAGTTTCTTATGTTTGATTAAAAATCATCTTTTCTATCTTGTAATTTCTCTAAACTAGTATAAGCGATTTTTTAATTGTTTTCGAAAAATATAATATATTTAATAATATTTACTTGATTTTTTTTAATCAATTTCTTCATATTAACTTGACTTTAAAATTTTATTCATTATTAAATAATTGGCGACTAAAGTTTTCCAAGAAAATTAATGTTTCTATGCAAAAAATATAAATTAATTAAGCACAATTCAGGGAACTATACTAGAGTTAGAATTTTCCTTATACTCAAAGAGGTAATCGAGCGTGGTGAAGCACCAAACACCTAATTAAAATAAACAAACAGTAAATGACAGATATTATACAAACACAGATAAACAAAGATAGGCTCAACCCACTAGGGACAAATTCTCTAGCAGAGTCGTCACTTTTTTGTAGCAGAAAAAATTGAGAGTAAGCTATTGATTAACTTAACTCATAAAACAAGTGTCGTCACTGCACTTTTATTTTTCAAAAAGGAAAGGGAGAAGAGCGAACAAAACCTAAAGAAGTATTAAACCAAAAACTAATAAAACAGAGACAAGGGTAAGGGGGTTGGTTACGCAAAGTCGATTCATGAGGTATACAACTGTATCAAGAATCCTTATTCAACCTCCTATTTCTCCTCTTTGTTACACTCGTCCTTGAAGGATCACGTAGCCGTTCCAAATAGGGAGTCTCGAAAGAAGAAGTTGGACAGAGGTCCTCAGCTGGAGTCAAGTAATTCTCTTTTGTGTTGTGAATCCATTACAGACACTGATGTGGAAAGAGGGAACTTGAGATTCCGTAGGGCTCTCGATGATATTCCTTTTAATATGAGAAAGTCATTGAAGAAGCTTGGTTTACAAGGAGAAGTTGATGGAGTATGATTAGATGGTATTCTGCGGAAGTTGGATAGAGAAGATAAAGAAGCGAGATCAACTAAGAAGGTTGTAGCTATACTCGACCCATGAATATTGTTTCCTATAACGTCCGTGGGTGCTGCAGTTCTTTGAAGAGGAGGAGAATCTCGCAAACTCTTCTGAAAGGAAAGGCAGATATTTGTCTTTTTCAGGAAACGAAAGTTACGAAGATGGATTCAGCGCTCGTTAATAGTATCTGGAGGAATTTTGATGTGGAGTGGTCTGCCTCTAATTCTCTAGGTACATCAGGAGGTATTCTAACTTTGTGGAATAGTAGAAATATATAAGCTGTCTCTAGTTTCAGTGGTGACTGTTTTTTGGGTATTCAATTCTCGTGGAATAATCAAATCCTAACAGTGGTCAATGTTTATTCCCCGTGTGGTCTTGTTGAGAAAAAGAGATTGTGGAGGGACCTTATCGAAGCTAAGGGTAAATTCCATGGAGGTGGGTGGATCGTGGGTGGGGACTTCAATGCAGTGGTTAACGGGGTGGAGAGGAAAGGAGTTAGTGTCAACAATAGAAGAGAGATGAAGGAATTTAGCAATTTCATAGAGGACATGAATCTGATTGATCTCCCGGTAGTTGGCAATCGGTTTATGTGGTTTAATTCTAATGGTAGGAGTAGTAGCAGACTGGATAGAATTCTGGCTGATGATTTTGCGATTTCTCTGTTATCCTTGAAGAGCCAAGTGGTTGGAGCCAGGGACGTGTCGGATCATCGCCCAGGGTGGATAAAGTCTAACAATGTCAATTGGGGTCCTAAACCGTTTAGGTCGTTCAACTGCTGGTTTTCTCATAAGGAATTCATGCCTTTCGTGAAGAAGTCCTGGGATTCTTATCTTTTTGCCGGTTCTCATTGTAACAAGCTGATCAAGAAGCTTCAGGCCCTTAAAGTTGATTTACGGAAGTGGAATCTTAATGTTTTTCGGATGGCTCGAGTTAAAGATAGAAGAAAATGTCCAACAGCTGAACCACTTTGAGTTGCTTAGTGAAACTGATCTAGCTCATCATAATGAAGACGCTGTCAACGAAAGTATGAGAATCCAGGAGGAGTTGTGGAAGAATCTGAGGTTAAAAGAGAGTATGTTGCCTCAGAAATCGCAGTTGAGATGGCTTCAAGACGGGGACCTTAACACGAAGTACTTTCACAATTCCTTAAAATCGAGGAATCGGTCGAATTGTCTTTATGTTGTTACTGTGGGAGACAAAATTGTGGAAGATCCTGAGGTAATTAAAACGGAAGCCTGCAGGTTCTTTGAGGAAAGATACCAGAAACTTAATCATGTTAAGTTTAGGAGTGAGTCAGTTTTGACAGCCAGTCTTGAAGAGGCAGATAAATCCTTTCTTGAAGCGGATTTTAGTGCTGAAGATGTTAGAGAAGCAGTGTTTAGCTGCGACGACAATAAGTGCCCTGGAGTTGACGGTTTCAATTTTATGTTCATTAAAACTTTTTGGAATATAGTTGGAGAGGATTTTTCGAATTGCATTCTGGAGTTCTTTCAAACTGGTTACCTCCCTAAGATATTCGCTTCTTCTTTCATATCGTTAGTGCCGAAGGTGAATAATCCTCAACAATTTGAAGATTTTAGGCCTATTAACCTTGTCAGTTGTATCCTAAAGATTATATCTAAGATGCTTGCTGGTAGATTGGGTAAGGTTATTCATAAGCTTATTTCCCCTTCCCAATCTGCTTTTATCCCGGGCCGTCAGATTTTCGATGGTGTTTTGTTGGCTAGTGAAATAGCAGATTATGCTAAGAAGTTTAAGAAGGATTGCATATTCCTTAAAGTCGACTTTGCTAAAGCGTATGATTGCGCTGATTGGTCGTAACTTGAAGACATGCTTATTAAGATGGGATTTGGTAGTAATTGGCTTAAATGGATTCGTGGATCTGTGTTTAACAGTTTCGTTTCGATTCTTATCAACGGTAGTCCTTCGAAAGACTTCAAGACTGGTAGGGGTTTGAAGCAGGGTGATCCTCTTGCTCCGTTTTTATTCGCTATTATCGCAGAGGGTTCGGCCTGCTTTGTGAGAGCTGCTGCAAGGGATAAAATGCTGTCTGATTTCAAAATTCAAGGTCATCCTACGGTTAGTTTTCTTCAGTTCGCTGACGACACGCTGTTAATTGGAGATGGTTCATTTTCTAATATCTGGGCCTTCAAGACTATATTGCGAGCGTTTGAATTGAGCTCTGGTCTTAAGATTAATTTCTCCAAAAGTTGTCTTTATGGTGTGGGTGTTGACTCTGTCTTCCCCTCGGCTGCTGAAATGTTTCTCAATTGTAATTCTACTAGACTTCCATTCAGATTCCTTGGCCCGACAGTTGGAGGCAGCCATCACCGCTGCTCCTTTTGGAATTCGGTTTTGTCGTGCATGAGGAATCGATTGTCTAAATGGACTGGGAGGAATTTGTCAATGGGGGGAAGAGTGTCCCTTATTAATTCAGTACTTGTTAATCTTCCTTTACATCATCTGGACTTCTACAAAGCCCCTAAGAATGTTGTGAAGGAGTTCATAGCAATTTAGCGAAGGTTCTTGTGGGCTGGGATGACAGATATGTTTCCTGGGTTTCATGGAATTCTGTTTCTAAGCCGAAGGAGTTGGGTGGTCTAGGTATAAAGCATGTTGGTAGATTTAATCGAGCTCTCCTCGCAAAGTGGTTATGGAAGTTCCTTAGTGGGCGGAACGAAATTTGGAGGGAGAGCCTCACTATTAGATATGGAGATCTTGGCGTTAAAGTTCAATCGTATACTGAAATTGGTAAATTGAAGACGGATTCATTGTGGATGAAGGATTTATTGTCGATTTCGGTATCCGATACCGTTGATAATTTCATCAATTTCATGGATTGCTCTGTTGGTGACGGTACGGGAGTGGCGTTCTGGCAGGCGTTGTGGACCGGAGATATTCCGTTGAAAGTTAGATACCCTAGTTTGTTTAAGGCCTGCAGTAGGAAGGCTTTGGCTGTTAGTGATTTGGGCGATTGGGTTGAAGGGGAATGGCGCTGGAAGCTCACTGAATTGTTGGATAATTCTGCTAACTTCTCAGAACAAGAACTTCTGGACTGTTGCAATCTGTTGGGTACCCAATCGATTATTAAAAAGGTCTGGGATGAGTGGGGTTGATCTCTCCATGATTCAAGGAAGTTTACGGTTAACTCTCTTTACTTGTCCTTGGCGTTTTCTTCTGCATTAAATGATAATGACATAGATTGCGCAACAATTCTGGATCTTCTTTGGAAGACAGTCATACCAATGAAAGTGCGGGTTTTCAGCTGGAGGATGTCGTTAGATAGATTGCCTACTAGAACTAATCTGGTGGCGAGAAGGTTAATTGTCGACGAACACGATAAGGTTTGTGTGTTTTGTTTCCGTCAATTAGAGGATGCATCTCATTTGTTCTTTTCTTGCTTCAAGTCTATATCCGTGTGGAACAAGATTTGCAAGTGGGTGGATATAGTTTTTATTTCTGAAACGTGTAGCAGTCGTCATGTTGAGCTGTGGAATTCGAGCCTTAAAGGTCGATGTAAAGCGGATAAGATCAACTCTATTTGGTTCATAACTTGCTGGAATTTGTGGAATGTCATAAACAATATTTTATTTAATGATGCCTTGTTTGTTGTTGAGGAAATTGTTATCGATATAAAAATTTCTTCTTGGAACTGGTTGATCCTTGGTATTAAGGGTAGCAAGAAGTGCTCGTTGTACGATTGGTTTAAGTTTCCGTTCGATTTCCTTTAATGTTTTGAGCCTATTGGTGGTTGTAGTTTGTTGGTCTGAGATTTCCATAATCTCGTATTAATGAATTTGCTTATAAAAAAAACGTCTATAGTACCCTATAGGAACCTCTTTGAAAATCTAGCGTTTGACCTAAAAAGGTGTTGTTTGCAAAAGATTGGTGAGGTGAAAAGAGAAGTAGTTTTTATAATTTTGTGTTTGACAATGCTTCTTGGGCCTCGTGCCTACGTACCCGTAAAGTGCCATGGAGGATCAAAACCGCTTAGTTCGTGGTAAAAATAACAAAATGGAGTGTTATGATTCATTTTAAATGAAAAGACAATTTGTCATTTTAAGGGGAAAACTTCAACTAGTCACCCACAAGCAAGTGAAATTGGACCTTTGCATCACCATGAGAAGGGTCCAACTTGGATAAAATCAACAAGTATGCCACTAGCTCTCTAAGGTGGAAAAAATGCCAACTTATTTCAAACAATACTATAAGTATAGAAGGATCGCATCTCAACTATGAAAATGACTCATGTATAATATTTATGAAAAGTTTTAAAGTAAAAAGTGCACAAAAAGAACAAAATGGTTTGAATGAGTTAAGTGTTTTTTTAGTCTGATGAAAATGGTCTAAGTATGCTTAAGATTGATTAGCACTTTATTAAGAAAATGAGCTTGAAAATGCACTTGAAAAAGTCAAGGTTTATTATGAAAGTGGTTATAGTTTGAAAGAAGAAGGTTTTGAAAAAAGGGAGAAGATTTTGAAAATTTAAGAAGGGGAAGGAGATAAAGAGGCTAACCTAGAGCATAAAATAAAAGTTAAGGAAGGAAAGATCTAACCAAGATATAAGCCTTTGACATAAACATGCTAAAACTCTCATCCTTTTAACTCAAGCAACAAGACAAGAAAATAAATAATAATAACCAAGCATCAGATGAAAATGTGGTATCCAAGTGAAGTCTTCACAATAGGTCAACTCAAGGTCAAAGTAACAAATAAGATCCAAGTTCTCAAGTCATAACTCCAAAGAATAGGGCAAAGATCCTAATTCTAAGTCCATCATCCATGAGCAAAGGATAGTCACCAAATAGTTCAAAGAGAATTAAGAGTCTTTTAAGTGTTTAAGCATCTATTAATGTCTTAACAAGAATAAGAAAGCCCAAGTGGACAAAAAGAAAAAATGTAATAAACATAAACAAGATGATAATATGATATGAAATGATAATGATAAAAATAAAAAGCATAAAAAAAAAAAATATAAAGATAAAGAGCATAAAGATAAAAGAGCAACTAAATAAAAGTGCATAAAGTAAAATTTAGTACAATTAAAGTTAGTGTTAGTGTTAATGAATAAGATATTTTATCATTCAAAGTAGATTACTTAACTTATCAACCCAACAAGTGTGAAAACTTTGCATCATCCTTTGAGAAGGGCTACAACATGGATAAAATCAACAAGTATGCCACTAGCTATCTTAGGTGGAAAAGAATCCAAACAATATGGAGATAAGAGATTTATACTTATAAATTAAAAATGACTCATATCTAAAATTGGACCAATATGATCACTTTTCGATTAGGGACAAATTTAGCACTATGTTAAGCAATTGTAGCATAATCTATAAGGAAAATCATAATATGGGAGGTCGGTCAATAGCAATTTATGTACCATGCATACATGTTAGAGATATGATATAAATATCATACTCCTAAAACATGTAGCACAAGTCAAAACAAGGTGGATCAAGACCTAAGTCAAGAAAAGATTGATCCATTACATCAATCAACCTCTCATGATACTTTGGAGAAACTTATGCATCAATCTAAAATACCTCAATCAATAAAATGATCAATCAAATGGTAGATTTGAAATGTTAAAAGTTCATCAAGCACCACTCAAGATCTCATGAACAACTTCCACCTCCTCAACATAAGAGCCGTTGACAAACACTGATGCAACTGTGTTCTGGTATATCCTATTCTTTAATGCAGCATGAAAAAACTTAGTATTGAGATCTCCATCCTCACTCCATTTCATCTGAGACTTCTGTCTAATGATACTTTCTTTGATTCTTAAGCTTTTCCATTAGTTATCTTCAGCATTATTCCTCTTATTAAGTTGCTTTGTAGCGACACTGCCTTTGCGCTTCATCAAATAAGCCTTCAACTTTATCAAGCTATCAACTAATATAATTAAAAGACGAAACTCATTATTAAATTCAGTTTTCAAGTTCATAACAATTTCATGTTTTTAATATCTTATTGAAAATAATTATTTGAAAAATTCAAATGTTAAAAACAAAATGCAAGCTTCTATTTTTATCTACTACATTCTTGATAATTACGATTAAAATCATTACAGGAACGTACAATTTAAATGTTGTCAATTACATATCCATGATTGGGAAATATTTTTAACACTATAGTTTATATCCTCTCTTTCTTCTGGTTGGACACATAAGCATGTGTGCGCGCATACACACATACATACTTTTTTTGATTTTTTTTTGCAAATTTATATGTATTGTCGGTTTTTATTAGAGAGGAGTAGGCTTGTTCATGATACAGTTTATAGAGAACAGCGTACCGAACATAACCAAATCATTATAAAAATTTACTCGATTTGAACCGAACTGTTTCAATTTACTTAGAACCGAACCGAACCAAAGTCATTGGTTTGGTATACCATTTAGAAATTTCGAATCGTTAGAAGACAATTTTTCCAAACCGAACCGTTTATTAAAGAACTGAACCATTAAACTATTTTTCAAAATTTTAAAATAATAAAAATTAAAACTTGTTTTTAGTATTTTTTATTTTTCAGTTTCAGTTCAGTTCGGGTACAATTTCGGTTCGGTTTGGTTTCAGTTCGGTACGGTTCTATAACATTTTCGTATAATATGGTTTGGTTCACTAATCAAACATAACGGTTCGGTTATTTTAACTTCAATTTGGTTCAGTTTGGTGGTTCGGTTCGTGGTTTTTTTAACAACCCTAGAGAGGAGCCATATTAGGAGAAGATAAACAAGAGAGTTAATGTACATATCTTTAACCATTCTTTGTTGGAAGTTATTTACATAACTTTATTAAATTTATGTATATTACTTGCTAATGTAATATGTATTTTTATACAACTAGAAAAAAAAAGCAGAGGCTAAAGAAGCTCTTATAAATGTTCTACCAGCTCAACCTTAGAAAACATTGAGATTAAGAGGACAACAGAACCATTCATCTTTCTTAGCTCCTTCCCCAATAAATAAGCCTCGCATAGGAAATACCACAACACTTGCGAGAGGCTCTACATAATAACATAAAAAAAGAAAGAGAATTTCTTAACACACCATATAAGTTTCTTAGGCACCTTGTGTGCCTACAAAAATATCCCTTTGTACCGGATGTGCAAATTCGGACGCACTTTTTTTTTTTTAATTTTTCAGTTTTTTTCCGAATGTGAACATCCAGTAAAACACTACTACAAAAAACCTATTTAACAACGGTTGGAAATGACATATAATGACCCGGGCGAAGCCGTTGTTATGTAGAGTGTTGTTGTATATGCGGTACGTACAATGATGGCCCAATAACCGTTGTAAAAAAATAGAAAATGCGCTACCTATAATGACAGTTATTTTAAATAACCGTTTTTGTATGTATTTTAATAAAATAAAAAAATATAGCATTAGAACTACCTATAATTAAGATTAATTTAAAAAAACCGTTGTTCTATGTCTTTTAATAAAATAAAAAAAAATTGCAGCATTAGAACAACAACAACAACAAGAACATCAAGCACAACTATAAGAACAAGAACAACAGTAAGAACATCAAGAACAACAATAAGAACAACAACAACAAGAACAAGAACAAGAACAAGAACAAGAACAAGAACAAGAACAAGAAAAAGAATCAAAACAAGAAGAAGAAGAAGAAGAAGAAGAAGAAGAAGAAGAACAATAACAACAACAACAATAATAACAATAATAACAACAAGAATAACAACATCAAAAAAAACAACAACAATAATAACAATAATAACAACAAGAACAACAATAATAAAAAAGAATAAGAAGAACAAAAATAATTCAAAAAGAACACCAATAACTAACATTACTAACTCGAGTTCTGAAATTTGGTTTAGTGGAGAAATAGAGTATCGTAATTGAAAGATGATGTTGGGAGGTAGAAGATGTAGTTCGTTTGAGTTTTAGGTTTCACGGGGATCACTAATAGTAGTGTCTTGGCCGTTGATAATCACTAAATGGACGACCAAGATTTGTTTAAGGATAGTGAATAAACTCAATATGCGCGCCACCTATAATGTTGGTAATGAGAATTAAAAAAATAAGTAAAAAACCAAAAATGCTGGTGCTAAGACTTGAACACATGACAAGACCCTACCTTTAATGACAGTTGGTTTAAATTACCCGTGGTGAAAGGTCAGTCATCATTTTGAAAAAATAAGTAAAAAAACTACTTATTACAACGGTTGGTTTAAATACCCGTTGTGAAAGGTCTGTCAGCATTTTGAAAAAATAGGAAAAAATGATTAAAATAAATTTAGAAAAATCTGAAAACATGAAATTTAATCTAATTAGGTAAAATAAGAATTTTGAGAATTTTTTTAGAATTCTTTGAGATTATGAAAACAGTAAAAAATTCATTAAAAATAGAAAAAAGATGAATTTGGGGTTTTGAGGGTGAAGTCCCGTAACTCTTCCAGAGTATTTCAACCTCGAGAATATTGTGAGACTCCTAATATTGTGAGGAACCGCAAGAATCTGTTAATTCCAACCTCGAAACATTAATGGAGGATTTCATTGAAACAATAACTAATTCTAGGTTAGCATTTATGATGGGGTACTTTGTGGAGACACAAACTCTCCAGAATAAAGAGCTTAGAAGACAACATCTTGATACTTATGAAACCCTTAGACAGCTAAACACTATGGTCGAGTCCCTCGCGACTCACACTGATGCATTAGAGACTCAAATCTCCCTGCTTGCACAGACACCTATATGACCCTCCCTTGAGGAGCAAGTGGATGTTGTAGTGACAAGTAGTGAAAGACAAATCGAAAATCCTAAGGAGAGTGATAATAAGGTTGAGGAGAGTGATAATGAGGTTGAGGGGTGTTTTGGTAAGGAAAGAGAAGAGATTGAGAAAAACTCACTGACACCACCCGAAAGGGAGGTCGTCGAATAGGTAGAGAAGGAAGCACATATTATTGTTATTTCTCCCTATACCCCACCAATTTCTTTCCCGCAAAGGTTTGTAGAAGTTAAGGTAGACTCCCAATCCAGAACGTATGTGGAGGTATTGGAAAATATCCACACCGATGCACCTTTTTCTGAGGTCCTACACAAAAAGAGAAAATCAGAGGATCATGAAACTAGGGATATCATTAGTGTTAAGAGGGTAAGGTTAGACTTTGAGATGGTGGATTAAATAACTAAGCCCAAACTTGAAAAGCTAATACTTAGGATAGATCAAGAACCACCACCACAACTCCAAAAGAATGAACCACCCCACAGAAGGAAGAAAAGAAAAGGTGAGGGATATGTGAGATGGCTTGATAAATGGCCATGGAAACCGAAGAATAACACTCCAAACCGTCGAGATATCGACGTTAAACAAAGCCCTGCGTGGGAGGCAACCCACGAGCTTTTAATTTAATGTTTTACTTTTATTTTTTGTGTTTGCAGAAAATAAAGAAATGAATTGCTTGTCACGTCTAAGCTACATTTAGGCGAACGATCTCTAGACGACAATCCCTTAAAATGACCTGGTGCCCACGGACATTCCTACGAATGTCGCTACTGGTGGTGACACTGATGATGAGTATGATAAGAGAGGGCATATCTCTCCCGTTCTTGACTCACCTTCTCGTTGTCCTTTCGCATGGTCAGGTTCTACCTGCACACACCGCACCGTATTTTTCTAACATTTTTTTTGCAGGTACTTCCTTCGAAAATAGGTAGTATGATGAGCGGCTTCCGTAAAGTGAAGTTTTAGTAATTTCAGATAACTCGTAGTACAAGACGCCGTTGTAGAAGTGGCTAGCGAAGACAGGGACAACATGGGAAGAATGAGAGGGAATTTGGTCGTGGCATTCATACAGGTTCTATCCTTCCTTTACCACCCTTTATCAAAACATTGAGGACAATGTTTGATTTAAGTGTGGGGGAGGACATTTACCGCTTTCATTTTACTGCTTTCTAGTTAGATTTACTGTTTTCTAGCATGATTTTAAAATTTTGTCTGTTTTAATGTTTCGTACGTCTGTGCATGTGCTGTCGAGTCTTTATGTATGATTTTATGTTGTTTATTGATTTCCTCATCCTCTTGAGCCATACCAAATATTTTAAAAAATTTTGAGTCAAAAATAGTGTTTCTTTTGAAAATCTTAGGTTACAGACGAAATTGAGGCTAGATTGTGAGGCTTGGGAAAATTCCGCAAGATCGGTGTCGTTTTAACACCGTGAGCCTCTCAATTATGAAAATCAATTTGAATACTTGTTATGCCATAGCCTTAAGTTCTCACCCCTATAGTAGTCCCTAAGTATTTTATTTAGCAGTCAGCACCATCCAAGGCACGCACTAAGTAGGAATCCGATGCAAATAAGTGTAAGATCTCAGGCTTAAAAGGTAAATTAAGAAAAGAAAAAATAAATGAATAAATGAAAAGAAATGCTCCACCTAAGTTAGGTGATCCTCATCCGATCATTTAGCCCAACGGTGCAAACTTCTTTATTTTTATTGATATTTAAGCCAATGCACAAAAAGAAAAAAAATGATGATAATGAGATCATAGTCACTAACAGGCTATCCTCCCATGAGTGCGAAAGGATAACGGGCTTAATGTGAGTGCGCAAGAATGAAAAGGGATAAAAGAAGAATGAGTGAGTTAGGATTAGGTATAATGACATGATTCTGATTGGTTTGTATAGGAGGGAGGTTGATGACCGGAAAAGCAAAATTGTGTTGTTACGATATCCTTAGTGTGTGAGAAAATACCTATCGACACAAACTTAACCGAAGTAGAGTTGGTAGCCTAGGATGAGTATCCCTATACACTATTTTTCTCGCGAGTCATGGTTTGCTTGAGGACAAACAAAGGTTTAAGTGTGGGGGAGTTTGATAATGCGAAATTACATTACATATTTACCTTGATTTACATTAAATTATTTTATAGTTTTTCGTTATCCGCGTTTTATTTTGCAAGTGTTCAAGCCTATTTTGAGGTATTTCATTTCACAAATCTTGCATGAGAAAAGAAGGGAAAATGAGGAAAGAAAGAGGAAACATAAGACAAAAGACAGAAAAAATAGAGAATTGCACACAGAAGAGTGTGGCGACCGTACCGAGCCCAGAATAAGTGTGACCCTCGTCACACATTACGTGATGACTAGCACAGCCTATTTTCCAGGAATTTAATTTTGACAGCGTGGACAACTCAGTAACCGATCCCACGTTTTAACCCAGTCTCAAGTCTCCAGGAAATCTCTCAACTCAACCAAGTCACTCCGATTTCATCGACTCAAACTTCCATCTCTTAATTTTTCTCTCCCACTAAACCTGCTGAGTACTATAAATTGAATGCAGTTGAGAACGTGAAGCCCCCTCCCCCCTTCTTTTTGGGGTTGCAGAAATTCCTTTACGTTTAGAGCTTTTTCATTCTTGTTTTTTTTCGTTCTGTTTTCATTCACCTAAATAGCAATAGTTTCCTACACCGGGGAACTATTGCACTCTAGTTAGATTATTTAGTTTAAATTTTTATCATTCGGCGAAGCAAAATCCTACCGACTTGTGGAGGATTGCTAACTTCAAGATCTATTGAATTCCAGTTCAATTTAATTTTCAGGTTCTTATTCAATTAATAGAATTGCTTTTATTTTCAATAACCATGCATTAGTTGATGCTTTACTGCTTCTACTTTTGTATGTTTGTACTCATTAATATGTCCGACAAAATTGTTTAGAGTCCAGTATGTGATGACCGTCGTTCCGACGTGACTCGGTAATTAATTTAGTGTCAACTTATAATAAATTATGTTTTGGTCTTTGTTTCCAAGTTTAACTTAAATAGCTTTGTCACGAGAGTGAGAGGTTATTTAACACTGTTTCGTCACGAGAGTGAGAAGCAAGTAAATGTTAGAGGCGGCACTGCATGAGCATGGGGTTCAAACCAGATAGTGGAAACGGGTCATTGATTCTAAAAACAGCGAGAGCGCTTTAGGTATCAATTAGGATCTAATTGATTTTCAAAATATGTTTTCTAATTAAAACGGGCGAGGGAGAGCAAAATCCTGTGGTTAGGAGATGTGGCTTTAGCCAATAGCGCGAGAGTGTGAGGCGGAGTCTTTAGATCAATATTTTCTATGGTACATAAGTAAATTAACGCCAACCAATTACAGAGTGTCTGAGGTACACGGAATCCACATTCTGGTCTCTCTTTTCTGTTATATTTTCTTCGTTTTATTTTAGTTCTAGTCTTAGTTTCCCTTTTATCAATTATCATTAGCCTTAGCTTTACAAAGCGACGATAGATACAGTAGGTTGACTTTGGTCTTTGTGGGTTCGACAATCTTTTATATTACTTCGTTATTTCCGTGCACTTGCGGACGCATCAAATCAAAAATCAAATGATCACATATTTGTGTCTATTTAATTTTTCTCAATATTTTGAAAAAAGAAAAAAAAATAAAAGGAATTAAAAAAAATAAAACTCAGGCGCGAAAACGCTCAGAAAAATAAAATAAATTCAGTAAAATGATCTACACGAAATAAATTTCTGGAAAACCGACAGAAAAATGTCAAATTTTACAATAAAGAACACTCGGTTGAAAAGGCACAAGTTGATCCGAATGTGACCACAAATGGAATCGAAACAATAAAATGAGTACGCCAGACTAAACTAAGCGAACCGTAGATCAATAAACATGACAATTACAAGCCTAATCTATAAATTTGTTGCCGCTAAATTTACACGCATTTTATAAATGATTCAACTTATCTGTCTATCAAATCGAACTTTTGTTTTGGTCAATTATTTAAGAATTATACCGAAAGAAATGCATGTTAGGCTATGTAGATAATAGGAATGTCATGATGAATTTATCACTTTATTTATTTAGCAAAAAATTGAGTATAACAACAATATACAAAAATTTAATAAAGTGATGCAAATAAATTCCAAAAAGAATGATTAAAGATATATAAATTTGCTAAGAAATTAATTGATAGGTTGGTATAGCACTTATTCATTTAATTGTGGAAAACTCAAAGTTCTTACCTGAGACAACACAAAATATATAGTTATCAATGTCAAAATAATAAAGTTATGAAAGGTAATATCCTAATAGATCACATACAATCTTATGCAAACCCCTTGTGACATGAATCTGATAAATAATCTACATGATATATAAACTAATAACAAGATAGAAAAATTTATTATTCATGTAACTGGTACATAAAATGAAAATCACACACTTGAACAAGATAAATTAGACTTGAAATTAAAGACCAAATGAAAGGAAACAATAAAAAAAAGATTGAAGAATGCGTACAAAGAATTTAACAGTATGCACTTATTAGCTTTACTATGAAAAAAGTATTTCAATACTATAAATTGAGCACACTTATTTAAACTCCATTGAAAGGAAGCACCAATGGAGATTTACTTTGATCTTCATTATTGACAAGAGAAGCAGCATGCAGATGATCAGTAGATGGAACAACACCAGCAAAATTAGTTTGTTCGTTATCGAGCTTATGAATCTGGATATCTCTTTTTTCTTTGTTTCGGGCTATCAAACTTGTAGTGCTTGGAAGTCATGTGAGAAGCAAATTTTTGTGAAGTAGCTAGCACCTGGTAGCACTTTGGACACGTGTACGGTCCGTATTTCTTGTGTGGTAAACTATGAGTTCTACCATCATCAACATTCTTCTTCTAGAAATGAATCCCAACCGAAGCAACACGATTAGCAGAAGCAACAAATTTCTGATTGGATTGTGGTTCATATGATTGTGATGAACTTGTGCGGAAGAGATTATAATGATGAGCATCACTATAAACATCCATCTTCGTGTTGTTATTGTAATCACCGACGACACCATTATTTTTATGAACTGATGCTAATGATGATGCATTTGAATGAGCAAACTGATCTTCAAGAATTTTCATTGCTTTTCTGATTCCAGGAGCATGACTACCATAATTATCAAAAGCTATTAATGATGAAGAATTTTTCAACGAAAGATTGTAAGAGTGTTTATTGGTATTGTGGTGAGTGTTCAAGGATGACATAACTAGGAGCGCTAAATTGTTGTCGTCGTGACTTGGGTTATACTATCCTCAAATTATAGCACTCTATTATTCAATCGTAGCTATCATTTAATTAATTCTCAAAAATATATTTTATCTATTAAAATATTTCGTATAGGTAATTTACTTTAACGCTTTTAATTAAATACTATATTTAAATAAAATAATGCATTCTATAGAATATTATTAAAGTATTATTCATTTTTCCTTATTCAGGGTTTTACCCTAATTATAGAGTCTAGTAAATTTTTCTTTCAAAAATTTCCTTTCCCAAAAAAACGAGTCAATTCAATTTTTATAAGAAAAGAAAAATCGTATGTAATTTTACAAAATTATCTAATTATTAACATATAAAATAATATAAAAAAAGATAGTCATAAATAATAGGAGAAAGATTATAAAAATGTCAATATTTTATTGATAGACAAAATATATGAACTTACCCTATTAATTTAATTTAGAAATAGCATTTATCGATATTTTTTATATAGTAATTTTTTTATGTTAGCATATTTAAACATTTATATTTGAATTAAACATATTTTTTTATTGATACTTTTTCTAATGAATTAAAGTTATTAAAAAAACTAAAAGATAAAATTGTTGACATCATTAGTCAAGCATAATATTTGAATTATATATATCATAAAAATAATTATTTTTATAATTATTTAACGCAATTATTTATAAAATCACACATATTATACTGTGATAATAATAAAATATAGTTATATATTTGAAAACAAGTAGAATGTTTTACTCCTTAAATATGGAGATTTTTTTAATTCTTTGACCATTTTATAGAAGAATTAAAAGTAATAAAAAATTTTATTTTTTTTAATTTATATTAGATTTTATTTTTAAAATAACACTTTTTACTCATTAAAGAAAAAAATAAACCTATTAAAAATTATAAATTGTATTTAAAATATTTTTTATTATCTTAATTAATTTAAATTTGAATGAAACATATTCTTTTAATGATAGTGTTTCTAATGACTTAAAGTTATTCAAAAAAACTAAAAGATAACACTGTTATAATAATGAGGAAAAATGTATCAGGCAATTGTTCTTCTCCAAATTATTTTAAAATAGAGATAAATTCAATGTAAGGATAAAAACGAAACGTTATTGTATTTAGTTTCTTATGTTTGATTAAAAATCATCTTTTCTATTTGAGGTTCCTGTTCTTTGCTGGGTTCTCCAACTCTTCGGTTGAAGATCCGATTGCTCCGTGTTACTCGACTGATGTCTGCAATATTCACGACAGAGGGTAATGGATCTTCCTTTCCATTCTCAATTGTTGTTGCACTGTACTTGTAAGGGATAAACTTAGTTAATTCATACGATAATGGTCCCGGCAGATAGACAACTAGGGAACCTTCTGGTTTTTCTGACCATCGTAAGTAATTTCGATCCGTTCCTTATTAGGAGCTTTCGATTCGTCAAATAGAGGGATGATAGCACAAACATCTTTGGTCCTCTTATGATCAGAGATTACTACAACGTCTTTGATTTGATCAGCGCAATAGTCTGGCATCAAGTTGATTGACCCAGAACTTGACCATGTTGAATCTCTTCGCGGTCCAACTGACTTTGAAGGGTTGCTCGCACGAGGTAGCATCCTTGATTATCTTCTGAGCTAACTCTACAGCGCTCATAGTTATGTGGTGGCACCCGGCCACGTCCGCTTTAAATGCAGTGTAACCTTACTAGGTATATTTTCATTGATCGAACATCCTGACTTGGGTACCTAGTAGGGTTCCCGTTAGTGACACTAACTTGCTGGGTGTCTTCATCCATATAGATCAGAAGCCACCAGTGGTTCAACAAGTGTTGAAGTGTTTTCTGGACAAGGGCACAACCTAGATCGTTTTCACAGCCCGCTTTGCAGTTTCGATAATCATGTGATGCCAGGAAGCCGAGCTGGACCTGCTTAGCGTGTAACTCCACCAAGCTGGTATTCATTAGGCGAACATCAAAGATCTGAATCATATTAATTTGATAATGATTCCTATCATGGTAATCCTGAATCCATCCAAGATCCATCTGACGCTGGAGGGCCTCTTGTACAAAAGAGTATCCCTGATTATTTGTTGAGCAGATCCGACAGGCCTTGTAATCATGCCGTGGCAGATCGTAGTGTTGACTTGGCCTTGAGTGCATTGCCACCAAGTTGACATTCATTGCTAGAATATCGTGATTCTGAATGATGTCGAAATTTTTATAAGTCATGTTGACCCCACGAACTCGGTGATCCTAGATACATCCGAGATCCAATTGTTCCTGTAGAGCTAATTGCACCACAGAAAATCCTTGATTGTCTTTAGAGCAGATATCACACTGGTGATAATTATGAGGAAGCACATGGTCGTACCCGCTCTGTCTGCAATGCATCTTGACCAAGTTGGTCCTTAATAAGAGTACATCATGAATCTGATAACTGAGGTTAGACTCTCCCTCTATCAAATTTATTGCACCTTTCTTGTGTTGAGGCAGCGGGTTTGTGAGAACATTAGGATTTATATCCTTGAAGGATAAGACCCCACTCCAGACGAGCATTTGCACATCAGATTTGAAACTAAGACAGTTTACTATGTTATGCCCTGGACCTCCTTGATGGTAAGGGCGTGTCTGATCTGCTTTGAACCAAAAAGGCGGATTTTCTGGTATTTAAAGAGGAGACCTGGTTTGGACGTGCCCCTTGGCTTACAGTAATGGAAATAGTTCTGCGTACAACATGGGTATAGGATCAAACCCTGGTGGCCGCGTTGTACGATTGTTGTTGTATGGAGGATGAGCCTGCTGAAAAGGCTGTTGTGTCCTTTATTGAAATTGTTGATTCGGTTGGCTTTGAGCAACCTGAGGTTGATACGTTGTAATAGGCGCGGGGTTAATAGCAGGAGTTACAGCTGCTAGTGGTTGGTATCGTCGCCTTAACTTTCCGAGAGAGATATTACTAATATCTTGCTCTTTTTTCATAGGGAGAGCACTGCCGTATCTTTTTGTACTGCTTGATGGTCCGACAACTTTGACCAGACGTCCTTCTAGAACTTCTTCTTCGAGAGAACTCCCATGCCTACCATTTCTGTGAAGTCACTGGGCGCACTGGCAACAATTCTATCGTAGTAAAATGTGCTCAATGTCTTTAAGGAGATCTTTGTCATCTCTTTTTCTTCAAGAGGTGGACAAATCTGGGCGGCAATTTTACGCCATCTCTGAGTGTATTCCTTAAAGGTTTCCTTGTCCTTTTGTGACATCGATCTGAGTTGATCTCTGTCTAGTGCCATGTCCAAGTTATATTTGTATTGCTGAACGAAGGCAGCGCCACGATCTCTGAAAATGGCGATCTTAGTGCGGTTTAATCGCATGTACCATTTGAGTGCGGCACCGGTTAAACTAACTTGGAAGTAGTGGATCAATAGCTGTTGATTCTTTGTTGGTGCTGACATTCTCCGAGCGTACATCACCAAATGACTTTGAGGGCAAGAGTTGCCCTTGTATTTTTCAAATTCGGGTGCTTTGAACTTGTGCGGAACTTGCACATCGGGGACCAAACAAAGGTCTACGGGGTCCTTTCCAAATAGATACTGACTGCGAAGAGTTTGCAGTTCCTTCTGCATCTCTAGGAATTGTTTCTGAAATTCCTTCATTTTGTCATCCATACTTGTGTTTCCAACAGAAGGCATCTGTAGAATTTGTCCTCCCGGGACAGTATGTACCACGGGTGGTGGTATAGTCATTACGGCAGTGACTCTTGGTGCTTCCCTCTCCCGAAGTTTGTAACCTTCAGGAGTCGCTGTCATTCCTCTTCCGTCTTATCCTTCCCGAAGTTTGTAACCTTCAAGAGTAGCTGTCATTCCTCTTCCTTCTTCGCCTTCCCGAAGTTTGTAACCTTCAGGCCCAACGGCTGTCCCTGCTGTGGTTTCCGAGTTTTCCATGACCGGCGGAATGTATCCTTCAGGGATAAAGTTGAAAGGCATGCCCCAGGGCCGACCCTTAGGCATGTTGTATCGAGGATCATATGTCTCCACAATAGGTGTAGATGTGACCTCTGAGATCACAGTCTGCTGTTGTTGCCCCTGAGCTGTTGCCAGGGATTGCATGTCACTTTGAAGTTTCCTTAAATCCTCCTTCAGAGCGTCAATTTCTTCTCTCAGCTCTCTGTTCTCTTCCTCGAGTTCACTCATTTTCTTTTGTCGATTGGCCCGAGTATTTAATGAATGAGACAGTCTGACTCTAGAAACCGAGACACAAACGTGAGATTCGTAGGTAAGAAGAAGACGCTTACGTGAGAAATATGAATGATATGCAATGATATTTATGTATTTTTTGTTTAATCAAAATAAACTTCAACAATTGGATTGCAAATATCAAATAGTGGGGGAAACCCTGTTTTATTGAATTTAAAGATTACGGAAAGGGAAATCTAAGCTAATGGGTCCTGAGTCCTCTCTGAGGAGAGCTCAGGTGCTGATTCTTGTACTTTGGTTTTCTTTGACCGGGGCTCTTGGGCCGTTGTCGGGTTGCCATTCCTTTGCCAAGTGAAAGGAGCGAGCAAATTCCTTTTGTCTTCTTGATTGTCTATAGCATGTTGCTCTAAAATCTCAATCAGAGCATCTTTTTCTTTTAACAATTGCTGAATCTTTTTACACTCCACATTGAGAATGTGGAACTTGTTCTTTCAAGACTTCCTCTCTTGTTGAACTTTGTTGAGAGTAACCTGAAGTTTTTCAGTATCTGACATACAGCGCATGACAAATACCTTTAGCGGAAGAACTCCTTGACGAGGGTAAGGCATCCTCAGCTTGAGAGCTCTAGTTTGTTCCCAGTGGAGATAAGGTTCCACCGAGACACAGTCTGGTTTTCCCAGAGACTCTCGTCCTTTCTTATGAACATGTTTCCAGACATGCACTATTTCTGTCTTTAGTACTCTGTCATTTTCTCCTTCCTTGAAGAAAAGACCTTCCAGATGAACATTACGTGGGACATGTCTCATCGGGTATCCAAATTGACGACGAACTAAGATTGGATGGTAATTGATTCCTCCTTTAGTTCCTATGAGGGGTACGTCGGGGAAGTTTCCACAACGGTCAATGATCCTAATCCCGTCATAGATCCTATTGTACCAATCAATGTCAGAGTTGGTAAGAGCCATGATTCTCCGCGACCAACGAAAAGTACTCTTATGATCCCAAAAAGCAGTTGACTTAAGTAAATGGGAAGTGAACCATTTGTATAGCAGGGGTACACAGCATGTGATCATTCCTAAGCTGTACAAATTCCTTAGGTGTATAGAGTGATAAGCATCCGCGAGCAAGGTTGGCACAGGGTTTCCAATCAGAAAAACCTTAATAGCATTGATATCAACGAAGTTATCAATGTTGGGAAACAGAAATAACCCGTAGATGAGCATGACGAAGACGCTTTCGAAAGCAGTAATGTTATCTATACTAGCAAATTATAGAGCCTTCTTTATCAAGAACTGGGCTAGTAAACCTGGGATTCCACCCTTAGTGGTCATGTGAGTCCTGACTTCTGACTCGTCCAAATAGATAACTCTTTTTATGGTTTGATCCTTTAGAATTTCGTGCAGTCCAGAAAAGGTAGCTTGACCAGTGATGGGTAAATCAGTTAGGTGAGAGTACTCCTCCAGTGTTGGTGCTAACTGGTAATCCGGGAATGTGGAACAGTGATAGACCGGATCGTAGAACTGAATGAGCGTAGCCATGATTCCTTCAATTACATGGACCCTTAACAGAGACAGCAGACCTCCGTATTTGGCCCTGAAAGCATCAGGGTTAGTGATCATCCTTGCTAATCCTCTCAAATCCTCTAGTTTTAGAACCTTGAAGGTGTACTGGTGAGTTTTCCTTCTACCGAAATCCATTAGCGCAATCTTTCTCTCTGATATTTGAAAAAAGAGAGACTAGAAGAGAAAGTTTTTCTTTGTTTAATGTTTTTTTAAAATGAATGCATGAATGCAGCACACAAAGACATAGAAAAAACATGGGGTCAAAGCGTCGGTGTCATGAAGTCAAGGCTCTACCCATCCCCAAAGGTTTTATACTGGTGATTTTTTGTACCTGTCTCTCAAAATCATTGATTCTTGAGATAACATCAGCGGACAGGGAACTGAGCTAGGTGGTGTATCGCAGAGAAATCTCAAATGAGGGTAGTATCGCGTGAAAACTATTTCCAATAGCTTCCGCACTACAAAATGGTTTTAGTCTACTACATCAGCATCGGCAACAACCACAATTGAATAACACGGCTTTCAACAACCGAAGTCGTATTGGCAATGCATCCGCAAAGGGTGTCTCCATCGATTCGATGGTCAAGGTCTCTTATTTGGGATTCACTCCCAGTAAGATTACTCGTTTAGCCATCACCTATCTTAGGTGTATACTCAATCTTTCTATACGCGACATCACACGCATTCCCATTAGCAGAAAAATAAACACAGAGATCAATTAGGAAAAGTTGTATATATATTTGTCCTAACATCCTAGACCTTTTAAGAGCTATGAATCCCATGATCCTAACAGAAAATGGCTCCCCGGCAGAGTCGCCATTCTGTGGCACCTTTCCAACTTAAAGGTTTTGACCTAAGATCCTAGTAAAGTCAACAAAAGTCTTATCCCCAGTGAAGTCCCCAGTGAAGTCGCCAATTTTTTGGTTTCTGCCTAAGAGATGAAAATAAGGCCCCACGGTGGGCGCCATTTTTCTGTGGCGACCACCACCATGAAAATTACTTGTCCAAGGTTTTCACCCTAAATTGTAAGAAAGAAAGACGGGCCCCATGGTGGGCGCCATTTTTCTGTAGCTCAATTTTTGTGGTCCTGAGTCACTATCGTTTGGTACTACAGTTCGATTCATTTTTTTCCTATTGTGAGCTGATTAAGGAAGGGAAATAGATGTCTCCAATTAACCCTGCTTGCATACTGAGTTTAAACAACTGACTGTTAATTTACAGATGCGATCAATGTGGGGGGCCTCTCTTAAGTTATTTTTTATTGAGTTTAGACTTTTGGTGGGGAATACAGATTCAGATGTTTCGATCGATATGTGAGGATTTGGGACCTGAGGTTTTTGATGTGGTGTGCTCGCTAAGATTTTTGCAATCTTATGCCTACGTATTCCCGTTAAACGAAACAGGGAAATTAGAGCGATCGTAGTTCCTCCTATTCTATGGGAAGAAAAAGGTGTTTTGGTGTCTTGTTCAAAGCCCAAGAGATGAAGCTAAAGGTGATTTGTATTTTGTTCAAAGCCGAAGATGTGAAGCTAAAAGGGTCCTGACAGAGAGAACTTGTCATCTATAAAGAGGAGTTGTTGATGTTTGTATGCTGTGAGCAAAGCATGTTTTGATGCTAAAAGGTTAATTGACTCAACAGGGGATATCTTTATACAAAGCCTAAGAGGAGGCTGAAAATGATTTTTGACTCCGTTGGGGAGAATTTTTATGTATCTTGTATGAAGCCCAAGATGGAGGCTAAAGGTTGATTCAACAGGAGAACCTTTTATACTCAACAAGAGAGTGTTTTTATATGTGTCTTGTACAAAGCCCAAGACGAAGGCTAAAAGGGTTTGACTCAACAAGAGAGTCTTTATACTCAACAAGAGAGTGTTTTTCTGTCTCGTACGAAGCCCAAGATTGAGGCTAAAGGGATATAGACTCAACAAGATAGTCTTTTATACTCAACAAGAGAGTGGTTTATGTGTGTCTTGTACAAAGCCCAAGACGGAGGCTAAAAGCTGACTCAACAAGAGAATCTTTTATACTCAACAAGAGAGTGGTTTGTATGTGTCTTGTACGAAGCCCAAGAGGGAGGCTAAAGGTTGACTCAACAAGTGAATCTGAAAAGGTTAACTCCGCTGGGGAGAATCGTTGTACAAGGCCCAAGAGCAGGTTATCTTACTGCTAAGGATTTTTGAGATCCCTAGGCAGGTCCAAGTAAATAGCTCTCATGAGAGAAGCTTTGGTTTCATCCTAGGTTTGTAGGGAACTTGAGAATGTTTTTTAGACTCAAGGGAATTAGACTGTCCAAGTATAGAGTTTCATCTTTTATACTATGCCTAAGAGAAAGTATGCTTTTGGTGTGAAGAACTAGACTCCTTTGAAAGACTGCTCTAGTAAGATGACTAATTTCTGTTCCAATACCTCTAAAAGGTCGTCGGGACAATTTGTACAAAGCCCAAGAGAAGGCGAGAATAACTTTTAGGAAGCCGAGGGACAATTTGTACGAAGCCCAAGAGGAGGCTATCTTCGCTGAGGAAGAATCATTATACGAAGCCTAAGAGGAGGCTGTGAAAACTTCTAAGAAGTCGTAGGGTCCTTGTACAACGCCCAAGAGGAGGCGGGGATGCCTTTAGGAAGCCTGTGGGTCCTTGCACTAAGCCCAAGAGGAGGCTGATGAAGAGTTCCAGAAGGGGTTTCACTTGGAACAATGGTCTTCTGTATATGAACCGTTCAAGGGGGAAATTTCTTAGATCTAGTTGTCTAAAATTGTTGTAAAAGAAAATTCTCATTGTTTAAGCTATGTTGAAATATCCGGGAGAACGTCGGATGTAAGGAGACGAGATTTTGTCTCGTTCTAGACGTAGTTGCCGGGGAAACTCTAAATATCTATACTAGTATTACACAGTTGATATGAGTTTATGAAAGAAGACTTACAGTGAAACAACCCTACAATACAGTTATATATATGAAAGCGGGTAAAGAAAGCATACAAACACTTACTCGGTTGTAGAGCTTCCATGCTGTTTGGTTAGTTGTTCAACAAAGAAAAATTGAAAACAACAGTATATTTCAAAATCAAAGGAGAAAGTATATTGAAAAGAGGTTAGGGCTTACAGCTCAAGGAGAGGCCCAAGTTTCAACAGTGATTGTACTGTGGTTTTGAAGTTGTACAGGGACTTATACAAGTGACTGAAGCTCAAAAAAGGTTTTCTGTACAAAGGGATGGGTTTTCGTATTTTGAATTATACAATATCTGAGGCCCAAAAATGATTTGGTTTAAAAAATAGGGGTTGGGTCTTACACTCTATTAGAGGCCCAAAAGTATTTTTGTACAACAAGATGGGGCTTACAGCTCAAGGAGAGGCCCAAAAATGATTTTATTTTGAATTGGCGATCGCGCCGAGATTTTTTTTTAACGCAGAGGGACTTATACAATATCTGAGGCCCAAAAAGGTTTTGGTTAAAAGGGGATTGGGTCTTACACTCTATTAGAGGCCCATAGTTTATTTTTGTACAAAAGATGGGGCTTACAACTCAGGGAGAGGCCCAATGGGTTTTTTTGTTTGAAAATTGGCGATCGCGCCGAGATTTTTAATGTATCGGGACTTATACAATAACTGAGGCCCAAATTATTTATGTACAAAAAGGTTGGGTCTTACACTCTATTAGAGTCCGAAAGGTTTTAAAATGAAAAGAAATGGGACTTATAGCTCAAGGAGAAGCTCAAAGTAATTTTCTGTTAAAATGCGACGATCGCGCCGAATTTTGAAAATGTACAGAGGGACTTATACTATGTGTGAGGCCCAAAATATTTTTATTTACAAAAGGGGTGGGACTTACACTCTATTAGAGGCCTAAAGTGTATGAAAAATATTTGTTAGGGTGAAAATCAAAGGTTTATGAAAAAGTATTTTATCCACATGAATATTTAAAATCATTTTGGTTTTAAAAATCAAGAAAAATAAATCATTTTAAAAGCATTTAAAACAATTTAAAACAATATGTTTAAATATATTAAAAATAATCTAGAAATAATATTTTTTGTGATTTTTTGTGGATTAAAATATTTTGGAGTATGAATAAGAAGTGCGTAAAACAAAATTGGAAAATGATGATTTTTGCTATGTAAAAGAATTGGTTGAGTTTTGAAAATAAAATAAGAAAAAGAGGAAAGATGTCACAACATCATCTTCGACATCTCTTATGGGGAAAAAACCAGTACTGAAACTTTAGTTTTCAACACCCTTTTTTATCAAACTTCAAAAACTCTTAACTTTCTCAATTTTTAACGAAATTAAAATCTGTAAGAACCTATCTTGACCGATTTTTCACAAGGAATCCAATGGTACCACTCATACACACTGAAACTCAACATACAAAACACACGAATTGGAAAACCAGAACTGCTATAAACTTTCGACGTCGTTTCTCGTCAAATTTCCAACACGCGTAACTCTCTCGATTTTTAACGGAATAAAAATCCGTAAGAACCTATCTTGACCGATTTTTCGCAAGGAATCCAATGGTACCACACATACACACTGAAACTTAACATACAAAACACACGAATTGAAAAACCAGAACTGCACTGTGTTTTCAAGATCGTTTCTCGTCAAATTTCCAACACGCGTAACTCTCTCGATTTTTAACGGAATTAAATTCCGTAAGAACATATCTTGACCGATTTTTTGCAAGGAATTCAATGGTACCACTCATACATACTTAAAATTAATGTACAGAATGCATGATACAAAAAACCAGAACTGCTATTGAGTTTTCGACATCGTTTCTCGTCAAATTTCAAACACGCGTAACTCTCTAAATTTTTAATGGAATTAAAATCCGTAAGAACCTATCTTGACCGATTTTTCTCAAGGAATCTAATGCCATTACTCATACACACTGAAAGTCAACATACAAAACACACGAATTGAAAAACCAGAACTGGACTGTTAATTTAAAACAACATAAATTTCACATATAAACATGTTAAAGTGTAAATAGTAGGAGGATCACAACATTAACATTAAGGACTACATTTTTGCTTCAAGAATTGTTCAATATGATGCATGTATGTGGACAACAAAGGGAAGCATGATTCAAATAATTCAAGTTGTGAATTTTGCCTCTTTTTTGGAGATTTTGTGCAACCTACCAAGTGCTTTGTTCCAGAAATTATTTGATGCTTTGGACACCCTCAAATGACCTCTTAGAAGCTTTTAGGATGATTGGAATCAGCTGGAAACCTCTGGAGCAAGTTTTAGCACTTTCTTGCAAAATGGGCAAAAGTGGCCAAAATGCCAACTCTCTCAAATGGTGTTCCAGATGGGGGGACCATTTGGGACAGTTCAAGGATGATATTTGGAGTGTGTTTGAGGTCTTATCTGGTTTGGAAAGTGACTGAATCAAGACATGGCTTGAAAAATGCAAAAAAAAGTCCAATTTTGAAGTTTTGAGAGGTGTCTTTGTGATTATGGTGTTATAGGTCACTTGTGAGAGTTTGGACAGCTTAGATATGACATATTGGATGTGTTTGGATCATGAGCTGTGATGGAAATGCTCTCTAACTCAAAAACTCAGAATTACCTTGCTAAAGAAGGCATTTTGGAGTGAAAGAGAGAATTTGAGGAAAGCATATGTTTGATGGCTTTGGTGTACTCAAACTGAGCACAAATGAGCTCTATTTATAGTAGAGCAAGTTTGTTTTACAAGAAATAGTGAATGGTGGCTGCAGCAGAGGTTTGTCCAATGTTTGCATTTTGGAATCTCAAGTCTCCTCTAGCCATTGACTAGAGGTTAGGGCACAGGCTGTTGGTTCCCTTGTTGTTGGATGAATCTTGACTGAATTCAGTGGGAGAAAGCTTAGTTCATGCCACCTCTAAGCATCCATTAAATGCTCCAAACCAAAATTGAAGTCTTGTCCCTCTTTTAGGGTTTTCTAGGTTTGGCATGCTATTTGTGGAATCTTGGACTTGGGAGGCTCATGGATCAGATCACCCCCCTTGGATTTGATCCTTAGATGTGTCCAAAATGATGACAAGGCTTGAAAATTCGTGTGGCACAAGAAATGTGCAAATCTGTCCTGAAAAATTCAGCTGCAGCAAGCCTTATTGTAAAATCCATAACTCCCTGCTCGAGTATGATAAATGAACGTTCTAGGACTTTCTGGAAAGGTTAGATGACATACTTCAACTTTGATGTTTGACCCTAAACATGGTTCAACTTAGATCATGGAGAAACACATCCTCGAAGTTGGGACATTCTTGCTAAAATTACAAGGAAGATTTCGGCTAAGTGTTGAAAAATGTCAATTTTAGGTTTTTAGCCATTTTGATCCAACCATAACTCAAAATCCATGATGAATTGGAATGAGGTGTAGTTGACACTTTTAAAGTATGCCATGAGAGCTACAAATCCATCTTTGGATAAGCCAAAATGGTTGCTTGGATCTCAAGTTATGATCCTTGAAAGTTGGTACCCTAGCCACTTTATTTCATAACTTAGAAAAATTCTAAGTTTTTATGGTTACCCCTTTTACAAGTTATCCCACTTTCTTTGATTTTTCTTGATGAATGATGATTCAAATCACACATTAACATCATTTTAGGGTCAAGGAACCATAATTGTGAAAAATCTCAAAATGTCAAACTTTGACTTTTGTGCACAGTTGACTTTTTATAAGATGAATTCCAAACTGTGCGATCCTTTAGGAAATCAAGTCCTTGACCTAAATCAAACTTAGTGGACATGTTCCATGGGTGTTATAGGGTGCATTGAATCATGTCCCAAGGTCTGGGAGAATGCCTGGGTCAAAAGTCAAAGATACAGTTGACTTTTTCCTCAAAACCCTAATTGTGGTCCAGATGAAAATGAAACTTGTTGATCAAGCTTCTTGAATCAATCCATTGTTGCAAATGGATCAATGTGGTTTATTGGAGACCCTCAAATCATGTCTTGAGGTCTTGGCTCATGCTTTGTCCCAAAAGTCAACTTAGGGGTGAATTAGATCAAGAAACCCTAATTCCTGATTTCTGGTAAATGCATCCCCTGAGGCTAAATTGACTTGATGATTGGGTCCATGAGGTCCCTTTGAGTATCTTGGGTTATTCTTTGAAGCATTGGCTCATGCCTAGAGGAAAATTTCTGTCTGGAGGCCCTGGTCGACCAAAACCCTAATTTGGTGACTCTAGCAATCTTGAGTCTTAATCCACTTGGAATGTTGCAACCTTGTGCTTGATTCTTGATGTGGGAGTCCTCTTGATCCTTTGTGGGTGTTTGAGAGGTTATAAAAGTTGAAGATCATGTCATTCCTTAATTGACCTTTTGTCTAAGAACTCTGAGAGGGCTTGAAACCCTAATCTTTTGATTGTAGTGTTAGTTCACCCATCTTTGGGGAGACTAATGAGGTATGATAGTTCATCCATATTGTGATGATGATTTTCACAATGATGGGAAATCTTAGTGGTCAAAAATTGGGGTATGACACTAATGCAATCATAAAACGAACTCACCGAATAACTGTTAGCAGTGTCCAAATTCCACAGCCAATTATCTGCATCATTTTGCTGCATCTGGACACCTTCCAGCATCATTGCCAGCCCCAGAACATCGTCCTCTAACATATCAATCGTTCCTTCCATTGACTTCGTAAGCTTCCAAATCCACCTTCCATCTTCCCATCGCCCCAAGTCGAAGACAGAGCATAATTTATTAGTGCAGGCTTCAAACAGAAGCGGAAACAAGTTCTTTAAGGGCCTGTCACCAAGCCAAACTGAATACCAAAATAGAATACCAAGGCCAGATCCAACAACAACACAAATGAGACTAAAGAAATTCACCTGCGGGACCGAAGAATACACTACCATAACGTCCTTCATCCAATTCAAATCCGCATGAGAATTCTCCACAACATTATACAACTGGGCCTTCAAACTCAGATTACCGTACCTACAAGTCATCAGAGGACGCCAAATGGCATTATCGTCGTGGATGAATTTTCAAAGCCACTTGGACATAAGTGCTTTGTTGAAAAGACCGACATGTTTAATACCAAGCCCACCATAATTTTTCGGTTTACAAGCTGACTTCTAACTGACCCACGGAATGCAACCAGTATTCGAAGAGCCATCCCACAGAAACAGCCTTTGAATGGCAATAATATCTTTAACAACCTGCTTAGGAACCTTAAAAAAGGAGAGTTGATGTATCGGGAGGTTCACAAGCACACAATTTATAAAGATAACCCTCCCTCCATTCGACAAATTCCGACCAATCCATTTAGACAACCTAGCTTTCAAACAATCCACAACCGGCCGCCAGAACGAAACCCTACGATGGTTACCTCCCACGACAAGCCCGAGGAACTTGAATGGAAGAGGCCCCGTTTTACAGTGAAGAAAATGCTCCGCAGCCACCAAGAAAACCGGATCTAAGCCAACACCATAAAGACATCTTTTACACAGTCATATGCTTGTGTAAAGTCAACTTTGAACATGAAACCTCTTTTCTTCCTCTTCATCATAAAATCCTGAATTTCATTTGCAACTAAAACTCCATCTAGAAGTTGTCTACAAGGGATAAATGATGACTGAGAGTGAGACACAAGTTTTCCAATAACTCTACTCAGTCTTCTTGCCATTATTTTTGAAATGATTTTATGGATGCTTCCTATCAAAGCAATAGGTCTGTCCTCACACAGAGACTGTGAATTATCCTTCTTTGGAATCAGGACAAAGAAAGAAGAACATAATGTTTTTGGAAGATATGCCTTCTCATGGAATTCTGAGATACAGTTTATAATGTCTCCACCAATTATCTCCCATGCTTTCTTGATGAATTTTAAATTGAACCCATCTGGCCCAGGGCTTTTATTTCCATCACACGAATTAATTTCCTCTTGCATCTCCTTAGGAGAAAAAGGTTCTGTCAGATAATGATTCTCCTCCCCATTGAGTTTTTCCAATGTATTCAAATCCATCATAAATCCTCCTTCTGACTTGCTCTTGAATTTGTTCTCAAAATGATCATGAATGAATTGTTTTACTGTCTCCACCTTGTCTTGTTCATTCAATCCTAAGTTCAAAGCAGAAATGTAGTTGTCACTTCTTCTAGAATTTATGACCGAGTGGAAATATTTAGAATTGTTATCACCTTCGACTATCCATTTGGTTCTTGCCTTCTGAAACAAAAGGCTTTCCTTCAAATGTAACCTGTTCCAAATGTTATCTGCTGTTTCACTTCTCTCATTTAGAATACTATCAGGGATCTCATTATCCCAATCTGCCATAACTCCTTCTAACTCATTCAGCTTCTCAATGTCTTCTTCAGTTTTGAGGTCCAATATTCCAAACACATTGCAATTCCACCACTTCAATCTCATTTTAAGGAACTTCATTTGATGAATTAGAATGCTAAAAGCATCTCCTGTTACTTTACAAGACTCACACACTTCTTTCACAAATTTTAAGAATTCCGGATGCTCAAACCATGCATTTATCGTTTTGAATGGTTTAGGACCCCAATTCCTATCATTAAGAACAAGGGACACGAGTCTATGATCTGAAATCTCCCTATTCCCAACCTTTTGATGGCAAGCCTTCCAGTTTCTACACAAAGCTTCTGAAATCAAAAATCAAATGATCACATATTTGTGTCTATTTAAAATTTCTCAATATTTTTAAAAAAGAAAAAAATAAAAGGAATTAAAATGAATAAAAATCAAGCGCGAAAACGCTCGGAAAAATAAAATAAATTCACTAAAATGATCTACACGAAATAAATTTCTAGAAAACAGACAAAAAAATGTCAAATTTTACAATAAAGAACGCTCGGTTGAAAAGGCACAAGTTGATCCAAATGTGACCACAAATGGAATCGAAAAAATAAAATGAGCACGTCAGGCTAAACTAAACGAACCGTCGATCAATAAAAATGACAATTACAAGCCTAATCTCGAAATTTGTTACCGCTAAATTTACACTCATATTATAAATGATTCAACTTATCTGTCTATAAAATCAAACTTTTGTTTTGGTCAATTATTTAAAAATTATACTGAAAGAAATGCATGTTAGGCTACGTAGATAATAGCAATGTCATGATGAATATTTCACTTTATTTATTTAGGAAAAAATTGAGTATATCAGCAATATACAAAAATTTAATAAAGTGATGCAAATAAATTCCAAAAAGAATGATTAAAGATATATAAATTTGCTTGTCTTTTTTTAATATGGCTCATGTCAAATAAAACCTGACAATAGATGTAAGTTTAGCGAAAAATCAAAAGTGAGTGTCAAATAAAATCAGAAGGGACAGAGGGTGGAAAATAAAATGATAAAAACATCTCACAATCATTGATACCATCGAAATTTTGCGTACCTACGATGTTTTTAATCATAATTATCAAGATGATAGTAGATAAAAATAGGAGCTTGCATTTTGTGTTTAACCTGTGAATTTTTCAAGTAATTATTTCCAATAAGATATTAAAAACGTGAAATTGTTAAGAAATAAAAAACTGAATTTACTAACAACCCATTTATGAGTGTTTGTCTTGTTAATGATATTAGTTGATAGGTTGGTATAGCTCTTATTCATTTAATTGTGGAAAACTCAAAGTTCTTACCTGAGACAACACAAAATGTATAGTTATCAATGTCAAAATAATAAAGTTATGAAAGGTAATATCCTAATAGATCACATACAATCTAATGCAAACCCCTTGTGACATGAATCTGATAAATAATCTACATGATATATAAACTAATAACAAGATAGAAAAATTTATTATTCATGTAACTGGTACATAAAATGAAAATCACAAACTTGAACAAGATTAATTTGACATGAAATTAAAGACCAAATGAAAGGAAACAATAAAAAAAAGATTGAAGAATGCGAACAAAGAATTTAACAGTATGCACTTATTAGCTTTACTATGAAAAAAGTATTTCAATACTATAAATTGAGCACACTTATTTAAACTCCATTGAAAGGAAGCACCAATGGAGATTTACTTTGATTTTCATTATTGACAAGAGAAGCAACATGCAGATGATCTGTAGATGGAACAACATCAGCAAAATTAGTTTGTTCGTTATCGAGCTTATGAATCAGGAGATCTCGTTTCTTACCAATCCTAGACATATATCTCTTTTTTTTTTGTTCCGGGCTATCAAACTTGTAGTGCTTTGAAGTCATATGAGAAGCAAATTTTTGTGAAGTAACTAGCACCTGGTAGCACTTTGGACACGTGTACAGTCCATATTTCTTGTGTGGTAAACTATGGGTTCTACCATCCTCAACATTCTTCTTCTTGAAATGAATCCCAACCGAAGCAACACGATTAGCAGAAGCAACAAATTTCTGATTGGATTGTGGTTCATGTGATTGTGATGAACTTGTGCGGAAGAGATTATAATGATAAGCATCACTATAAACATCCATCTTCGTGTTGTTATTGTAATCACCAACGACACCCTTATTTTTATGAACTGATGGTAATGATGATGCATTTGAATGAGCAAACTGATCTTCAAGAATTTTCATTGCTTTTCTGATTCCAGGAGCATGACTACCATAATTATCAAAAGCTATTAATGATGAAGAATTTTTCAACGAAAGATTGTAAGAGTGTGTATTGGTATTGTGGTGAGTGTTCAAGGATGACATAACTAGGAGCGCTAAATTCTTGTCGTCGTGACTTGGGTTATACTATCCTCAGTTTATAGCGCTCTATTATTCAATCGTAGCTATCATTTAATTAATTCTCAAAAATATATTTTATCTATTAAAATATTTCGTATAGGTAATTTACTTTAATGCTTTTAATTAAATACTATATTTAAATAAAATAATGCATTCTATAGAATATTATTAAAGTATTATTCATTTTTCCATATTCAGGGTTTTACCTTAATTATAGAGTCTAGTAAATTTTTCTTTCAAAAATTTCCTTTCCCAAAAAAACGAGTCAATTCAATTTTTATAAGAAAAGAAAAATCGTATGTAATTTTACAAAATTATCTAATTATTAACATATAAAATTATATAAAAAAAGATAGTCATAAATAATAGAGAAAGATTATAAAAATGTCAATATTTCATTGATAGACAAAATATATGAACTTACCATATTAATTTAATTTAGAAATAGCATTTTATCGATATTTTTTATATAGTAATTTTTTTATGTTAGCATATTTAAACATTTATATTTGAATTAAACATATTTTTTTAATGATACTTTTTCTAATGCTTAAAGTTATTAAAAATACCAAAAGAAAAAATTGTTGACATCATTAGTCAAGCATAATATTTCAATTATATATATCCTAAAAATAATTATTTTTATAGTTATTTATCACAATTATTTATAAAATCACACATATTATATATTTTTTCAAATGGCCACACATATTATATTGTGATAATAATAAAAAATAGTCATATATTTGAAAACAAGTAGAATGTTTTACTCCTTAAATATGGAGAATTTTTTTAATTCTTTGACCATTTTTATAGAAGATTTAAAAGTAATAAAAAAATTTATTTATTTTTTATTTATATTAGATTTTATTTTTAAAATAAAACTTTTTACTTATTAAAGAAAAAAAATAAACTTATTAAAAATTATAAATTGTATTTAAAATATTTTTTATTATCTTAATTAATATTATATTTGAATGAAACATATTTTTTTAATGATAGTGTTTCTAATGACTTAAAGTTATTCAAAAAAACTAAAAGATAAAACTGTTATACTAATGAGGAAAAATGTATCAGGCAATTGTTCTTCTCCAAATTATTTTAAAATTGAGATAAATTCAATGTAAGGATAAAAACGAAACGTTATTGTATTTAGTTTCTTATGTTTGATTAAAAATCATCTTTTCTATCTTGTAATTTCTCTAAACTAGTATAAGCGATTTTTTAATTGTTTTAGAAAAATATAATATATTTAATACTATTTACTTGGTTTTTATTAATCAATTTCTTCATATTAACTTGACTTTAATATTTTATTCATTATTAAATAATTGACGACTAAAGTTTTCAAAGAAAATTAATGTTTCTATACAAAAAAAAATATAAATTAATTAAGCACAATTCAGGGAACTATACTAGAGGTAGAATTTTCCTTATACTCAAAGAGATAATCGAGCGTGGTGAAGCACCAGGCACTTAAATAAAATAAACAAACAGTAAAGGACAGATATTATACAAACACAGATAAACAAAGATAGGCTCAACCCACTAGGGACAAATTCTCTAGCAGAGTCGTCACTTTTCTGTAGCAGAAAAAATTGAGATTAAGCTATTGATTAACTTAACTCATAAAACAAGAGTCGTCACTGCACTTTTATTTTTCAAAAAGGAAAGGGAGAAGAGCGAACAAAACCTAAAGAAGTATTAAACCAAAAACTAATAAAACAGAGACAAGGGTAAGGGGGTTGGTTACGCAAAGGAAAGTGTTAGTACCCAAAACGTCTATAGTACCCTATAGGAACCTCTTTGAAAATCTAGCGTTTGACTTAAAAAGGTGTTGTTTGCAAAAGATTGGTCAGGTGAAAAGAGAAGTATTTTTTATAATTTTGTGTTTGACAATGCTTCTTGGGCCTCGTGCCTACGTACCCGTAAAGTGCCATGGAGGATCAAAACCTCTTAGTTTGTGGTAAAAATAACAAAATGGTGTGTTATGATTCATTTTAAAAGAAAAGACAATTTGTCATTTTAAGGGGAAAACTTCAACTAGTCACCCACAAGCAAGTGAAATTGGACCTTTGCATCACCATGAGAAGGGCTCCAACTTGGATAAAATCAACAAGTATGCCACTATCTCTCTAAGGTGGAAAAAATGTCAACTTATTTCAAACAATACTATGAGGATAGGAGGATCACATCTCAACTATGAAAATGACTCATGTATAATCTTTATGAAAAGTTTTAAAGTAAAAAGTGCACAAAAAGCACAAAATGATTTGAATGAGTTAAGTGTTTTTTTAGTCTGATGAAAATGGTCTAAGTATGCTTAAGATTGATTAGCACTTTATAAAGAAAATGAGCTTGAAAATGCACTTTAAAAAGTCAAGGTTTATTATGAAAGTGGTTATAGTTTGAAAGAAGAAGGTTTTGATAAAAGGGAGAAGATTTTGAAAATTTAAGAAGGGGAAGGAGATGAAGAGGCTAACCTAAAGCATAAAATAAAAGTTAAGGAAGGAAAGATCTAACCAAGATATAAGCCTTTGACATAAACATGCTAAAACTCTCATCCTTTGAACTCAAGCAACAAGACAAGCAAGTAAACAATAATAACCAAGCATCAGATGAAAACGTGGTATCCAAGTGAAGTCTTCACAAGAGGTCAACTCAAGGTCAAAGTAACAAATAAGATCCAAGGTCTCAAGTCATAACTCCAAAGAATAGGGCAAAGATCCTAATTCTAAGTCCATCATCCATGAGCAAAGGATAGTCACCAAATAGTCCAAAGAGCATTAAGAGTCTTTTAAGTGTTTAAGCATTTATTAATGTCTTAAAAAGAATAAGAAAACCTAAGTGGACAAAAAGAAAAAATGTAATAAACATAAACAAGATGATAATATGATATGAAATGATAATGATAAAAATAAAAAGCATAAAAAATAAAAAAAATATAAAGATAAAGAGCATAAAGGTAAAAGAGCATCAAAATAAAAGTGCATAAAGTAAAATTTAGTACAATTAAAGTTAGTGTTAGTGTTAATGAATAAGATATTTTATCATTCAAAGTAGATTACTTAACTTATCAACCCAACAAGTGTGAAAACTTTGCATCATCCTTTGAAAAGGGCTACAACATGGATAAAATCAACAAGTATGTCACTAGCTATCTTAGGTGGAAAAGAATCCACACAATATGGAGATAAGAGATTTATACTTATAAATTAAAAATGACTCATATCTAAAATTGGACCAATATGATCACTTTTCGATTAGAGACAAATTTAGCATTATGTTAAGCAATCGTAGCACAATCTATAAGGAAAATCATAATATGGGAGGTCGGTCAATAGCAATTTATGTACCATGCATACATGTTAGAGATATGATATAAATATCATACTCCTAAAACATGTAGCACAAGTCAAAACAAGGTGGATCAAGACCTAAGTCAAGAAAAGATGGATCCATTACATCAATCAACCTCTCATGATACTTTGGACAAACTTATGCATCAATCTAAAATAACTCAATCAATAAAATAATCAATCAAATGGTAGATTTGAAATGTTAAAAGTTCATCAAGCACCACTCAAGATCTCATGAACAAGATGGTCTACACATCTTCCAATTGATCCAAAAAAAGGGTGAAAAAGAAAAAGAAAGGGATGAAGAAGAGAGGATCAAGCAAAATCAGTCATCCATTTTGTTGGATTAGGGTTTTTACCCCGTCAACACTCAAATCCATTGAGTTTGATGAGACTTATGATCAAATCAACCAAGATTCAAGGCTAATAGAAGTGAACACAAGTCAAACCAATATAAAATACAATAATATGAATTAAAATCTACTAAAATTATTTTTAAAATTAATTTTAAAAAAATAAGGATGAAAATTTAAATGATTCATCAAAATAAATGAAAAATGATCATGAAAAATCAAGCAAGGCAGAAACAATTCAAGAATGCTATGTAAAATTTTAGAGAATTTTGTAATGCATAAAAATATTTTTAAACTAATTAAAATTCTAAAAGAAAAAAGAAAAATAATGAAAAAAATAGATAATGGTGAAAATCAAATATGAAAAATATAAAATCACAAAGAGAAAAATAAAAGAGAACCTTAAAAATTAATTTAGTATTTTTTGGATTAAAAATGAAATTACCTTGAATTTTCAAAGAAAATGCAATTTCAAAGAAGATTGAGTTCGCCTCATCAAGGCATACTCAATCTCACTCTCCATTTTCATTTATTGAAAGGGATTAGAGAGAATTTTAGAGAAAACACAGTGAAATGAAAAACACGAAAACAAAATTAAATGATGAACATGAAATATCAACATCAGCTAGGTTAGGGGAAGCATTCAGCCAACAAAGGAATACATTGTGGTAACTTGTTTGGTTGAAAATGGAGCTTTAAACTACCTTGTGCATCACACCAATTCCCATCGCGAATAAATAATATCATAAATATATCAAAGTAGATAAAAATTTATTTTTACGACAGAAACAAGGATGCCACAACAATAGAAAGAAAATACAATTCATGCTCATAATTTTTGATACATAACACAAACAATTGAATACCCTCAAGGGAAAACTTTTTCCATATAAAAGGAAAGGTCAATTATGGAAAAAATGCGGAAAGATCCATAACCGACTTGTTTTACAAAATAAATTGTTTTATAACATTAAAATATTTGTACAAGGGTAATACAACATAGATACAACCAATGTATACATAAATATAATAAAAGTGTTCCCCCCGACTCCTATGTTACATATCAGAGCAGACAGACGATAAAGGACGGAGGACTAATCTTCACAAAAGCCTCCAAGATACTAATCTGCAATTGCCTCATAGAGCAACAAACCACAGCAGAAGGGTGAGAAACACAATCATAATATAATTGCATACAATTATATAATAACACAAAAATACACCTATAAAACATTCTCACCACAAGCATCACATACTAATACATATAACATATTTCTAACATTCCAACAACATAGCATATATCAATTATTCCAACATAATCACATATTCACACATAAGGCACACCAAGGTTATGACATATGGAAACACACCACCATATCACATATTTTCACACATAGCATATCGTCCATAAACAATGCATTTATCACGTATGCACATCAATTCACCAATCCAATCATAAATCTCAACACATACTCAATCAATTCACAATTTTCCACGCATAATGCATCCATTCACAATTCTCACATATAATCAATCCATTCATGATTTATGCAAATGCACAGAGACCGACACAACGACTCTATGCAATGCATATGCGGTACCATCCATCCATCATCTCAACACTAGTTCACTCAGGAACTATTGGAACCATCGTTTGTTACTTAGTGTAACTCCCCGTCGGGAAAACGTTGTTCCCCATCGCTCACACCTTTTTGTATAAGGCACACGATGTTTATGGATCGCTCACACCTCTTTGTATAAGGCACACGACCCGATCGCTCACACCTCTTTGTATAAGGCACACGATCGTCTATAATCATCGCTCACACCTCTTTGTATAAGGCACGCAATATTATAGCGGATTCCCTCTGGAACCGATTCGTCGCTCACACCCACTAGGGCACACGACATCACAAGAATGCATATCATGATGCTTTGCATACAATGACTCATGGCAATCAAATGCATCTTCATAATTCAACCATATGAATTATCTCATAATCATTATTCATGCATTGGAAATCAATTCAAACAATGCATTTATTTACCATAAGGCCACCAAATAACACACATTAAATTTCACATAAACCATGCACTTCATCATAATCCACATACCACAACAATTAGCATTTTAGCATATACACTCATAACAATTCACATTAAGGATTACTCACCATCAACCACAACAATCCCACAAAACAGCATAACAACATCATTATCATACATTGCAATCAAACCCAAAACAATACATTTATTTCTCCATAAGACCACAAACCATCATCACCAACACGTATCATATATATTCACATCATATAACACCACACAAGCTATACGATACATATTAAAAGCACATTGCATGATAACATATCAATTACACGCAATTACAACGGTAAAAGTCGGCAAAACGACATATTTCCAAAGTCCCGACATAATTAAATCGGCCAACAAACTCAACCATTTTAATAAGAAAGAACACTTCAATAGCTCTCTAACAGTACCAAGAACGCCTCGATCCGAGTTATGGATCAAAAGTTATGAATTTCAAAGAAAATAATTTATTGAGAAACAGCCAGATTCGCCTGGCGACTTAGGATTTCGCCTGGCGGATCCCCCTTCGCCAGCACTTCGCCTGGCGAACTAGTGGCGAACCACAAATTAGAAAAACCCCAAGAGTTACAGAAGCTTACCCATTTCTGTCTTTCCGATTTTTCCTGGCGACTTACGATTTCGCCTGGCGAATCCTCCTTCACCAGCACATCGCCTGGCGAACTAGTGGCGAGACCTATCCGCCTGGCGAATCCCCAATTCGCCTGGCGAATCACACCAGAACCAAAAAATTCTGCTGCGGGTTACATTGTTCCAAAACCCCCAAAAATCCTATTTTTCATCCCAAATCAATTCCACCAGCAAAACAAATATCAGCAATTACTCATAAACACAGTGTGATCATACAACGCAATTTATATCGATTTCCGACCGCAAAAACATCGATTCCTAATCATTTTTCTCATTTTCAACCTAAAAGTAAAAACTATGATAAGGCAAGAGAACATTCAAACACACACATACATAATCATACACAAGCATAAGATAATCGAGTTTCACACCCTTACCCGATTAATCGCGCTTTCAAAAGTCGGTTGAATCGATTTCCTCCTCTCCGAGTTTTTCTCTCTTTTCTTCTTTTCTTTCTCCTTTCATTCTTCTCTTTTTCTTTCTCTCTATATTTCTTTCTTTCTAACTTCTAAATTCTATTTTTTTTAGAAAAACATAATATCTACCTATCAAAAGACCAAAATACCCCTACACTCGAATATCTCGCAAACGCTCTCAAAACGCAATAAAACATAATCAAGATGAAAAATAATATATTGCCAAACAAAAGTCAAGAATAAAATAATATAATAATAAAAATGATTAAATCGACTCGATTAAATAAATCTAACAAAAACTGGGGCATTACACCTTGTCTAGAAACGATTGTAGGAGCTCTGAAACTGGATTTGGTTGGAGCAATTCGAGATTCTTAGAGCTTGATTCTTGTTGCAGAAGCTTCAGAGGAACACGATAGAGCTAATGGATTCAAGAAATTGAGTTGAAAGTGGGTGGAAATCAAAAAACGAAAGCTCACTTTTTTGCAGAAAATTTGAAGGTGGAGCAAAGGTTTTTTAGATCTCAAAAGCTTGCAAATGAAGGTAGCAAGGCTCTCTATTTATATTTGAAGATGATGGAATGTTGAGAGGGGTGAATTGAGTGAAAATTGAGTGAATTCGTAGTGTGGAGAAAATGAGAAAATTGAGTTCCACAGCACCAGAGCGGCGGAGCTCCGAAGATATCCTATCTTGATCGAAATTCCCTGTATATATTGAATATGTAATTAGATTCATGTGAAAGTGTCTCAATCAACCGAATTAATACCGCAGATTTATGTCGAAACTTCCAATACCTTTAAATTCGGGTAAGCAGTGCTTCAATTCCTCTTCCTCTCTCTTCTACTACTCTTGAATGTTGTTGTTGTGGTTGAAATGTGATGAATGGAATTGAATTTGAATAGATTTGAAAGGGTTTTTGAAACTTTTGGTTTGGAGCTTTAATAGAGGTTTTGGAACTTAAAGAAGAAGGCGAACCCATGAGAGGGTGATTATATTACCACGGTCTTATGTTTTATCCGTGATTATATCATACCAAAATTTTTATAAGTAAATAAAAGAAAATTATCGCGTGTTAATTAAGACATATCATCACGGTGAAAGTCTAATCGTAGTAGAATTAGTATTACCGAAGGTGTATTTCGTAGTAGTGCATGAATAATAATTTTTCCCATCTTGCTATTAGTTTATATAAAATGTAAATTATTTAGTGGATTCAGGTCAAAACGTTTTGCATTAGATTGTATGAGATCTATTAGGATATTTTAGATCATATATTTATTATTTTGACTTTGATTACTATACATTTTGCATTGTCTTGCCTCACGTAAGAGTTTTAGTCTTCCACAGTTAAATTTTTATTTTTTTTTAATAAGCAAGACTTGTGGTATATATATCAAGCATACACAAGGGGGATCCAACCCATATACATGAATAGGCCTATTTCTAAAAATCAAGGCCTACAAAAATCTAGTGGGGCATTTACCCATTTATAATAGTTACAATCAAATGCATTTTTGTGTTTTTTTACCAATCCACCACCAAGAATAAATGACTATACGATTAGTAATCGTATATATATCCCAAAACTCGTCTTTAAACATGATGTTGTTCCTAGACGACCATATGACCCAGCAAACTATTAACCAAAAACCCATAGCAATACTTACACTAATAGAATTTTGAATACAACCATTTACCCAACCAGAAATATGATTCGAAATGTCTCCAGCGAAAAATTACGAAACGTCCAACCATATAAAGATGAATTTCCATACACGGGTTGATTTGGAGCAATGAAAGAGGATATGTTCAGCATTTTCATCCCCTAAAAAATAGAAAGGACAAACATTTTCATTAATATTCGTTACAATTCCTCTGCGAACCAAGTTGTCACGTGTAGGAATTCTGTTGAGCATCAGTCTCCATCCAAATAATTTCATTTTCAATGAAACCAGTGCGAGCCAATTCAACTTCAGAGCAGATTTAACATCTTCTTCTACAACCGGAGTTGTGCTACCCGCCTTATCCTGTAATATACTATATAAAGACAAAACAGAGAATAGAGATGTATGACCATGCATCCAAATGACCTTATCAATCACTTCTTCATTCACAGTATATTCCTGAATCACATCAAGTAATTTATCATGCTGCAAATTAAAATCTCCTTGCACAATTTGATGCGAAAACTTAATATTCCATTTCCACAAACCATCCTCCCAGAAGCCATTGTCTATAATACGACTAGATATATTTTCTGCATACAACCATAGCTCAGGAAATTCAGCAGCCTGTGTGCGAAGTCCTGCCCATCGAGATGTCTTGAAGGAAATATACTCACCGTTTCCAAGTTTATGAGATATCAAACCATCTTCTTGATTAATCCCACATAATGCAGATACTTGAACAAGATCTCTCCACCAGGTTGAAGGAGGGACACGATACTTGGAAACATCAGTGCCATAAAAGTCTTGTAGGTAATTGGGGTACCTGCTATTAATTAGACCTCTCCACAACCTATCCTCCTGAGACAGGATCTTCCAAGTTCATTTAAACAGCAATGCTGAATTAAACAATCTTAAATCTTTAACTCCTAAACCGCCTTCTTCGACGGGTTTGCAAACCAAAGTCCACCGAACCCAAGAAACACCCTTTTTTGCCAAAGAACCATTCCACTGAAATCGCTTTTGAATGGAGGTTAATATCTTAATGACTTTACAAGGAATTCAGTAGAATGACATGTGGTGGATTGGTAAGTTTTCCAATACGGAGTTGATCAGTGTTACTCTGCCTCCCATTGAGAGGAACCTTCCTTTCCACGAATTTAACCTTGCAGGAACCATATTAATCAAAGGTTTCCAAAAGGAAACCAATCTATGGTTGTCGTCTATTGTAATACCTAGGAACATAATTGGACAGGCTGAAACTTTGCAGGCGAGAAAATTTTCCGCAGCTGATAGAACCATGTCATCCATGCCAAAACCGTATAAGGAGCTTTTACTAAAATTGATTTCGAGACCAGAAACGAAGTGAAAACCTTTTAGAATTGCCTTGATAGCCAAAATATTGCTCAATGAGCCGTCTCCTAGAATAATGGAGTCATCTGCATACTGCACTAGATGAAAGGAAGTGTTCGAATCCACCTTGAATCCTGAGTAATTGCCACTGTCCACTGCTCTATTCATGAGAACTGCAAGGCCTTCAGCAGCGATTGTAAATAAGAAAGGGGCTAAAGGGTCACCTTGTTTGAGCCCTCTAGAAACTCTAAAGTCCTTAGTAGGGCTCCCATTCACCAGGGCGGATGTAAAGCTGTTGAAAACCCCGTTATCCTTCCAGCGCAACCATTTATCTCCGAAACCCATATATTTTATAACATCGGGCAAGTAATTCCAATCCACATAGTCATAAGCTTTACTGAAATCACCCTTCAACATTAGTAACTCTTTCTTGGTTTGTTTTGAGAAATCAATAACCTCATTCAGAGTCACCACCCCATCAAGTAAATTCCAAACTTCGATGAATGTCGTCTAAGATTGTGAAATTATACTTCCTATTTTGTTCCTGAGTCTGTTTGCGAAGATCTTAGCCACCACTTTATAGACCGAGCAAATCAAAGAAATTGGCCTATAATCGTCTAAATTCTTCGGACTACCATTTTTGGGGATGAAAACAAGAAAAGAGGAAACAAGAACCTTGTGTAGATGCTCACCTTCGAAGAACTCCAATATGCATTTTGTAAAATCATGTCCTACTATGCTCCAGCATTTTTTAAAGAACTCAAAGCTGTATCCGTCCGGGCCTGGGCTATGATCCCCTTCACACTCAAATACCGCTCTTCTCACTACTACGAAAAACCCATTTAACAACGGTTGGAAATGACATATAATGAAGTGGGTGAAGGCGTTGTTATGTAGATTCTCGTTGTAAGTAAGCTATTTCTACAACGGGTTGGAAACCGTTATTGAAAGGTAGGGCGCGAGCCATATATCACAACGGTTATGATAATAAACCGTTGTGATACATACACTTAGGTTCTGGGTTCGAAACCCATCAATAGCGAAATTATATAAAACATAAATTACTTATGATATCGGTTACAATAGATAACCGTTGTTGTAAGTACCCTAAGTTTATTATATTAAATGTAGATTGCTTATTTTCCAAACACGCCACTAAATAAATATACATGGATTCAATTTGATGAAGATGTCTATAATCTGCAAATTAAACTGTTCTTGAAAACCAACTTAAACAAACCAATGTTATTTTCTGATTGCATTAGTCTCATCGTGCATTTCACGCTCTTTTACATATATTGTGGTTTATTGATCCGACTCCTTCGATATATCGCTATATTTCGATTATAGTTAAATTTCCATAAGATCAACGAGACATTGGATAATCTGCCTCATCTTTGATTTAACTATAATGGAAGATGGCGATGCATCTAAGGAGCCCGATCATTATACCATAATCTATATATAAAATAACGTGAGATAAATGATGAGAGGCATGCAATCATAAAACAACAATGGTTTGTTTAAGTTGGTTTTCAAATACAACTTAATTTGCAGATTATAAGTATCTATGTCAAATTAACTGAATGTATTTTAAGTGAGGGTTAATGAAACAAACAATCTACATAGAATATAATAAACTCAAACAACATTCTATACCAGATTCAGATATTATTAACTCATATAATACGCTTGCTACCACCAGCAAACTTTAGTTGAGGGTTAGTTAAACAAACAATGTAAATAGAATATGATAAACTCAAACAACATTCTATACCAGATCCAGAAATTATAAACTGATATAATACGCTTGCTTTCACTAGCATCATCACCCTGTATCATCCCCTTAACCCGAAAGGAAACAAAGAAAACTTAAAAATGAGCATCCTCAGTTGAAAACAAACCCTAAAACCATAATCCAGTGATGAGTAAAGAGAGGAACATGAATAACACACCTTTTAATGAAACTAATCGCGGAACAGGAATCAATTATGATGTTGAACTAGTTTGGGAAGCTATGAAAAAGAAATATAAGGAGGAAGAAGCTTACACAAAAGCTTCATACTTCTTATACTTCTTTTCGTTGCTTCTAAAACTAGATAAAGTTTGCTTACACTGTTGTTTCTTCATTTACTAACATCTTGTTCATGATGCTATGAAAAAAAAGTATAAGGTGGATGAAGTTTCCATCATAGCTTCATGCTTCTTATACATTTTTCCATAGCAACACAAACATTATGAAGTTTCCAAAGTATGGTCTTTGTTAAGGTAGTGAAAATGAATCTGAAAAAATGAGAACAATCAACAAAAACAACATGCAACAAACGAGGTAATGGGAAATATCTAACAATAGATGGAAGAAGAAGAATACCCTAATGTATGATTCACAACTAATGGTGAAAACCAAGAGAAAAAATGGGTTATAAGGTTTCACTTTGAAGGCAACAGCGTTACTGTCAATTAAGTGAAAGTTATTTTACTTATATATGGGTAAACTATTTCACACTACGGTCAACTAGAATAACCGTAGTGATAACCATTTTATCTGTGAATTTTAAAATAAATAACAACCTATAGATATGTATTTATTTATTATAAATATATCACTACGGTTGACCAGGAGAACCGTAGTGATAACCCTTTTATTTGTGAATTTTAAAATAAATAAAAAATAAAAGGTGCGCCTTAACTTCTCACTTAATGCATCTGCAGTTTAAACATCAATAATGTAATTCACAATGGATCTGCAGTTTAAACATCAACAATGTAATTCAAACCCTAATTCAACTATTACATTTCATAACAAAGTAAACATTAAACATAAAGGAGACAAGAAAACATAACATCCTGATATTTCCAGAAAATATCTCTGATTTCAGTTTGTTCTTCAAATTCTTGTTCTTTTTCTTTAAATCACCATACATAACCTTCAGATTGCCCACAGCTTCCAACTCTGACTTCATAATGCTCCCATCGTCATTTCCATCTCTTTCTCCCAAGTCTTCATCCCATATGAACAAATTACATGTTTCATCGCTCCTCCAAAATGGACATCTCCAAAAAAGCCTTCCTTTATTTTGTCCCTTCTTGCATTTATACGAAACCATACGACCATCACAACCACAAAAATTTCTAGATCGATATTTTACACTTGAAGAAGACGTAGAAACACCTTTGGATGATTTTTTCTTCAAATGTGACATTGCAACACCTTAAAGTAGAACACTTTCTTGTTGTTGTTGTCTTCTTCCCGAAAATGGTGACGGCGTTGGTGTTAGGTTTGTTTCGTCTTGTTTCTTTTTTCAATGGATAAATTGATATATACTTGGTGTTTAAAATACATAACAGTTTGTAACAACGGTTTAAAGAAAAATTCGTCGTGATATCATTATTATTTTTTAGTTAAATATTAATAAAACATAAAAAGGGAGCATTTACTTCAAAGGGATAAATTGTTTGAGGGCGATGAGGTTCGAACCAATGATCGCTAGATTGTATCACCACGGTTTCCATAACAACCGTTATTATACCATTGAGATTTCTAATTAAAATAATGCGCGCGCATCCAGTACGCACTATAAGAATGGTGTATAGGATGCCGTTGTAAACCTCGTGTTGTTGTTTGGGCGTTTTGTAGTAGTGTCTAACTTCAACTGGGTCAACTGGTTGCTAAAGATTTATACTGTCCTGGTCAGATAGACGTTTGAAGATTGAACTTCCAATAGATAGAAAAGGTCTTGAAACCTTATTGAATCTTTTTTGGAAATGTTGTCTAACTGCTGACTTAACAACTTCCACATCCTCAACATAAGAGCTGTTGACACACACTGATGGAATTGTGTTCTGGTATATCCTATTCTTTAATGCAGCATGAAAAAACTTAGTTTTGAGATCTCCATCCTCACTCCATTTCATCCGAGACTTCTGTCTAATGATACTTTCTTTGATTCTTAAGCTTTTCCATAAGTTATATTCATCATTATTCCTCTTATTAAGTTGCTCTGTAGCGACACTGCCTTTGCGCTTCATCAAATAAGCCTCCAACTTTATCAAGCTATCAACTAATATAATTAAAAGATGACACTCATTATTAAATTCAGAGGCTAAAGTATTATGTATTTTTATACAACTAGAAAGAAAAAGCAGAGGCTAAAGAAGCTCTTATAAATGTTCTACCAGCTCAACCTTAGAAAACATTGAGATTAAGAGGACAAGAAAACCATTCCTCTTTCTTAGCTCCTTCCCCAATAAATAAGCCTCGCATAGGAAATACCACAACACTTGCGAGAGGCTCTACATAATAACATAAAAAAAGAAAGAGAATTTCTTAACACACCATATAAGTTTCTTAGGCACCTACAAAAATATCCCTCTGTTCCGGATGTGCAAATCCGGACGCACTTTTTTTTTTTAATTTTTTAGTTTTTTCCGAATGTGCACATCCAGTAAAACACTACTACAAAAAACCCATTTAACAACGGTTGGATATGACATATAATGACGTGGGCGAAGGAGCTGTTATGTAGAGTGTTGTTGTATATGCGGTACGTACAATGACGACCCAATAACCGTTGTAAAAAAATGGAAAATGCACTACCTATAATGACGGTTATTTTAAATAACCATTTTTGTATGTCTTTTAATAAAATAAAAAAATATAGCATTAGAACTACCTATAATGACGGTTAATTTAAAAGAACCGTTGTTGTATGTCTTTTAATAAAATAAAAAAAAATTGCAGCATTAGAACAAGAACAACAACAAGAACATCAAGAACAACAATAAGAACAAGAACAACAGTAAGAACATCAAGAACAACAATAAAAACAACAACAACAACAACAACAAGAACAAGAACAAGAAAAAGAATCAGAACAAGAAGAAGAAGAAGAATAAGAAGAAGAAGAAGAAGAAGAAGAAGAAGAAGAAGAAGAACAACAACAACAACAACAACAATAATAACAATAATAACAACAAGAACGACAACATCAACAAAAACAACAACAATAATAACAATAATAACAACAAGAACAACAATAATAAAAAAGAATAACAAGAACAAAAATAATTAAAAAAGAACACCAATAACTAACATTGCTAACTCGAGTTCTGAAATTTGGTTTAGTGTAGAAATAGAGTATCGTAATTGAAAGATGATGTTTGGAGGTAGAAGATGTAGTTCGTCTGAGTTTTAGGTTTCACGCGGATCACTAATAGTAGTGTCTTGGCCGTTAATAATCACTAAATGGACGACCAAGATTTGTTTAAGGATAGTGAATAAACTCAATATGCGCGCCACCTATAATGTTGGTAATGAGAATTGAAAAAATAAGTAAAAAACCAAAAATGCTGGTGCTGAGACTTGAACACATGACAAGACGCTACCTTTAATGACGGTTGGTTTAAATTACCCGTGGTGAAAGGTTTGTCATCATTTTGAAAAAATAAGTAAAAAAGCTACCTATTACAATGGTTGGTTTAAATACCCGTTGTGAAAGGTCTGTCAGCATTTTGAAAAAATAGGAAAAAATGATTAAAATAAATTCAGAAAAAACTAAAAACACGGATTTTAATCTAATTAGGTAAAATAAGAATTTTGAGAATTTTTTTAGACTTTTTTGAGACTATGAAAATAGTAAAAAATTCATTAAAAATAGAAAAAAGATGAATTTGGGGTTTTGAGGGTGAAGTCCCGTAACTCTTCTAGAGTAAGGGACTAATGGCCGTACGATTTTTCTGCTTCAGATGCACGAAACAGATCTAAAAATAGAGACGATTTTCTCTAAAACCGATTTTTTGAAGTGCAAGACCTAAAACTAAATTATTGGCTATAATGACGGTTGAAAACATACTAGTGGTGAAAGGATGTGGGCATTTTGAAATAATATGTAAAAAACCATAAATGTTGGTGCTGGGAATTGAACCCATGACCATGCGCTACCTATAATGATGGTTGAAAACATACCCGTCGTGAAAGGCCTCACATTTCACCACGGTTTGAATGTTAACCGTCATTAAAAGCCTTTTAACGTGATTAAAAAAAAGCGCACATCTATTACAACGGTGTATAGGCAATCCGTTGTAAGCCTGGCGTTGTTGTTTGCGCGTTTTGTAGAAGTGAAAGTTCGCATTTGCAAATACGGAATAAAACCTGATGCAGAATACCAAAATTCCAACAATGTTTCTCACATTCATAAAATTAAATCGGGATTACATTCAAAAATTTGGCATTACATTGACAGAAATTTAATTATTTCAAGATCAATAGCCCGGTGGGCGCTTGCACATCTCTAAGATGTCATCGGCTGTTCTTAGGATTTTGACGGTCGCCTCGAACTCGAGCGAGAATTGTTCTTCGTAACCGAAAAAATTTTGCCACATCACTCTAACATCCTCTTGATTCTTGAGCTCAACATTGTTGTAAGCGACGTTCCCTTCGTTGTCAACCGAAGGTGAATGATACTCAAGCTTTCCAACCTTCCGTTTGTCTCGGTAAGGTAGGAGATGTTTGATGTCGTCAATGATCTCGCCGATGGAGATGTCCCTCATTAACTTAAACGTGCGACTGCGTGTTTTGCCGTCGGTGTAGGAGACACTTGCGACATACCAACGGAACTTGATTTCATACAATTGAGACATTTTAAGTTTGTGTGAAAATATCAAATGAAACCACTAATTTATAGAAAACTTAGGGTAAAGTAATTTCTGCCTAACTTCTTTCCAGATATACAGATACGGAAAAAGCCTATAAATATTGGTTCTGAATGTATATATCTGGAACTTTCCCGTATCTGCAAATCAGAATATTTTACTAACACATTTTTCAATCAGAATTGACTATGTTATGCAACCAATTGCAATGCTTTCATTGGAATAAAATTCATAAGTGGTTCCAGTCTGCACTTGCTACCTGGTCTCAGAGGCCTTTCTAGGATTGGGTATCCCCAGATCATGTAAGGTATGCTGATGGCCTTTGTTGAGAGATGGAAACCTGAGACATCCTAATTCCATCTACCGTACGGCTAGCTCACTATCACACTCGACGACATCTCATGCCTTTTACATCTACCGATCACGGGTACGGTAAGATGTCGAAGGTGGAGGTGATGGATATGCTGACTGAGGAGCTTGGGGCTACCCCAGATGAGGCACTTGCGAAGGTGACCCAGTTGAGAGACGCACACGTCCGGTTCTCTTTTCTGACACGCAGATTTTGTGCGGAGCTTGCATAGCCAGGACAAGCAGCAGGTGATGCAGCTGAGGTGGCGATCCACAGGCAGCGTGCCCTGAGATGCTACTATCTGTTTTTTCTCGGCACGCAGTTGTTTGTGGACACCAGCGCCACTTACGTTGATATCGTTTACCTCAAGTACCTTTTGGATCCCACAGAGATCCATGGGTACAACTTGGGGGAGGCTACGCTGGCAGTCACCTATTCTAGGCTCTCAGATGGTTGCCGCTGGACAGCCAAGAATGTGGCAGACAGTTGTACACTTTACGTGGTAAGAATCTTATATTCTAAGTCTTTTTTTTCATTTCTTTTCTTTCTATATTCATTATAATGTTTGACACCGATGTTATGTTTTCCATTTCAGGCGTGGATATTACAGCACTTTCCCAAGATTACTGGTTAGGGGAGTCTCGAGGGGTACACTGAGGATATGACGCGTGCTGCTGCATTTCTCCTGCCCTGAGGGAACCAGGCGCCCGACCCCTACAGAGTTTATCTTGATCGGATGGCTGCTGAAGACATTTTTCATCACGCCTATGCCGATCACCGTGAGACACGCTCGTTCACCGAGATTTCGATGTTCTTAGGATGGTTGGCATGCAGTTCGACCATTACTGCTCAATAGCTGCCGGAGTGCGTCTTGCGTCAGTTCGGTTACACGCAGACGATCCCCAGGATGCCTCATGAGTCTGCTTCTCTAGGCTTGACCCGCGTGCAGATAGATGAGATATATGCTGACTTCCAGTCCCACTTTGTACCAAAAGAGGCTCGGGCGACCAGAGCGCCGAGAGACTGAAGCGTTGCTGCCGGGTACATCATGTGGTTCTATACCGTCTCACACCCATGCATGGTGCCCACTGCTGAGGGACCGCCACCCAGACATGCTCATCAGGAGATATTAGAGAAGCGGCAGTCTCAGCTGGACCATACTCAAGATGTCCTACCTCGCTGTCGTGAGATAGACGAGATAGTGCCGGCGGCCATTGCGGACGATCACCCCCCTGAGGGCTCTGGTGGCAGACTTGCCATGGATAGGATTATTGAGATTGCTCGGGGGGCACTTCAGTACCGCAGACATCGAGCCAGGACGGAGGGTAGGGGCAGAGGAACAAGGGAGCCAGGAGAGATCCTTCGCCATACACAGTAGTTTTTTGTTTCATGTATTCTATTTTTATTACATTTATGTACTGTATTTTGACAGGAGTATTATTATGTGTATATATATATATATTATATATATATATATATATATATATATATATATATATATATATGTCATTTTATTTTATATATGGATGTTTTCGAATGTATATTAAGTTCAGACGATATATTAACATATGCGACCAACCAACAAAACTGATTTTTTTAAAAAAAATAAAGTTCTGCTATTTTTTTGGATCTGCAGATCAGGAATTTTTCCTGATATGCACATCCAGAACAAATCAAAATTTAAAAAAAAATCGTGCGTCCGGATGTGCACATCCGGAATCAGGGGGCAAAAACGGAAATTCGCGTGGTACCTAAGAAACATGAGTGGTGTAATAAGAAATTCTCACAAACAATTATCATGTAGAGGATCAAACAAAGCTCAAACCACACAACATACTAAATTTTTTTATACCCCACAAAATCAAGACTCTAGATACCACTTGTTAGAAAAATTATACATGAAAAAAATAAAGGAACACAATAACAACACATAAAAATAACGTGGAAGTTCCAAATCAAATAAAAAATCATTCTTCTTGTCCAATGACAATTAGAGAGTAATTTTATGTAAAAATTATTATATCACATACACTACCCTTTACTACCTCAAGGGCCCAATACATTCATTTTTCAAAATAAATATTTAAGTACTTCTCACAACAATCTAACACAAAAGTATAAGAGAAAAAAAACTGTAAAATACAAACTTATAACACTTTTGACGAGTGCATTTTGTAATAAAAATTTATTTATACAATTAACCAATGCCAAACTAATTCAACATGTATATTTTCTACTAACGCTAACATTATTGTTAGATAATGTCTTCATTGATCTCATTCTAACTTTTCTTCCTTCTACTTAACCTTGTTGATACACAAGATTTTAATCAAAATTGTGTTAAGGAGACGCAACGGGCTCAATCATATATATTGAATTAATGAAGGAGAAGTTCTCATGTGGTAATGGTAAAAAAAGTTTTTAATTGGGAAACTTTATATATTTCTTTTTTGATGATGTCATTTTGTAGGATACTCCTTTTGATTTATGGTATGCCATTTAGCCATCAAGATCGCTTTAATTTAGTTATTATATATAAATAAAAATCAAATATGAAAAATGTAGACAAATAACATTAAGATATAGTCTTAGAGACATCTTGTAGGTACGGACATTCCAACAGTTAGCGAGATATAAAACAAATTTTAAAATAAAAGTTTTTGACATTAAAAAGAATATTGTAACACCCTATATAATATATATATATATTTAGAAAATATGTTATACGTAATGTTAATTGGTTCTGGTTTAAAATAAGTGTCTATTGACATCATTATACATACATGGCTAAAAAAAATATACAACGCCTGATATACAAAGAGTGCATAATCAAAACTAAGCTCTATGTACGATATCCACAAATGCGCATAATCCACAAATCACGATGACAAAAGCCTTCGAAACATCGTCAGATAAGTTTATCCTTGAATATAATCTGCAAAAAACTACATGAAAAAGTGTAAAATCAAACTTTCATAAAGATGTTTTGATGAAGACAATTATATGACGAAGACATGATCAAGTGCATAAAATAATCTTGTCTAATTAACTATTTAATGAATGATAAAAAAGATGGTAAAATATGTTATATCATGTCTTATATAAATCTTAAGTGCTCAAACCATCTAAATCATGTCATAGTATAACATACATATCATGCATTTGTTCTCTGTACTTCGAAAATATTTTGCTAAATTTCCATTTGTGAAAGACCAATTTTTGCTAGATGCAAATGATTGCATGGAACCTTCAATCAATTGTAATCCTTTATTTTTGGAAATTTTGTTGATGGCAATCGATTTCATGAGATGTACAGTCAATTGTAATAATTTTAAAATTCAAAATTTTTAGGTGTGCAAACGATTGCACTAATACTACAATCGATTCTCACTGAAAGTTTTCAGAAAAATCATGTTACATACCTTTTCGTGGCACCTCTTTCTCAAATATTTTCATTCAAATGTCATACCTTATCATAACTATTTCAAGGGTTGCATTTTTTTATAAGCAAATTCATTAATAAGATATTAAGGAAATCTCAAACCAAGAAAAAGAAATACAACCGACAAGTCGGATCGAAACCCAACACCAAAACCACCCAAAAACAACAAAACTATAAAAAATCAAAAGGAAATTTGGTCCAATTGTAGAGACTACACTTCCGCCTAGTACGATTACCTTGAACCGACCAATCCCAAAAAGATCCTACTATAGCGTTAAAGATGGATTCGACATTACAGACCTCGTCATTAAAGAGGATATTATTCCTAAACCTCCAAATATTCCAGCACGAAATGAACCAAATGGAATTTATCGATCTGGAATTGGCTCTACCATTCAATCTCAAGAACCAAGGCAAAACATGATTACAACAATCCGATTCTGATACCCAATCGATGTCCACCCAATCACACACCTTCTTCCAAATCAAAATCGATTTAGGACAGACAAAAAGAAAAGATGAGAAGAATCCTCAAAGGGCCTAAAACATAACATACAAGCCTTTTCATGCGGATTGACAATAATGCCTCTCGCAACAAGATTTGATCGGGGTAGTAACCTATCAATAAGCAATCTCCAAGGAAACACTTTAATTTTCAACGATATTTTAGTCTTCCAAATTAAATCCAAAACCTCTAATCTAGCATCATCAACCGTAACCACAACCCCACTAGAGCTAATGCAATCATAAAACAAACTCCCCGAATAACCGTTAGCAGAGTCTAAATTCCACAGCCATTTATCTACAACAGTTTGTGGCATCTGGACACCTTCCAGCATCACTGCCATCCCCAGAACATCGGCCTCCAGCATATCAATCGTTCTTGCCAATGACTCCGTAAGCTTCTAGATCCACCTCCCATCTTCCCATCGCCCCATGTCGAAGACAGGGCATAATTTATTAGTGCAGGCTTCAAACAGAAGCGGAAACAAGTTCTTTAAAGGCCTGTCACCAAGCCAAACTGAATACTAAAATAGAATACCAAGGCCAGATTCAACAACATCACAAATCAGACTAAATAAATTCACCTGCGGGACCGAAAAAGACACTGCCATAACTTCCTTCATCCATTTCGAATCTGCATGAGAACTCCCCACAACCTTATACAACTGGGCCTTCAAACTCATATTGTCGTACCTACAAGTCATCAAACGACGCCAAATCTCATTACCGTCCTGGATGAATTTCCAAAGCCGCTTGAATAGAAGTGCTTTGTTTAAAAGACCAACATGTTTAATACCAAGCCCACCAAAATGTTTTGGTTTACAAATTGACTTCCAACTGATCCACGGAATGAAACCAGTATTCGAAGAGCCAACCCACATAAACCTCCTTTGAATGGAGATAATATCTTTCACAACCTGCTTTGGAACCTTAAAAAAAGGAGAGGTGATGTATCGGGAGGTTCGCAAGCAAAGAATTTATAAGGATAACCCTCCCTCCAATCGACAAATTCTGACCAATCAATTTAGACAACCTAGCTTTCAAACAATCCATAACCGGCCGCCAAAACGAACCCCTATGGTGGTTACCTCCCACGACAAGCCCGAGGAACTTGAATGGAAGAGACCCCGTTTTACAGTGAAGAAAATGCTCCGCAGCCACCAAGAAAACCAAATTTAAACCAACACTATAAAGACTGCTTTTAGAGAAATTTATCTTAAGGCCAGAAATAAACTCAAAGCTCCTCAAAATTGCCTTGAAACCCAGAGATTCAAAATTAAACCATATCCAAAAAGAAGGGTATCATCTGCAAACGGAAGAATGCTCACAGCCAATGAATCATTGAATTTAAAATCTGAGAGGATGTTTAAATCCGTAGCTTTTCTCACCAAACAGGACAAACCTTCAGACACAATAGCGAACAAGAAGGGCGATAAAGGGTCTCCTTGTTTAAGACTTTGAGCTTATTCAACAAAATGTTACCGTACGAGCCCAAAGGCGTAACAGAATTCCAGGATTTAACGACAAAAGCTGCAAAATCTTTATGCTCTATCCAACAATTAAAGAAGCAAAAAGGTTTCGGCCCCCAAATCACAAAATTAGACTTCAACCACAAAGGATAGTGATCAGAAACGTCACTATCACACACACATTGATTCTTCATATCCATCTTATCAATAACCATCTCGTTCACCAAGAATCTATCCAGCCTACTACGACTTAGGCCATTCGAATTAAACCACGTATACTTGTTCCCAACCACAGGAAGATCATTAAGATTTAGGTCTTCAATAAAAGAACCAAACTCTGTCATTTCACAAAGACTAGAACTGCTCCTACCATTTCTTTCCTCTCTATATTTTATTGCGTTAAAGTGTTCACCAATAATCCACCCCCTAGAGGTAGACGATTCTTAACAGCAATCAAATCAGACCACAACCTTCTTTTATCAACGATCCCGCACGGAGAATACACATTCACAACGTACAGATTTATATTCTTCCAAATGAAATGAATACCCAAATAATCTTTACCACCAAAGCTTGAACAGACTGAGAGAAAGCCCTTTTTCCACATCGTAAACATACCTACAAATTGGCCTTCTGAGTTTGTCCCTGACCAATCGACCTCTACAGAACTCCATAAGCTTTTCACAACCCAATCATCTATGGACCGCACCTTGGTCTCTTGTAACAAGCACAAATCCGCCTGACCCTTAGCTAGCATTTGAGAAATTCTCCTTCTTTTGTTAGAACTACAACATCCTCGAACATTAAACGGCAAATATTCATGAACAACATCCATTATCCCAATGTTATCACCAACAAGTGAAAATTCACCTGTATCACCTTCCCCAATACCTGAACCAGTCCTAAATTGTGATACTTCATTATCCCTAACTACGTCTTTAGGAACACTAGAGTCGACCTCTTCCACGTCATTGACGTTCTCCCACCCACACTCTTCCTCATCAGAATCACTCTTGAATCCAAAGGCTCTTCCTTCCCTTGGTCCCAACGGTTTATCTTCTACTTGGAACCTCGGTACATTCGCGAACAATTTCTTACCCTGCAGAATGATACTATCTAATTCACTGCCAAAATACGAGGATCATGAACCTTTCTGAACTTAGCGAACCCAAACCTCCTTCCACGTTTATCCCTTCCCTAAGGGTTAAGGGCCTTGGTTTCAGTGTAGCGCCCTTTGGTTGTTGCGTGTGGCCTGAACCCCTCTCTGCCGCTTAGTTGGGGTGGGTGTCTGTGCTTGTGTGGTGGTGACCGTTCTTTGTTTCTTGGCCAATATGGTCTGGGAAGAGGTTGGAAGAAAGAAGAGGGTGCAGAAGTCAGATAGGTTCTCTGTGTGGAAGGAGAATAAAGGAAAGGTAGCGTTGGATGGTGAAGTAACGACATCTTTTCTCATTACTGAGTTTCCTGAAAGTATGATTGCGAAAGATTTGTTTGAGGTTTTCTCTGTGTATGGGGTGATCACCGAAGTTTACTTGAATCAAGAGATATTAGCTTCATATAAATAACATGCATTTTTGCCTGTTACATCTCACCTCTTTCAAATTCAATTTTTTCCTAAGCAAATTTTTTCTCATGCATATACCACTACTACGGAAAACTCATTTAACAACGGTTGGGAAAGATATATAATAACGCGGGCTCATGCGTTGTTATGTAGAGTGTAGTTGTATATATGATACTTATAATCACGACCTAGTAAGCATTGTAATAAACTGGAAAGCGCGCTACATATAATCACTGCTATTTTAAATAACCGTTGTTGTATGTGTTTTAATAAAATAAAAAAAAATACAGCATTAGAACTACCTATAATCACTATATTTTAAATAACCATTGTTGTATGTCTTTTAATAAAATAAAAAAAATTGCAGCATTAGAATAAGAACAACAACAAGAACAACAATAAGAATAACAACAACAACAACAATAACGATAATAACAACAAGAACAATAACAATAATAACAACAAAAACAACAACAACAACAACAACAACAATAACAATAACAAAAAAGAACAACAAGAACAACAATAATTAAAAAAGAACACCAACAACTTACATTGCTAACTCGAATCGATACTTTCCTTGTGTCATTCAAGTTGTAGAAGAGATTATTTTTTCAACAAGCAATGAAATGATATTAAAACTGTTGCACAAGGAGTGCAGCAACCCTTACAACACAAAACTAAGTCATTGCAGACAAATTAAAGGTACATAGTACCATTCATAAAAAGAAAAACAAACATGATGATTGACTAAGGACATCTATTTCAACTATAAAACTTAATGGAATTCAAAATCTCCAACACAGTCTTTGGCTTGTTATCAAAAACGACACTATTCCTGCCATACCAGAGGTACCACAAAGTCGCTGCCCAAATGATTAGACCCTTTATGTTACCTATTGTTGATTTGATGGCTCCTTCAAAATCCATCATAGATGTTAAGAAACTATCTTTAACTATACTATCAATCCCCAACCATTTCTCTATTCCTTTCCAAACAGTACCTGCAACTGAACACTTCATGAACACATGCGTTATAGTTTCCCCTTATTCCCTACACAGACTACAACCAATATCTTCATTACGTACCAATGTTTTTTCTAACCAGAAGGTCTTTAGTTGCTAACCTATTTCTCACCAATCTCCACACAAAAACCTGAACTCTCGAAGGTATCTTCATCTGCCATGTTTTCTTCAAACAACCCATGCTGACTTCATCAATCCTACTGTCAGCTCTTTCTTGAGTGAGACTAAGGTAACATGACCTAATAGAAAAACCCTCATAAGATGAAGATAAAGAATTATGGCCTGGCTCCCACATGAAATCATCAGTCTCTCCCCTAGCAGGTTTGACATCTTCCATCAACTCCAACAGATCTTCTTTTTCCTTTTCCATCATAGTATCAGGAGAAAAGTTACTAAAGCGAAGGTTCCATTTCCACTCCTCCCCATTCCATTCTCCATAATCTGTAGCAGAACTACAAGAATCCTTAGCAAAAAGAAACAGATTTGGAAATACTTCCTTCAATGGAATATCCAAGACCCAACGATTGTGCCAAAAAGAAATTTTCTCCCCATTCCCTAACTTACATCTCAGATTCTCCACAAAGAAATTCCTCTTAGATGCTTGATCATATCCCACACCCATCATGTCCCTCCACCAGATTGATTCATTCTTCTTACCTTTCTCCCCATCATAACTATTAAAAACCAATGGAATATCACTCCATATCCATTTTCCATCAAAGCCTTCCACACACAATCTTCATCTTTCACCATTCTCCACTTCCATTTCAATAGAAGAGCCAAGTTGAAACAAGATAAATCCTTTATGCCCAGACCTCCTTTTTCTTTTGGCTGGCAAATAAATTTCCAATCCACCCAATGGATCCTCTTCCAATTTTCACATCCTCCCCATAAAAACCTACTCTGAAAGTTGTAGAAGAGATGATGGAGTTCTGAAATTTGTTCTGAAATTTTGTTTAGTGGAGAAAAATAGTATCGTAAATGAAAGATGATGTTGAGAGGTAGAAGATGTAATTCGTCTAAGTTTTAGGTTTCACGCGGATCACTAATAATAGTATCTTGCCCGTTGATAATCACTAAATGGAGGCCAAAATTTGTTTAGGGATAGTGAATAAACTCAATAAGCGTGCCACCTATAATGTTCGTAATGGGACTTGAAATAAATTCATAAAAAATAATATGCTTAAATAAAATAACATTTTTAAGAAGTAACATGATTAAAATAAATTCAGAAAAAATATAAAAACACAAAATTTAATATAATTAAGTAAAATAAGAATTTTGATATTTTTTTTTGGAAATTTTTGAGACTATGAAAAAAGTAAAAAATTCATTCAAAATAGAAAAAAAAAATGAATTTGGGTTTTTGAGATTTTTCACATGATTTTTCTACTCAGAATGCACGAAACGGATTTCAAAAAGAAAACGATTTTACCTAAAAACGGGTTTTTCGACTAGCAAGACCTAAAACTAACCTATAGGCTATAATCACGGTTTTTTAAATACCCATGATGAAAGGTTGTCAGCATTTTGAAAAAATAAGTAAAAAACCATAAATGCTGGTGCTGGGACTTGAACCAGTGACCAGACGCTACCTATAATCACGGGCTTTTAAGTAACCGTGGTGAAAGGCCTCACATTTCACCACGGTTAGATTTTTAACTGTGATTAAAAGCATTTTAATAAGATTAAAAAAAATGTGTGCAGCCAGTTTGCACTATTACAACGGTGTACATAAATCTGTTGTAAACCTGACGTTGATGTTTACGCGTTTTATAGTAGTGTTCATATCTCAATTTTTCAAGAACTTTATACATAAATTTTCATATCTTCATAAAAGAAAGTTCTTGAGCACTCACGTTTATATAAAGTGTGAAATTTCATATTTGAAATAGAAGAAATCATTCAATAGGATTTACTGCTATCAAACTTCTATCCGCTCAAATTATCTGTATTATATCAACTTCTTATTTTTCCAGGATTTTTGGCTTAAGTAGCTGTAATTAATGAAACGCTATAATATTAATTGAAGCTAAGTAAATAGTGGCGGTTTTTGCGTGTAAATTATGGCAGTTTTACCTGTCACTAATTTTATTACTTTTCTTTAATAATTGTTGCAGAATTTGGCAATTATAACCCTCATAATTTTCATATTTTTTATAAAAGAAAATGAAGCACGTGATTTTCAGCATCACTAATTTCACTATTAAAAACATGCTGACAATATAGATACACCAATAATAATAAAAACATAATAAGAAACCACTTCTTTATTTGAGGAAGAAAGAATATCTTCGTGTCTAATTCAATTTTTGTGTTGTGACGATATCACATGAACATGACCACCTTGCTTTATAGTAATACCACTCGTGATTGAATGAATGCATGTAACTTGGTGGTTATTCACTAAAAAAGAAATAAACTCTTTAAAATATGAGAGTTAATTAGCAAAGAAAGAAATAAATGATGAGTATGAAAAGAAAAACTAAATGAGTATCTTATGAAAACTTTTTAGAAACTAGTAAAAATATTGTTATGCAACATGTTAATTAGTAAAAAAGTATTATGAGATAATGGCTATAGCATGTAACATTGTATTTTTTTTTGCGATATGCCAATGATAATATTGAAATTGTGCATACATGCGATGATTTTGATGGTAATTATCAAGTTGATAGTAGATAAAATAATAGCTTGCATTATGTGTTCAACCTATGAAGTTTATAATTAATTATTTTCAACAAGATATTAAAAACATGAAACTGTTTTGAAATTGAAAATTGAATTTACTAACAATCCATTTATGAATGTTTATTTTGTTAATGGTATGAATTGATAGCTTTCTTTAACTCCTATTCATTTTGGACAAATTCTTACTTGAGACAAAAGAAAATACCTAGTTATCAAAGACAAAATAATAAAGAGTTGGAAGGAAAGATCCTAGTAGATCACATAAAATATAAGGCAAAATGCTTTTGACGTGAAATTAAAATCACATGATGGTTTCTGTACCAAATAACACGTTTGTATACTATTATTCTAGGTATATATTATACAGGGCATTACACATTGGCCATTTACTGAAATTACATAACTTGGTCCAATCATTTATTGAAACATGTACTCTCTTGGTTGGCCAAAATTGAAAAAATAATCTTTTAATTTGAGAAGCAGATGGCGTGTACATGCTAGAAAAGTGGTTGCTCTTTGAAAAATCACTTACTTTTTGCAAATCCAGGTAAAGCACAAAACGGGGTACTTAGTGGAGAGGAAAAAGAAAAATTTAATTTAAAACTCTCAGCTCTCTTAAAGAAAAGAGGATCTTCTCTCTCACTTTTTGGGGGTACGAAAATCCTCAAGCTCGAATTTTTTCACAAAAGTGAATCCTTTCTCAATCTTACCCTGACAAAACCACTTTTCCTCCATTATTAACCACCATCTGCCACCATGACCAAACCTTATTATCATAACCCAAAACACTCATTTTAATCATTTTTTTTCATCACACTCTTCCTTTCATCGGGGGCGAACGAACCCTTCTGTTTCATTCACAAAAAACCATGCGAAACAACCATTTCCATCTCACACGAGCAACTTGAGCCACTGTGTAAAGGTCACTACACAATGCATACACACTTTTAACTACACACTTATCCATTCACTGTACTTAAAACACACTACACTTTCGTATAGCTTCAACGAATCCCAACCTTACACTTTCAAATCACCACCGCAGTGACAACCAAACACAACTTTCTCACCACTCGCAACCTGGAATTTCGGCCAGTAAACCACCGTGCATACAATGTCGTCGGCGACGACGAACCAACCAAAATGACTCCACCTTCTTCAAAATGTTGCAATCGCCACTACAATTCAAACCTCGCTGAAAGATCCTAAGGAACACACCAAAAACCACCACCATCAACATCCACAAACATGTAAACCCTAGCATGATTCACATTTCCAGTGAACTCACAAAGAATCTCCTACTATCGGCAGTGCATTTGGTGCTCCTTATGCTTATTCCTAATTCAATGTAGTTGATTTAAGATTGTCTTCATTCTCCAATCCGCTCCTCTGGAAAATGCTACTCGCATCTCCGCTAACAGCTCCGACTCTTATCTCTTTTTTTAATTTGTGCAATAAAATACTCCCTCCACTCCACATTTTCCGACGTCTTCTCGTTTCTTCCATCACCAATATATCTTTTCCTTAATATCTTAGTTGCTCATGATTATTTAAATATATACATATATAATTTTTAAAGATAATACTGATAAAATACTATTTCAAAATTATATTCAAAGGATGAGTTCGTAAAATTTGTCTATCAATTAAATATTGATTTTTTTTCTATTATAGGCCCTATTATTTATTACTATCATTTTTTCTTTATAATTTTAATCTGTTAATAATAGGAACTTTTGTAAAATTACTTATTATTTTCCTTTTTTTATATAAATTTGAATTGACTTTTTTTAAAGTAAATTTTTTAAAGAAATATTGACCAGATTCTTTAAATAATCATGTCAATTAATCTTTGAAAGTTTTCCTTTAAAAAATTTCTAAAAATAATTAGGAATTTTACTATAATAAATATTAGAATAAATTTAATGTATATTTGAGAATAAATTAATGATAGCGAGGAATGAGTAATAGAGCACTATAAATGGTGGGATCACAATACCTCAAGTCAAACAACATAAAGACAACATCAAATTAGTGTCTTAGTTATGTCATCCATGAACACTTTCCACAACACCAATACACATTCTTACAATCCTTCATTGAAAGACTCTTTATCATCAAAAGCTATTGATAATTATGGCAGTCGTGCTCTTGGAATAAGAAAAGCAATGAAAATTCTTGAAGCTCAGTTTCCTAATTCAAATGCATCAGCATCACCACCAGTTCATAATAATAATGATGTTCCCAGCATTTACAACAACAAAATGAAGATGAATGTTTATAATGATGCTTATCATTATAATCTCTTCCTCACAGGATCATCACAATCACATGAACCAAGATTCGATCAGACAGTTGTTGCCCGTGTTGATCGTGTTGCTTCAGTCGGGGTTCATTTCAATAAAAAGAATGTTGATGATGGTAGAACCCATAGCCTTCCACACATTAAATACGGACCATACACATGTCCAAAGTGTTACCAAGTGTTGGGTACTTCGTAGAAATTTGCTTCTCATATGACTTCAAAGCACTATAAATTTGATAGCCCGCGGGAGAGAAGAAAGAGATATATGTCTAGGATCAATAAGAAACCACATCTCCAGATTCATAAGTTTGATAACAGACCAACTAGTTTTGCTCATATTGTTCCATCTACTTATCAACCACCAGTTGCTTCTCTTTTCAATAATGAAGACAAAAATCAAACTCCTTTGACACTTCCTCTCAATGGAGCTTAAATAAGTGTGCTCATTTTATAGTGTTGAAATATTTTCATCATAGTTAAGTTAATAAGGGCGTACTGCTAAATTTTTTGTACGTATTCCTTAATTTTTTTTGGTTTTCTTTCAGTTGATCTTTAATTTCATGTCTAGTTTATCTTGTTCTGATGTCTGATTTTTATTTTATATACTACCCCAATTACATGAATAGTAATTTTTTTTAATCTTGAAATTAATTTATATATTATGTAGATTTTTTTTATTTATTTACGTCACAAGCGTTTGCATTAGAGTGAATGTAATCTATTAGGATATTTTCTTCCATATCTTTATTCTTTTGACTTAAATAATAACGTAATTTTTGTTGTCTAATGTAAGATTTTAGTTTTCCACAATAACTATACCAAGCTATCAAATGATATCATTAACAAGACAAGCAAACAAAAATGGATTGTTAGAGAACTTCAGTTTTCAATTTCATAACAGTTTCATGTTTTTAATATCTTATTTGAAAAATTCTCATGTTAAACACAAAATGCAAGCTCTTATTTTTATCTACTACATTCTTGATAATCAATAAAATCATTAAAAGAATGCAAGTGTGTGTGTGCTCACACACACTCTTTTTAGTTTTTTTAAAAGCTTACATCTATTGTCGTGTTTATTAGAGAGGAACCATATTAGTAAAAGATAAATGATAGAGTTAATATACATATGTTTGCCATTCTTTATTGGAAGTTTTTTTGCATTATTTTATAAATTTATGTATATTAGTGCAGATGTATTAGGTATTTCTTATTATTATTATTTTTTTTAATAAGCTAAAATTTATATATCAAAGATACAAGAGGGGTATCTAACCCGTATACATGTAAGGCATATACAAAACAAATCAAAGGCCGCAAAAATCTCTAGGGGACATTACCCAAGTGTAGTAATTACAAAAATTTGAGCTTTTGTGGTTCTTTCCAATCCACCACCAAGTAAAATAGAGGATACGATTCGTAATCGTATCGAAATCCCAAAACTCTTTCCTAAATACAATATTATTTCGGGAAGACCAAATGATCCATCAAATAGACAACCACAGACCAACCGCAGTGGAAACTAAAGACTTCCTACCCACACACCCCAATACCCAACAGGAAAAATGATTCAAAATGCTACCAACTAAGATATTTGAAATACCCAGCCATTTACACACGAAATTCCAAACACGACCTGATTTTTGGCATTGAAATAATATATGTTCGACCGTTTCAACTTCTGAAAAACAAAATGGACAAGACATTTCGTGCGTATTAGTTATAATACCTTTACGCACTAAATTTTCCCGCGTCGGAATCTGCTTGTGCAGCACTCTCCAACCATGAACTTTGACTTTGAACGGGGCCTGAGCCAACCATATTAATTTAAAAGCAGCCCTAGTTTCCTCTCCAATTGGAACATCGTTCGCACCAAGAATTTCCTGCAAAAACGAATACAGAGAAGAAATAGAAAATACATGATCATCCTTTAACAGCCAGTGAACCAAATCCGTAGAATCTTCATTCGGTGGGATATCAGCTAGAAAAGAATATAATATTGAAAGCTGCAGTTGAACCTGATCAATTAAAACAGAGTGATTTAAATTTAAATTTAAATTGATGTTCCATTTCCACTTCCCCTCCTCCCAATTGCCGCACTCCGCCACACAACATCCTTTATGTTCAGCTGCCGCGAACAACTCCGAGTATTCTTCAGCCAGAATTGTATCTCCAAACCATCTTGATGACCAAAAAGGCACTCTACTACCATTACCTAAACTAAACGAGATTAATTGAGAAACAGTACTCGTACCGCAAATACTTGAAATCTGAAGCAAATCTCGCCACCAATTGGATGAAGAAAGCCAAGGTTTGTGACAGTCAGCAGAATGAAAACTGAATGTGTTATCAGGATACCGAAAATTGATTATCTCCTTCCATAGTGAATCCTTATGCTCTAAAATTCTCTATATCCATTTAAACAATAGAGCTCTATTGAACAGTTTTAAATCCTTCACCCCTAGACCACCATCTTCCCTTCTTTTACATACCATGCTCCAACTTACCCAGGACACACCTCTTTTAATCTCCAAACCATTCCATAAAAAGTTCCTTTGAATAGACGTGAGAATGCGCGTAACCTTTGAAGGAAGTTTGAAGAAAGACATATAGTTAATCGGCAAGTTAGAAAGAACCGAGTTGATCAACGTAATCCTACCACCCATGGAGAGGAAGCGACTTTTCCATGAATTCAATCTTGACCGCACTATATCAATCATCGGTTTTCAAAAGGATATTAGTCTATGGTTTCCTCCTATAGGTATGCCTAAGAACTTAAACGGAAAGGAGGAAGTCCTGCAAGAGAGAAAGAGTTATGCTGCCAACAATTTTGATTCATCAATACCAACACCAAACAAGGAGCTCTTATTGAAATTAATTTCCAGACCTGATATAAGATGAAAACCCTTCAGAATTGTCTTAGCTGCCACAATGTTCTTCCAAGATCCATCCCTAATTAGAATCGAATCATCCGCATACTGCAATAACTGGAAAGATATATTAGGACTGACCTTGAAACCAGAATACATGCCACATTGCGACGCTCTGTTCGATAGAACCGCAAGCCCCTCCACTGCAATAGTAAATAATAAAGGAGCAAGGTGATCTCCTTCTTTAAGACCCCTAGATACACTAAAATCCTTGGTTGGACTCCCGTTAACCAAGACTGAAGCGAAACTATTGAAAACCCTGAGCTCCATCCACCTCATCCATTTTGTGCCAAACCCCATGAGCTTCATAACGTGTTGTAAATAGTTCCAATTGACGCAATCATAAGCTTTGGCAAAGTCCACTTTTAGAAGTAAAATTTCCATCTTGTGCCGCTTAGCCAAATCCACTATCTCATTAAGAACTAAGACACCATCTAACAGATTCCTACCCTCCAAGAACGCCGTTTGAGAATTTGAAATGATACCTCCTAACTTCTTTTTAAGTCTGTTCGAAAGGATTTTGGATATAACTTTATAGACAGAGCTGACGAGAGAAATGGGCCTGTAATCTTCCAAACAGCTAGGGTAATCATTTTTAGGAATGAGAACTACAAAAGAGGAAGCGAACGTCTTATGTAATTTCTCTCCTTCAAAGAATTCCAATATGCAATTTGTAAACTCTACACCTACTATATCCCAGAACTTCTTTAAAAACTCGAAACTGAAACCGTAAGGACCTGGGCTAGGGTCCCCAGCACACTCAAATACCGCTCCTTTGACCTCTTGTCCGCTGACTGTTGTCTCAATTTCCTCACTGTCTAAGCTAGAAAGACGGTTGAAGCCAGAGTCTCCAACAGAAGGAAAAGATCTAGGACTCCTGCAAAACCTCTTGGCAAAATGGTCCCTAACCACCTCCTTGACCCTATCCACCTCTTCCACGGTCTTGCCATCTACACATACTGCATTGATCGTATTCAGATTTATACGACTTCTCAACGCAGCATGGAAATACTTCGTATTCAAATCTCCCTCTTCTATCCATTTCGATCTTGATTTTTGCTTTAAGATACTCCCTTTAATCCTTAAAGATTTCCAAAGATTATCTTCTGCAAAATTTCTAGTGGACATCTCCTCAAACGTAATATCTTCCTGCTTTAAAATAATCAGTTCTTCCATCCCGTTAATGACTTCAGTTTCCGCTTTGATTTTAGTATCCACCCACCCAAATATGTTGGAATTCCACCATCGAAGTCTTTCCCTAAGGTGTTGCATCTTCCTGGCCAGAATAAAAGAAGCTTTCCCTTCCACCTTACATTCTTGCCACTCCTTTTTGATAAAAGGTATGAAGCTTACGTGTTCGAACCAGCACGACATGACTTTGAAGGGCTTGGGACCCCAATTGGTATTTTTAACAGAGATCCACACCGGCCTACGATCAGAAATATCACGATCTCCAATCCTTTGGCTCACCATGTTCCAGTCGTTAAACACACCCGGTGTAACTATAAATCTATCAAGACGACTACAGATATTTCCTTTTGATTTAAACCAAGAAAGTTAAGGCCACATGTAGGTAAATCAACACATCCCATCATGTTAATAAACTCAAGAGAATTCACGCATATGCCTTCTATTTAGATTTGTATATCTAATCTGTTCTGCTAAACTCTTAATTGAGTTAAAATCTCCTCCCAAGATTCACTCTCCTGGTTCCAAACTCCTCTTAAGATTGATAAGAACAGACCAAAGCTGCATTTTCTCTGCAATAGAACAAGGGGAGTATATGTTGAACAAATAGCACCTCATATCTCTCCAAATAACCTGCATACCAAGATAACCCTTTCCCCTATAACTGCAAATAGGAATCATCACGCCTACCTTCCAAATGGTTATCATACCTCCTGAAAAGCCACTAGAATTAACTGCAGACCACTGGCAATTCTTTCCCCCCATAAGCTGTGCACCAAATCATCCGTTACATGTCCACACTTAGATTCCTATATGAAACAGATTTTTGCGCCTACTTTATCGAGTGTATCTTTAATTTTCCTTCTCTTTAACACTCCCCCACATCCTCTAATGTTGTACGAAACAAGATTCATAATGGACTATTAGCAACCTCCTTCTTACCTTTCCTCGATTTTCTCTCTACACCCTCTAAATTCCTCAAAATGTTTTCGAAAACTTCGTCATCCTCCTCAGCCTCTATTCCTAGAGATTTGATAGCCTCCCACACTCTAGCTGAAATGCCCTCCAATTTCTTCTTAATTCTAGAATTGTTTTGGATAAAACTAGAATCTGATATAGAGTTATCGATGGAATCAAGTGCCTTGTTATCATGTACCAGATCAAACTTAACCTTTCTACCTTTTGACTGGCTGAATTGACCCTTATTAAATTTAGGATGGGAACACTCAGCTTGAAGCAAAGTAGCGTAATACGACGGTGAAAAAGGAATCTTAATTTTCTGATATATTTCCTCGATAATTTTGGTTTTCTTCTTCTTCATCAATGAAGACTCTCCTATAAGTGCATCCTTCAAAGATCTAGAATCTGCTGCAGACAGAGGCTTGTAACCAGCAATATTTTCAATCTCTCTATACATGAACTCCAAAGCTAGGCAGTAATCACGAGAATTCTTATTCAAATCAACCCAGCAACCTTTTCCTGATTCTGCAAAGTACATGATACGTGTTCATGACAAAATCCTGAATCCTGAATCTTGTCAGTTCTACTACAATCACTGGCCTCAATATCCAGCCTGCCTCTTTCAGGCGATAGTCCACGAAATATCAATGAATTAAAAGAACCGCAAGCATCTGAACTGGAACTACTGACACTGTTAAGAACCTCCATATAAGGGGATTCTCCACGAACTGCTTTATCTGCTGTTACATAATTCTCATTTTGAATCCCCACCACAGTTGCCACCAAATCTTTGGACTGTGAGCAATCCGGCTGGGTACAAGGAACCTTTGAAGAACTATCCCAAAACTCCCCATCACTTACATAGTCCGACTCTGACTCCACAACATCTGAACTGTCCTCATCGAAACATGTTGCTTTGAGCGAAACGTGATCTCTTATATTTGGCCCATATGAATCTTCCACAATCTTAATTCTATACACCATATCGTTCACATCTACATTTACTACCTCATTAAGGCTCATAGCAAATTTAGTCCGTATCAATATTCTAGCTACGTCGAATCTCGCATGTTTCCTTGTATCCTCGTCCATCTTAACAAAAGCTCCAGTAGTTGCAGCAAGAAATTTGAAAAAAGCCTCCCCCCATGTTATTATTATTGTTGGGATATCAATATTTTCAACATTTTTTTAATAAAAAATTAGTGATCATGAAAATTATGTTTTTTATGAAAATTGTGAGAATTATGGGGTTATCACTCCCAAAATTTACTACTTTTTTTCCTAAAGAAATGAATTATATGTCTCTAAGATTGTAATCGAGTTATATTTTGACTACAAGAGTCTAAAAAAGAAATAAAGCATTTATATTTTTAAAAAATTGTCTTATATAATATTAAACATTTTATATTTTAGTTGTATTCCAGTAGTTATTCATTTATTATGTCAAATTTACTATGTTAAATCCAAAATTAATGATTTATTATGTCAAATTTACTATGTTAAAACCAAAATTAAATTAAAAAATACATTTAGATTTTTACCCGTGTGTTTATTAAAATTGGACAAACGGGCACGAGAGTACCTTTTAGGATGCTAGTTTAAATATAATGGTCATATATCAACAAAGTTTATGCAATCTAATTGATCTTGAGAATACTTTTGAAAAAGGTGAATGCATGTTAATCCCAAGATTTTCGTATAACTATTAATATTGTTAACTTCTATCGGTTTTATGGTTTTATAGATTTTCTTTCAAAATCAACTCAAGAATATTTTCACTTCTAATTAAAATAACTAATTTTTGACAACTAATTTATTGAAATAATTCATAAAATATAATATCAAAATATATATTTTTATTACTTCATTGAATTTAGCAAATTACTTATTTATTTTCTGTAATAATGTATTTTCAATGCAACAGTTCATAGCTATGTTGAATATATATATTCATCGAAATTTAGATTCTGCTAAAATTTTGTTGCAAGAATATATTTTGATTTCTTTACACTCTCTTATATAATGTGTGCAACATATATATACCAAAAATGCTTGTTTCATATTAATTTCACTGCACTAATACAACATAATATTATTTTCATTCAAAACACCTGAGAATTTTTTTACCAATAGCGAACCAGACTTCCCCTTCATTAATTAAATATGAAAGGGAACTTTCCTAAAACTTCGCGTCTCCTCATTTAGGCTTTATGGTTGGTTAAAAATGACATTCTCTTTTGTAGAGGGCATAAAGAAATCTCTAAAATTGCTGCTGTTACACTCCAATTTTGATCCTGAATTGCCGAATCAATGCATTCATCATTGCTTTAACATCATACGAATAGCATAACATGACATGCATTTCATGCCACATAACGCCTAAAATGACAATCGGAATAATTTTTCCGGATCTACAGACAGACTTCTTTAACTGATTTTCAAATATACATGAAACTAAAGGGCATAAAATTTCTAAATCGAGCTTGCTTATGTGATTTTTATTAATCTACGGTCCGCGTAGTTTAACCTGGCATGCTCATTTTATTTTTTTCGACAACTTTTTTTGTCGCACTCTGATCAGCATGAGCCTTTTACTGATTAATTTTTATTTTAAAATTTGATCAAAACGTGTTTGTTTATGAGAAGTTTATTTCATGCTGATCATTATAGTGCATTTAGTTTAATTTTTTAAACAGTTTTGTGCCTGACTTTTATTCATAGTCAGTCATATTATTTTTATTCTTTTGCCAAAATATTTAGAAAAATTAAATAGAGTTTTCCATGTTATTGTTTCATTTTTATCATATTTATTTAAGATGTTGTGAATTTTAGTTGTTTTAATTTATTTAATCCCATTTAAATTAATTAAAGCTTCGAGAAGGGGAAACTTTAACATTTTAAATTAGGTGTGTGGATTTTATTTATTCTGGATCGTTGATTTGAATTTAATCAAGAGCCCACATGCAATATCCACATATTTCTTTATTGTACAATTAAAAAATTAGGATTTGTATTATTTGTTTAATTAATAAAATCAGAAAATAATAAGTATATTCTCTAATGTCTCAAGTGACACATGTTTGACTCTCATTATGTAATACTCCATATTCTCTAAAGGCTCAACTGGATATCAGATGAGATCAGATGAGTGTCTATGTGCCCTATCTTTGGTTAATTGGATTTATGGAATCCTCTAGGTGCTTTAAGTATTGTCAATTGGGATCAATAGAGCAACTAGTGAACTCTGAAGAGATCGATTATTTAATAAAGGGACAGATCAATGTTATTTTTTCAAGAAAGGATTTTAAGGTAACTCTAATAATTGATCAATTGGTGTGAGACGATAAAATATCAATTGGATATGTTTTACTCTATTGGATTATATTATATAATATTGGTATTATATATATATATATATATATATATAGTTATTTATTTATAAATATATATATATATATATATATATATATATATATATATATATATGTATGTATGTATGTATATTTGTTAGAAGAAGAGAAAAGAAGATAGTAAGAGAAGAAGAGAAGAGGAAAGGAGAGAAAAAGGGAAAAGAGCAGAAGAAGCTCAAGGTGGGTTCTAGGCAGAACTGTAAGTGTAGAATTAGAGTTTTCTAGGTTATGAGCATTTTGTGTGAAATCAATGTTTCTACTAGTTCAAAAATGAAATAAACTGCGTAGTATAGTCGGGTTATGTGTGGAAATAATCGATAATACTTTTTGTTGTGTTGGGACATGTTTCGAATGAGTTTGGTTAAGTTTTGTATATAGAAAAACTAGAATTTTTCTGTTCTGCAACAGAGTAATCAGTTAGCCGGATTTGAGTAACCGGTTACTCAGTGGAAAAATGTTGTTCTGCGCCAAGTCTGGGATGAGTAATCGGTTAGCAGAAATTGAGTAACCGGTTACGAAATTTTTCACTAACTCTCATTTTGATTATGTGTGAACAGTACAACGAGAGTAGCTGATTACCACTGTAAGTGGATGAAAAATATTTTGAAAAATTCATATCTTTTGGATCATAACTCCGATCGAGGCATTCTTGGTATCGTTGGAAAGATATGGCGATTGTGATTGTCTTATACAATAACGCTTGTGTGTGAGATCATGTAATCAGAAATGTTTCCCTGAGTTGTCGATTCGCGAGTTGAGGCTTATATAGAGATCTCCTCCGAAATGTACGAATGTTTTTTTACTTGGCAGGTTTGATTCTCGCGTGCAGTACTAATGGAACCTACGGGTAGAGACATGTGATGGTTAATGGCCATTGTGGAGTGATAGTTCATAACGGTTAATGGCCCATAGAACCCGAATCCATTTTGTATGTCAAATAAGTGTAAGAATCCATGACTCGTGTCGACTTCTAGACGTAAAAGAGGACAGGAAAAGGGGATGCCTTGATGAGGTTACCGATTAGTGATATTTTTCAGTTGGTGAACACATGAACATGTTTCAATATAGTGTGAGATTGAGAAATCAAGGTCATTTCCCTTCCCTTTGACTTGAGTTAGGATTGGTTAGAACCTTGTAAAGCCGAGAGAATCCATATGATAGGGAACTCACTGAGATTAATATCTCACCCCATTATTGTTGTTATTTTTCAGGCGCTGTTTGCAGGTTTGATTTTCAAGTGGAGCTATGCTTGGATGTTTCAAGAGAATCATAGCTTTACTTTTCTGCTGTGTAATTTGTTGTATACAATTGAGCATATTGTATATTGATCTTTGATTTTATTGTTTTGGCTAGTCTCCATATCTTGTACCATAGGTTGTATTTAGGTTTATAGATTGGACAAGTATGTGAATTAAGCCATTATTATGCACTTATGATGGTGTCTATACCAAATAACATGTTTGTATACTATTATTCTAGGTATATATTATACAGGGCATCCCACATTGGCCATTTACTGAAATTACATAACTTGGTCCAATCATTTACTGACACACATACTCTTTTGGTTGGCCAAAATTGAAATAATAATCTTTTAATTTGAGAAGCAGACGGCGTGTACATGCTGGAAAAGTGGTTGCTCTTTCAAAAATCACTTGCTTTTTGCAAATCTAGGTAAAGCACAAAACGGGGTACTTAGTGGAGAGGAAAAAGAAAAATTTAATTTAAAACTCTCAGCTTTTTTAAAGAAAAGAGGATCTTCTCGCTCACTTTTTGGGGGGCACGAAATCCTCAAGCTCGAATTTTTTCACAAAAGTGAATCCTTTCTCAATCTTACCCTGACAAAACCACTTTTCCTCCATTATTAACCACCATCTGCCACCATGACCAAACCTTATTATCATAACCAAAAACACTCATTTTAATCATTTTTCTTCATCACACTCTTCCTTTCATCGGCGGCGAACGAACCCTTCTCTTTCATTCACAAAAAACCATGCGAAACAACCATTTCCATCTCACACGAGCAACTTGAACCACTGTGTAAAGGTCAGTACACAATGCATACACACTTTTAACTACACACTTATCCATTCACTGTACTTAAAACACACCACACTTTCGTATAGCTTCAACGAATCCCAACCTTACACTTTCAAATCACCACCGCAACAACAACCAAACACAACCTTCTCACCACTCGTAACTGGAATTTCGGCCAGTAAACCACCGTGCATACAATGTCGTCGTCGACAACGAACCAACCAAAATGACTCCACCGTCTTCAAAATGTTGCAATCGCCACAACAATTCAAACCTTGCAGAAAGATCCTAAGGAACACACCAAAAACCACCACCATTAACATCCACAAACATGTAAACTCTAGCATGATTCACATTTCCAGTGAACTCACAAAGAACCTCCTACTATCGGCAGTGCATTTGGTGCTCCTTATACTTATTCCTAATTTAATGCAGTTGATTTAAGATTGTCTTCATTCTCCAATCCGCTCCTCTAGAAAATGCTACTCGCATCTCCGCTAACTGCTCCGACTCTTATCTCTTTTTTTAATTTGTGCAATAAAATACTCCCTACACTCTACATTTTCCGACGTCTTCTCGTTTCTTCCATCACCAATATATCTTTTCCTTAATATCTTAGTTGCTCATGATTATTTAAATATATACATATATATTATTTAAAGATAATACTGATAAAATACTATTTCAAAATTATATTCATAGGATGTGTTCGTAAAATTTGTCTATCAATGAAATGTTGATTTTTTTTCTATTATAGGCCCTATTATTTATTACTATCCTTTTTTCATTATAATTTTAATATGTTAATAATTGGAACTTTTCTAAAATTACTTATTATTTTCCTTTTTTTATATAAATTTGAATTAACTTTTTTTAAAGGAAAATTTTTAAAGAAATATTGACCAGATTCTTTAAATAATCATGTCAATTTATCTTTGAAAGTTTTCCTTTAAAAAATTTCTAAAAATAATTAGGAATTTTACTATACTAAATATTAGAATAAATTTAATGTATATTTGAGAATAAATTAATGATAGCGAGGAATGAGTAATAGAGCACTATAAATTGTGGGATCACAATACCTCAAGTCAAACAACATCACGACAACATCAAATTAGTGTCTTAGTTATGTCATCCATGAACACTTTCCACAACACCAATACACATTCTTACCATCCTTCATTGAAAGACTCTTTATCATCAAAAGCTATTGATAATTATGGCATTCATGCTCCTGGAATCAGAAAAGCAATGAAAATTCTTGAAGCTCAGTTTCCTAATTCAAATGCATCAGCATCACCATCAGTTCATAATAATGATGATGTTGCCAGCATTTACAATAACAAAATGAAGATGAATGTTTATAATGATGCTTATCATTATAATCTCTTCCTCAAAGGATCATCACAATCACATGAACCAAGATCCGATCAGACAGTTGTTGCCCGTGTTGATCGTGTTGCTTCAATCGGGGTTCATTTCAAGAAAAAGAATGTTGATGATGGTAGAACCCATAGCCTACCACACATTAAATATGGACCATACACATGTCCAAAGTGTTACCAAGTGTCGGGTACTTCGGAGAAATTTGCTTCTCATATGACTTCAAAGCACTACAAATTTCATAACCCTCGGGAGAGAAGAAAGAGATACATGTCTAGGTTCAATAAGAAACCACATCTCCAGATTCCTAAATTTGATAACAGACCAACTAGTTTTGCTCATATTGTTCCATCTACTTATCAACCACCAGTTGCTTCTCTTTTCAATAATGAAGATAAAAATCAAACTCCTTTGACACTTCCTCTCAATGGAGCTTAAATAAGTGTGCTCATTTTATAGTGTTGAAATATTTCCATCATAGTCAAGTTAATAAGTGCATACTGCAAAATTTTTTGTACCCATTCTTTAATTTTTTTTTGTTTTCTTTCAGTTGATCTTTAATGTCATACTAGTTTATTTTGTTCTGATGGCTGATTTTAATTTTATATATTAACCCAATTACATGAATAATAATTTTTTTTAATCTTGCAATTAGTTTATATTTTATGTAGATTTTTTATTTTATTTACGCCACAAGCGTTTGCATTAGAGTGAATGTAATCTATTAGGATATTTTCTTCCATATCTTTATTCTTTTGACTTAAATAATAACGTAATTTGTGTTGTCTAATGTAAGATTTTAGTTTTCCACAATAACTATACCAAGCTATCAAATGATATCATTAACAAGACAAGCAAACAAAAATGGATTGTTAGAGAACTTCAGTTTTCAATTTCATAACCGTTTCATGTTTTTTATATCTTATTTGAAAAATTCTCATGTTAAACACAAAATGCAAGCTCTTATTTTTATCTACTACATTCTTGATAATCAATAAAATCATTAAAAGAAACACACTCTTTTTAGTTTTTTTAAAAACTTACATCTATTGTCGTGTTTATTAGAGGGGAACCATATTAGGAAAAGATAAATGATAGAGTTTTTTTTGTTTTATAAGCTAAACTTTTATATAAACAGGGGTACAAAGGGTACCCCCAACCCGTATACATCTATAGCCTGATCAAAAATCACCGGCTACAAAAATTACTAGGAGAGTTAACCCAAGTTAAATAATTACAAAAATAAGGACTATTATAATTCTTTCCTATCCACCACCATGTGTAAAGTAAAATTCGATTCGAAATGGTATCTAAATCCCAAAATTCATCCCTAAATATGATATTGTTACGGGATGACCAAATGATCCAATAAATCGATAACCAGACCCCAACTGCAATTCTAACAGCCATCCCCCTATCTACAAATCTCTGAACCCAACATGTTAAATGAGTCAGCATATTCCCCACCAATATACAAGGAATCCCCAACCATTTTCAAGCAAAATTCCAAACCAAAATTGTTAGACGGCCCAGTTTCAAGCCCAAAAGAAAGACACAACAGCCCACTTGGTTAAGAGATTACTATCAATTCTAAATTAGGGGTGAATTAGAATTTTAGTTATTATTATTATTATTACAAATTTAATTGGGTTGTGTGGTAGTAGTTTAGGCCCATTTAATTTCTAAACCCTAAGTATTCAAATGTATGTTCAGAATTGTGTTGGTTTTCATGAATGAAAAGTTGTTTATTGTTTCTTCTTCCTTTGCAACCCTAAATCTAGTTTTAGTCTAGTGTAGTCTATCATTTGGTGCTTTCAATCTGCACTCATGGCTCCCCCAAAACCTCAAAACCCTTCATCCCGTGAAATAGTTGAAGAAGCCACTCAAACAACACAACTACTTCTCAACAATGCAATGCAAGAAAATCAGATTCAGTTGGATGAGCGATTAAATATGGTTACTGCTGATTGGGAACAGCAAATCGGTCAACTTCAAAGTCGTATGGACAATGCTTTAAATCTTGCTGACAGCAGACATGAATCTATCATGTCTATCCTCACCAAAATCTCAAATCAAAAAGACCCTCCTCACAAAATCGCTACTGTTCACGCAGCGGTTTCATCTTCAGGTATTACTCACGAACCCTCTCCTTCTGCTGCTATTCAAACAACATCTCACCATGTTACCCACACCCTCAGCCCTGATCACACACCCATCAGCAACTCTATTTCTTTTACCACCACTCCCCCACACACTGTCGCAACAGCAACCCCTCATATGACCGCTGCACAACCACCCCCACCACCTTTTCAACCCTATTTTCCATCACCCACCTCTTTTACACCCACACAAAATTATAATACCCCTTTTATTCCCCAATTTCCATACCCACACATGCCACAAGTTACACCATTACCACCTGAACATCGATTGTCATTAATAGCTTTTTACATTAAAGGTGAAGCTTTGGGTTGGTATAAATGGATGCACCATAATCAATTCTTAACAGATTGGTTTAGCTTTACTAAAGTTTTGGAGTTACGCTTTGGTCCTTCTACTTACGACAATCACCAGGCAGAACTGTTCAAATTAAAACAAGAGGGATCTGTTGTGGACTATCAAGCCCAATTTGAGAAATTAGGTAACCAAGTTGTTGGGTTACCTCAAGAAGCTATTTTAAATTGTTTTATCTCAGGCTTATCAAGGGAAATCCGCAACGAAATGGCCATTCATCGGCCAGTTTCTATTTCTCAAGCTATTGGCCTTGCTAAGCTTATTGAGGCAAAATTAAAAGATGCTAAACCAAAATTCTCTAAGCCCTTTAACCAAACCTACACCAGACCCAATACCAGCATTTCCAGCCATTCCATTCCCAAAACAACTCAACCACCCTCCCCACCAACCAACCTACATACTACAACAGCTAACACCCAAAACCCACCCAAACTTCCCATAAAACGTCTTTCTCAGTCCCAAATGCAAGAAAGACGGGCTCAAGGCCTATGTTTCAACTGCGACGAAAAATTTACTATTGGTCAAAGTGTTCTGCCAACATATTTCTCTTACTTTTGACAGACGAAGAAGAACCAGAACAACCTGATAGTGATCAGGACAGTAGCAACATTGAAATTCAACCAGACCCCAATGACACTTACTTCCAGCTGTCCACACGGGCCTTGACAGGCAAATTTTCTCCACAAACTCTAAAGTTCAAAGCCCTCATTGGGGGACTCTCGGTAATGGTTTTGGTCGATACCGGCAGCATCCATAACATCATGCAACCTAGAATCGCACAACATCTAAACCTCCCAACTACACCTATCCCACAATTTTCAGTTATGGTAGGCAATGGATCCCACTTACAGTGTGAAGGAATTTGCAACAACGTCCCAATTGTGCTCCAAACCCAACCCTTCAACCTATCATTCTATCTTTTACCCATTGAAGGCGCCGATGTTGTTCTTGGCATGGCTTGGTTGAGAACATTGGGCCCCATCCAAGCTGACTTCTCAATCCCTTCCATCACATTCCAACATAACAAAACCTCCATGACATTAAAGGGGGATCCCACTACCCACCCTACACACACTTCTTTCTATCAGTTTAAACAGCTCCTTCATACTAAGTCCATTGCCTCACTCCACCTAATGACTTTCCACCACATTAATTCCCATAAGCCTTCCCAACCCCCCAACTTTGAAACCTTTTCTTCCACCCTACATCCTGCAATTTCTGCCCTCCTCAACAAATATCCAACCATTTTTCAACCTCCTTGTGGGCTTCCACCAACTAGACCCCATGATCATCACATTCCCTTATTACCAAATACACCCCCTATCAATGTTAAACCCTACCGTTACCCTCACTCTCAAAAAAATGCCATGACTACCATTATCAAGGATATGTTGCTGAGGGAATTATCAAACCAAGTACCAGTCCCTTTTCTTCCCCTGTCCTCTTAGTTAAAAGAAAAGATGGGACATGGCGTTTTTGTGTGGATTATAGAGCTCTTAATGCTGTCACCATTAAGGACAGATTTCCTATACCTACCATTGATGAATTGTTGGATGAACTAGGGTCTGCAAAAATCTTTTCCAAGATAGACCTATGCTCTGGCTATCACCAGATTCGTGTTGCATCGGAAGATACTCATAAAACAGCTTTTCGAACGTTCGACGGGCACTACGAGTTTCTCGTAATGCCATCTGGGCTCACTAACGCCCCGTCCACTTTTCAGTCTGCCATGAATGATCTTTTAAGACCATACTTACGCAAGTTTGTGTTGGTTTTTTTTAAGACATTTTAATTTACAGCTCTGATTTTAGTGACCAACTATCTCATTTGCAGGTTGTTTTTGATCTTTTATTATCTCATTCTTTTGTGGCCAAACTCTCTAAGTGTGTCTTTGCAGTGACTAAAGTTGATTACTTGGGGCATATTATTTCTGTCGGTTGTGTTGAACCAGATCCAGAGAAGATTCAGGCTATATTGGACTGGCCTGAACCACGTTCGCTCACGGCACTCAGAGGTTTTTTTAGGCTCACAGGTTTTTATCAAAGATTTGTTAGAAATTACGCCACTCTCGCCGCTCCCCTCACCAATCTGTTGCGTTCTACTAAGTTTACATGGAGTACAGAGGCTAGCTTAGCCTTTACAAAGTTAAAGCAAACTATGACTAAAACGCCGGTATTAACATTGTCGGACTTTGCAAAAAAATTTAATCTAGAAACTGATGCTTCTGGCGTGGCCATCGGTGCTGTTTTGTCTCAAGATGGTCATCCTTTGGCTTTCTTCAGCAAGAAATTGAGTCCTCGAATGCAATCAGCTTCTGTCTACGTTTGCGAGATGTACGCCATCATAGAATCCATCAAGAAATGGCGCCAATACCTGATCGGCCAGCACTTCAATATCTACACAGATTAGAAAAGTTTGAGGAACTTATTGTTACAAAAAATTCAGACACCAGAACAACAAAAGTAGGCTTCTAAGTTGCAAGGATTTAATTTCGAGATATTTTACAAACCTGGTCGTTCGAATCTGGTCGCAGATGCTCTTAGTAGAAAGTACAGTGATGAAAGTCCAGTGCTCTTAACAATCTCTTCCCCTGTTCCAACCCTTATCCAGCAACTCCAAAAATTTTACACACATGACAAAAGAGGCCAGCAGTTAGTTGTTACTCTACTATCCACAAATGAAGAGCACAAAGATTACAAGTTTACACATGACTTGTTGTACTTTAAAGATAAACTTTTCATACCTGCTCTACCGGATCTGCGACAAGCTCTTATCCATGAATTTCACAGCACCCCAACCGCTGGCCATTCAGGCGTCAAACCAACAGTTGCTCGATTGGCCACTTCTTTTGCTTGGCCAGGCCTCTACACAGATGTCAGAAGTTTTGTGAGACAATGTACAACATGCCAACATAACAAATTGCAAACTCAAAAGAAAAAAGGCTTAGTACAACCTTTACCTATCCCCACACAGGTCTGGGAAGACATCAACATGGATTTCATTACACATCTTCCTAACTCCTTTGGCCATACAGTCATTTCGGTCATATGCGATCGCCTCACCAAATATGCGCATTTTGTTGCTTTACCCACCAAGTTCTCGGCTCAGGACCTTGCTTTGCGCTTCTCTGTTGAAATCTTTAAACTACATGGTATTCCAAAGTCCATCGTCTCCGATCGCGACTCGCCCTTTCTTAGTACCTTTTGGAAGGAGTTTTTCAAAACACAAGGAACAACACTTAGATTTAGTTCAGCATACCACCCAGAAACAGATGGACAAACGGAGGTGATTAACCGTGGTCTAGAGACTTACCTCAGATGTTTCACAAATGAACAACCAAGAAGATGGTATAAGTTCCTTCATTTGGCTGAGTTCTGGTACAACACTTCCTACCACTCTACTATTCAGATGACGCCTTTCCGAGCTCTCTATGGTCGTTCACCTCCAGCCATTCCAGACTTCATCTCCGGATCTGTCTCACTTGATTCGTTGGAAGACAACATGCAAACAAGAGCAACCATCATATCTCAGTTAAAACAAAATTTGATTAAAAGAAAAAAACAAATGGAGATGCATGCAAAGAGAAAAAGATTAGATTTCACCTTTAAAGTGGGCGATCTCGTTATTCTACGCTTGCAACCCTATCACCAGCAAACAGTGGCTCGCCGGACCTCTCACAAACTCGCCAAAAGATTTTTTGGTCCGTTCAAAATCATTGCTCGCGTTGGGGAAGTAGCCTACAAGCCGGATCTACCATCTTCCTCTAGAATCCACCCTGTTGTTCATATTTCTCAGCTCCGTCCTTATTATGGACCTTTCATTCCTATTGATTTTTCTAAGTTTTTTGGAGAAGGAAACAACTTTGTTTCACGTCTACAACATGCAGAGAAAGACGATAAAGTGGAAGAGAAAGAAGATAAAGTGGAAGAGAAAGAAGATGAAGTGGAAGAAAAAGAAGATAAAGTGGAAGTGAAAGAAGAGGAAGTGAAAGCAAAAGAAACTTTGAACTCACGAAGTACAGAGCATCCAACACTTAGAAGCAAAAATGAATCTAGTCTTTCTGATTCATCTCTTATAACCCAACCCCACCCTTTTTCATACTTACCCCAAACTACCCCCACCGCCCCACGTGATTTTCCAATCATACCCCACCTAACGGATCTCTTCCCTCACATCCCTACAGCCACGTATCCACCAAAGCCAGCTAATATCACCACTTTCCAAAAGAAACACTTCCCAAGGTCTGCCCCTTCCCCACTTTCGGCGCATGCCTCTCCCATCTCACCTTTTCCTTTTTCCAACACACGCTTCCCCACACCTTTCCCACCTCATTCAACTCCTCAGCTCCACGTTTCACCTAACCCCACCCACTCTTCAATTTCAAATTCCCTCCATTCTCCTAACGTGTCAGCTACACTTCCCACCCCACAAATCGGACCCTCTTCATTCTCATGTGGAAAGCCCACGAACCTTGAGGACAAGGTTCCTTTTGGGGCCAGCAGTATTGTTAGGAGGCCCAGTTTCAAGCCCAAAAGAAAGACACAACAGCCCACTTGGTTAAGAGATTACTATCAATTCTGAATTAGGGGTGAATTAGAATTTTAGTTATTATTATTATTATTAATAATTTAGTTGGGTTGTGTGGTAGTAGTTTACGCCCATTTAATTTCTAAACCCTAAGTATTTAAATGTATGTTCAGAATTGTGTTGGTTTTCATGAATGAAAAGTTGTTTATTGTTTCTTCATCCTTTTCAACCCTAAATCTAGTTTTAGTCTAGTGTAGTCTATCAAAAATCGACTTACAACAAGTGAATAAAATATGTTCAACCGACTCCGTTTCTAGGAAGCAAAATAGACAGGTCATTTCATGCCTATTAGGGATAATATCTCTACGAATCAAGTTATCCCTCGTTGGAATTCTCTTATGAAGCACCCTCCATCCAAGTACTTTCCCCTTGAATACATATCTTTGCCATTCTTTATTAGAAGTTTTTTTGAATTATTTTATAAATTTATGTATATTAGTGCAGATGTATTAGGTATTTCTCATTATGTTATTATTATTGTTGGGATATCAATTTTTTCAACATTTTTTTAATAAAAAATTAGTGATCATGAAAATTATGTTTTTTATGAAAATTGTGAGAATTATGGTGTTATCACTCCCAAAATTTACTACTTTTTTTTCTTAAGAAATGAAAAATTTAATTTAAGACTCTCAGCTCTCTTAAAGAAAAGAGGATATTCTCTCTCACTTTTTGGGGGGCACGAAAATCCTCAAGCTCGAATTTTTTCACAAAAGTGAATCCTTTCTCAATCTTACCCTGACAAAACCACTTTTCCTCCATTATTAACCACCATCTGCCACCATGACTAAACCTTATTATCATAACCCAAAACACTCATTTTAATCATTTTTTTTCATCACACTCTTCCTTTCATCGGCGGCGAACGAACCTTTCTCTTTCATTCACAAAAAACCATGCGAAATAACCATTTCCATCTCACACGAGCAACTTGAACCACTGTGTAAAGGTCACTGCACAATGCATACACACTTTTAACTACACACTTATCCATTCACTGTACTTAAAACACACCACACTTTCGTATAGCTTCAACGACTCCCAACCTTACACTTTCAAATCACCACCGCAACAACAACCAAACACAACCTTCTCACCACTCGCAACCTGAAATTCCGGCCAGTAAACCACCGTGCATACTATGCCGTCGGCGACGACGAACCAACCAAAATGACTCCACCGTCTTCAAAATGTTGCAATCGCCACTACAATTCAAACCTCGCAGAAAGATCCTAAGGAACACACCAAAGACCACCACCATCAACATCCACAAACATGTAAACTCTAGCTTGATTCACATTTCCAGTGAACTCACAAAGAATCTCCTACTATCGGCAGTGCATTTGGTGCTCCTTATGCTTATTCCTAATTCAATGCAGTTGATTTAAGATTGTCTTCATTCTCCAATCCGCTCCTCTAGAAAATGCTACTCGCATCTCCACTAACAGCTCCGACTCTTATCTCTTTTTTTAATTTGTGCAATAAAATACTCCCTTCACTCTACATTTTTCGAGGTCTTCTTGTTTCTTCCATCACCAATATATCTTTTCCTTAATATCTTAGTCGCTCATGATTATTTAAATATATGCATATATACTATTTAAAGATAATACTGATAAAATACTATTTCAAAATTATATTCATAGGATGAGTTCGTAAAATTTGTCTATCACTGAAATATTGATTTTTTTTCTATTATAGGCCCTATTATTTATTACTATCCTTTTTTGTTTATAATTTTAATATGTTAATAATAGGAACTTTTGTAAAATTACTTATTATTTTCCTTTTTTTATATAAATTTGAATTTACTTTTTTTAATATGTTAATAATATGTTAATAATAGGAACTTTTATAAATTTGAATTGAGAATAAATTAATGATAGCGAGGAATGAGTAATAGAGCACTATAATTTGTGGGATCACAATACCTCAACTCAAACAACATCACGACAACATCAAATTAGTGTCTTAGTTATGTCATCCATGAACACTTTCCACAACACCAATACACATTCTTACAATCCTTCATTGAAAGACTCGTTATCATCAAAAGCTATTGATAATTATGGCAGTCATGCTCCTAGAATCAGAAAAGCAATGAAAATTCTTGAAGCTCAGTTTCCTAATTCAAATGCATCAGCATCACCACCAGTTCATAATAATAATGATGTTGCCAGCATTTACAATAACAAAATGAAGATGAATGTTTATAATGATGCTAATCATTACAATCTCTTCCTCACAGGATCATCACAATCACATGAACCAAGATCCGATCAGACAGTTGTTGCCTGTGTTGATCGTGTTGCTTCAGTCGGGGTTCATTTCAAGAAAAAGAATGTTGATGATGGTAGAACCCATAGCCTACCACACATTAAATACGGACCATACACTTGTCCAAAGTGTTACCAAGTGTTGGGTACTTCGCAGAAATTTGCTTCTCATATGACTTCAAAGCACTTCAAATTTGAAAGCCGGCGGGAGAGAAGAAACAGATATATGTCTAGGATCAATAAGAAACCACATCTCCAGATTCATAAGTTTGATAACAGACCAACTAGTTTTGCTCATATTGTTCCATCTACTTATCAACCACCAGTTGCTTCTCTTTTCAATAATGAAGATAAAAATCAAACTCCTTTGACACTTCCTCTCAATGGAGCTTAAATAAGTGTGCTCATTTTATAGTGTTGAAATATTTTCATCATAGTCAAGTTAATAAGTGTGTACTGCTAAATTTTTTGTACGCATTATTTAATTTTTTTTGGTTTTCTTTCAGTTGATCTTTAATTTCATATCTAGTTTATCTTGTTCTGATGTCTTATTTTAATTTTATATACAAACCCAATTACATGAATAATAATTTTTTTTAATCTTGCAATTAGTTTATATATTATGAAGATTTTTTATTTTATTTACGTCACAAGCGTTTGCATTAGAGCGAATGTAATCTATTAGGATATTTTCTTCCATATCTTTATTCTTTTTACTTAAATAATAACGTAATTTGTGTTGTCTAATGTAAGATTTAATTTTCCACAATAACTATACCAAGCTATCAAATGATATCATTAACAAGACAAGCAAACAAAAATGGATTGTTAGAGAACTTCAGTTTTCAATTTCATAACAGTTTCATGTTTTTAATATCTTATTTGAAAAATTCTCATGTTAAACACAAAATGCAAGCTCTTATTTTTATCTACTACATTCTTGATAATCAATAAAATCATTAAAAGAATGCAAGTGTGTGTGTGCTCACACACACTCTTTTGAGTTTTTTTAAAAGCTTACATCTATTGTCGTGTTTATTAGAGGGGAACCATATTAGGAAAAGATAAATGATAGAGTTAATATACATATCTTTGCCATTCTTTATTGGAAGTGTTTTTGCATTATTTTATAAATTTATGTATATTAGTGCAGATGTATTAGGTTTTTCTTATTATGTTATTATTATTGTTGGGATATCAGTATTTTCAACATTTTTTTAATAAAAAATTAGTGATCATGAAAATTATGTTTTTTATGAAAATTGTGAGAATTATGGGGTAATCACTCCCAAAATTTACTACTTTTTTTTCTAAATAAATGAACTATATGTCTCTAAGATTGTAATCGAGTTATATTATGACTACAAGAGTCTAAAAAAGAAATAAAGCATTTATATTTTAAAAAAATTGTCTTATATAATATTAAACATTTTATATTTTAGTTGTATTCCAGTAGTTATTGATTTATTATGTCAAATTTACTACGTTAAATCCCAAATTAATGATTTATTTTGTCAAATTTACTACGTTAAAACCAAAATTAAATTAAAAAATACATTTAGATTTTTACCCGTGTGTTTATTAAAATTGGACAAACGGGCACGAGAGTACTTTTTAGGATGCTAGTTTAAATATAATGGTCATATATCAACAAAGTTTATGCAATCTAATTGATCTTGAGAATACTTTTGAAAAAGGTGAATGCATGTTAATCCCAAGATTTTCGTATAACTATTAATATTGTTAACATCTATCGGTTTTATGGTTTTTTAGTTTTTCTTTCAAAATCAACTTAAGAATATTTTCACTTCTAATTAAATTAACTAATTTTTGACCACTAATGTAAAGCCCACACACATATAAAGCCCACATATATATATATATATATATATATATATATATATATATATATATATATATATATATATATATATATATATATATATATATACATCAAAGTAGATATCATACATGAATAATACCTTTGGTACTGAAATACATAAGTTCCTAGTAACATCGTATACATAAAAATGCCCAAAATAACCTAATACAACCACCGGCATGTTATATGTACAAAATGTTCAAAAGATAAAACTAAGAACTAGATCACTAAGGATCTCATAAGACTTCACAACAGAAGCCAGACCAACAGCTAAGCAAGGATAGTCACACAGCCATATCCTTACCCTTCACGGAACCTGCAGAACCTGTGATGTAAACAACAACAGTGGGGTGAGATACATAAAATCTCAGTGAGTTCCCTATCTTAAAGTCCTCTTGGCTCTACAAGGTTCTAATAAACCTAACTCAAGTCAAAAGGGAAGGGAAAGACTTTGAGTACCCACACTATACAAGTATCCGCACCGGTGAGCCTGTTAACTCACACTAGTACCAAAGTACGTCCTGAGTCTGTTAGCTCAAGAATCTCACTAATCAATAACCGTACCAAGGCATCCCCTTTTCCCGTCCGCTTCTACGTCTAGAAGACGACCCGAGTCATGGATCCTTGTAGTTACTTGGCATACGAAATGGATTCGGGATCATCGGCCTGTTAGCCGTGAACCGTCACTTCTCATGGCCTGTTAACCATCACAAGTCTCTGTACCCGTAGGCTCAATTCGTACTATAAGCCGGAATCAAACCTGCCAAGTAATTATGCATACGTTTCAGAGGAGGTGCTCGAGTCTCATGAAACTACACCGTAAAAATAACTGGTTATGATTATCACACACACGCCTCGGCCATTCATGCGCGAGCGTTGTCACTATGTCATTACACACTTTCCGACATTGTTTATGGTAAGTCCTCACTCTACCTATTTCATATTTTAACATGCATACATTTTCAACAACAATTACACACCATTAAACGATAAAAATCGACAAAACCACACTATTCCAAAAATCCCGACATAATTCAATCGGCCAACAACCTTAAAACCATTTTCATAAGAAAGTACATTCTGTTAGCTTTCCAATGATATCAAGAATATTAAAAACGGATACCCGAGTCAAAAGTTATGGACATAACGAGAAATAGTATCGCGAGAAAACACAATTTTACAATTTTCCTGACTGTACGCGTATTGCCTTGTGCCGTACGCGTACTGCCCAGTTGGCTCGCCCAGCCATACGCGTATTGGCCAAAGCGATACGCGTATGGGCAGAGGCGGTTTTCCCTTAAAAATTCCATTTTTTCCTCCAATACGCGTATTGCCCAAACCATACGCGTATTGCCTCCTCCTTACGCGTATCGCCCAAAATCCTTCACTTCCATACGCGTATTGCCCGACTCAATACGCGTATCGCCCTGTGTGATACGCGTACGGACAGGTGAAACCCAGAAATTTTTCTGTAGACAAGTTCTGCTACGGGTTGATCCAATTAAACCCCAAAATCCCATGTTTCCCCAATCAAAATACACAAAACATGCTATAATCGTAACAACCAGTATAACATATAATCAATGATCGAATTTCAGCAGTTATATGAGGATTCTATTGTAAAATTCCACATTTTCTAACAATACCAACTAACTCTAGAACTCAATAAAACCTTAATCTAAAAAGTCTAACTAGAACCCACCTGGATTACAAGATGAGGAGGTTGCAGCTGAGATGAAAAGATGAAAATTGGTTGATGATTGATGACCTAGAGCTCTTGAGAGAATTTTCTCCTCTTTTCCCTTCCTTTTCCTTCTCTTCTCTTTTCTTCTTCAAGTTCTATCTTTTTGCCAAATAAGGAAAAGAAAAGAAAATATACAAGGAAATATTAATTGGTAATACTACTAATTATCCAAATTATCTCAAATACACCAATTAATAAAACTCCAAGTTAAATAATATTAATTTAATCAAATTCCGAGTTCGTCGGTTTACTCTAATTACTTTATCCAATAATTGCTCAGAGTACCCCGGAACCCAGTTGATCATAATAATATTATCCAAAAATGTTCACAAAATTATGGGGTATTACATCCTCCCCCCCTTAAATAAAAATTCGCCCTCGAATTTAAAAGAATACCTGAACAGATGAGGGTAGGCCTCCTGCATTTCCGATTCCAATTCCCAAGTGGCATCGCCTAGATGCGTCTCGTCCCACTGGACCTTAACAAGAGGGATCTCTTTATTTCTTAACACTTTAGTTTCTCTTCCTGTGATACGACTTGGTTGAGGCTCAAATGTCAAATCAGCTTCTATCTCAATGGTATCCGGTAAAATTGGCCAAAGAGGATCTGGGACAAATTCCCGAAGCTGAGACACATGAAAAACGTCGTGCATCTCTGACAGAGAAGGCGGTAAGGCTAATCTGTAGGCTACTTCACCAACTCCTTCTAATATTTGATACGGTCCCACGTATCTTGGACTTAACTTCCGCAATTTAAATGGTCCTTTCAATCTCAATCTCGGAGTAACCTTCAAAAATACATGATCATCCTCGTCAAACTCCAATGGTCTCCTACGGTTGTCCGCATAGCTTTTCTGACGGTCTTGGGCTTGTTTAATCTTTTCCCGAATCATTCTAATCTTTTCCGTGGTCTCGTGAATAATCTCGGGTCCCAAAATTCTATTGTCGCCAACTTCCGCCCAACACAGTGGTGTTCTACACTTCCTACCATATAACGCCTCATAAGGTGCCATACCAATGCTTGCATGATAACTGTTATTATAAGAGAATTCGATCAACGGCAAGATTTCTATCCAATTTCCTCTGCTTTGAAGTACACAAGCTCTTAACATGTCCTCCATAGTTTGTATTGTCCGTTCCGTCTGGCCGTCCGTTTGCGGATGATTCGACGTACTCAACATAACCCCGTCCCCATGGCTTGTTGAAAAGCTCTCCAAAATCTTGAGGTAAACTTTGGATCTCTATCCGAAACAATACTAGTAGGAATACCATGCAATCTTACTATCTCTGAAATAAACAACCTTGCGTTATGACTCGCCTTGTAGGTAGTCTTCACAGCTAAGAAATGCGCGGATTTCGTTAACCGGTCCACAATTACCCAAATTGAATCATAGCCACCCTGCGCACGGGGTAATGCCACTGCGAAGTCCATTGAAATACTATCTCATTTCCAATCGGAATTTCTAAAGATTGCAACAAGCCACCCGGCCTTTGGTGCTCAATCTTCACTTGTTGGCACACCGCACATTCCGACACATACACCGCAATATCTCTTTTCATCCCGGACCACCAATAGTCCCTCTTTAAATCTTGGTACATCTTCGAAGTACCAGGATGTATAGTAAAATTACCCTTATGCGCTTCCTCCAAAATCCTTCCTTTTAATTCCGTGTTGTCCAGAACACAAATCCTTTGGTTAAACAAAATGACTCCGTCGGTAGTTCACACAAAACCCGGTTGAGTCAACAATTCTTGTAACTTTTCATCTAACCCTTGCTCTTGTTGGATTTCTTCCCTAAGAGTAGAGATGATATTTAAATTTTCCATAACCACACAATCAGGAGTCCAATTAAATTGAAGATTTAGATCTCTAAACTTTTCCATTAAGGCATACTCTAACATCATCAACTCGACACTATGCAACACTTTCCAGCTCAATGCATCCGCCACCTTATTTGCTTTACCCGGATGGTATTTTAACTCCAAGTCATAATCCTTCAAATATTCCATCCATCTCCTCTGACGCATATTCAATTCTTTCTGATCAAACACGTACTTTAAGCTCTTGTGGTCACTAAACATCTCAAAACGTACACCAAACAAATAGTGACGCCACACTTTCAAGGTAAATACAACTGCCGCCAATTCTAAATCATGCGTCGGGTAATTCTCTTCATGGACTTTCAACTGTCGTGAAGCATACGCCACTACATGTCCCTCCTGCATTAACACTCCACCTAAACCCTTCTTCGATGCATCACAATATACCTCATATGACTTGCTAGGATCAGGAATAACCAAAACAGGAGCGGTAGTCAATCACTCCTTCAAACTCCTAAAACTTCTTTCACAAGCCGAACCCCACTCATACGAATAATCCTTCCGAGTAAGTCTCGTCAAAGGTAAATCCAACTGCGAAAACCCCTTAATAAACCTTCTGTAATACCCTGCCAATCCCAAGAAACTTCTAACTTCAGAAGCATTCTTCGGTATCTCCCAATTAATCACTGCTTCAACTTTTGATGGATCGACTACTACATCTCCCTGGGATATGACATGACCAAGAAAATTGACCTCAGACATCCAAAACTCACACTTACTTAACTTAGCAAAAAGTTGCTTCTCTTGTAAGATGGATAGAACAATTCTTAGGTGTTCTCCGTGCTCTTGAGGATCACGAGAATAAATAAGAATGTCGTCAATGAAAATCACCACAAATTGGTCCAAGTAAGGTTGGAATATCCGATTCATATAATCCATGAAAACTGCCGGAGCATTCGTCACACCGAAAGGCATCACCAAAAATTCATAATGACCATAACGGGTTCTAAACGCAGTCTTTGGTACATCGGAACTCTTCACACGAATCTGATGATAACCCGACCGTAAATCAATCTTCGATAACACACAGGCTCCTTTCAATTTATCAAACAGGTCATCTATCCTTGGTAATGGGTATTTGTTCTTGATGGTGACCTTATTCAATTGACGGTAATCAATACACAGCCGCATTACACCATCCTTCTTCTTTACCAATAACACTGGAGCTCCCCAGGGTGAAACAATGGGTCGAACAAAATGCTTAGTCAACAAGTCTTCCAATTGATCCTTTAATTCTCTTAATTCAAGTGGTGCCATCCGATACGGAGAAACGGATATTGGAGCCGTTCCCGGTATCAGGTCAATAGAGAATTCCACTTCCCGCTCCGGAGGAAGAGAAGTGATATCCTCGGGGAAAACTTCAGGAAAGTCACAAACTACCGGAATATTAAAAACTTGGATGTTACTACTCTCCTCCTTAGTAAGAATCAAAAGAACAGACTTCTCTTCTTCAAATAAGAAAATAATCATTCCAACCGTACCTTCTAAAATAGTAGTTAACACATCCTTCGAAGTGGCCTCTTCGGACGGAATAATGATCAGCTTTTCCTCACACCCAATAAACACCGAATTAGCAGAAAGCCAATTGTAGCAAGCGATTTTGGACGTGGTTCTTAAGCACTGGTCGCTCTCTGCGGTTGAGTTTTAACTACAGGTCGATTCATTTTTTATCCTATTAAAGCTGATGAAGGAAGGGAAATAGATGTCTCCAATTAACCCTGCTTTGCATACTGAGTTTAAACAGCGGTCTGTTAGGTTACGAATGCTATCAATGTGGAGGGCCTTTGTATAGGTTATTTGTATTTTTGCCAATACGGTTTTCTTTTCTCTTTTTGGGATTTTATAGCGGGGAACAAGGATTTAGGCTGTTAGGACTGATGCTTTTGATAGATACATGGGAGTATGGGATTTTGGGTTTTTGTTTAGTGTGCTCGCTAAGATTTTTCTTTCAATCTTATGCCTACGTATTCCCGTTTACCGAAACTGGGAAATCAGAGCGTTCGTAGTTCCTCTTATTCTATGGGAGGAAATGGTGTTTGGTGTATTGTTCAAAGCCCAAGACGTGAAGCGAAAGGTAGTTTGTATCTTGTTCAAAGCCTAAGATGTGAAGCTGAAAGGGTGTTGACTTTAGAGAGAATTTGTTATCTCTAAAGAGGGGGGTTTTAGGTCACAACTGTTTTATAAAGGAGAATTACTTTAACTGGGATATGTGAATCTGGCAATGCCAAAATTTCCTTTATAGGGGATTTTAACCTGAATGAGAAGACTTTAACTCAGTGTAGAGCAATGCCATCTTTCCTTAGGAATTTCTCATGCTAAAAGAGGGACAGTGGCGTGGATGTAGATGATCCAGAGGCTTGCCGCTTACAGCAATTAGATGAAGGGGAAAGAGTTGTTGACGTTTGTGTACGAGGCACAACTTTGATGCTAAAAGGTTGATTGGATCAACCAGTGGTTTTATTATACAAAGCCTAAGAGGAGGCTATTATGTGTCTCGTACAAAGCCCGAGAGAGAGGCTAAAAGGTTTTTGACTCGACGATGGAGTCTTTTGTTATCTCGTATAAAGCCCGAGATGAAGGCTATTTGACTCAACAAGAGAGTTTTTGTATCTTGTACGAAGCCCGGGATGGAGGCTAACATTTGTTTGGTTCAATAAGAACTTTTTTGTATCTCGCATAAAGCCTGAGATGAAGGCGAAAAGGGTGATTGACTCAACGAGGGAGTCTCTTATGTGTCTCGTACAAAGCCCGAGAGAGAGGCTAAACGTTGTTTGACTCCACTGGGGAGAATTTTGGTACAAAGCCCAAGAGAGAGGCTAACTTCACGGGAGAAGGATCATTATACAAAGCCTAAGAAGAGGCTGTGGCGACTGTTCAGTTTAGTGACAGGTCCAGTAGACTGATTGTTAAAGAGAAAATCAGTTCTTATATGAGCAACGCTGTACTCGAGGATTTGGTTCGAGGATCCGGGTTATTCTTGTTCTTTAAGGAAGTGGGAAATCTGAAGGGTATTGAGACTGTCCGAGTCTGCGGGTTTTCTTCCTATTTAACGAAGGGGTCACTTGAGAATGTCTTTGAGACTCAAGGAGATTAGACTGTCCAAGTCTAGAGTTTCACCTTTTGTACTATGCTTTAAGAAATAGTAGTAGACTCTTGAAAGGACTGTTCTATGCAGATGACTAAGTTCTGTTCCTATACCTCTAGGAGGTCGTCGGGACAATTTGTACGAAGCCCAAGAGGAGGCTATCATTCCCGGAGGAAGAGATCATTTTATGAAGCCTAAGAGAAGGCTGCGAATACTTCTAAGAAGCCGATTGGTCCTTGTACTAAGCCCAAGAGGAGGCATGGTTGCTTTTAGGAAGCCTGTGGGTCCTTGTACGATGCCCAAGAGGAGGCTGATGCTTTTAAGAAGCCCGTGGGTCCCCAAACCCCGAGAAATTCAAGGCAAGCTATTCACAAGGAATATATCAAGTCAGGAAAGTTTGAGAATTTGGAAGAAACTCAAAGATGCTATTCATGGAGAATACATTCATCTCTGGGAATAGAGTTTCTTGACAATTCCTAATGAGGACAGCCGAAGAGAAGACTGTATCTAGTGATCCTATTGGGGATCTAGTTGTCTATTTCTACGAATAAACGAAACGGCGTCACCTAGTTCTAGACGTTGTTGCCGGGGAAACTCTAAATATCTATACTATTATTACACAGTTGATATGAGTTTATGAAAGAAGACTTACAGTGAAACAGCCCCACAATACAGTTATATGTATATGAAAGCGGTAAATGAAAGCAATAACCACTTACTCGGTTGTATAGCTTCCATGCTGTTTGGTTAGTTGTTCAACAAAGAAAGATTGAAAACAACAGTATATTCAAAATCAAAGGAGAAAGTGCTTTGAAAAAGAAAGATTTGGGGCTTACAGCTCAAGGAGAGGCCCAGGGTTTTATCAGTGAGCGCACTGTTTGAATTTGTACAGAGGGACTTATACAAGTGACTGTGGCCCAAAAGGTTTTCTATACAAAGGGATGGGTCTTACACTCTCTCAAGAGGCCCAAAAGGTTTTAAAGAAAAAGAGTGGGGCTTATAACACGAGGGTAGGCCCAGTTGATTTTTCGTTAAAAATGGCGATCGTGCCGAGGTTTTCTTTTAACGCAGAGGGACTTATACAATAAGTGAGGCCCAAAAATGATTTTTGGTTAAAAGGGGATTGGGTCTTACACTCTATTAGAGGCCCAAAAGTTTTGAATGCGTCTTATAGCTCGAGGAGAGGCCCAAGGTTATTTTTAAAAGGCGACGATCGCGCCATTTGTTTTTTACGGTATCGGGAGTTATACAATACACTGAGGCCCAAAAATGGTTTTGTCAAAAAAGAATTGGGTCTTACACTCTATTAGAGGCCCAAAAGTTTTGAAAATGATTTATGAGGGTTGAATTAATCCAAAAACCCTAATTTGTTTTCAAAAATGGATTTAATTGAATAAAAATTCAATTAAAATGATCAAAATTGTTTAACATATGAAAAATAAATTATGATCTTGGATTAATGCTTCAAAAATTAAGTATTGACCTACAAAATAAAATTAGAAAGCATTAAAAGTTGCAAAATCAAGGTGGAAAAAATATTTTAAATGTCAAAAACAATTAAAATATTAATTCTTTGCAAAAATATCAATTATATGAAAAAAATAATATTTTTGGTATTTTTTGATAAAATAAAATATTTTAACATTTTTGTGAATTATTAAAAAAAGAATCAACTCAAAATCATTAAAACTCAGAGAGAAATTAATTTTTGAATCAATTAAATAAAATCACAAAATTCAAATATTTGAATTTGAAAGAAATGGCGCCAAGAACACGCGCGTGTTCTGGGTTTGGCCAGATTTGCATTTTCTATCCAATCTCACTGAATACTTGATTACATCATGCAATCCACATATCATTATGCTCGTCTCAACCTCACGATCATGTCTATGTCCATTAATTTCATTTAAATTAAACATATAACAAGAAATCAAGAAAAATCCTCAAGAACCCTAATTTCTGCATGAAGGCTAGGATTTTTGATACACGATTCAAACAATGCAATTAATTGAGGGGAAACATTCTATGCATGATTATGACCATATGGCCAAATTATTGTGCGAGGAAATATGCATAGATTGAGAGATGACCAAGTATATGTTTACCTCTAGGCCGTGACAGCAAGTGCAATGTGATTTTTGATTTGGAGGTGTTACAAATGAGTGGTGATGATCTGGACACCTTCCCTACACCCTATGGAGTGTGTTTGAATGCTTGGACTTAATTGAAATTGGTTGGATCACTTAATGGCATCTCAACTGCACTTTGGTTAAAACCTTGAGCAATTGACTGATGATTTTGACAAATCAGTGTTCCAGTTGTTGTTTAAGTGTTTGATCAGCTCATATGTGATGTATGTGAGGTGTGTGAATGATTGGTTTGAGTGGAATTACCCTCTAGCTCAAAACCCGATAGTGACTTGCCTTAGAAGGCAAAATTGGAGTGAAAGAAGAGATTTTAAGGAAAGCATCTATTTGATGGCTTTGGTGTACTTATACTGATCACAATTGAGCTCTATTTATAGTAGAGCAAGTTTGTTTTGGGATCCACAGTGAATGGCAACTGCAGCAGGTGTTTGTTCAATGTTGGCCAATGGAAATCCAAGTCTCCTCTAGCCATTGACTAGAGGTTAGGGCACAGGGCTGTGGTTCCCTTGGTCTTGGATAAGTCTTGACTGAATTCAAATGAAAATGGCTCAGTCCATGCCACCTTGATGCTTCCATTAAATGCTCCAATCCAAATTTGGAGTCTTGTCCCTATTTTGGCCATTCTAGGTTCAACATGCTATTTCTTGTTCCAAAGACTTTGGAGGCTTGGCTCAGTGATTGTCCCCTTTAGATTCAATCCTCAGATGTGTCCAAGTGGATAGGAGTGTTTGGACTTGGCTGATTTTGGCAAATCGAGTAAAAATGCGAATTCTGCCTTGCCTTGACAGATATCAGCAAGGCAACTTTCCAATGTCATAACTCATAGCCCAAATGGAATTTGGCAATGTTCTTAGCTATTTTGGAAAGCCCTTACATGATACAACAACTGTTTGAACATGTTTGGTTTTGATCTCTTTTTAATCCAAGTGAAAAATCCCCCTACATTTGGAAAAAAAGTGAAGACAGATTTGGACTTAGTGAAAATTTCACTAAGTGTTGGAAAAAGTGACATTTTAATTTTTCAGCCATTTTGATCACTCCATAACTCAAAATCCATGAGGATTTGGAATTAGGTCTAGTTAAAGTTTTTGTAGAGGGTAATGAGGGCTACAAATCCATCTTTGGATGAGGAAAAATGGCTTTGTGGTTTAGGAGTTATGATCCTCCAAAGTTGGTACCCTTGTCACTTTATTTTTAACTTAGAAAATTTTCTAAGTTTTTATGGTTACCCCTTTTACAAGTTATCCAACTTTTCTTGATTTTTCTTGATGAATGATGATTCAAATCATACATTAACATCATTTTAGGGTTAAAAATCCATTTTGGTGAAAAATCTCAAAAAGTCAAAGTTGACTTTTGTGCACAGTTGACTTTTTATCAGATGAATTCCAAACTGTGCAATTCTTCATGAAATCATGTCCTTGACCTAAATCAAACTTGATGGACATGTTCCATGGGTGTTATAGGGTATATTGGTGCATTTCATAGGGCTTGGGAGCATGTCCTGGTCAAAAGTCAAAGTTACATTTGACTTTTTCCTTAAAACCCTAACTGTGGTGCAGATGAAATTCAGACTTGTTGCTCAAGCTTCTTGGATTAATCCATTGTTCCAAATGGATCAATATGGTTCATTAGAGACCCTCAAACACTCTCTTGAGGTCTTGGCTCATGATTTACCCCAAAAGTCAACTTAGGGGTGAATTAGGTCAAGAAACCCTAATTCCTGATTTTTGCTGAATGCAACCCCTGAGGCAAAATTGACTTGATGATTGGGTCCATGAGGTTTCATGGAGTATATTAGGTTGTGTTTGGGATCATTGGCTTATGCCCAGATGAAAAATTTCCATCTGGAGGCCCGGGTTGACCAAAACCCTAATTTGGTGACACTGTCTATCTTGAGACTTAATCCACCTAGAAGGGAGCAGCCATGTGCTTAACCCTTGAAGTGGGAGTCCTTTTGATCCATTGTGGATATTTTAGAGGTTAGACAAGTTGAAGATCATGTCATTCCTTGATTGATCCTTTGTCTAAGCACCCAGAGAGGGATTGAAACCCTAATTTTGATTGTAGTGAATGCTCACCCATCTTTGGGGAGACTGATGAAGTATGATGGCCCATCCATATTGTGATGATGATTTTCACAATGATGGGAATCTTAGTGGTCAAAATTTGGGGTGTGACACCAATCCATTCCCAGAACAACATCCACTTTCTTAAGCGGTAAACAAATAAGGTCAATCTGAAAAACTCTTTCATTCACTGATAATACACAATTTTCACACATCAGTGGTGTCTCTACAATCTCATCCATGGCAGTAGTAACCACCATAGGAGGAGACAAAGGAACAACTTGCAACCCAAGTCGCTTCATACATTGCATCACTATAAAGGAACGTGTTACTCCACAATCTAATAAAATAAAACAAGAAAACCCATTAACAAACACGTACCAGTAACCCTAGAGTCATCACCCTTTACCTTCTTCCCTTGCGTCTGATTCCTATCCTGGGGACAATCCCTTGCCATATGTCCCACCTTCTGACATTGATAACACTTATCCCCTTTAAAGCGACATCCTTCAAAATGTATCTTACCACACGTACGACACATAGGAGGTGCACTATTCCGAGAATCCTAGACTTGTTTCCTTTTGAAAGCTTGTTGCCTAGGCTTAGACTGTTGGCTTAACCTCCCACAATCATTCTCAACCATGTAACCTTGCCTCAACCGTTGGAATTCAAACTCTCTTCGGATCCTCAAAGAACTAGGAAGGTACTTTTCCATAAAAAAATAGCCCTGAACTGCTCCCACACTTTAGGTACACCCTGCATAGTCATAAAAGCTAAAGCAATATCCCACCATCTCCTAGCAAGACCTCTCAGTGAGTGAGAAGCAAACACTACCTTGTTCTCCTCACTACAGTAAATTATTAGAAAGATTCTCTCCATGCCAGCAATCCAGTCATGAGCTTCCACAGGATCCAATCCGCCGCGAAATTTTGGAGGATTCTTGCGGATGAAATCCCGAAAACTTCCACCTACAACATCTGGAACAACCACCCGAGGATGAAGACCTTCATTCATCTGTTGCACCAAATGTTGCATGAATTGGTTCTCCTGCTATTGCATCTGTTGCACAAACTGATACTAAGGAGCATTCTCATTGCCACCTGGAGGATTCATCTCAGCTGAAGGATTTGTGAGTCTACCACGATCGTTTCTACGCCGGTCGGCCATGTTCCTAAATGTCATACATATAGGATTAAGTTGATCAGGCTCAATACCATAAATATAACACGTAAGACCAATGGCGACGCAACGCATATGAAACAGAAAAAAATACTTATGCTATTTCATGGCTAGGTCGAGGATACGACCTACTCTGATACCAACTGTAAAGCCCACATATATATATATATATATATATATATATATATATATATATATATATATATACATCAAAGTAGATATCATACATGAATAATACCTTTGGTACTGAAATACATAAGTTCCTAGTAACATCGTATACATAAAAATGCCCAAAATAACCTAATACAACCACCGGCATGTTATATGTACAAAATGTTCAAAAGATAAAACTAAGAACTAGATCACTAAGGATCTCAAAAGACTTCACAACGGAAGCAAAACCAACAGCTAACCAAGGATAGTCACACAACCATATCCTTACCCTTCGCGGAACCTGAAGAACCTGTGATGTAAACAACAACAATGGGGTGAGATACATAAAATCTCAGTGAGTTCCCTATCTTAAAGTCCTCTTGGCTCTACAAGGTTCTAATAAACCTAACTCAAGTCAAAAGGGAAGGGAAAGACTTTGAGTACCCACACTATACAAGTATCCGCACCGGTGAGCCTGTTAACTCACACTAGTACCAAAGTACGTCCTGAGCCTGTTAGCCCAAGAATCTCATTAATCAATAACCGTACCAAGGCATCCCCTTTCCCGTCCGCTTCTACGCCTAGAAGACGACCCGAGTCATGGTTCTTGGAGTTACTTGGCATACGAAATAGATTCGGGATCATCGGCCTGTTAGCCGTGAACCGTCAATCCTCATGGCCTGTTAACCATCACTAGTGTCTGTACTCGTAGGCTCCATTCATACTATAAGCGGGAATCAAACCTTCCAAGTAATTGTGCATACGTTTCAGAGGAGGTGCTCGAGTCTCATGAAACTACACCGTAAAATTAACTGGTTATGATTATCACACACACGCCTCAGCCATTCATGCGCGAGCATTGTCACTATGTCATTACACACTTTCCGACATTGTTTATGGTAAGTCCTCACTCTACTTATTTCATATTTTAACATGCATACATTTTCAACAACAATTACACACCATTAAACGATAAAAATCGACAAAACCACACTATTCCAAAAATCCCGACATAATTAAATCGGCCAACAACCTTAAAAAAATTTTCATAAGAAAGTACATTCTGTTAGCTTTCCAATGATATCAAGAATATTAAAAACGGATACCCGAGTCAAAAGTTATGGACATAACGAGAAATTGTATCGCGAGAAAACACAATTTTACAATTTTCCTGACTATACGCGTATTGCCTTGTGTCGTATGCGTACTGCCCAGTTGGCTCGCCCATCCATACGCGTATTTCCCAAAGCGATACGCGTATGGGCAGAGGCTGTTTTCCCTTAAAAATTCAATTTTTTCCTCCAATACACGTATTGCCCAAACCATACGCGTATTGCCTCTTCCTTACCCGTATCGCCCAAAATCCTTCACTTCCATATGCGTATTGCTCAACTCAATACGCGTATGGCCCTGTGTGATACGTGTACGGATAGGTGAAACCCAGAAATTTTTCTGCAGACAAGTTTTGCTACGGGTTGATCCAATTCAACCCCAAAACCCCATTTTTCCCCAATCAAAATACACAAAACATGCTATAATCGTAACAACCAGTATAACATATAATCAATGATCGAATTTCAGCAGTTAGATGAGGATTCTATTGTAAAATTCCACATTTTCTAACAATACCAACTAACTCTAGAACTCAATAAAACCTTAATCTAAATAGTCTAACTAGAACCCACCTGGATTACAAGATGAGGAGGTTGCAACTGAGATGAAAAGATGAAGATTGGTTGATGATTAATGACCTAGAGCTCTTGAGAGAATTTTCTCCTCTTTTCCCTTCCTTTTCCTTCTCTTCTCTTTTTTTCTTCAAGTTCTATCTTTATGCCAAATAAGGAAAAGAAAAGAAAATATACAAGGAAATATTAATTGGTAATACTACTAATTATCCAAATTATCTCAAATACACCAATTAATAAAACTCCAAGTTAAATAATATTAATTTAATCAAATTCCGAGTTCGTCGGTTTACTCTAATTACTTTATCCAATAATTGCTCAGAGTACCCCAAGACCCAGTTGATCATAATAATATTATCCAAAAATGTTCACAAAATTATGGGGCATTACAACTAATTTATTGGAATAATTCATAAAATATAATATCAAAATATATATTTTTGTTACTTCATTGAATTTAGCAAATTACTTATTTATTTTCTGTAATAGTGTATTTTCAATGCAACAGTTCATAGCTATGTTGAATATATATATTCATCGAAATTTAGATTCTGCTATAATTTTGTTGCAAGAATATATTTTGATTTCTTCACACTCTCATATATAATGTGTGCAACAAGTATATACCAAAAATGCTTGTTTCATATTAATTTCACTGCACTAATACAACATAATATTATTTTTCATTCAAAACACTTGAGAATTTTTTTTACCATTAGCGAATCAGAACTTCCCCTTCATTAATTAAATATGAAAGGGAACTTTCCTAAAACTTCGCGCCTCCTCATTTAGGCTTTATGGTTCGTTAAAAATGGCATTCTCTTTTGTAGAGGGCATAAAGAAATCTCTAAAATTGCTGTTGTTACACTCAAATTTTGATCCTGAATTGCCGAATCAATGCATTCATCGTAGCATTAACATCATACGAATGGCATAACATGACATGCATTTCATACCGCATAACGCCTAAAATGTCAATCGGAATAATTTTTTCGGATCTACAGACAGACTCCTTTAACTGATTTTCAAATATACATGAAACTAAAGGGCAAAAAATTTCTAAATCGAGCTTGCTTATGTCATTTTTATTAATCTACGGTCCGCGTAGTTTAACTTGGCGTGCTCAATTTATTTTTTCGACAACTTTTTTTGTCGCTTCTGATCAGCATGAGCCTTTTACTGATCAATTTTTATTTTAAAATTTGATCAAAACGTGTTTGTTTATGAGAAGTTTATCTCATGTTGATCATTTTAGTGCATTTAGTTTAATTTTTCAAGCAGTTTTGCGCCTGACTTTTATTCATAGTCAGTCATATTATTTTTATTCTTTTGCCAAAATATTTAGAAGAATTAAATAGAATTTTCCATGTTATTGTTTCATTTTTATCATATATATTTAAGAACTTGTGAATTTTAGTTGTTTTAATTTATTTAATCCCATTGAAATTAACTAAAGATTATAGAAGGGGAAATTTTAACATTTTAAATTAGGTGTGTTGATTTTATTTATTCTGGATCGTTGATTTGAATTTAATCAAGATCCTACATGCAATATCCACATATTTCTTTATTGAACAATAAAAAAATTAGGATTTCTATTGTTTGCTTAATTAATAAAATCTGAAAATAATAAGTATATTCTCTAATTTCTCAAGTGACACATGTTTGACTCTCATTGTGTAATACCCCATATTCTCTAAAGGCTCAATTGGATATCAGATGAGATCAGATGAGTGTTTATGTGTTCTATCTTTGGTTAATTGGATTAATGGAATCCTCTAAATGATTGTCAATTGGGATCAATAGAGCAACTAGTGAACTCTGAAGAGATCAATTATTTAATAAAGGGACAGATCAATGTTATTAACTCAAGAAAGGATTTTAAGGTAACTCTAATAATTGATCAATTGGTGTGAGACGATAAAATATCAATTGAAGATGTTTTACTCTATTGGACTATATTATATAATATTTGAATTAAATATATATATATATATATATATATATATATATATATATTTGTTAGAGGAAGAGAAAAGCAGATAGTAAGAGAATAAGAGAAGAGGAAAGGAGAGAAAAAGGGAAAAGAGAAGAAGAATCTCAAGGAAGAAGAAGAGAAAGCTTAGATCATCATCTCATCTTCATCATCTTATTCAAACTCCTCTTCGGTTATCAGGTGGGTTCTAGGTAGAACTATAAGTGTAGAATTAGAGTTTTGAACCTAGAGTAGAGTTTTCTAGGTTATGAGCATTTTGTGTGAAATCAATGTTTCTAACGGTTTAAAAGTGAAATAAACTGCGTAGTATAGTCGGGTTATGTGTGAAAATAATCAATATTTTTTTTTGTTGTGTTGGGACATGTTTTGAATGAATCTGGTTAAGTTTTGTATCAAGAAAAACCAGAACTTTTCTGTTTTGCAACATAGTAATCAGTTAGCCGGATTTGAGTAATTGATTACTCTGGGGAAAAATGTTGTTCTGCGCCAAGTCTGGGCTGAGTAATCGGTTAGCAGAAATTGAGTAACCGGTTACGAAATTTGTCACTAACTCTCATTTTGATTATGTGTGAACAGTACAACGAGAGTAGCTGATTACCACTTGTTGCGGTGAAAATCGGATAACAAATTATTAATTAATTTGCATCATATTTCTTTTACAACCGACTTTGATTTATCCAAAGGAAAGGTTCAAGATCGTTAGAAAAACCTAAAGGGGGAAAGATCTAAGGTTCGGGGGTTGGTTACGCCTAGGGAAGGTATTAGCACCCTAAACGTCCGTAGTACTCTACGGGAACCTCTTGTTAAATGTTATCTTATGTTTGCTAAAAGGTTCTATGCTAAAGGTTTGTTAGCGGGAGAGGTGATAAATTCATTATGATGAATATCACTAAGAGTTGAGGAACTCTCTCCTAATGCTAGTTGTAATTTCTATGGCTCTGATGAGGCCAAGAAAATTGAAGTTTCTCCTAAGAGGTTACTTAGGTTAAGGTGGGGGTCATGACTTTAGAGTCAACAATAATTACCGTCCTTTGGAATGGGGGAAAACAGTTGATAATATAACAAATAGGACATGATACAAGCTAAAACATTGATATAGTATGAGAAAACAAACATAAGCATGAGGATGGCAATATGTTTCATGATAAGATAAGATGAACATGATATTAGAGATACACATCAATATGCTTCAATCTTTAGGAAGACAAACATAGAGAATGATATCAAGGATGACAATTAAAGAAGGATAGTATTCATGTAAAAATCAAGCATGTGATAAATTAACATGGATATATTAATTCAAGAATTAAACAATTTAATTAATGAAATAACACTTCAAGATCAACAAAGGTGCTCATAAATGATATTAATAATTAATCCAACAATTGATAATTAATTGACAAGGCAATTGAAATTAACAATTAACACTCAATAAGGTAATTTAAAATTAACTACATATGGATAAATAACAATTAGAAGTTAACAGTTAACCATACATTAGAAATACACATTGATATTTAAAATTTAAGGTGAACAATTAATATCACAATGAAAATTCACATCATAACACAATTAAGATTAACACGTGGTAATCAAAAGTCAACACTTAAGACAAAAGTTGATAATTTAAATTTTACAACACAAATTAGCACAATTAGAAATAACAATACATTTAGGATATAATTGATAATTAAAATTAAAAGCTAATAAAACAATTAGCAATAATTAACAATTGATAAAACATATTAATTAACCACATAAAATTAAATTGAAATTAAAATAAACATTAAAAAACAAAACATGCAGGGGGTGCATAAGCAACTTGGTTCAGTTTTTAAAAACAAAGGGAAAGTTAATGGGCCAGACTGAGAGGGTGTGGAAAGCACAATAAGGGCGTAAGGCCCAGGTTGGAGAATAGTAAGGCAATCAGGCAAAAATATAAAAAAAACAATCAAAAGGGTTGATCCAAGGATCGAACCCGGGCATGGCAAGTCATAGGTTTATTAAGTGCATGTGTGTGACCGTTGGGACGGTGTGTTTCATCCGTTCACAATATACTTCAATTAATACATAAGCCAAATGAAGCATGAAAATAATACACAATGAAACAACACGCGCATGTAAAGCAGACGTGGGGTAGTGTGTGGCATGTGATAGTGTAAGGATAATTGGACGTATTAATGCACTACAGACAAAACACAAGCAAACCAACCAATTACCACGCATCGAAAATGAAAAAAACATGCAGAATCATTAAAACTGCATCGTATTTCAATAACATACAAAACTAAAACAAACCACCAATCACCAAACACACATGGAAATAAAACACGCAGAAACAATAAACACCAACGTATTTCATGCAAAACAAATATTAAACTTCAATCCAATCTAACTTAATCAAAACTCCACCAATTAACATGAAATAAAAAACTAACATGAAGCATTTTTCAAGTAGGATATGATGCAATCAATAACTGAACAAGATAGTGGTTCAAAACATGTGCAGTGAGCAATGAAAATCAGGGTCCAAAAAGATAGAATTCAGTTTAAGAAAAAAACAATAAACTTTATGTTTCAATATTCAAGCAACAACATGATAGTAACCAACCTTGAACTCCCACATACGAATGAACAAAATATTAAGAGTTTCAATAACATACCCACAAACCAAACAGCCAGCATGATATATTCAAAACAAATATTCACCTCACTTAAACTCCCACCACCACTCGAAAGTAGTTTTAAGAACAACACATAAACACCAAAGAGTTTAACATGATTGCACTGAACTCGTGAGCATGATATGGTGAGTGAAAAAAATAAGAGCCAACATCATTCAAAACGTGATCATGAACAAACCAAACCAAAATCACTATTCAAAACCTAAAGCCAAGACAAAATAGAGATAGTATCACATAGATAGACATGCATCCAAGTTATCTCATTTCCAAACTTAATTTATGAAAAAAAACAACCTTGGCAGTGATATCACAGAAACTAATACATATTTTGTAAAACAGGCTGATTTTATTGTCAACTCAAGTCACACAAAAGCATTTCACGACCACTTACATAGTAGCAACATAAAATGACCGCAAGAGGCCATACATACAAAACCAAATAGCTATGCAATAACATGCAACTCAAAGCATTACTTATTACACTAATGCACAAACTTGCAAAGCTGGTATGGTCATGCACATAATAAATGCATCAAAACAGTATGTATTGCAAACATATTTTTCACATTTCATAAACAAAAGCAACATCAAACTGTATCACAAATATCATGCGCATGCTCAACATAAGTTCAACTTTAAAGATTTAAAAGAGAGATGACCAACTACTGTTTCAATCTCACCTTCCATATAGAACTCTCCATAACTCAAGCCATACAACATTCCTAACCAAACAGTACGTAAAAGAGGTTGACACATATTATGCATCGTGAAGGCAACATGATATTTCAAGACAACAATCCAAAATGAGACAGAATATATATATAATCACGTAGAACATTAACTCCAACCATACAAACTTGTAACCACAACTAGCCAACACATTCAATACAACCACACGTGATGAAATGATTAAAACCTTAGGGCAGTTCATAAAGATATGATATATTGCAAGCATTTTAAACATGAAAGAACAAATATAGATGGTCTGACATGGATGTAATACAGTTAACATAATATAATGGGCATGGCAAAGGAGAGTTTGAGAAAACTTACCTCTCTTCCCCGCAAGTTTACAAGACTTCTTCTCCCTCCTAGCTGACTCTAGTGTGCTCCAAAGAGATGAAATTTTTAGAGACTTTAGTGTTGTTGTTGGTGATGAAATGAAGTGGAGGAAGGCCCCTTTTATAGGGAGTTCAACTGGTCCGAGAGAATGAAAATCCAACGTGCTAAAGGTTTAACTTGAGAAGAAAAATCATGGAAAGATTTGGAGATATGGCTTGTGGCTGTTCTGAACAACATGGAGCCACGTGAAGCTTCCCTTTATGCCAATAGGTCAGAGAAATATAGGTTGTTTTGGTTTGTGTCCCTTGGTTCAAGGAAGTGTACGAAGGAAATATTTGTGGTAGCTTGCAAAGGTTGATAAAAAGTACAAAAGCAAAGCAGGGGCAGCGTGCTTTTAGGAGAAGTGATGTTGGAAAAGGTTTTAGTAAGTCTCCAGAGAGTGTACTTGAATGGAGGAAAGGAATTCAAACTCAACAATTGGTGTTCTTGGTGCAAAAATAATTTTCGTTTGGCCATATTGCTCAAATTATATCTCTTAACCTAATGATCCAATTTTCATGCTCTTAGGTTCAAATGAAAGCTCTTGGATAATACTTCAAGTTTGATGTTGGAAGATAGTTGAAATAATGCTTAAATTGGGTAGAAAAATGGCTTACAAACCGTGTCCCCAAAACTGCCAAAAGAACTTAGAAAAATCTCTAAGTTATTGAATTTTGACAATTTCAAGTACCCTTCTTGAATAATTCATAACTTGAGAATGGTTTATCCCCTTGAGATGTTCCACATATGGTTGAAAAGCTTTCAACAAGCTCTACAACTTTCATTTGGGACTCAAGACTTGAATCCAAATGGAAAAGGGTGAAAAGTGGCGCCAAAGTTGGGAAAAAGAGTGATGGAAAATGCTGATAAATTTTCTAAGTGTTGGTCCAAAATGCCTTGTAAGCTTCATAACTCAAAATCCAAGCATTTTTAGACAAAAAGTCATATGGAACAAATTAAAGATCTTGGAAATAGCTTTCCAATGAGCTTTGAGCCACTCCAATTGGATGTGTGGTTTAGGAGTTATGGTCCTTTCAAAATAGGCTATTAGGGGAAAAATCTCACAAATAACACCTTTCTTGGTCAAAACCCTACTTCTCTTACAAGAAACCTCATGAAACTTGATGTGGATACTTTATATACTCCATGAGACAATATATGATGATTAGAACCATTAATTCTTCATTTGATCCAAAATTCCAAAAGATTAGGGGTTCAGTCAAACCCTAATTTTGACTGTGAATGCACTGAGGTTAGATCTTGTAATCTTACTTCTTCCTTCTCATCTAAAGGTCTTAGGAGACTCTTGAGGATGTTGACAAACCAATAAAACCAAGAATTAGGGTTTGGGAGACCATCTTGATAAAAGTCAAAGCTGTTGGCTGATAAGTGTCACAGAAACCATAGTTTGGAAGTGTAGTGAGGCTGAGGCTCAAACTTCTCTTGTTGAGGACCCAAAGATCTTGGATTCTTGTTGAATGATGTCCCTTGAATGTAGATTACTTCATATGGTAAGTGAACCACACAAATCTTTGACTTGATAGAGCCAATTCCTTAGTGACTTCTTCAGAGTAAACCCTAATTCCACAGTCCTTGCACTGGAGGTCTTCTGTTGACTTGACTTGCTTCAAACCACTTGTGGAGCTTCATGGTGATATGTAAACCTAATTTGAACACAAGGAAACAAACTACAAGATATGGGTTAGTTCAAACAAATGCAAAGATGCTCCTAAGATGCACAAAAGCTGGATGACACCTAAGGGTAAAAATTTAGGGTGCAACACCACTGTAAGTGGATGAAAAATATTTTGAAAAGTTCATATCTTTTGGATCATAACTCCGATGGAGGCGTTCTTGGTATCGTTGGAAAGATATGGCGATCCTCTACCCAATAAAAAGTGAAAATATTGAGTATGATGTGGGATTAATGATTTGGTGGAAATTGAATAAAAATAATGTTTTTGTGATGTGTTGTGATAAGTGTTTTACTTTTGTAAATTGTATTATGCCATACTATCTAATTGTTGTTAAGTATGATTGAGAGAGTATGTATGCTTAAAATGAATTAGGAAGAGTGAGGAGACATTACCCCAAAACTAAATGATATGATTCTAGGTTTTGACTAGGATTGTTATATAGAATCTAGATGGTGATGCTCGTACATCGATGCCTTGGTGTGCATCCTCGACGAGTAATGGTCTAGAGGAGAGTGAAACACTAGTATGGAACATGTGTGACCTTTGTGTTTTACGAGCAAAGACGAATGTGGCCTTGTGATTGTCTTATGCAATAACGGTTGTGTGTGAGATCTCGTAATCGGAATTGTTTCCCTGAGTTGTCTATTCGCGAGTTGAGGCTTATATAGAGATGTCCTCTGGAATGTACGCATGTTTTATTATTTGGCAGGTTTGATTCCCGCGTGCAGTACGAATGGAACCTGCGGGTAGAGACATGTGATGGTTAATGGCCAATGTGAAGTGACGGTTCATAACGGTTAATGGCCCGTAGAACCCGAATCCATTTTGTATGTCAAGTAAATGCAAGGATACATGACTCGTGTCAACTTCTAGACGTAGAAGAGGACGGGAAAAGGGGATGCCTTGATGAGGTTACCGATTAATGATATTTTGAGTTGGTGAACTCATGAACATGTTTCCATATAGTGTGAGATTGAGAACTCAAGGTCATTTCCATTCCCTTTGACTTGAGTTAGGATTGGTTATCAACTTGTAAAGCCGAGAGAATCCATAAGATAGGGAACTCACTGAGATTAATATCTCACCCCATTTTTGTTGTTATTTTTCAGGCGCTGTTTGCAGGTTTGAATTACAAATGGAGCTACGCTTGGATGTTTATAGAGAATGATAGCTTTACTTTTCCACTGTGTAATTTGTTGTATACAATTGAGCATATTGTATATTGATCTTTGATTTTATTGTTTTGGCTAGTTTCCAGGTAAAGCACAAAATGGGGTACTTAGTGGAGAGGAAAAAGAAAAATTTAATTTAAAACTCTCAGCTCTCTTAAAGAAAAGAGGATCTTCTCTCTCACTTTTTGGGGGGCACGAAAATCCTCATGCTCGAATTTTTTCACAAAAGAGAATCCTTTCTCAATCTTACCCTAACAAAACCACCTTTTCTCCATTACTAACCACCATCAGCAACCATGACCAAACCTTATTATCATAACCCAAAACACTCATTTTAATCATTTTTTCTTCATCACACTCTTCCTTTCATCGGCGGCGAACGAACCGTTCTCTTTCATTCACAAAAAACCATGCAAAATAACCATTTCCATCTCACACGAGCAACTTGAACCACTATGTAAAGGTCACTACACAATGCATACACACTTTTAACTACACACTACAATTTCGTATAGCTTCAACGACTCCCAACCTTACACTTTCAAATCACCACTGCAACAACAACCAAACACAACCTTCTCACTACTCGCAACCTGGAATTTCGGCCAGTAAACCACCATGCATACTATGCCGTCAGCGACGAAGAACCAACCAAAATGACTCCACCTTCTTCAAAATGTTGCAATCGCCACTAAAATTCAAACCTCGCAGAAAGATCCTAAGGAACACACCAAAAACCACCATCATCAACATCCACAAACATGTAAACCCTATCATGATTCACATTTCCAGTGAACTCACAAAGAATCTCCTACTATCTGCAGTGCATTTGGTGCTCCTTATGCATATTCCTAATTCAGTGCAGTTGATTTAAGATTGTCTTCATTCTCCAATTCGCTCCTCTGGAAAATGCTACTCGCATCTCCGCTAACAGCTCCTACTCTTATCTCTTTTTTTAATTTGTGCAATAAAATAGTCCCTCCACTCTACATTTTCCGACGTCTTCTCGTTTCTTCCATCACCAATATATCTTTTCCTTAATATCTTAGTTGCTCATGATTATTTAAATATATACATATATACTATTTAAAGATAATACTGATAAAATACTATTTCAAAATTATATTCATAGGATGAGTTCGTAAAATTTGTCTATTAATGAAATATTGATTTTTTTTCTATTATAGGCCCTATTATTTATTACTATCCTTTTTTCTTTATAATTTTAATATGTTAATAATAGGAACTTTTGTAAAATTACTTTTTATTTTCCTTTTTTTATATAAATTTGAATTGACTTGTTTTAAAGGAAAATTTTTAAAAAAATATTGACCAGATTCTTTAAATAATCATGTCAATTTATCTTTGAAAGTTTTCCTTTAAAAAATTTCTAAGAATAATTAGGAATTTTACTATTCTAAATATTAGAATACATTTAATGTATATTTGAGAATAAATTAATGATAGCGAGGAATGAGTAATAGAGCACTATAAATTTTGGGATCACAATACCTCAAGTCAAACAACATCACGACAACATCAAATTAGTGTTTTAGTTATGTCATCCATGAACACTTTCCACAACACCAATACACATTCTTACAATCCTTCATTGAAAGACTCTTTATCATCAAAAGCTATTGATAATTATGGCAGTCATGCTCATGGAATCAGAAAAGCAATGAAAAGTCTTGAAACTCAGTTTCCTAATTCAAATGCATCAGCATCACCATCAGTTCATAATAATAATGATGTTGCCAGCATTTACAATAACAAAATGAAGATGAATGTTTATAATGATGTTAATCATTATAATCTCTTCCTCACAGGATCATCACAATCACATGAACCAAGATCCGATCAGACAGTTGTTGCCCGTGTTGATCGTGTTGCTTCAGTCGGGGTTCATTTCAAGAAAAAGAATGTTGACGATGGTAGAACCCATAGCCTACCACACATTAAATACGGACCATACACATGTCTAAAGTGTTACCAAGTGTTGGGTACTTCGCAGAAATTTGCTTCTCATATGACTTCAAAGCACTACAAATTTGATAGCCCGCGGGAGAGAAGAAAGAGATATATGTCTAGGATCAATAAGAAACCACATCTCCAGATTCATAAGTTTGATAACAGACCAACTAGTTTTGCTCATATTGTTCCATCTACTTATCAACCACCAGTTGCTTCTCTTTTCAATAATGAAGATAAAAATCAAACTCCTTTGACACTTCCTCTCAATGGAGCTTAAATAAGTGTGCTCATTTTATAGTGTTGAAATATTTTCATCATAGTCAAGTTAATAAGTGTGTACTGCTAAATTTTTTGTACGCATTATTTAATTTTTTTTGGTTTTCTTTCAGTTGATCTTTAATTTCATGTCTAGTTTATCTTGTTCTGATGTCTTATTTTAATTTTATATACTAACCGAATTACATGAATAATAATTTTTTTTAATCTTGCAATTAGTTTATATATTATGAAGATTTTTTATTTTATTTACGTCACAAGCGTTTGCATTAGAGTGAATGTAATCTATTAGGATATTTTCTTCCATATCTTTATTCTTTTAAATTAAATAATAACATAATTTGTGTTGTCTAACGTAAGATTTTAGTTTTCCACAATAACTATACCAAGCTATCAAATGATATCATTAACAAGACAAGCAAACAAAAATGGATTGTTAGAGAACTTCAGTTTTCAATTTCATAACAGTTTCATGTTTTTAATATCTTATTTGAAAAATTCTCATGTTAAACACAAAATGCAAGCTCTTATTTTTATCTACTACATTCTTGATAATCAATAAAATCATTAAAAGAATGCAAGTGTGTGTGTGCTCACACACACTCTTTTTAGTTTTTTTAAAAGCTTACATCTATTGTCGTGTTTATTAGAGGTGAACCATATTAGGAAAAGATAAATGATAGAGTTAATATACATATCTTTCCCTTTCGTTATTGGAAGTTTTTTTGCATTATTTTATAAATTTATGTATATTAGTGCAGGTGTATTAGGTATTTCTTATTATGTTATTATTATTGTTGGGATATCAATATTTTCAACATTTTCTTAATAAAAAATTAGTGATCATGAAAATTATGTTTTTTATGAAAATTGTGAGAATTATGGGGTTATCACTCCCAAAATTTACTACTTTTTTTTCTACAGAAATGAACTACATGTCTCTAAGATTGTAATCGAGTTATATTTTGACTACAAGAGTCTAAAAAAGAAATAAAGCATTTATATTTTTAAAAAATTGTCTTATATAATATTAAACATTTTATATTTTAGTTGTATTCCAGTAGTTATTGATTTATTATGTCAAATTTACTACGTTAAATCCAAAATTAATGATTTATTTTGTCAAATTTACTACGTTAAAACCAAAATTAAATTAAAAAATACATTTAGATTTTTACCCGTGTGTTTATTAAAATTGGACAAAGGGCACGAGAGTACCTTTTAGGATGCTAGTTTAAATATAATGGTCATATATCAACAAAGTTTATGCAATCAAATTGATCTTGAGAATACTTTTGAAAAAGGTGAATGCATGTTAATCCCAAGATTTTCGTATAACTGTTAATATTGTTAACATCTATCGGTTTTATGGTTTTTTAGTTTTTCTTTCAAAATCAACTTAAGAATATTTTCACTTCTAATTAAATAAACTAATTTTTGACAACTAATTTATTGGAATAATTCATAAAATATAATATCAAGATATATATTTTTGTAACTTCATTGAATTTAGCACATTACTTATTTATTTTCTGTAATAGTGTATTTTCAATGCAACAGTTCATAGCTATGTTGAATATATATATTCATCAAAATTTAGATTCTGCTAAAATTTTGTTGCAAGAATATATTTTGATTTCTTCACACTCTCATATATAATGTGTGTGTAATGCCCTGTATAATATATACCTAGAATAATACAATACAAACATTTTATTTGGTACTGACACCATCATAAGTGCCTAATGGCGTAATTCACATACTTGACCATTCTAAAACATAATACAACTATGGTACAAGCTATGGAAATTAGCCAAAAAAATAAAATAAAACTAAGATCAATATACAATATTCCTCATTGTACAAGAACAATAAAATACACAGCAGAATAAGCTTAACTAAGCTTCTCTTGAAACATCCCAGCATAGCTCCACTTGTAAATCAAACCTGCAGACCACACCTAAAATATAGCAACTATAGTGGGGTGAGATACATCAAATCTCAGTGAGTTCCCTATCCTATAGATCCTCTCGGCTGTACAAGGTTCTATCAATCCTAACTCAAGTCAAGGGGAAGGGAAATGACTTTGAGTTCACAATCTCACAATCTCACACTATATGGAAACATGTCATGAGTTCATCAACTCAAAATATCACTAATCGGTAACCACACCAATGCATCCCCTGTTCCCGTCCGCTTCTACGTCTAGAAATCGACCTGAGCCATGAATCCTGGTAACCTACTTGACATACGAATGGATTCGGGTTCTACGGGCCATTAACCGTTATGAACCGTCACTTCACACGGGTCATTAACCGTCACAAGCATACGCTCCCAGAGCGCCATACGTACTGCACGCGGGAATCAAACCTGCCAAGTAGTCGTGCACATGTTTCAGAGGTGCTCGAGACCCATGAAACGCACTCACAAGATAACCGGTTACAATTACGTGATCGCACACATAAACGTGATTGTATTCGACAATCACAAGGACACAATTCCTTAAGGCCACAATCGCCTTTTCTAAAAGAACACAAAGGTTCACCCACATGTTCCATACTAGTGTCTCACTCTCCTCTAGCCCATTACTCGACAAAGATGCACATCTACATCGAATGCACGAGCATCGCCATCTAGATTATTTATCAATCATAATCACAACCTAGAATCATATCTTTAGGTTTGGGGTAAGTTTTCTCACTCTTCCTAATTCATTTTAACATGCATATTTTCTCATTCACAATTCACAATTAAATAGACATGGTATAACACAATGTATACAAGTAAAACATTTAACATAACATATGACATACAAATTATTTCATCAATCCATGGCATACAACAATGTTTCTACCTCACAATCTCATAGAGCATAAAATTATCTTTCCAACGCTTCCGACCCTTGCGTCAATCGGAGTTACGGATCAAAAGTTATGGCGAAAATACGAAAAATAATGTTTTTTGTCCCAGGTAAATTCGCCTGGCAAATCCCTGGCGAATCAGACTCGCCACCTACTCGCCTGGCGAATCTGGACGAACCAGAATTCTCCCAAAACGTGTTTGGGACCCAAAAATGATCCAAACCTTCAACCCACATGATATTAATGCATCCAAATACCCAAAATAACATGTTAGATCAGCTTTAGACATGCATTTCATCAATCTATCCGTTAGATTTCATTGATTTAGCAAAATTACTCATTTTATCAAAATCTAACCTAACTCTGAAACCTTAAGAAATTTACTCTAAAGTCTCTATCTAGAACCCACCTGATGATCGAAGAGGAGTTTGAAGAAGATGATGATGATCCATGAGTTCCTCTTCTTCATCTTTCTCCACCTTCTCTCTTTCTCTTCTTCCTCTCCATTTCCTCTTTTCTTCTTACTATCTTCTTCTTCTTTCTTTTCCTTTCCTTAACATATATATATATATATATATATATATAATAAAATATTATATAATATAATCCAACAGGGTAAAATATCTCCAATCGATATTTTGTCGTCTCAACCCAATTGATCAATTATCAGAGTTACCAAAAATTACTTTCTTGAATTAGTAAATATTAATTCGTCTCCTTAATAAAATAATTGATCTCTTAAGAGTTCTCCATTTGCTCAGTGTGCAACATGTATATACCAAAAATGCTTGTTTCATATTAATTTCACTGCACTAATACAACATAATATTATTTTTCATTCAAAACACTTGGGAATTTTTTTTTACCATTAGCGAATCAGAACTTCCCCTTCATTAATTAAATATGAAAGGGAACTTTCCTAAAACTTTGCGTCTCCTCATTTAGGCTTTATGGTTCGTTAAAAATGACATTCTCTTTTGTAGAGGGCATAAAGAAATCTCTAAAATTGCTGCTGTTACACTCAAATTTTGATCCTGAATTGGCGAATCAATGCATTCATCGTAGCATTAACACCATACGAATGGCATAACATGACATGCATTTCATGCCGCATAACGCCTAAAATGTCAATCGGAATAATTTTTTCGGATCTACAGACAGACACCTCTAACTGATTTTCAAATATACATGAAACTAAAAGGCAGAAAATTTCTAAATCGAGCTTGCTTATGTCATTTTTATAAATCTACGGTCCGCGTAGTTTAACTTGGCGTGCTCATTCTATTTTTTTCGACAACTTTTTTTGTCGCTTCTGATCAGCATGAGCCTTTTACTGATCAATTTTTATTTTAAAATTTGATCAAAACGTGTTTGTTTATGAGAAGTTTATTTCATGCTGATCATTTTAGTGCATTTAGTTTAACTTTTCAAGCAGTTTTGCGCTTGACTTTTATTCATAGTCAGTCATATTATTTTTATTCTTTTGCCAAAAGATTTAGAAAAATTAAATAGAGTTTTCAATGTTATTGTTTCATTTTTATCATATTTATTTAAGAAGTTGTGAATTTTAGTTGTTTTAATTTATTTAATCCCATTTAAATTAATTAAAGCTTCTAGAAGGGGAAACTTTAACATTTTAAATTAGGTGTGTTGATTTTATTTATTCTGGATCGTTGATTTGAATTTAATCAAGAGCCAACATGCAATATCCACATATTTCTTTATTGAACAATAAAAAAATTAGGATTTGTAATATTTGTTTAATTAATAAAATCTGAAAATAATAAGTATATTCTCTAATTTCTCAAGTGACACATGTTTGACTCTCATTGTGTAATACCCCATATTCTCTAAAGGCTCAACTGGATATCAGATGAGTGTCTATGTGCTCTATCTTTGGTTAATTTGATTTATGGAATCCTCTAAGTGCTTTATGTATTGTCAATTGGGATCAATAGAGCAACTAGTGAACTCTGAAGAGATCTATTATTTAATAAAGGGACAGATTAATGTTATTATTTCAAGAAAGGATTTTAAGGTAACTCTAATAATTGATCAATTGGTGTGAGACGATAAAATATCAATTGAATATGTTTTACTCTATTGGATTATATTATATAATATTGGTAATATATATATATATATGTATACATTTGTTTGAAGAAGAGAAAAGAAGATAGTAAGAGAAGAAGAGAAGAGGAAAGGAGAGAAAAAGGGAAAAGAGCAGAAGAAGCTCAAGGAAGAAGAAGAGAAAGCTTGGATCATCATCTCATCTTCATCATCTTCTTCAAACTCCTCTTCGATTATCAGGTGGGTTCTAGGCAGAACTATAAGTGTAGAATTAGAGTTTTGAACCTAGAGCAGTGTTTTCTAGGTTATGAGCATTTTGTGTGAAATCAATGTTTCTACTGGTTCTAAAGTGAAAAAAACTGCGTAGTATAGTCGGGTTATGTGTGGAAATAATCGATAATACTTTTTTTGTGTTGGGACATGTTTTGAATGAGTTTGGTTAAGTTTTGTATATAGAAAAACCAGAACTTTTCTGTTCTGCAACAGAGTAATCAGTTAGCCGGATTTGAGTAATCGGTTACTCTGTGGAAAAATATTGTTTTGCGCCAAGTCTGGGCTGAGTAATCGGTTAGCAGAAATTGAGTAACTGGTTACGAAATTTGTCACTAACTCTCATTTTGATTCTGTCTGAACAGTACAACGAGAGTAACTGATTACCACTGTAAGTGGATGAAAAATATTTTTGAAAAATTCATGTCTTGTGGATCATAACTCCGATCGAGGCGTTCTTGGTATCGTTGGAAAGGTATGACGATCCTCTACCCAATAAAAATTGAAAATATTGAGTATGATGTGGGATTAATGTTTTGGTGGCAATTGAATAAAAATAATGTTTTTGTGATGTGTTGTGGTAAGTGTTTTACTTATGTAAATTATATTATGCCATATCTATCTAATTGTTGTTAAGTATGATTGAGAGAATATGCATGCTTAAAAGGAATTAGGAAGAGTGAGGAGACATTTCCCGAAAACTAAATGATATGATTCTAGGTTGTGACTAGGATTGTGATAGAGAATCTAGATGGTGATGCCCGTGCGTCGATGCATAGGTGTGCATCCTCGACGAGTAAGGGTCTAGAGGAGAGTGAAACACTAGTATGGAACATGTGTGACCTTTGTGTTTTATGAGAAATGGCGACTGTGGCCTTATGATTGTGTTATGCAATAACGACTATGTGTGAGATCACGTTATTGGAACTGTTTCCCTGAGTTGTCGATTCACGACTTGAGGCTTATATAGAGATCTCCTCCGAAATGTACGAATGTTTTATTACTTGGCAGGTTTGATTCCCGCGTGCAGTTCGAATGGAACCTACGGATAGAGACATGTGATGGTTAATGGCCATTGTGGAGTGACGGTTCATAATGGTTAATGGCCTGTAGAACCCGAATCCATTTTGTATGTCAAGTAAGTGCAAGGATCCATGACTCGGGTCGACTTCTAGACGTAAAAGAGGACAGGCAAAGGGGATGCCATGATGAGGTTACCGATTAGTGATATTTTGTGTTGGTGAACTCATGAACATGTTTCCATATAGTGTGAGATTGAGAACTCAAGGTCATTTCCCTTCCCATTGACTTGAGTTAGTATTGGTTAGAACCTTCTAAAGCCGAGAGAATCCATAAGATAGGGAACACACTGAGATTAATATCTCACCCCATTATTGTTGTTATTTTTCAGGCGCTGTTTGCAGGTTTGATTTCCAAGTGGAGCTATGCTTGGATGTTTCAAGAGAATCATAGCTTTACTTTTCCGCTGTGTAATTTGTTGTATACAATTGAGCATATTGTATGTTGATCTTTGATTTTATTATTTTGGCTAGTTTCCATATCTTGTACCATAGGTTGTATTTAGGTTTGTAGAATGGACAAGTATGTGAATTAGGCCATTATTATGCACTTATGATGGTGTATGTACCAAATAACACGTTTGTATACTATTATTCCAGGTATATATTATACAGGGCATTACACATTGGCCATTTACTGAAATTACATAACTTGGTCCAATCATTTACTGACACATGTACTCTCTTGGTTGGCCAAAATTGAAAAAATAATCTTTTAATTTAAGAAGCATACGGCGTGTACATGCTGGAAAAGTGGTTGCTCTCTGAAAAATCACTTACTTTTTGCAAATCCAGGTAAAGCACAAAACGGGGGTACTTAGTGGAGAGGAAAAAGAAAAATTTAATTTAAAACTCTCAGCTCTCTTAAAGAAAAGAGGATCTTCTCTCTCAATTTTTGGGGGGCACGAAAATCCTCAAGCTCGAATTTTTTCACAAAAGTGAAACCTTTCTCAATCTTACCCTGACAAAACCACTTTTCCTCCATTATTAACCACCATCTGCCACCACGACCAAACCTTATTATCATAACCCAAAACACTCATTTTAATCATTTTTTTCTTCATCACACTCTTCCTTTCATCTGCGGCGAACGAACCCTTCTCTTTCATTCACAAAAAACCATGCGAAACAACCATTTCCATCTCACACGAGCAACTTGAAGCACTCTGTAAAGGACACTACACAATGCATACACACTTTTAACTACACACTTATCCATTCACTGTACTTAAAACACGGCACACTTTCGTATAGCTTCAACGACTCCCAACCTTACACTTTCAAATCACCACCGCAACAACAACCAAACACAACCTTCTCACCACTCGCAACCTGGAATTCCGGCCAGTAAACCACCGTGCATACTATGCCGTCGGCGACGACGAACAAACCAAAATTACTCCACCTTCTTCAAAATGTTGCAATCGCCACTACAATTCAAACCTCGCAGAAAGATCCTAAGGAACACACCAAAAACCACCACCATCAACATCCACAAACATGTAAACTCAAGCATGATTCACATTTCTAGTGAACTCACAAAGAATCTCCTACTATCGGCAGTGCATTTGGTGCTCCTTATGCTTATTCCTAATTCAATGCAGTTGATTTAAGATTGTCTTCATTCTCCAATCCGCTCCTCTGGAAAATGCTACTCGCATCTCCGCTAACAGCTCCGACTCTTATCTTTTTTTTTAATTTGTGCAATAAAATACTCCCTTCACTCTACATTTTCCGACGTCTTCTCGTTTCTTCCATCACCAATATATCTTTTCCTTAATATCTTAGTTGCTCATGATTATTTAAATATATACATATATACTATTTAAAGATAATACTGATAAAATACTATTTCAAAATTATATTCATAGGATGAGTTCGTAAAATTTGTCCATCAATGAAATATTGATTTTTTTTCTATTATAGGCCCTATTATTTATTACTATCCTTTTTTCTTTATAATTTTAATATGTTAATAATAGGAACTTTTGTAAAATTACTTATTATTTTACTTTTTTTATATAAATTTGAATTGACTTTTTTAAAAGGAAAATTTTTTAAGAAATATTGACCAGATTCTTTAAATAATCATGTCAATTTATCTTTGAACGTTTTCCTTTAAAATATTTCTAAAAATAATTAGGAATTTTACTATTCTAAATATTAGAATAAATTTAATGTATATTTGAGAATAAAATAATGATAGCGAGGAATGAGTAATAGAGCACTATAAATTGTGGGATCACAATACCTCAAGTCAAACAACATCACGACAACATCAAATTAGTGTCTTAGTTATGTCATCCATGAACACTTTCCACAACACCAATACATATTCTTACAATCCTTCATTGAAAGACTCTTTATCATCAAAAGCTATTGACAATTATGGCAGTCATGCTTCTGGAATCAGAAAAGCAATGAAAATTCTTGAAGCTCAGTTTCCTAATTCAAATGCATCAGCATCACCATCAGTTGATAATAATAATGATGTTGCCAGCATTTACAATAACAAAAAGAAGATGAATGTTTATAATGATGCTAATCATTATAATCTCTTCCTCACAGGATCATCACAATCACATGAACCAAGATCCGATCAGACAGTTGTTGCCCGTGTTGATCGTGTTGCTTCAGTCGGGGTTCATTTCAAGAAAAAGAATGTTGATGATGGTAGAACCCATAGCCTACCACACATTAAATACGGACCATACACATGTCCAAAGTGTTACCAAGTGTTGGGTACTTCGCAGAAATTTGCTTCTCATATGACTTCAAAGCACTACAAATTTGATAGCCCACGGGAGAGAAGAAAGAGATATATGTCTAGGATCAATAAGAAACCACATCTCCAGATTCATAAGTTTGATAACAGACCAACTAGTTTTGCTCATATTGTTCCATCTAGTTATCAACCACCAGTTGCTTCCCTTTTCAATAATGAAGATAAAAATCAAACTCCTTTGACGCTTCCTCTCAATGGAGCTTAAATAAGTGTGCTCATTTTATAGTGTTGAAATATTTTCATCATAGTCAAGTTAATAAGTGTGTACTGCTAAATTTTTTGTACGCATTATTTAATTTTTTTTGGTTTTCTTTCCGTTGATCTTTAATTTCATGTCTAGTTTATCTTGTTCTGATGTCTTATTTTAATTTTATATACTAACCCAATTACATGAATAATACTTTTGTTTAATCTTGCAATTAGTTTATATATTATGAAGATTTTTTATTTTATTTACGTCACAAGCGTTTGCATTAGAGTGAATGTAATCTATTAGGATATTTTCTTCCATATCTTTATTCTTTTAAATTAAATAATAACGTAATTTGTGTTGTATAACGTAAGATTTTAGTTTTCCACAATAACTATACCAAGCTATCAAATGATATCATTAACAAGACAAGCAAACAAAAATGGATTGTTAGAGAACTTCAGTTTTCAATTTCATAACAGTTTCATGTTTTTAATATCTTATTTGAAAAATTCTCATGTTAAACACAAAATGCAAGCTCTTATTTTTATCTACTACATTCTTGATAATCAATAAAATCATTAAAAGAATGCAAGTGTGTGTGTGCTCACACACACTCTTTTTAGTTTTTTTAAAAACTTACATCTATTGTCGTGTTTATTAGAGGTGAACCATATTAGGAAAAGATAAATGATAGAGTTAATATACATATCTTTCCCTTTCGTTATTGGAAGTTTTTTTGCATTATTTTATAAATTTATGTATATTAGTGCAGGTGTATTAGGTATTTCTTATTATGTTATTATTATTGTTGGGATATCAATATTTTCAACATTTTCTTAATAAAAAATTAGTGATCATGAAAATTATGTTTTTTATGAAAATTGTGAGAATTATGGGGTTATCACTCCCAAAATTTACTACTTTTTTTTCTAAAGAAATGAACTATATGTCTCTAAGATTGTAATCGAGTTATATTTTGACTACAAGAGTCTAAAAAAGAAATAAAGCATTTATATTTTTAAAAAATTGTCTTATATAATATTAAACATTTTATATTTTCTATGTATTCCAGTAGTTATTGAATTATTATGTCAAATTTACTACGTTAAATCCAAAATTAATGATTTATTTTGTCAAATTTACTACGTTAAAACCAAAATTAAATTAAAAAATACATTTAGATTTTTACCTTTGTGTTTATTAAAATTGGACAAAGGGCACGAGAGTACCTTTTAGGATGCTAGTTTAAATATAATGGTCATATATCAACAAAGTTTATGCAATCCAATTGATCTTGAGAATACTTTTGAAAAAGGTGAATGCATGTTAATCCCAAGATTTTCGTATAACTGTTAATATTGTTAACATCTATCGGTTTTATGGTTTTTTAGTTTTTCTTTCAAAATCAACTTAAGAATATTTTGACTTCTAATTAAATTACCTAATTTTAGACAACTAATTTATTGGAATAATTCATAAAATATAATATCAAAATATATATTTTTGTAACTTCATTGAATTTAGCAAATTACTTATTTATTTTCTGTAATAGTGTATTTTCAATGCAACAGTTCATTGCTATGTTGAATATATATATTCATCGAAATTTAGATTCTGCTAAAATTTTGTTGCAAGAATATATTTTGATTTCTTCACACTCTCATATATAATGTGTGTGTAATGCCCTGTATAATATATACCTAGAATAATACAATACAAGCATTTTATTTGGTACTGACACCATCATAAGTGCCTAATCGCGTAATTCACATACTTGACCATTCTAAAACATAATACAACTATGGTACAAGCTATGGAAATTAGCCAAAAAAATAAAATAAAACTAAGATCAATATACAATATTCCTCATTGTACAAGAACAATAAAATACACAGCAGAATAAGCTTAACTAAGCTTCTCTTGAAACATCCCAGCATAGCTCCACTTGTAAATCAAACCTGCAGACCACACCTAAAATATAGCAACTATAGTGGGGTGAGATACATCAAATCTCAGTGAGTTCCCTATCCTATAGATCCTCTCGGCTGTACAAGGTTCTATCAATCCTAACTCAAGTCAAGGGGAAGGGAAATGACTTTGAGTTCACAATCTCACAATCTCACACTATATGTAAACATGTCTTGAGTTCATCAACTCAAAATATCACTAATCGGTAACCACACCAAGGCATCCCCTGTTCCCATCCGATTCTACGTCTAGAAGTCGACCCGAGTCATGAATCCTGGTAACCTACTTGACATACGAATGGATTCGGGTTCTACGGGCCATTAACCGTTATGAACCGTCACTTCACACGGGCCATTAACCGTCACAAGCATACGCTCCCAGAGCGCCATACGTACTGCACGCGGGAATCAAACCTGCCAAGTAGTCGTGCACATGTTTCAGAGGAGCTCGAGACCCATGAAACGCACTCACAAGGTAACCGGTTACAATTACGTGATCGCACACATAAACGTGATTGTATTCGACAATCACAAGGACACAATTCCTTAAGGCCACAATCGCCTTTTCTCAAAGGGCACAAAGGTTCACCCACATGTTCCATACTAGTGTCTCACTCTCCTCTAGACCATTACTCGGCAAAGATGCACATCTACATCGAATGCACGAGCATCGCCATCTAGATTATTTATCAATCATAATCACAACCTAGAATCATATCATTAGGTTTGGGGTAAGTTTTCTCACTCTTCCTAATTCATTTTAACATGCATATTCTCTCATTCACAATTCACAATTAAATAGACATGGTATAACACATTGTACAGAAGTAAAACATTTAACATAACATATCACATACAAATTATTTCATCAATCCATGGCATACAACAATGTTTCTACCTCACCATCTCATAGAGCATAAAATTATTTTTCCAACGCTTCCGACCCTTGCGTCAATCGGAGTTACGGATCAAAAGTTATGGCGAAAATACGAAAATTAATGTTTTGTTGTCCCAGGTAAATTCGCCTGGCAAATCCCTGGCGAATCAGACTCGCCACCTACTCGCCTGGCGAATCTGGACGAACCAGAATTCTCCCAAAACGTGTTTGGGACCCAAAAATGATCCAAACCTTCAACCCACATGATATTAATGCATCCAAATACCCAAAACAACATGTTAGATCAGCTTTAGACATGCATTTCATCAATCTATCCGTTAGATTTCATTGATTTAGCAAAATTACTCATTTTATCAAAATCTAACCTAACTCTGAAACCTTAAGAAATTTACTCTAAAGTCTCTATCTAGAACCCACCTGATGATCGAAGAGGAGTTTGAAGAAGATGATGATGATCCATGAGTTCCTCTTCTTCATCTTTCTCCACCTTCTCTCTTTCTCTTCTTCCTCTCCATTTCCTCTTTTCTTCTTACTATCTTCTTCTTCTTTCTTTTCCTTTCCTTAACATATATATATATATATATATATATATATATATATATATATATATATATATATATATATATATAATAAAATATTATATAATATAATCCAACAGGGTAAAATATCTCCAATCGATATTTTGTCGTCTCAACCCAATTGATCAATTATCAGAGTTACCAAAAATTACTTTCTTGAATTAGTAAATATTAATTCGTCTCCTTAATAAAATAATTGATCTCTTAAGAGTTCTCCATTTGCTCAGTGTGCAACATGTATATACCAAAAATGCTTGTTTCATATTAATTTCACTGCACTAATACAACATAATATTATTTTTCATTCAAAACACTTGGGAATTTTTTTTTACCATTAGCGAATCAGAACTTCCCCTTCATTAATTAAATATGAAAGGGAACTTTCCTAAAACTTTGCGTCTCCTCATTTAGGCTTTATGGTTCGTTAAAAATGACATTCTCTTTTGTAGAGGGCATAAAGAAATCTCTAAAATTGCTGCTGTTACACTCAAATTTTGATCCTGAATTGGCGAATCAATGCATTCATCGTAGCATTAACACCATACGAATGGCATAACATGACATGCATTTCATGCCGCATAACGCCTAAAATGTCAATCGGAATAATTTTTTCGGATCTACAGACAGACACCTCTAACTGATTTTCAAATATACATGAAACTAAAGGGCAGAAAATTTCTAAATCGAGCTTGCTTATGTCATTTTTATAAATCTACGGTCCGCGTAGTTTAACTTGGCGTGCTCATTCTATTTTTTTCGACAACTTTTTTTGTCGCTTCTGATCAGCATGAGCCTTTTACTGATCAATTTTTATTTTAAAATTTGATCAAAACGTGTTTGTTTATGAGAAGTTTATTTCATGCTGATCATTTTAGTGCATTTAGTTTAACTTTTCAAGCAGTTTTGCGCTTGACTTTTATTCATAGTCAGTCATATTATTTTTATTCTTTTGCCAAAAGATTTAGAAAAATTAAATAGAGTTTTCCATGTTATTGTTTCATTTTTATCATATTTATTTAAGAAGTTGTGAATTTTAGTTGTTTTAATTTATTTAATCCCATTTAAATTAATTAAAGCTTCTAGAAGGGGAAACTTTAACATTTTAAATTAGGTGTGTTGATTTTATTTATTCTGGATCGTTGATTTGAATTTAATCAAGAGCCAACATGCAATATCCACATATTTCTTTATTGAACAATAAAAAAATTAGGATTTGTAATATTTGTTTAATTAATAAAATCTGAAAATAATAAGTATATTCTCTAATTTCTCAAGTGACACATGTTTGACTCTCATTGTGTAATACCCCATATTCTCTAAAGGCTCAACTGGATATCAGATGAGTGTCTATGTGCTCTATCTTTGGTTAATTTGATTTATGGAATCCTCTAAGTGCTTTATGTATTGTCAATTGGGATCAATAGAGTAACTAGTGAACTCTGAAGAGATCTATTATTTAATAAAGGGACAGATTAATGTTATTATTTCAAGAAAGGATTTTAAGGTAACTCTAATAATTGATCAATTGGTGTGAGACGATAAAATATCAATTGAATATGTTTTACTCTATTGGATTATATTATATAATATTGGTAATATATATATATATATATATATATATATATATATATATATATATATATATATATATGTATACATTTGTTTGAAGAAGAGAAAAGAAGATAGTAAGAGAAGAAGAGAAGAGGAAAGGAGAGAAAAAGGGAAAAGAGCAGAAGAAGCTCAAGGAAGAAGAAGAGAAAGCTTGGATCATCATCTCATCTTCATCATCTTCTTCAAACTCCTCTTCGATTATCAGGTGGGTTCTAGGCAGAACTATAAGTGTAGAATTAGAGTTTTGAACCTAGAGCAGTGTTTTCTAGGTTATGAACATTTTGTGTGAAATCAATGTTTCTACTGGTTCTAAAGTGAAAAAAACTGCGTAGTATAGTCGGGTTATGTGTGGAAATAATCGATAATACTTTTTTTGTGTTGGGACATGTTTTGAATGAGTTTGGTTAAGTTTTGTATATAGAAAAACCAGAACTTTTCTGTTCTGCAACAGAGTAATCAGTTAGCCGGATTTGAGTAATCGGTTACTCTGTGGAAAAATATTGTTCTGCGCCAAGTCTGGGCTGAGTAATCGGTTAGCAGAAATTGAGTAACTGGTTACGAAATTTATCACTAACTCTCATTTTGATTCTGTCTGAACAGTACAACGAGAGTAACTGATTACCACTGTAAGTGGATGAAAAATATTTTTGAAAAATTCATATCTTTTGGATCATAACTCCGATCGAGGCGTTCTTGGTATCGTTGGAAAGGTATGACGATCCTCTACCCAATAAAAATTGAAAATATTGAGTATGATGTGGGATTAATGTTTTGGTGGCAATTGAATAAAAATAATGTTTTTGTGATGTGTTGTGGTAAGTGTTTTACTTATGTAAATTATATTATGCCATATCTATCTAATTGTCGTTAAGTATGATTGAGAGAATATACATGCTTAAAAGGAATTAGGAAGAGTGAGGAGACATTACCCGAAAACTAATTGATATGATTCTAGGTTGTGACTAGGATTGTGATAGAGAATCTAGATGGTGATGCCCGTGCATCGATGCATAGGTGTGCATCCTCGACGAGTAATGGTCTAGAGGAGAGTGAAACACTAGTTTGGAACATGTGTGACCTTTGTGTTTTATGAGAAATGGCGAGTGTGGCCTTATGATTGTGTTATGCAATAACGACTACGTGTGAGATCACGTAATTGGAATTGTTTCCCTGAGTTGTCGATTCACGAGTTGAGGCTTATATAGAGATCTCCTCCGAAATGTACGAATGTTTTATTACTTGGCAGGTTTGATTCCCGCGTGCAGTTCGAATGGAACCTACGGATAGAGACATGTGATGGTTAATGGCCATTGTGGAGTGACGGTTCATAATGGTTAATGGCCTGTAGAACCCGAATCCATTTTGTATGTCAAGTGAGTGCAAGGATCCATGACTCGTGTCAACTTCTAGACGTAAAAGAGGACAGGAAAAGCGGATGCCTTGATGAGGTTACCGATTAGTGATATTTTGTGTTGGTGAACTCATGAACATGTTTCCATATAGTGTGAGATTGAGAACTCAAGGTCATTTCCCTTTCCTTTGACTTGAGTTAGGATTGGTTAGAACCTTGTAAAGCTGAGAGAATCCATAAGATAGGGAACACACTGAGATTTATATCTCACCCCATTATTGTTGTTATTTTTCAGGCGCTGTTTGCAGGTTTGATTTCCAAGTGGAGTTATGCTTGGATGTTTCAAGAGAATTATAACTTTACTTTTCCGCGGTGTAATTTGTTGTATTCAATTGAGCATATTGTATATTGATCTTTGATTTTATTATTTTGGCTAGTTTCCATATCTTGTACCATAGGTTGTATTTAGGTTTGTAGAATGGACAAGTATGTGAATTAAGCCATTATTATGCACTTATGATGGTGTCTGTACCAAATAACACGTTTGTATACTATTATTCCAGGTATATATTATACAGGGCATTACACATTGGCCATTTACTGAAATTACATAACTTGGTCCAATCATTTACTGACATATGTACTCTCTTGGTTGGCCAAAATTGAAAAAATAATTTTTAATTTGAGAAGCAGACGGCGTGTGCATGCTGGAAAAGTGGTTGCTCTCTGAAAAATCACTTACTTTTTGCAAATCCAAGTAAAGCACAAAACGGGGTACTTAGTGGAGAGGAAAAAGAAAA